>JANAVB010020999.1:12032794-12477794 GCA_029216955.1 Iris pallida
CACGAAAATAAGAGATATTTGTAAACTGGAAATATATACATGATAAGTAAGAACTGTAAGTGACTAGTGATTTAGAGCACAATATGGTTATGTAAACAGGTTAGATTATACAATAAAATGGGACTCCATTATATACGAGGGTACAATGGACATATATAATGTTTTATACAATAGGGAATTTGATCGCATAACCATTTCCTACTCACCCTCCCAATCAATACACAAGGATCCAGTCAAGTTATGTTATTGCACACAAAGTATAGTTGCACAAGATGATCATGTGGGCACATGAGAGTACACGATTTCATACGATTTGTACACGAATAACACGAACACAAGGAGTATACAATGTCCATGATAAAGTACACGAACACAAAATACCCGATGTATCCTATAAGGGGATAACATCGCATAAAAGATCCATATAGTACTAATCTGTGATAACAAGTATCAGCATCAAGTAATCTAGAGCAAGAATATAAGTCGTGACAAGTATAAAATGATCAGAGAATATACTCGCCTGCAATTTGAATGTCTGTGAGAATACACTGTCCGAAACGAGGTATCTGAGTTCTATTTAGAGCAACACAAGTCATGATGTATACAAGGGGGGTTATAAATGAAGTGTACAATACATCTACATGATTTTTGGGTCAATCTAGGTTAAAGTCAACTCTGGGTCAAACCAAGTCAACATATAGTCAAACTAGGTAAACAACAAGGCTATCTTGGTCAACAGGTCAAACTAAGGCCATCAAGGGCCAATTTAGTCAATGGTCAACTATTGGTCAACTTTAGGGTTTGGTCAACAAGGTCAAACTAGTCTAAGTTAGTCAAATCTAGATAAACTCTAGGCAAGCTAGCCTATTGTGTTCAATACCAAGTCATTCTAGGTTTTGGGCTAGTCAACTAAAGCCTAAACAATCAATCCTATAGGGTAAACTATACACTAGGTCTATATATCATTTTACAATGTACAAACCTATAGATACAATACATATTTATATACATACTTGTATACATATCATGTATACATAATTGCATACATATTTATATAAGGTAATATACATACATGTATTTCATTCATACATATCATATAATATACATTACATATCCTACCTACAAGCTGTCATATATGCATACATGCCTATACATGGATATCATACATACAACTTACATTCATAGATGCATACCTACATGCATACATATCATATTTGTATTCATTCAACTCATATATTCATGCATTGCATACCTACATACATATTTACATATATACATATATGCATTATGCATTCATGCCTACATACATATTTACATATATACATATATTCATATATACATTCATACATAGATGTAGGACCGTTGAGCACCTCTAGAGGGGGGGTGAATAGAGTGTGTGTGTGTGCAGTGAAAAATAATCACCAATTAAAAATTAAACTATGGCAGTGAAATAAGAGACAGTAAATATAAAGCAGCAAGAGATAGAGAATTCAAACTCAGCGACACGGCAATATATACTGGTATCCCTCTGAGAGGACTAATCCAGTCTCGAGTACTCTTGCTCGATGTTAATCCACTATGGCACAAGCTTTAACTGAGAGCCTGCAGTCTCTTACAACATCGTGCTTGGTGACAAGTGCACGACCGACTTCACAACACCGTGCTTGGTGACGAGCGCACGACCAGCTCCACAACAAGAAAAATTGCTGAACTTGGAATGACCTCTTTACAACTCTTGGATTACCAAAAGACTCTAAATCAACTATGATGTTACTGGCTTTTGGCTAAGAGGTGTATAGGTATGATTTAAAAATCTTGGATCGTTTGAAAACACTTGAATAGAAGAGAAGAGAAGATGAAGAGTGAATGAATTATTTGAAATAAAAAGTTTTTCTCTATTTATAGGTGTTTTCTGGAACCGAACTCGGACACAGTTCGGACAGAGTTCGGATGCATATATCTCGCAAAGAGACGTTGCTCGCAGATTTGGAGGCAACATAAGTTTGAATATAAACTGACCGAACTCGGACAGAGTTCGGACCGAACTCGGGCCGAACTCGGTTAGGAGTTCTATCAGGAGATTTTCGAAATATTTTATTAGAAATTGTTTTTCAAAGAGATTTTGGAATGTTTTGTAAAATGATATGTGAGTGGTAATGAATAGGCTTTTTAGAATGTGGACTGGGATAATCCTAAGCCAGTATTACCAAAACTGATTTTACAAAATAAATCCTAGACTCAATAAAATGTAAAATATAGAATAAAATATAAAATGGGTCATCTCCAGATGTGATGATGTTGATGCTTCGTTGATGCAGTACAACGTCCGTTGAAATTGATTTCATATATCCTAAAATGATTAGCAGCAGTTTGTATATTTTGTGTATTGACTTAAGTGCATGTTGATTATCGAAATCGGGTGTGACCATGGAATGGACCAACAATCTCCCCCATTTTGATAATTGACAAACTTGAGTCTATACCAAAATATATCTTATAAAATAGAACAAAATACAAGTACCTGAATCAAAAGATGTTTTTGGATTTGCTTTTTGGTATATGTACTCTTTTTCTTCCCCTTTGTCAAATAGTAAAATGACTTGGCTCCCCCGTAATGTGTGAAGCCAACAATAAGACAGTAAAAAAAAAGTGAAGCAAAAGAGACATGATCACAACATAAAACAATGACTATAGAAATACTAATACTGGAAATAAAGTACTAAAAAATGTCATACTAACAAAGTGCTGAGTACAATCATCAGACAATGTCTAACTAATGAGTTTAGACATGAAAGAAGAAAAAAAACTACATAAAAAGCATAGAGATCATCATCTAACAAATATCCACTATCCAAAAAGCTGAACCCGCGTCACATAGTGGGGTCATCAGCACCAGGAGCCTCTGGAGGAAAGTAGGCTGCAGTGGGGTCGAAGTGCTGGAAGGAAGCCTCATCTGTGAACCGCGGACCCGGAAAGCCTAGGTGAGGCAGGATGGTGATCGGATGGACCGGATCATGGGCTAGGCTGTAGTAGAGGTCAGCAATCCCATTCCTCAACACCTGAGCCTGAGTGATGCGTCGGAACTCCGAATCAAGATAACTTTGATGACGTTGCGCAGATATAGCAACAAAATCATCAAAGCGCTGATAAAAAGTCGGATCAAATCCCGGGGCAGGGGCTGGAGCAGGAGCAGCATCGGGAATCTCAGCGTCAGCAGCTGGAGCAGGCTGAGCTCCAGGAGGCAGAGGTGGAGCAGGAAATCGGCGGGATCTGGTAAGCTCGATAGGAGTGGAGGAGAATGCACAAGTCTGAAGGTCAATCTCAAAACGACGAAAGATAGATGCTAAGTGCATAGGATATACCAGATTCCTTTCTGCATTTCTGCAGTTCAGCATCCAGGACATCATGGTCTTAGGGATAGAGAATGGAATACCAAAATGAATGTGGTATAAAGCAGAGAGTTCCAAAAAGGTCACTTCATCTGTGGATCCTTTCTTTGGAAGGAGGACAGAGAAAATCATGCGATGAAGTTCATAAAAAGATTGGTTCAAATGCTTTGCATAAACCCTACGAGGAACAGGGTTTGGATGACAAATGGGTTCCCTGAAAGAGGCTAGGGTAACATCAGCAGGGAATTGGACATGGGTAATGTCAACCAATGCTTCACCAAGATCAGGAACATGGAAAAATTTACTGATATCGGTAGCAGAGAATTCTAATTCTTGTCCAGCAACGCAAGAATAGAAGTTTTCGTTAGGTTTTACTTACAGATTGCAGTAAAACATTCGGACAGCATTATCAAAAATATTTTCTGATACCTCAAAAAAATCTCGGTATCCTAAGTGGTCAAAAGTAGGAGCGTATTCAAAAAATATGGTAAAATTGACAAAAGCTCCATTGCAAATCTTGCGACCAGAAAAAGAATCGAACCAAAGATCAGAAAACTCTTTGTCCGAAAACAAAGTAGAGTCATAGTCTTCTGCATCCATTGGTCGTGCTGGACAAAATAGGCTAGCTGGTGTGTAATCAGAAGAGGATGAGGTACCTTAGAAAGAAGTAGCCCTATGACGTTTAGGAGCCATTTAGACAATAGAAGAGAAAAGGAATACCTTTTTGAGAAAAAGGAGGAAGATGAGAATTTTGAAACGCCCACCAGATCTCTTCAAATCCTTGCTAGGATGGAGGAGGAAGAAATTTTAGGAAGGAAGGAGATGTTTCCACGAGTTGGTGTGTGGAAAAACTAGATAAAAGGGTTGAATTTATAGGACCTAGGGCCGGCTATTCGGTTCTGGAAACATAACAGTGCCGACCGAACTCGGTCCGAACTCGGTCGGAGTTCGGCCCGAGTTCGGTCACTTGCATTCCCGAGACAATAAATGCAGTTCTGGTTGGTTAAAAGTAATTTTTATGACTTTTGACTCTAGTATTTAATAACGAACACTATTTATGGGTTAACTGTAGGGGTTGTCCCAGCTAACGGAGGTTCACCGGGAAACTCTTAAGTACCGCTTCGCTTCGACCGTAGTCGTAGTGACAGACATACCCTTTTTAGGTTTGTACCCAAAAATAATTTTCGTTAAATAAATTTCAAAGTTGTAAGTCATAAAGTTAATTTTAATTACCATATTACATTATGAATCTGAAAATTCAAGTATACCGAGCTCACGCCTCATTATGTTAAAACGGTCTTCAGTCAATGGTTTTGTGAATATGTCTGCTAGTTGATGATCTATGTCAATAAATTCTAAGCAGATATCCCCGTGTTGTTGATGATCACGAAGAAAATGATTTCTTATCTCTATGTGCTTTGTGCGTGAATGACAGATAGGGTTCTTAGTCAGATTAATAGTGCTAGTGTTGTCACAATAAATAGGAACTTTAGTGTAGTGCAGATTATAGTCTTCTAAGGTTTGCTTCATCCACAAAATCTGAGCACAACAACGTCCTGCGGCGATTAACTCAGCCTCAGTTGTTGATAATGCTACTGAATTTTGTTTCTTGCTAAACCAAGAGACTAAGGCCTTTCCTAGGAAATGACATGTGCCGCTGGTACTTCTACGGTCGACTTTGCATCCTGCAAAATCCGCATCCGAGTAACCTATCAGGTCAAAGGATTTGGTTTTATGATACCATAAGCCGACTGTAGAAGTTCCTTTGAGGTATCGGAAGATACGCTTAACGGCACTAAGATGTGATTCCTTAGGATTTGCCTGATAACGTGCACAAATGCAAACACTAAACATAATATCAGGACGACTAGCAGTTAAATATAATAAACTACCAATCATACCTCGATACTTACGCTGATTGACAGGTTTGCCACTTTCATCAGTATCAAGCTTTGTAGATGTAGCCATAGGAGTCCCGATTGGCTTTGCATTCTCGAAGTCGTACTTTTTCAGTAAATCCTTCGTGTACTTAGCTTGGTTGATGAATGTTCTATTTGAGTGCTGTTTGATTTGTAGTCCTAGAAAGAAGTTTAGCTCTCCCATCATACTCACCTCAAATTCACTCTGCATACACTTAGCAAAATCTTGACAGAGTTTTTTGTTAGTAGAACCGAATATTATGTCATCTACGTAAATTTGCACAAGGAGGATATCATCATTCGAGGATTTTATAAACAAAGTAGTATCAACCTTTCCTTTTGAAAATCCATTATCAAGTAAGAAGGCACTTAGGCGTTCATACCAAGCACGAGGTGCTTGTTTGAGTCCGTAAAGGGCTTTCTTAAGCTTGAAGACGTGATCAGATTTTTAAAAATCTTCAAAACCAGGGGGTTGTTTCACAAAAACTTCTTCTTTTAAAAATCCATTTAAAATTGTGCTTTTTACGTCCATTTGAAATAATTTAAAATCATTAAAACATACAAATGCACAAAACATGCAGATGGCTTCTAGTCTAGCAACAGGAGCATAGGTCTCATCATAATCAATTCCTTCTTCTTGATTATAACCTTGTGCCACTAGACGTGCTTTGTTGCGTAGAACTTGTCCATCTTTACTGAGTTTATTTCGGAACACCCATTTGGTACCAATTATCGATTGACCAATAGGTTTAGGAACGAGTTCCCAAACTTGGTTTCTCTCAAATTGATTTAGTTCCTCTTGCATGGCATGAATCCAAAACTCATCAGTAAAAGCATCATCTACATTCTTAGGTTCTATTTGAGAAATGAATGCTACATTTGCTGCTATATCAGAATCTTTAAGAGATGAACGTGTACTTACACCTTTAGATACATCACCTATGATGAGTGTTTCTGGATGATCTGGCATAAATTTTAATGATTCATACTTTTGAGTCAGATCTTTCACAAAACTCTTCTCAGTCCTTGCATCTTGGGTCAGATCTTTCCCAGAACTCTTCTCAGTCCTTGCATGTGTATCTTCATCATCACTGTCGCTAGATTTGTGACTATTTAACTCATCAAAAGTAACATTAATGGTTTCTTCAACAATCATAGATCTTTTATTGAAAATTCTGTATCCCTTACTCTTAGCAGCATATCCGAGAAATATCCCGTCATCTGCTTTAGAGTCAAACTTTCCCAAGTTATCCTTGGTGTTCAGGATAAAACAGCGACATCCAAACACTTTAAAGTAAGAAATATTTGGAATTCTTCCAAACCAAAGCTCATATGGTGTTTTTTTCGAGATTGGTCGAATTAACACCCTGTTTAAAACATGACAGGTTGTACTAACAGCTTCTGCCCAAAAATATTTAGGAAGATTATACTGATTCAGCATGACTCTAGCCATTTCGCTTAGAGTATGATTCTTCTGCTCCACAACACCATTCTGTTGGGGAGTTCTAGGACAAGAAAATTCGTGGTAATATCCACTATCATCACAAAACTTTTTGAAATTAGAATTTTCGAATTCGCCACCATGATCACTTCGGATACGAGTAATCGTGAAGCCTTTTTCGTTTTATACCTTTTTGTAAAATATCTAAAATTCAAAAATTGTATCACTTTTGTTTGATAAGAAATAAACCCAAGTAAAATGAGAGAAATCATCAACAAGAACAAAAGCGTAGAGCTTACCGCCAAGACTAGCGACTCTACTAGGACCAAATAAATCCATGTGAATTAACTGCAAAGGTCTAGAAGTACTTACAGCGTTGATAGATTTAAAAGTAGACCTATGTGCTTTGTTCTTTTCACAGTCAGCACATACCATATCTCTCTTTAATGGAATCTCAGGAAGTCCTCTTACCAACTTCTTTGTACTTAGTCGTGAGATAGTATCCATATTTGCATGTCCTAGTCTCATGTGCCATAGCCAGCTTTCATCTTGATTGGCTACTAGGCACCTACCTGCATTATTAGTATTCTCCAAAAAGAAAACATAAATATTGTCTTATCTGATCCTTTTATATATGGGATCACCAGATGACAAATCATATATGGTACATTTATCTTTCACAAAATTGATACCATAACCATTATCTGCTAAATGACTTATGCTTAATAGGTTATGTTTCAATTCTGTTACTAGACAAATATCCTTTATTACAAGATAGGGAGAAATACCTACAGTACCATTACCAATTATATCACCTCTCAAATTATTTCCGAAGGAGATATATCCTTCTTTCTTTATCGATAGCGTAGCGAATAAAGATGCATCACCAGTCATGTGTTGCGAACATCCGCTATCGAGGATCCATTTGCTTCTAGCATAAGAGGGTTGAGGGTCCACCTACAAGACAAGTAGATGAATCCTTTGGTACCCATTTTCTGAAGGGTCCATTCTGATTAGCTTTAGTCTCCAGATTAAAGTGTGATTGTCAACAAGCTTTCTTGTTAACAATACTGTGATATGTGTCCATGCGTGCCACAGTAAGTGTAAGTAAGTTTGGAACCAGATGTGGTCACAACTGTGTTTACATGCTTGTTTGGTTTGGAGAACCTATAAGTGAAAGCATGATGATATTCGTGTTTCTTCTGTGCTTTCTTATTCTTAGTCCTCTTAGGTGTATACTTGGCATTAGGACTAATTTTAGGCTGTGTCACAGGTATTGTCTGTTTGCCTAACTTGATTTCTAACTTTTTAGAAATCACAATAGACTCTTCATATCTAGCAGTCATTTCTGAGAGTCTTTGTTCTGTTACTAGGTGCTTCTTCTTCTCTATGTCATATAGTTCTTGCATCTTGACATAGTCTCTTTCTTTCTTTTTAATTTTGAGGATAGCCTCATGATAGTCTACCTTGAGTTTGGCTATCTCTTCCGTGTTACCGGTAGTAGACGTCTCTCTAATATCTTCAATAAGATTGGACAGTCTAGCTAACTCGATTGTGTATGCCTTAATCTCTTTTCGAGATTGCTTATACTTGTCGAGCACATTTTTGTGATCTTCAAGTAATTCGCTAAAGGTATTTTCTAATTCATCGAAAGTAAAATCATCATATAAAGGGTTTGAAGATACCTTATCAAATGCCGTAAGACAGACATTTGCATTGCCGTAGGGTCTATCCTCTTCTTCTGTATCACTGGCATCACTTTCATGCCAGATACTTGTGTTGGCATACTTTCGACCGGTTGTTGCTTTTCTGCTTGATCTTGATCTGTCATATGGACTTATTTTCTTTGAAGTTGGACAGTACTTCTTCATGTGCCCTGTCTTCTTGCATCCAAAGCAAATGGTTTCATCTTCATTGCTTTCTTGGACATCTTTTTTCCTTCTGCTTGATTTCTCAAACTTTAGGAATCTTCGGAAGTTCTTCACAAGTAGGGCTTGTTCATCACCACTTGATGATTCTTTATCAGAATCATTGCATGTTGATTTTCTTGCTTGAGCTTTAAAGGCAATAGATTTTTCTTTTGACGTTGCTTCTTCAAAGTCTTGCAAATCAAGTTCACGGGTCATCAGCTTCCCCATCAGTATTTTCAAGGACATTGTGGTGAGATCATTTCCTTCAATAATTGTTGTGGCTTTTGGATTCCAGTTCTTGGTTAGAGCCCGCAGCACTTTTCTAATCTTCTCATGATTGCTGTAATTCTTGCCAAGA
This sequence comes from Iris pallida, assembly GCA_029216955.1. Lineage (NCBI taxonomy): Eukaryota > Viridiplantae > Streptophyta > Magnoliopsida > Asparagales > Iridaceae > Iris > Iris pallida. The sequence continues at coordinate 12,041,812 of JANAVB010020999.1, forward strand.
GATTGTAGAGGATTAGTTATATCAAGGAAACGAGTAAACATCTGTGTAATTGACTCACCGGGTTTCATCTTAAAAGATTCATATTCCTGAGTCAGTCTACTAATTTTAGATTCCTTCACTTGGGAAGTACCTTCATGAGTTACCTCAAGAAGTTTCCAAATTTCGTGAGACGTCTTACAGGTTGAAACTCTGTTGAACTCTGTTTTGTCAATTGCACAGAATAGTGCGTTGATGGCACGAGCATCTAGACTAGCCTTAGCTTTTTCAGCTTCAGTGTATTTGTCATGAGGCTTGTCTACAAGCTGGCCTTCAACCACTGTGGGTGCTAGTTTCTTATAACCATCAATGACTATAGACCAAAGATCAAAGTCAAGAGACTTTAGAAAGAAAGTCATTCGTGTTTTCCAATAGGTATAATTTGTTCCATCAAATAGGGGAGGTCTATTTGTGGATTGCCCTTCACCGTTGAATATTGATTTCAAGGCTGCCATATATACTCTCTAAGGTTTGTTATATAAGAATATAACCTGCTCTTATACCAATTGTAGGACCGTTGAGCACCTCTAGAGGGGGGTGAATAGAGTGTGTGTGTGCAGCGAAAAATAATCACCAATTAAAAATTAAACTATGGCAGTGAAATAAGAGACAGTAAATATAAAGCAGCAAGAGATAGAGAATTCAAACTCAGCGACACGGCGATATATACTGGTATCCCTCTGAGAGGACTAATCCAGTCTCGAGTACTCTTGCTCGATGTTAATCCACTATGGCACAAGCTTTAACTGAGAGCTTGTAGTCTCTTACAATACCGTACTTGGTGACAAGTGCACGACCGACTTTACAACACCGTGCTTGGTGACGAGCGCACGACCAGCTCCACAACAAGAAAAATTGCTGAACTTGGAACGACCTCTTTACAACTCTTGGATTACCAAAAAACTCTAAATCAACTCTGATATTACTGGCTTTTGGCTAAGAGGTGTATAGGTATGATTTGAAAATCTTGGATCGTTTGAAAACACTTGAATAGAAGAAAAGAGAAGATGAAGAGTGAATGAATGATTTGAAATAAAAAGTTCTTCTCTATTTATAGGTGTTTTCTGGAACCGAACTCGGACAGAGTTCGGATGCATATATCTCGCAAAGAGACGTTGCTCACAGATTTGGAGGCAACAAAAGTTTGAATATAAACTGACCGAACTCGGACCGAGTTCGGACCGAACTCGGACCGAGTTCGGACCGAACTCGGGCCGAACTCGGTTAGGAGTTCTGTCAGAAGATTTTCGAAATATTTTATCAGAAATTATTTTTCAAAGAGATTTTGGAATGTTTTGTAAAATGATATGAGAGTGGTAATGAATAGGCTTTTTAGAATATGGACTGGGATAATCCTAAGCCAGTATTACGAAAACTGATTTTACAAAATAAATCCTAGACTCAATAAAATGTAAAATATAGAATAAAATATAAAATGAGTCATCTCCAGATGTGATGATGTTGATGCTTCGTTGATGCAGTACAACGTCTGTTGAAATTGATTTCATATATCCTGAAATGATTAGCAGCAGTTTGTATATTTTGTGTATTGACTTAAGTGCATGTTGATTATCGAAATCGGGTGTGACCATGGAATGGACCAACAATAGAGAGAGGGTTAAGGGGGGTATACATGTGTGTGTATAGTGGATCATGAGTGGAAATTGAGAGGGGGACTGATTTCAGTTTTAAATCAACATATAAACTCAAAGCCTATAATCAAGTCTCAGTTTCATATTGTTCTCATGTTTTCAGTTAACTTCCAAACTTATTTAAACTCTGTAATCTCTCAGGTTTCATTTAAATACAGTTTTCAGTATCCCAATTATCCATTCACAGTCCAATTCAACCCACATCTCGGTTTACCTATAACAGTCTCACATATAGTGGAAAACTCCATTTCAGTAAAGTCAATCTCAGTTTCAACATAGGGAGACTAATTCTCAGGTTTTTTTATATTCATTCATAGGTTTCTACAGTTTACAGTTTGTTACCATTGAACGATTTATTTCAAACCCAAAGCCTATAACCCAATCTAACATGCATTTTAATTCAGTTTTCACATCAATTAAACCCTGAACCATCATACCAATCAATCAAACCCCAATCTCAGTTCTCTCAAAACCTGAGAATCAATATGGAAACCCAAACAATCATGGAAGCAATTTCGAGCATAACTTAAACCCAAACTCAATTTTAGTTTAAATAGTAATAAAGTTCACAGGTTTACATTCTCAGGTTATACCAACTTAAAATTCAGATAAATCAGCTTAGGTATCAGTGATTTGAAATCAGGAAACCTTGGTTATCATTCAAACTCAAACATTCGAATGAACCCAACGAAAACTCAAATCCTACACTTTAGTGTACATGTAAGAGAACTAGAAATATGAAATCAAAATCATAATTTGCGATCAAAAATCCTAAACTTAGGTTATCAAACCCGAACTCTGCAAATAGTATCAGCCAAAAATTCGAAATCCTTAAAATGAAACCAAATCCTTTGAAAACCCATAAACAGGTGCATAGTGGTGTTCTCCATATGTGGACGTGTCAGGGGGTTAACTTCGTGTCCAAAAACTGGACACGAATGTGTCCTAACAAAGAGAACACACAGACACGCGCTGTACAGCGCAGCATCGTACGGGCATGCCAGTATCTCGTGGACACGACACAAGCCATAAGACTTCTCGTGCTCAGAGACACGTGTAGCCCAGTCATAGGGCTACACACACATCACCCTGAATCGTGTCTTCATGGTGACAGGACACGACATAAAGTGCATGTCAGTGCGGATTTCCTGTACGTGCACAGTGTGTGTAAAGTCAGTACGTGCATGTTTTCGTGTCCGACACGACACGAGGTCATGCGAGACTTGGAGGTGACCTGTCAGTCACTGCACCAAGGTATACTAAGTTTCGTGTGTCGAAATGCCGTGTCCAGAGAGAACTAGGACACGAGTAGCATGATAAAGTGCACGGGCTCGTGCTGCGTGTGTGCCTGTCCAATTTTGACACAAAAATGATACAATCTTTGACTCAGTCGAATAGATTTGGAATCTACACACCAAGGGCTACACAACCATGTATTTAGTTTTGGAAATTACTAAAATAATTTCCTATGTGGCATTTCATCGAACACTCTTTTAAAAGCACCGATATGTGTCCGATACGGACACGAAATGGACACGAATTCCTTCCAAACTTGGGCTACACCTAGGGAAACCCTAAATGAATGCATCTATGGAAAGAAACTGAAATTTAAGTAGGTTTTAGGGTAATTACCTATCGAGGGTGAAACCTCAATGAAAAATGAACAAGGGAATGTATCCTTCTCCAATTGAATGATCAATTCACTCCGAAACCTTGCTAGCTAGCCTCCCTTAGCACCCTCTACTATTGGGATGATGCAATTGATTAGGATCAAATTGGACTTAATTTGGATTAATTGGGAGAAGTTTAGGGAAGAACAAAGTAGGGTTCTTCTAGGTTTTTAAAAATAGGCAAAGGCTTCTAAGGGTGACACTTATAGGAGGGGGATCCTATGGTGGATGCCATTAGATAAATTAGGGTTAGGTTTTAGGTCTAGATGAGTGGCTAGGAGTTGTCCACCCAATTCTAAGCCTTCATATTAGTTCAACTAGTCATAAACTTTCTTTTTCACAAATATCCTAAGAGTAAATATCCTACTATGAAATATCTAGATATTAATAATCTTGTCATTTACTAGGTTACCCTAATCAATACTCTAAGCTCAAGGCTAATCTAGATTAGGCTAAGTTGTAGGTCAAGTCTCATATAATAAATAGCACATATTTAATTAATACAATTTATAATTTCACAAAATTGTCAAAATGACCAAAATACTCTTAGGCTAAAAAGTTGTAATTAGTCATCCTAATCATATGACTAGGCTCCCTTGGTCATGGTTAGTCTCTAGGCTTAGCAATTCTAGGGTTACATTAATTAATCATCAAAATCATATTTTAATATTTTAAATAATTTTAAATTAATTAAAAATCGCCAAAAATCACAATATGATTTAAATATCATTATTAAATGATTATAATTACAAAATTTCAAAATTATCCTTATTTCTGAAAAGTGGGTGCAATACACCCTTTGAAGCACTGTATGGCAGGAAGTGCAGATTCCCGTAAGCCCGGGATGATATAGGTGAGAGGCAGATGCTTGGTCCAGAGATAGTTATGCAGACAATCGAGGTGGTCAGACAAGTCAGAAATTATCTTCAAGTTGCACAAGATCGTCAGCGTCATTGGGCCGATTATCATCGGCGTTCCCTTGAGTTTTCAGTCGGCGACCACGTGTTCCTTAGGATCTCGCCTACCCGTGGCGTCATTCGATTCGGCGTATGGGGAAAGCTTAGTCCTAGCTATATAGGGCCGTTTGACATTCTCGAGCGAGTAGGTGATGTGTCCTATCGTCTCGCTCTTCTGCCGTCGTTACGCGAGGTGCATGAGGTCTTCCATGTATTCTAATTGCGACGGTCTATCCCGAATCCAAGCCATATTCTTGATCATTTAGAATTGGTTGTTGGTACCAACCTTTCGTATAAGGAAAGGCCTGTATCCATATTGGACCAAAAAGAGAAGGCACTCAAGAACAAGCCTATTAAGTTAGTTCGTGTTGCTTGGGGTCATCACTCTTTGGGTGAGTCAACGTGAGAGCATGAGGATGATATCCGATAGCGATATCCACACATGTTTGACTCATAAGGTATAATATCTTCTTTATGCCTTATGCTTTTAATTATTTGCTTGCATGAATGATTGCTTGACTGACTGCTAGTCGTAGCTTTCTTATAATTAAAATATAGCATGCCCCGACATCTCTAGCCTCTTGATTAAATTTTGAGGACAAAATTCTTTTAAGGTGGGTAGAGTTGTCACTCATGTTTCCCGTTATACGTATTTTCGTATGCGTATACGAGATCTCTGACGTTTGTCAGGTGACCCGTAGTTAGACTTGTCTTGCTTAGCCTAGTCTTGGTTTGATCATGACTTGGTTTATTTGATTGGTTTGGTTCAATTTGACTTGGTTTGACTTGGCTTGGCTTGGTTTGAGATGGAGAGGGTTGATATATAACCCAACTCCTTCTCTCTCTCTCTCTCCACATTCATTTCTATATTTTCTTCTTTATTTACTTCTCCCACCTACACCCAAGCTCTAGGAAAGTGCAACTTGTTTCATGATGGGTCTTGGATTTTATTGTTCCAATGTCTTCCTCTCCTAGTTCTAAGTCTCTTTAGAACTTGTCATTTTTGGTTTTGATGGATAGATTTTTGTAGATCTACGTTTTGCCCTTTCTCATGATTTTCTTGGTTTTGATCTATGAAAACTTGGTATTTTCGAAAACTAATTGTTCCATGTTGTAGAAAATTTCATTTTGTCTAATTTTGACATTTGAAAAGTTGGATTTGGACTTATTTTGACCAAGTTATAGACTTTTGAAGCTATGGGTTCAAACCATGGAAATTCCTGCTTATTGGAGAAGACAGTGAGCAGTGTGCGCAAGCTTTTAGCTTGCGCCACTATGTTGCGCACGCTCCTTAGCACGGCGCAACCTAAGTCAGGCGCAACCTGAGTCAGGCGTAACCCGATTCAAGCGCAACCTAGCCTCGCGCAGTTTAGTGCCTAGCTCAACATGACTTGTCCCGACTCGTTCTGGCGCAACTTGACCCGACCTTTTGCATTCTAGTGTCTGACTCCCTAGTGCCTAGGTGCAACCTGATGTTTGGGCGTAACATGTGACCTTGTGTCACGCCCCAGTACCGGAATACTGAGACGGACTAGGCCAGCTACACCGTATGAGGTATATAAACGTCATACGGCGATCGTGGCTGTCAAGAGACTAGGGGGTGCATGCTACAATCAGGTCTCCTATGGTCCCACAGAGCATCTATGTCTCAATCAATCAAAACAAGAAGCAGTAAATAATGATCATATAAGACAAAGCAGTAAGGCGTCCCCGACGCTTCATCCGAATGATTCATGAGTCTAGCTATACAAAATGATGAGCTAGTTCCGAGAGTCAATAGTACATAACTATAGTCAGCTACAGTCTGATTTAATTACAATTATGCAAAGGAAACTAGTGTCCAGAACTGCCGGCTAAACAAGTGCCGATGGCTAAACGCCAAGTACAAAATAGAAGATATCAGAGCGGTGAAGAAGAAACCCATTCATGGTCCCTGGCGCCCATACTCCTGGTGTGCACCATTGTTCGGGTGGAAGGCTGGATCCTCTGGAGCTGCTACGAGATCTGGCCAAACAAAACCAGCGGGGTCAGGCCCCGAATAGCAAGTACCACAAGGGAGCACAAAAGAGTGAGATAAATCCAATGAGTTAAATAAGACCTGATTCATGAGTTATAGGCTTATACCATATCATCGAGATAATACGACACCCTTACAACCAAACAAGAACAAACGGTGCCAATATCGTACCGAGATAAGATATATCCTATAACCATGGGCAGGTAAAAGGGCTTCTGATCGCGACTTCGGTCCATAGCCTATCGTAGCACAATAGCCCAACCCAACAACCAAACAAGGACATGGATTGGACCACGCACCACGATAGTCCATGTTCCTCGGTAGCTAACAGAAGAAAACATATCACAAACAAGTCAGCTTACAATCGGCCAATCAATCCTACGGCTTTCTATGATTTGTCTGGATTATCCCAGTAATGCAATATATGTATATATATAGGAATCCTCAGATCGTATCGCATTCCAGCAGGGCTAGCCAAACCATTATATACAAGCAAGCACGAAATGCACCGGTCCCTCGAAAGGCCACCGCGCTAGAATAAGCAGTAACGGTTCCAGCTCTCCTATAGGAAGAGCTGGCTCGGCAGTCACAAATCAGATACTGCACTCCACTAGTGCGGATGACTATACAGTATCCGAGGCAGCCAACCCGACGTGCCAGGACGGGACCCAGGGCGGCTGGTGACGTACGATCTCGAGATTCTGTTCCCTTCCAATGCTTCTACCAATTTAAGTTGCTTAGATTAACCCTATCTCGATATTGGAATTACATGTCGTGATCACATGGTCATCCTTCTATATGTCGTACCATAGTACGTGTACCCTAAGTATGAATCCACATCGGCTCAATCTAGATCCATGCTTAGTGTAATGCATCAAACAACAATCATTTTACCACAACGCTATTACTGACCAATTACCATGACTTGCTGGAAGGTACACAGGTATTGACATATAACACGAAGGATCACTTAGCATGTAGAGTCACACCTCAATGCACTCATTAAATGGCACCACAGTGCATACTAATATTGTATCTCAATACACACTTAGAATAGGTACCAGCACGTATACAGGTAATCAGGTCAGGAACATGATCAAGTCAAGAAGTCATGTGGACCCCTCGTGACATAAAAGTCACATATGAATTCAGGTTAAAGTGAGACATGAAGGTCCTTGAAGCCAAGACAAAGATCTACAACTTTTATGTTGGGAGTTAGGAGAAATTCTGGCCACAATTCAGCCAAATAGGACTTAAAATAGCCAAAAACAGCCAAAATAGGCACTATGCGGCACTATTCAGCACTATGCGGCACTATTCAGCATCCTTATGCGGCTGGACACTATACGGCACTATGCAGCACTATGCATCATTCTTATGCGGCTCGGTACTATGCAGCACTATGCATCATCCTTATGCGGCTCGGCACTATGCAGCACTATGCAGCATCCTTATGCGGCTCGACACTATACAGCACTATGCAGCATCCTTATGCGGCTCGGCACTATGCAGCACTATGCAGCATCATTATGCGGCTCGACACTATGCAGCACTATGCATTATCCTTATGCGGCTCGGCACTATACAGCACTATGCAGCACTATACAGAATTCTTATGTGGCTCGGCACTATACAGCACTACGGCTCGGCACTATGCGGCACTATGCAGCATCCTCATGCGGCTAGGCACTATGCAGTACTATACAGTACTATGCATCATCCTTATGCGGCTCGGCACTATGCAGCACTATGCATCATCCTTATGCGGCTCGGCACTATGCAGTACTATGCAAAATTCTTATGCGGCTCGGCACTATGCAGCACTATGCATCATCCTTATGCGGCTCGGTACTATGCGGCACTATGCAGCATCCTCATGCGGCTAGGCACTATGCAGCACTATGCATCATCCTTATGCGGCTCGGCACTATGCAGCATCCTTATGCGGCTCGGCACTATGCAGCACTATGCAGCACTATTCATGCGGCACTATTCATAGTCCCTGCCAAAACCAGGACTGATGACATAGAAAATATCCAAATACTGTTTTGGCCATAACTTCCTCAAAATAAGTCAAATTTCAACTTTTCAAAGGTCAAAATTGTGTAGAATCAAATTTCCTACAACATAGGACCATTAGTTTTCGAAAACAACCAAGTTTGATAGATCAAAACCATAGAAACCCATAGAACCCTAATTTTAGAAACTTAGATCTACACCAAACTAGCCATTAAAATCAAAAACTCTAAGAACTAAACTTGTAGAGAATGAAGAGAAGAACAATATAGACAAATAATATCAAAGAAAAATCAAGAAATGAAAATGCAATAATCTCTCCATTTGGTGCAAGATGTACTTGCCTAAAAGTTTGCTTGAGGAAAATAAATAAAAGAGTGAATGAGGAGAGAGAGTGTGGAAGAGAATATATATAGGGGTTGGGTTGACTCAAAGAAACCCTAAGCTTAAGCATGCTCTTAACCATGTGACTAATGACATATTAAATGCTACATGATACAACTAATTAAATTAATTAAATAAAATTCTAACCACAACACGGTTCAGAAATCTTATCATCGAAACAGTGAACCACACCTACAACCAGACAAGGACAAGGGGTGGCACACTAATCCGCGACGAGATACTGTTCCATGCCATGGCCAGTTACAAATACAGGATAAATGCAATAAAGATACAGGTGCCAGATACCATATACATGAAAAATCAAAAATTTACGTATTCCGAAAACGGGGAGTGACACCTTGGCACCCCTAGTATCTGGTGCAACCTATTACCCTGGCGCAACTTGGCTAATGCCACTTGTTGGCCATGGTACCCCTTGTCCCTCCCTCTTGGGCGTATGATGTCCCCAGTTTTCCTCTTTTTATGATTTTGTACCCATTTTATATCCTTACGCCTTTTTGATATGAACTCGATATGAACACGATGTGAGCCTAACATGTTAATTGACATGATAAATTCTTGATGGTGGTCCGTTGTGGTGTACCCTTGACAAGCAATATTGATATGATAATATGACACGACATGATAAGTAACTTGATAAGACATGTACAATCTTGATAGTGGCCTGTCGAGGCACACTCCTAACAAGTAATCTTGACAAGTAACAAGTAACCTAGCATGACGTGATAATCTTGAATGCTGTTGCGACAGCTACCCTGACTTGCTAGTAACTCTTGTCTTGACACTGTGGTTGATTTTTTTGATTACGTCTGTATAAGCTACATGTCTCGTCTTGCATCAGGTCTAGGACATGAATTCTTAATTTCCCACGGTCAGGAATTTATACTGAATCTGACTAAGTTAATGACTAGATTGATCAAGTAGTTCATATAGAGAGATGTTTCCAGTTACAGACAATCCCGTTATCCCGGCCATACCTGAGGGACTTGTAGCCTGCCGTCGAGTAGGGCACATTTCCAGCCCACTGTCATGTAGGGCACTTCATGAAACATGTTCTGTGTATATTGTCATGTGTTGTACTCCAAGCTACCTAATAATTCTTGATAACTCTTAAATAAACCTTGCATGGATAACCTGGATAGCTACAGGGCTAGTGACTGCTGGAACATCTCATTGCATCTTGCTAGTAACTAGGCTTGTGATAATCCTACTTAGTTAAAGTATAAAGCCGTACTCTTTGCTTGGCCGTAAATCATGGATGTAGACCAGTCTTGTCTTGTCTAATCGATGCTAGTCTATGATTACTTTAGCACATGCTTGCGTATGCTTTACTCTTGTCGATAGTTGGTTGGAGACTAAGCTCTGTTCAGGTGAAGGATTACAACTCCGGTCCTTGTTTGGGTTACGGATTGTAACTTGGCTACCGGAATAGTCCCTTAGTTGTCTTATCGTTTATCACCTTATTTTTTCTAACTCATGTCTTTTATTACTATTTATGTTGCCATGTGCTAATATGCTGGTTTTAGTTCTTAAATGAAGCCTCCCTTGTGGCACTTGCTCTTCTGGGGTCTGACCCGGATGGTTTTGTATGGCCAAATTTTGGAGTAGGACTCGAGGATCCTCCAACCTTCCAGCCAGATGTTGACCACTAGGTGCAATCCTGGCAACGAGTGGGTTCTTATTTTGCTCTCTTATTCTCTTGTAAAAATATTCTTTTGAGGCGTTTAGCTGCCAAGCAAGTGTTAGGTCGTTTGCAACTTTACTTACTATCTGCCTACGGGCTGTAACATGATTGACAAATCTTAGTATTGATCATGTATGACTGAAACTCTTGCTAGTCTTCACATTTTGTATGACTAGCTTCATGATCATCTGAATATGTAATGTTTGGGACGCCTTACTTTGTATGTCTGATGATCTAACATCTTGTAACATTTACTTACTTGCTTGAGATTGAGACACTAGGCTTGTTCATGACTATAAGAGACTGTTGGCTTGTAGATAAACCTTCATGCATCTAGACAGCCGTGATCGTATATTGAGGTAGATTATACTTCAATATACGTAGCTGGCTGTGTATGTCCCCCGCTCTCCAGTATTCTAGTTCTGGGGCGTGACAATATGATAATATTATACTACTAATCGGTGATTGCTTTGTTGTTTTTCTGCACATATAATGATGAGTTGAGGTCGATTAGACCCTACATAACAGACGAAGAATTAGGACAAGAAATGAGACATTATTTTTCTTCTTGGTTGAGCACATATGTAAGTAGCTCGGTAATTAATCTTTTTTAATGCAACTGCATAATAAATAATTTACTATCGCTTCTTTGGTATTCAGGTCGATCGTCTAATTTTACCCGAGACTGAATCAATTAGAACTCTAGCCAAAGGACCAATTACTGTCGTTAAAATATAGCCAAGTTACTGTATGAATGTGTTTAGGTTCAAGTCGACAAATGCTCCAATCAGAGAGCTTCCTGGATCTTGATTCCACAAAAAATAGTTGTTTGAGTATCAAATCTTCGAACTACAAAGACGTCGATCCATGCAATGAATATCGTGTTGTTCAAGTGTGAATGGTTCGATCCGATTGAAAATCAAGGTTAAAAAATTGACAAGCATGATCTTGTAGATATAAACTACAAGTGTAGATATCAAGGCTACGAACCATTTGTCCTATCAAGTCAGGCTCAGCTCATGTACTTCACAGCTTATTTGAGACGGAGAACAACGGAGTCTGAATGATAGACAGTATGCAAGACTAAAGCTAGAGATACCTTTAACGTTGACGAAAAAGCTTATCAGGAGGACGAGCTACCTCTTGTAACAAATATTATAGATGTGGACTCCCCGAAAGTTACTCATTACACGACTAATAATTTAGAAGAGGTAGAATTATCCGAAGAGGAAGATGAAGACGAAGGCGAAGATGAAAGTGAAGATGAGGAGGAAGAGGAGGTCGAGGAAGACGAAAAAGATGAATTTTCTGAAGATGATTGAGAGAAATGTACTTTCATTTTGTTATTATGTAGACTTGGTTATTCTGTATACTTAGTTATTATCTAGTATTGGTTATTATCTAGACTTCGATATTTTTGTAGAATGTACTATCTAGACTTTGATGTTTCTTATAGAATGTACTTTTATATTTATAACTGTAGAATGTACTATATATTTATTTATTTCTTGTATCATCATATCTTGTTATCATGTATAACAGAACGATGCAGATCGTTAAGCAGGTCCCGACATGGACGAGGTTCTCCTCCAGTACTTCCTACTGGTTCTGGATCCTCGACGTCGAATATTCCAGTATATCGACCAGCCATATCTCCGACTGTCACGACGTTACGTGGCAGCACTCCTGGGACGAGTAGTTCTAGGCCAGAAAATCCTCCCTCGTCTAGCGTTCCTCTTGCTAAGACCACGATGGAGACAAATGAGCAGATGGAGGAGGCTGAACTGACGCCAGATCAATATCAGCGAGATCCTCTGTACGTACCTCCGGATGAGACGAGAACGGAGATTTGGGCCGACGGTACAAAGTAAGTATTTTGGTTTATTATCATATATATCGTGGGTAAAGTACATTTAAACTCTCCTTAGATGTGACGAAAATGCAATTAAAGACTCATAGTTTGAAAGGAACCCTATTTTTTTTTATATTTTTGCTCAATTCAGCCTCGGCCGTTAACAACCGTTAAAAATATTCTAAAAATATGATTTTATCCCTCCCCTCTCCCCCCATCTCTCCGGTGGTGGGGTGGGTCGAGGGGGCTGGCCGACAGAGGGAAGAGGGCGGGCAGGTCGGGGGCGGGCTGGCAGAGGAAGGAGGTTGGCCGACGGAGGGAGGAGGAGGTGTAGGAAAGGGAGGGATGGTAGGGGAAATGAGGGTACTTTAGGTAGTTTTTTATTTTTTTATTTTTTTAAAGTCACTAACAGTCATTTCTAACGGCTAATAGGCGGTAGGTGCTTTCTTGCTCACACGAGCAATCTAAGGTAGGGCAAACTGCTTTAATTTTCTACGGAGTCTTATTTTGCTAATGAGGCAAATCTAAGGAGGGTTTAAATGCACCATATATATCGTTTATATCTTTATTCGTCATAAATTCACTTTTTCATGAATATAATTACCATCGTATAGAGACCCAAACAATTTTCCATCGTCGGTATATAGACGCATGTGCCACTTTCTGAGATACAATTATGGTAGCCCTTGGATAAAATACTCTGATGAATCAGACGATAGGAAGGCCTTCTGGTTTGCGCAGTTCAAGGTAAAAGTATATTTGGTTTTAATATGAATCAACTTACTTATGCATATTATATAACTGACTAAATAACTTTCTTCTAGCAAACATATTTCTATCCACTACATCGGGCCGAGTTGATCGAGGAGATGCTTCCTGCCGTCGCCGCCAAGCTGATCCGTGATGCTATTAATAACCAGAAGGTTCGTGATCGCGCTGGAAGGCCGATCCAAGGTTGGATCACCCCTGATCAGTGGACTGCGATGAAGGCTAGGTTCGGCGTGCCAAGGTACAAGAAAAGGTCTGAGAAGCCCAAGGCGGCTAGGCAGAAGGCATCAAAGTAGTGCGATGGATCGATCCTGATGACGGAACATTTTCGTCGTTTGGTATATTTTTTATTTTAGAAATATTATTTTAATGCAAGTCCGATAAATTTTAGAAATAGTACTAAATAATATATTTTTAACAGGTAAGGAGGGGTGATGACACCAACATGATGACCGTCTTTTTGGCCACCCATCGAAAGGGCGAGAAGCTTATTGACGAGAGGGCCGAGCAGACCTATATAAGTATTACAATACTTTGTGTACTTTGTGTTAATTATAATATAACATAGAAAATATGCAAATACATATTCATGTAGTTACTAACAATAAGTATATTAGAAATTAGCAATTATGGAGTATCCATACTTTTCTAGGCCGCGTATCTTAAGCTTCGCGAGCGGGCGGCTGCTAGCACTACAAAAAAAATAGGCTTTTAGCGACGGCGGTATCCGTCGCTAAAAGTCATTTTTTCGTCGCTAAAGCCAAATAGCGACATATCAGCGACGGAAACGGTTTGTCGGGAAATCACGTGTCGCTAATTTCAATCAGTCGCCAGTTTGTCGAAAATAGCGACTGATTAGTGACGGATTTAGCGACACGCTATTTATTACAAAATGCGACGTATTAGCGACAAAAATCCCATCGCTACTTTTACCGACTAACTACCAACGGGTCCGCGGCGTATTCCAGGATTAATGTTGTGACGGTATAGCGACGGAAAAGTACGTCGCTAAAGTGTTTCCGATACGCTATTGGTATCGGATAGGCTTGTAGCGACGAACCGGTTATGTCGCTATTCCGTCGCTATACTTTAAATCTATATTTTCCAGAACCTTAGTGACGGAATGTTCTAGATATTCCGTCGCTCTTCCGTCGCTATACTGCATTTTTCCAGATATTTTGTCGTTGTTCCGTCGCTAAATACAATTTTGTGTGTCTATATTTGTGTTTCCTGCACTCCACATCCATGTTGATAGTTACACACAATATACAGTCATATAAACAGTTTCCAATACAGATATATAAACAGTTACATACATACCAAAAAGTTTACAAACAGTTTTCAAATACAAACAGTTTCCAAATACACACATACCAAAAATGTTCCAAATTATTCCCAAATACAAACAGTTTCCAAACAATATCTACGTCGATGGCGACGGAGGAGGCGGCGGGTGGGTGTAGCTACCCAGCACATTTCTTAATGCGTCTTCGAAATCCTTCCGAGACAGAGGAACTCTCGAAGTTGGTGCTGGATCCGTCGGTGTTGTAGCCGGAGGTACTGTAGCCGGATGTGCTGGAGTCTGTAGCGGAGCTGAATCGGTCGAAGTCTGAACCGTCGGAGCCAGAACGACCGTTACTATAGGTGTCGGAGCAGAAGCTCTTGCACTACCGTATATGTAATTTTGTAAATCCCATAATATACGGGTAATAGTGACCTGGTCGTAGACGGCAGCACCGTCGGTGGGAAGTAATGGTACAGGTGGAGGTGGAGGTGGAGCTCTGGAAATAACGGACGACTGGGATGTAAACGATCCAATACTGTGTATGCTGCCACCTTTCCCTACTCCGACCGTATCTACCGATAGTTTGTTCCTATCCGTCGGCTGGCTTGGTCCAGCCCCCTCACCTCCCTCAGCCCCCTCTCCGACCCGACTCTCAAACTCCTCATATATTATATAAACGTAAATAAATTTAGAGTTAATATAAAGACTCATAGTAATGTACCGATACCGATATCAATACTCCTAGTAATGGGCCGATACCGATACTCATACTCATATAGTAATAGATCGATACCGATACTCACATAGGAATGGCCCGATACCGATACTCTGAGTATCGGACCATTCCTATTAGTATCGATATCGCAATCGAAATCGGTATCGGCCTATTACTATATGAGTATGGGGTACCGATATCGATACTCATAGTCTGATCATCTACAATTATAAAAATGTAATACATATAAAGAATAAGAAAACTTACATAAGCTTTGGCGGCCCACTCATCTACGAGCTTCCCATCGCTCTTGCGCTTGTGGGTATGCGCAAAGACTGTGGGGAAGTCGACGGTGTCCGGATCTCCACCTTTCCCGGCGACCTCCTCGCACTTGTACAATTAAACATAAATTAATACTCATTTTGTAGGGTTTAAGACTTAAAATTTTGATAATTTAATAGAATACTCACCAATCGGCACATGTGCTCCGAAGACGGGATCGAACCACCCGTGTGCTGACCAGCCTTAGCACGAGCAGCCTTCGCCTTCTCAGACTTGGCCAGATAGGCCGGGGTCTCCATTTTCTTCTTCATCTCTGCCCAAAAATTTGCTCTGAGCCACTCCTTGCAACCCATGTTCTGATCCACTACTTCTCAGGATCTCCAGCGCCTTCTGGTCGTGGATCATGTCACGTATCCTTTTGCTGGATACGGTCCTGTAGCACCTCCGGATGGCCTGGTCCCTATGCTCCGGCCACTAGTACGACGCCTGTAAATAAGATAAACGCACATGAATGAACAAATTTTTGATACATATTATAAAGAAAGACCATTATACATACCCTCAACGCGTCAAGCCAAACGAACCGTATCTCCGCCGGGATGTCGTCGAAGTTCAGATACGGCCTATGGAAATTACAGCAAATCAAGTCACCTAGATCTCGCCCGGCGCGGATCGAAAAAAATCTGAGATAAGAAAATAATGTACGGCATCAGCTACTATGAAGAATATATGAATAAATATATGAATTTACAATAAACTAAAATACATATACTTACGTCTTCCCATCGGCCCACAGCTCCGAAAGATGGACGTCGGCTGGGCGCTCCGGTAACGTCGGAGGATCTCCTACGCATCGTATGTAGACTCCGCGCTCGACCACTAAGTCCGGATAGGGATTGGCCGCAATGGGAGCAGCCGTAGGGGTAGAAGCGGCCGAAGTGGTCTTAGGAGTAGTCGTCGGAGTATTGGACGAAGGAGTAGCTTCCCCGACCGATGAACGGGCTGTGCCCGGAGATAACCCATCATGAACATCTTGGAACTCATCCTCGTCGACAAGTGGACGGCCTGGACGCTCCAAAGGAGCCGGACGTGAGCCATACCCATGCCGCAAACGTCCACGTCTGCCTCCCGCCATAGGCAAATCTGAATCACGTCCACGTCCACGTCCACGTCCACGTTCGCCTTCCACCATAGGCAAATCAAAAAATGCATATGTAATATATATATTTTCAATTCTGTATACTTCACACTTGCTATATGTAACCGAGATATGCATATGTTTTCGATACATAAAATGTCACTTCCCATTCCCAGAATACGTATTTTTAGAATGCATGTACTGTTTAAATGTAAATATTTTATATTTATCATGTATTGCTCTGTATTTAAATTTCTTTAATTTTATGTTAATTAATTTCCTGCAATTTTATTTCTGTACTTTACTTTCTGCTTTTATACTCTGCTTTAGCTTTGCTATGGGATCGGCTCAGATTGGTTTAATTATGTTGGTTCATCATGAATCGAAATAAACCCCCACCTACCACCACCCCATTTAAAGCCCCAAACCCTTTCTCTCTCTTCATTTCTTCTTCTCATTTCTCTTCTTCTTCCTCATAACTCTCCCACCAACCTAGGAGAGCAAGGAAAGTGCCAACTTGCTTCATGATGGATCCCCATTATTATTGTTCCATCATCTTCCTTATTTGATTCTAAGTCTCCTTAGTACTTAGCATTTTCAATTTCTATGGCTTATTTGTTGTAGATCTAAGTTTGATATATTTTTTGGATTTTTTAGGTTTTTATCTAGTAAACTTTGTTATCTTCAAGTTTTAATGGTTCCATGTTGTAGAGAATTTTGTTCTACCCAATTTTGACCTATGAAAGTCCATATTTGGGCTTGGGATGAAGGATTTATGGAGCTTGGAAGCAATGGCTTCCATGGTTCTCTTCCATGTTTTTGTTTTCAGAAATTTGGAGAAGAAGAACAGTCCCAGCCGCATGAACCTTTCTTCCTCAGGCGCATGAGATTACTTATTTCCCAACCTTTCTCACAGCGCATGATATTTATTTTCCACAGCCGCATTCCTCAGGCGCATGAGCTTATTTATTTTCCGATCATTTCCCTCAGGCGCATGATATTATTTATTTCCCAATCCTTTCCACAGCGCATGAGATTATTTATTTCCCAATCATTTCCTACAGCGCATATGATTATTTATTTCTCGATCATTTTCCTCAGGCGCATGATATTATTTATTTCCCAATCATTTCCCACAGCACATGAGATTATTTATTTCTCGATCATTTTCCTCAGGCGCATGATATTATTTATTTTCCAATCATTTTCCATAGCGCATGAGATTATTTATTTCCCGATCATTTCCCTCAGGCGCATGATATTATTTATTTCCCAATCCTTTCCACAGCGCATGAGATTATTTATTTTTCGATCATTTCCCTCAGGCGCATGATATTATTTATTTTCCAATCATTTCCACAGCGCATGAGATTATTTATTTCTCAATCATTTCCCTCAGGCGCATGATATTATTTATTTTCCAATCATTTCCCTCAGGCGCATGATATTATTTATTTCCTAATCTTTTCCACAGCGCATGAGATTACTTATTTCTCAATTATTTCCCTCAGGCGCATGATATTATTTATTTTCCAATCATTTTCCTCAGGCGCATGATATTATTTATTTTCCAATCATTTCCCACAGCGCATGAGATAATTTATTTCCCAATCATTATTTATTTTCTAATTTTTATTTCTCGAATTTGGTATTAATTAACATTGATTGTTATCTTGATTAATAATTGATCATGCGTTCCTAGATGGAACTAAGAGACTGGCTAGTCATCTTATTGAATTAGATGGAATAAGACACGTTCATATTAACTATGAACTATTACAATCGATTGGTCAATCCCGAATATTGACATATAGATACATGCAGGCTATAATTATTTATTTATTTTACGAAAGCAGCATGTGTACTCTATGGTCAAGGCATGATTATTCTGTGGTTAATTTTAATTATTGTATTACGCTATGTAAGACCTACAACCTAACCGCATGGGTATCGTTGTAGAGTTGAGCATATCGTACTTTGTACGGAAATACTCATTCTGAAATGATCATGATCAACGGCATGGGATTTCACTTAACATAGAGGCTACTAAGTTAAATAAAATAATAATTGTATGGAGGGAATGGATTTCCGAGTTCTTACATGGCAGCCCTCTTTGGGACTATTAGCGCCCAACAGGCCGGCTGGTTCCCACAGATACTGCAATTCTGCCACACGGGCAGGGAGCAATATTTGCTTATATTATTGTATATTGTATATTGATGACGGACGTCCCGCTGGGACTCGTCTAATTCATGATTGGCGCAATTGATTGATTGGATCGACTAGCCTTGCTTGTCCGTAGTAAGAACTGGAAAATCCTTATTGCATAATTCCAGGATAAGTTGGGACTCACAGTAGTAAGCCGTAGGAGTTGGATGGCCGTTTAAGTTGATTTGTTTGTGTACTGTACCTACTCTGTTAACTAACTAAGATGATCAGAGTGTCGAGACATGACGGGCCAACCTTTGTCCTTGTTTGGTTGAGAGGTTAGATCGAAGTGTCGTGACATTATGTGAATCCTAGTAGCAAGCAGAGATCTATATATCCTATTCTCTTATTACTGGTTTTAACTCCTCATATCGTGCTTCCTTGCTGTACTTGCTATTAGAGGTCTAACCTCTATGGTTTTGTATGGCCAGATTTAGAACCGGTTCCCGAGGACTCAGCTTACTTCTACCTCCAAGATGGTCAATACTAGAGGAATGATCGCAGGAGGACTCGAGTGGGTTCCTTACTTCCCCGCTCGTTTTGTTAATTATTTTATATTTTGCCGCTTGGCACCGACATGTTAGTCGAATAGTCTTGCACTTACTTTTACATAATTGTAATTAAGTCAGACTGCAGCTGATAACAATTGTGTATATGTTGCTATATCATCTGGCTATGTTTTGTAAAGCCAGATCTCAAGAACATTTTGACTAAGCGTTTGGGACGTCTTATTGCTTTATCTTAAATGTTCTCTGTTATTGCTTCTTGTTTGAATGATTGAGACAATAGATGTGAAGTGACCATAGCGAGACTTTCATGTAGTATGCACCCCCTTGTCTTTTAGACAGCATTGATCGTATTATACGGTATTCATCTACCCGTAATACGTAGCTGGCTGAGTCATTCCCCCGCTCTCCAATATTCTGGTTCTGGGGCGTGACATAAAACCTAACTACTAATACATATACATTCCCTTCCTGTCTGAGACTCAACCATTATTAAACTCTATGAATTTCCAATCCTACACTTACACCCCTACCCAAACTTAACATAAACGTGTACCTAAAATACAGCATACAAGTTTTCTGATGCTTCTACGTCTATACTCGTATAGGTCCTATGAAGGGGGGAGGGTCGCCGGAGGGCGGGTCAACATCCTATGTTACTAAAACTCTGTCCCTGGATAAGCCCTCATATGTATACTGCCCCCCTGAGCCTGATACTCAGTCCTAACTCGACTCCTAGACACACACACACCCTGACACATGATACTATCTAATTTTTTACACTTTCTTTACCTATAGGTTGTCAACCCGATCGCATATGTGACTTCAAAGGGAGGAAATCCTAGAGTGTTAGTCCGATAGCGAGACCCTTAAACAACTATGAAGCAAACATACACCATTTTGCTTTATAATCATAGTCACTTTGTTCTTGGAGAAGCTATATATAGCTAGAAGAATCCGGCACGCTACAAATTTGAATTAAATGAACAATTAATTAAATATTACAAATGGTTGTTAACCTCACATTTCGGATAATCAACCTTGTTAAATCCATTCGTTGATGTCGATGTGTATGAAAAGTGTAAAACCCCTAAATTTCTACTACGATTTTTTTTAATATTTTAAATTTGTATTTTTACTTCGTATTTGTACGTCGCATGCTAATTTGCATTTTCTGTACCCTCTCGTCGAGTGCGAATTTGCGCGATGAACATATTTTTA
The DNA here is from genome assembly GCA_029216955.1 of Iris pallida. NCBI lineage: Eukaryota > Viridiplantae > Streptophyta > Magnoliopsida > Asparagales > Iridaceae > Iris > Iris pallida. The sequence goes on from JANAVB010020999.1 coordinate 12,062,223, forward strand.
GAAAACATTTTTATATAGCTCTCAAATATCAGGTGATAAATATTTTCATTTATTTATTGATTGATTGATTTATTTAATTGTTTATTTTATTGCTAAAAGTCGCACAAAACATCCCATCGAGTTTTTTCCAAAAATAATTTATTCAATTATGGTAATGATATTATAAATGTTTACTTGCAATTACATGAATCTAATTCATGTATAGATTTAAATATCTAATTTTCGAAATTAATATTATGCTAATTTTTTACAAATTATAAGAAGATAATTCTAAACTTATTTTTATGAATTAAAGCCATATTTGATTTATTGGATAACTTTAAAATGACTTTTTTTTATTAAATATACGATTATCTAGCTTTCGAAAGGATATTGTTGCATTAAATTAAAAGTTATTTAATTTAGATTTGATTTTTGAATTATTTAAATGGGGTTTAAACAAACCCAAGCCTTATCCAACTGGAAATTCTCACCTCCTATAAAAGGAGAGGTACTCCTCCATATTTCTCAACCATAATTTCTATCCCATTGTGCATCGTGTCCGTGCCTCCCATCCAATAAAATCCCCACCAATACAAATACATTATTAATCGGGGCCGACAATTCCGGACCTCTATCCCGTCGTGTCAAACACCCTCGACACGATGAAACCTACCCTACTGTCGTCCTAGGCCATCGACCGCAGACCCAGCCAATTCACCACCACCGTTAGTAATTACAACCACCCCGCCACCACCGCGGTAGCCGACTCACTTCCGACAGCACCCTGACACCGACAAGACACAAACCTCCATCCCAGTCACCCCCGTCCCCGTCTCTGACTATAGCCCATCATCCACCACCATCGCCGCTACCACCACCGTCATCTCCACCACAAACCACCACAGTAAGGAAAGGGGGAGAACCCTCACCTTCGCAGCGACCCCGCAGCCGCGCGGAGATCCCCAGATCCGCCACCGAGCTCCGCCTGCAGCGGTCGCCGACGAGCCATCTCGCCTTCCGCCTGAACTGCTGCTACAGCCGCCTCCCGGGCCGATCTTCTCCGACGCGTGTCTCCGTTCCAGCCCGGCTCCCCGGCATGCGCGCCACCGCGCGCAGGAGCACCGCGCCGCACCGGACATCTCCGCCGTCCGCCGTGGACGCCCGACGTGCCGCCCGGCATGGGCCGCCCCTCCGACTTCTCTTTCTCCGCCGCTTCCGCCATTCGGCCGCCGCCATCTTCCCAATGACGCCGTGCCACCGCACGAGAGCGGTCGCCGCGCGCCTCCTCCCTTCCCGTAGCCGGAGCTTCGCCTTCCGCCGGAGCGCCGACCAGCCCAGTGCCGCTTCACCGAGGTGAGCCCTCTGTTATTTCCCCTTCTTCCCTCTTTCTACTCTCTCTCTCTCTCCCACCCTTCTTTCTTATTCCTACATTCTAGTATAGGGAACAGCGAATTACTTAAGTTCTAGTAATATCTATCATTATCTATTATTACTATTATCAGCATTATTATCATTATTATTATTATTATTATTAGTATTATTAATGCTGTCAAAATTGTTAGCATTATTATTATTATTATTATTATTATTATTATTGTTAAAGATTATTATTCGCACTATTAATATTGTTATCATTATTTCAGTAACTTAACAAATATTTCTATCAAATTTCAAAATAGTTTTTCTTATATTAAAATATGTTTCTCGACTCATATGAATTTCTATCTGACCAGATATAGCTCTTGGTAAAAAAAATGATTAAGAAATATTTTTAAATATTTATATACTTTAATACAGTTTTCACCTAAAACCCTATTTTATGACTAGTAGTTTCTTTGAATAAACAAAATGTACATTTCAAATATATCTTCAAGTATCATTGTAAAATTTATTTTTAGTAATAAAATAATAGTTTCCTATCCATAAATTGTATTTGATAATATTATCTTCTAAAAACTACCAAAATATGTTTTAAGTACAAATACATTTTTCTTCGCAAAGTTTTCAACTATCGTCAAGTGTAAGCATGACCGATCATATCTCCTATTTTCCCACAAATTTGGACATACTCATCAACCTTGACTATTGGACAAACAGGACTTGTCAGAGCATCGCACCACCCCAGGCAACCCACCAGGCAAGACACCTTGCCTTTACTGTTTAAATTTCCTGCTCAATATCATGCATGTTGTATTTTCAAGTTCTTTCTTTTTAAATTATATGTAGATACAAATTACTATATTTTATACAATTGGCTTAGAGTTAAGGGACTACCGTCAAATTTTGTGTGTCTCATTGACTTGTCACGATGGTACACGAGTTGTGTGTGAGAGTTGTGAGTATCATATAGAGGTCACTTGCGTGTGGGCTGATCCCCCGTGCGCATGCGTAGGAATAACTGTCAATAGATGCATGATTAGAATACTTGACAGTTATCTATATTAAAACAGTGTGGTGGAAACGACACGTGTTTGTGTGTCATGGTTACGACCCACGTATACTATCAGGGAGGGGACAGCTACTAGCGTTGGGGCTACTTTTATTTTACACATTTGGGAGATAGTGTCTCGGATGAGCGCTACGTGTTACCCGGCCGATAGTGTCTCGGATGAGCGCTACTTGTTGGCCACTCTTTATTACTTGCTTGTGACAGCCCCTGCGTAGAACGTTGTCCTCTAAATTACAATCCACATAGAATGGTTAGGAACCTTTACGCATGTATATTTTCTATTGAGCTCTTACTATTCAGTTTTTGGCATGATATTATGTATCTTGTTACGTCCCTCTGAGGACCTGGTTTTTCCCTAGGTGTGTGTTCATGTTTTCTGCATGTGTTCTAGCCAAGGCCGTTGTCTTCTCCATTCCTTCGAAGACAATTGCGCTTGGTTCGTTTTATCATTTTGTCGATCGCTTTCTTGTACATTTATATCATTGAGATAGTTGGTAGTGGACTTAGTCTCCGCCCAACGATTGTATCATAAATGTTCAAGTTGAATTTTTCTATTATTATTCTTTTTATTGTGGATGAGATTTAGTTTGTCTTGGAATACTACATTATACAGCTTATGTATACATACGAGTCTTCGTATATTGGAGTAGACTTCGTATGTATAAAGCTGGCATGATACGTATCTAGTCCCAAGTATTTTTGGACTGGGGCGTTACAAAAAGAAAGAAAAAAAATCCCAGCTAGCTATGACATGATGATTTTTTAAATATATAAATATATGTTTCCTTGTGCTATCCATTTTGCATTAAAATTTGCATTCAAATCCACTAACTATGTTTTCCTAGAAGCATATTAGCGCTACCCAGTTTTGTATTAAAATTTTCTATGGTACATGGTAGGGATAAACTCCTAATTTATTATCAATGTCCATATTGTCACAACCGCTCCTTGGTGCCGATCTGGAGAGTGTTCTGAGATTAGAGGAGATGTTGATCACAATAAGATGGGAGCGGCACGACCGTTCAGGAAACTGCCACTTCGTCCAAGTCGGCTGCCAAAGGAATCCTTGCAGAGATAGCCAACGACGAATATATACACCCGGAGGAGGAAGGAAGATCTAGTACCAACGAGTTAGAACGTGACATGGAACAACATCGATCCCGAAGTACTTCGAGAACTATGAAACATAGAATGAGAAGTAGGTGGCGGAGGAGCAAGCAAAGAAAAACGAAGAACTCATCCCCTATGTTTCTGAGATCGGCAAGGAAGCAACCGGTCGACCCCCTCTTCCTTTCTATGCTCCTTACGTTGGATGAATTGAAAGGCGTGACTTGGGATCTTAGCAAGGATAGTGTGGCGAGCCCGCTTAGATTTACGGGCTCTTTCTATAGGTGTTGTTGGAACATTATTCAGCATGATGTGTTGGATGCCGCAATAGCTTTCTTCCAAGGACTCAGCTACCCTAAGGCCATTTCTTGTGCTAATCTGGTTCTCATCCCGAAATTGGATCACCCTTCCACCTTTCATGACTTCAGACCATTGAGCATGTGCACATTCCTGAACAAAATTATATCGGAGATTATCGCCAACTGGATGGTGGGGCTTCTTCCGAAGATAATATCCATAGAGCAGAGTGGCTTTGTTAGAGGTAGAACCATTACGGATAGCATCATGCTTGCATACGAGATGGTTAATTGCATCAAACACCCGAGTAGGGGAGGTAACATTGTAACTAAACTAGATATGTAGAAGGCGTATCGCCACTTTAGACCTTTTCCTTAAGGAGCCTTTAAATGATAAATAGGAAACCCCTCGCCCCTAATCGAAACTAAGTCAAAACCTAATCGAAACCTAGTCGAAACCTAATCAAAACCTAGTCGAAACCCCTCGCCCATAATCGAAACCCTAATAAGCAAAAAAATGCAAAAATCCAAAAATTAGGGGGAAATGAGAGGGAGAGAAGGAAAAAAGGGTACCTGAAGGGGGGTCGCCGGAGGGGGGGACGCCGGAGAGGGGGACGCCGGAGGGGTCAGGTGATCGGGGAAGAGAGGGGGAAAGAGAGCAGAATTTTGTTAAAAAATTTCAGAATGAAAATAAAACCCTCTATTTCGATTTTTACTGAAACGTAGCGACGGATTCTGGCGTCGCTAGTACGTCGTTAGACATTACCCGTCGCTACCATGTCATTAGTTAGTCGCTAAAGTTATGATATATTTTAATAAACTACGTCGTCGCCTATTAGTCGCCTTTCAGTCGCTAATAGGCGACTGAGTTGTCCGTCGCTAATAATTCAGTCGCTATTTGCCTGTATTTTGGTAGTGTAGTACAACTGCAAAGGGAGAGGCTGGTACTTCCTTCCAGCCCGCTCCATCTCCGTCAGAGGACGAGCTGTGGGCGACCGCCGCTGGTGGTCTCCATAGGGGTACATACTATTGTACGAGATCCTATGGCACCCTATTTACGACACAGTCCTCTAGGGCCTTCGCTACAAGTGTACATTGTCCATAGCCCTTGCAGGAGTCTGCCCGAGTCCAGGAGATTGTTAACCATCAGATTGAGTCTTTCCGTGATGAGATGTTGCTACGGATCCAGGAGCAGCCCTAGTCTCAACAGCAGACGGACGATGCCATGCTCATCGCACGATTAGATACACTCAAGCGCAGCATCATGGAGCTCATGGATATGACTGAGAGGATAGAGCGTGACGTTACTTTTCTTAGAGCGTCGACATAGCACAGCATAACGGAGCTGCAGGCATCACAGCTGTCCATGGGCGAGAGGCTGACGATGATGCAAGATTCGATGGTTGATAGCAGTACCAGGCTATTATCTACTATAGATTCATACAACCAGCGACTAGCAACATTGGAGCAGATACGTCCTCCAGGTGCGCCTTCATCGTCACCGACTCCACCGACGTCACTGCCTTCTTCATCGACACCGACTCCACCTACGTCACAGCCTTTATCGACGTCGGTGTCAATTTTATGGGAGCAGTATGAGTTGTTTTTATCACTATGCACGACGGTGCCCCTCCTCCTCTAGTTTCGCAGTAGTCCTAGTAGGACTGTTTATTGATTATTTGTGTGTAGAGTGGTTGTTTATGTGTATACCCATGATATTAGGTTTGAATATTATACATTTGTTGAGGCTTTGAGACTTTATTGGTTGCTTGTGTGTGGATTTACTTGCGTGGATATTTGTTTATTGCACTGATCTGTATATGACGGGATATTCTTTAGACCAGATTTGTAGACTTATTTGTAATTCTAATGTGCCATTTTTCATATTTTCTTCTATTATTCATTTTATATGTATGTGAATTTTTCGGTGTTGAGTGTTCCACCGAAGGGGTCGACGAACTCAGAGAATTCAACGGAGGGTTGCTCCGGGTCTATTCATATTGATTGTTAATTATTAAACTACATGGATACCACACTAGCATGATAAGTCATTCTGTTTCCTTTTTATTTTTTTGCAAAATTAGCGATGTTTAGCGACTATTACCGACGTTTAGCAACGCGCAAAGAAGTCGCTAAGCGTTGGTGAATTCTGCAGGTCAGCGACTAGTAGCGACTAAGACGTCGTCGCTAAACGTCGGTAACCGTCACTACACGTCACAAATTTTGCAAAAAATCACCGACGGTCTACGTCATATATGGGAGAACATCGATAGACGTTGTCAAAACGTCACCAATTCCTGCAACTTATCCAGACATTTAGCGACTTATTCTGCGTCGCTACATTTTCGACATAAAGTCGGTAAATGTTGCAAATGTAGCGATGTGCGGACGTTGCTGATAAGTGTCGCAATAACGATGTTTTGCGACATTTTTGCTGTCAGCGACTTGAAGTAACGCGACAACCCAAAAATGTCACAAAAAATGTCGCTAAATGCATTTAGCGACGTCTTCTTACATTTTAGCGACATCTTAGTGCGTCGCTAATATGTGATATTCTGGTAGTGAAAACATTGGTTATATATCATACTGATGAGACCATTTTTTTTGACGTGTTCATGTATATTACCAGTGTTCATGTTATGTTATGTTTTGGAGTGTTTAGGTGCTTCCTAGATTAGTGCACTTATTAACCTAGGCTAGTATAAAGCACAAACTATATTCCATCAACTAGATTGGAGCAATAGTCCGACCATCATGGCTTCAATTTGGACATATATTTGACAAAACATGGACACACCAAAATATACACAGGCACACCAAATTCAATGCCATGCCCATACCATGTTGTACTGTGTGCACAACTCTGCAACATAGCTAGCCCTGTAATAGTGATGAATGAATTCTGTCCAAATTTTCCATCACCATATAATGGCTCTGCTATCAATGCTCAAATATAAGAAACGCATGAAAGAGATACTCACAGGACCACTGGAACAACTGTCAGAAACTTTCTATTCCGTGTAAGTTGCTTGTCACTGCCCATTTGCTCCCACCAAGACAAGTTATTGTAGACAACCTGGTCTTCATTAGCAAAGGGTGTTCCTTTCTTCCAATGGAAAAAGTGATAGGTAATCTGAAGAACAGAAAATAATAAGGTAACCAACAAGATAAATGCAGAAGATTATAAAAGAATTCACAACAACTATATGTGCTTCATGGTCAGGGACAGAGCTAGGATTAAAATTATGGAGGGGCCGTGCTACTACATTTAAAAATTTTATAGCATAACATTCTTCATAATTAAAGCTTCCAAACTCGTATATCATATTTGTGTCTGCAACATAGTAGACACATCAACTATTTTGGCATGTGTCCTAGTGTACTTTTGGAGTGTCTATGTCATGTCTACTTTGGTGCTTTCTAGTCTAGTCAATCATAAGTAAACAATATACCAAGAAACACCAGACAACAAATCAACAACATACCACAATCGCAACTATAAAAGCAGCTCAAGAATCATAGGACCTAAAATTTACAAGAAAATATACTAAACAATTGGGGAAAAAGAACATACAAAAATCAGTGAACTTCATCATCGACAAGTGTATGAACTCGACGTACTCTCCCCCATGGTCATCCTCCGCCTTGTGCAGCTGCTGCACCAGCGGCCTCATTACGATCCCAACAATCAGCAAAAAGACATTCCTATAATCCAAATTTTTTTTCCAAAAGAATCAAACATAACACTAACCCGATCCATGTGACAAGAAGTCCCTTTCGACGATGCTCTCCAGCACTGACAACTTCCCCTAGCTCTGCAATCAACAAGCCAAGACCATCAAGCAGAGATTTCTAGAGAGAAAAAGGAAGAATTTATATATAGAGAGAGAAAGTCTAGACCTATCCTACGAAGGCCTTGGGAGCGACAGAGGAAAGGGACACCCAGAGGGTCGACAGAATGTCATCGCCGTAGTCATCGAAGACGGTGCAGGCATGCCAGATCCAGTTCACGAGCCCGATCAAGCTCTCCATAGTCGCCATGGGGATATGAAAACCTAACGAAAGCCTAACCCTAGAAATTCTCAGTGAGGATCGAGGAGAATGAGGGAAGAAGAGAATGAAAGGATGAAACCTGTAGTCATCGAGGAAGCGATCGTGGTCGAGGTCCTCGAGCTCGTCGGCGGTCCTGTCGTTGATCCATTCCTTGGACCTAAGGGACGAAGGCCAAGGGCTTGAAGGCGACAGGGATGAGTAGGTTGTTGTGCACGGAGAGGAAGATGAGGTTGTCGTCGGTACAGCCGATGCACGGGAGGGTTAGGGTTTCGGAGGGGATCTTGATTAGAAGGATCTTCGCTTGGCTTCTTCTTCTTCTTCTATGGTTTGGAGGAGGAAGTGAGAGGGATGGTGGTGGGAGCGGCTCCGGCGGCATAGGAGGAGGTTAGGGTTAGGTTTGTAGGAAGAGGGGGAGGATGGGGTGAGAAAGAGGAGGAGAGGGGGAAGGAAGTAGAGTGATCAGAAGTGGAGACACAGGAGAAGAGAGGAAGTCATATCGCAGAGAGAAGAAGAAGAAAATGAAGAGAGTTTCTTCTCGGAGGAGATACTATCGGGTTTTGAGGGGAAAAAATTTTGGTGAAAAGAAAATGAGCACCCAGAACTTTGCTACATGAAAATTTTGAAACCATTTTATAACACTTATGTAAATAAGTGGTATAAAAATTTAGTCTTTGTATCACATTTTTTTATTATCTAAAATCGTTATAATAAGCCAAAAACCCTCCAAAACCGTCATATTAGAGGATGTTTCTGAAATTCTGTATCGTTTTTATGTAAAGCATTATAATCATGATTATGAAAGCATTATTAAAGGGGTTTTTTCTTGTAGTGGTACCCCAGTGGCACAACATCTGAACGAGGTTTAAGGTATCATCAATCAGTTGTCTGCGATGAAGGTGGTGATTGATGATGAGTTTCAGGCCCTGCTGCTCTTGAGTTCTCTGCCGAAAAGCTGGGAGACATTGGTGGTGTCAGTGAGCAATTTCGTGCCTGATGGAGTTGTCACGATGGAGGCAATCAAAAGTAGCTTGTTAAATAAGAAGGTCCCGTGCAAGCAAGTGGAAACATCGCAGGAGTCCACTCTGGTGGCTTCCTACGGGTAGGAAAGACCCAAGTCACAGGCGATGACAGGGGAGAGTTCTCGGTATCTTGCAATTTTGAACCGCAAGGAGGGCTGCTATCATTGTGGCAAAAAAGGTCATATCAAGTGGAACTGCAGAAGCTCAAAGCTGAGAAGGCCAAAGGCAAGGATGATTCATCGCAGAGACTGACGCAGAAAAACCTTGTGGCATGTATCATGATGGCGACTGGGTCATGGATGCGGTGGTGTCGTATCACACCACTCCACATAGGAAAATTTGCACGTCATACAGCAACGGTAGGTTCGGATGTGTGAATATAGGCGACAAGGGGACGGCTGCAATTGTAGGCATCACTGATGTGCACTTGACGATGGAGTTTAGTAAGAAGCTTGTCCTCAGGGGTGTTCGACATATACCGAGTTTGCGCTACAACTTGGTTTCGTTAGGAAGGCTAGCAGATGGTGGCTGTCACAGTTGTTTTTCAATAAAGATTGGATGCTTGCGAAGGGTTCCCAACAGCTGGCTCGGGAAGATATGTATTGTGGCATATAAAGGCTCAAGCCGCTGAGCTATACAGGCAAGCCACAAACACCGGATGGAAGATCGGGGGGTGTTCAACAGGAGGTGGATCGTCGAGAACTTGCTGAGGGACTTCTAGATGCTTTGAGGGTTTCGGAGGTTCGGTTCGTCGAAACAAAGCGACGGATGGTGATGAGTCAAATATTGACAGTCATATATCGGTCCCATGACAGCTGGTCGGTCTCCAGGTGGGGGTTGCTCTACGGATCCAGTTTTGGCGACAGATGGTTTGCCAAAGCTTCATAAAGGCGACATCAACTTCAGCAGTTCGAAGCCATGGAGGAGATCAAGGTTTGCAGCAAACTCAATCTGAGGCGGGAGCATCATCATTCACACAGTTTCAGAGAACCTGTGGGTCATCGACGGCATACACAATGTATGATGTTCTGCTTATTGACGCATGTGTATGGGGAGCTTCACGCTCAGACACGAAGATGGGCAGATTCAGGAGTTCGAATCTTGGAAGAGCCGTACCGTCTGCTTAGTTGGGCCAGCCAAGGGAGAAGAAGCTCGTCGAAACGTTAACACTTTCTGGTGGAAGACGAAAGTCGGGGACAGGCAGCCGAGATTGACGGTGAGGCTGGTAGTCAGGGACTTTGGTCTTGGTCGTATCATTGATATCGGTAGGATCCCAATGGTGCAGGAGGTGCTACGCATGGCAGTTAGCATCGACGTGACAGTCGAGGAGCTGGAGACAAAGGAAGATGCAAAACAGCTCGGGAGATCGAAGCTCAGTAGCATGGGGGAGCATGTATTCTGTCGTGGGACAAGAGGTATGGAGTCCAGTTGAGGACCCATGGGATCAATAACCTCTCATCAGACTGGAGAGGGAGATTATTGGAGTCCAGTCTGGATTTGGTAACAACATATTTGTGAAATCCTAATCTAGTTAAATATTTGATTTGTTAGATGTGGATGTCCATAATAGGTGTGCTATTTTAGATATAATATGATTCTTATTTTAGAAAATTCTATTATGATCTAAAATAGGATATTGATAGGTTATTTTAGGTGTAATATGATTCTTATTTGAGGGCTTTCTATTTAAAAAATCATATTATGACATAAAATAGAATTTGCTTATCCTATATATATGGTATGAGGGTGGAGACACAAAGAATAGTACAAAGTGGAGATTTGGGGTGCTCATCTGATCCATAAGAAAATCTAACAGAAAGTTCGTACTTTGCTCTTAGGATTTCACCATCCAAGACAGAAGGAAGAAGAAGATCCAGTCGAGGAGTCATCAACTTCGGTTAGAAAGATTCCTACAGGTTGGTGAGTAATTTTAGTTGTAATCTTCTATTTTTCTTCTTGATAGTGGTAAGGGGGTTGAACCAATTAGGGCAAAGGGTTCAAAGTGAGTTCTGTCAATCTTGTAATTTTATCTGAGTTATTAAATGTTGTGATTTGTCCAGGTAACATACGTCACCGCCATATACTTGTCTTCATCTTGTGCTTGGTGTCCGTTAGAGTCGTATACTTGTCTTCATCTTGTCACTACCAAAATTTATCGTTTTAGCGACGGCCACATCCGTCGCTAAACCGACGGTAATCACTATTAGCGACCGATAACCGACGAATTTTGGCTAAAAAAATCCGTCGACAATCAGCTCGTCGCTAATAACGGTCCGTCGCTAAGTTGTCGTCACATGACGGAATAGCGACGGATTTTCGACATCACAATACGAAGCATTAGCGACGCATTTCCGACGGACTATCGTCCATTTCAACTATTAAGTACTGAACTGTGTAGACAATAGCGACATAACATTCCGTCGGTAACCCGTCGTAACAGCGTATTAGATTGTATCTTTCCGTCGCTAATCCGTCGGTATACGTGTAACTAACGACGGATTAGCGACGGCGTTCTGACGGACTATCCGTCGATCAGGTTCTGGAAATGCTTGGCATTTCCAGCACCATGGCGACGGAAGAGTAGTCGCTAATCCGTCGATATATGTCGACCGAATAGCGACGGATTAACCGTCGACCTTGTTCTGGAAATTCTTGTTATTTCCAGAACACGGGCGACGGATAGGTCGTCGCTATTCCGTCGAACAATATACCATGCCGACGGATAATCCGTCGATCATCCGTCGCTACCTGGGAAAATTTTTAAATATCCAGTTAGCGATGGAATAACCGTCGAAAAGTAGTCGGAAACTGGTGATGATCGTCGCAAAACGGTCACAAGTCCGTCGCTAACTGAGAATATTTTGAAAAAAAAATTACAGCGCTTTTCCTGTTCGGAAAAAATTTGCATAAACCAAACCAATATATAATGCACACCAATTATCCAACAATCACATAGACCAAATATATTATGCACACCAATTATCCAAGAATCACATAGACCAAATATGCACATACAAATTTAATGCACACCAATTATCCAAGAATCATATAGACCAAACCTAATTAATATAAAATAGACATCAATTATCCGGAAGAGTAACCCAATATCTATCGTTATAATCCGATCATTGCACAAATATTCCAAATTTTTCACAAATATTCCAAAACACATAGGAAGGAGTTGGCCAGTTACAGTAACCTAATATCCATCGCTGGCGACCGATCATAGCATAAATATTCCAAAATTTTCACAAATATTCCAAAACACATAGGAAAATCGACTTTGGCCTCAACAAAGACCACAAGTCAGATGATGAATCCTCACAGCCAGGGATGATAGTTGCGTTGAGGCATGTACCATTCTATCAGCCACTTTGCATACGAAGGCTCAATCTGGTTGAGGTCTTCTGTAGGGACAGGAGGGTCGGTCCCGATGCTACTACTCTCTGACGGTGGCTCCTCTTTAGCTTCAAGCTTGGGAGCAATCTCTTCCCTGATGGTCATCGGTTCTTCCTTGACCTCGACCTTTGGTAACACCTTCTCCTTAACAGTCACCGGCTCTTGTTTGACGACGGAGACTTCCTTCGTGTCGACCTCCAAGGGTTTCTTGCCTCGACCCCTTCCTCGACTAGCAGTACCACCTCGACGAGTCCTAGGAGCCATCTTTCTGACAACAGAAATTTATCGTATAGGGTAAAGAAATTTATCGTTTTATAAAAGTTGTGACGTTGGTTTTTTGCGTTCATCATCATTAGAGGGAGCAGCACTGGAAATATTGTGACGTTGGTAGCATGAGAGAGTAAAAATCTGTATCACAAGACTAACAGAATTACTATATAATCATGTACTCACCAATAACCGGATGTAAATGGAGTCGTTGGACCTATCGTGCAGTAATTTGTGGATCCGCTGGTATAGGCCAGATGTACTTAATATCTAGTGTATCAGATTAGTATCGGTCTATCGGTTTGGTATAGGACGTATCATATTGGTATTGGCCTTAACAAATTGGTATCGTCCTATATCCGATATGTACATGTATCGGCCGAATAGCTAGGATTCATATTGGTCTTATCGATTTGGTATCGGTCATATCCGATAGGTATCGGCCGTGTTGGATTAGTATAGACTATTTCGGATTAGTATCGTGGAAGGTTTAGTAACAACTGTACTTGGATTTCTCTCTTTTCGAGCTAGAATACCATTGCAAGAGAATCACCAGATCGTGATTGGCCAGTTACAGTAACATACATACTTCCTTTTCCATCAGGAAAAGCGAGATTGAAAAGGAAGTATGTATGTTCTGTAACTGGCCATCTACGCTCTCGTGACTCTCTTGCAATGGTAATCTAGCTCTAGAAGAGAGAAATCCAAGTACAGTTGTTACTAAACCTTCTACGATACTAATCCGAAATGGTATATAATAATCCAACACGGCCGATACCTATCGGATATGACCGATACCAAATCGATAAGGCCAATATGACTTAATGGCTATACGGCCGATACATATCAGATAGGACGATACCAATTCGCTAAGACCAATACCAACCGATACGGTCCATACCAAAACGATAGATCGATACTAATCGGACACGGTCAATACTTATAAGTACCTACGGTCCAGGAGGTTGAGCCGCTAGTACATCCATGTACGAACAATGAAGTAACGATCCATTTCAATTTGGATGTGAAAATCTGTATCGTAAGACAAACTAAACATAATCAGTTCTATTTCACATGCTTAATTGCCAAGTATGGGAACGAATGGCTTAGAACACAACCCAAAATTCATTCTAGCATACATTAGTGTGAATCATCTACGTTCTGTACATATAGTAAAGTATATGTTCTTATCGTATCTAGTATCTGAAGGATGTAACAGAATCAAGATGAACTCACATAATGTTTACAGTCTCGGTCTCAACTGTCTTCGATTCTATGATCCCATGTCTTAGGTTAAATAAATCACTAACCTCATCACGGTGAGTCTTGGTGTAGCACTCAAATATGGGGCACCCGTAAATTCGTCGAGGTTTTAAATCATCGACATTGAGTTTTAAACCCTCACGTAGCCTTTCTGCTTCACTTCTAGGGTCGAGCAGCATCTTCTTGCAAGCTTCGGTCTCCAGATACTTAGTGTCAAGATTCTGGATGCTTTCGTAGAGCATGTCAATGCATCCTAGCGTCAATTTCCTCGGCAGAAAATTGACGCTAGGATGCGTTGACATGCTCTACAAAAGCGTCCATAATCTTGACACTAAGTATCTGGAGATCGAAGCTGGCAAGAAGATCCCGCTCGAGCCTAGAAGTGAAGCAGAAAGGCTACGTGAGGGTTTAAAACTCAATGTCGATGATTTAAAACCTCGGCGAGTTTACGGGTGCCCCACATTTGAGTGCTATATCAAGACTCACCGTCTGTATAGTTCGGTTATTGGCGCTCGATGTCCCTGTGGTAAGGCAATGGATGAGGATATTGCGTGGGAGGGGGTTGCAGATGGAGGCAACAAGGATGGCGTGTTTGTGAAAGGAGGGAAAAGATACATAATCACAGATGATTTGCATGTAAGGCCATTCTATTCCATGGTGTATGCGTTGTCTATTTTCCGAAAGCATGGGATCATAGCATCGAAGACAGTTGAGACCAAGACTGTAAACATTGGCCGCGATGAGGTTAGTGATTTATGTAACCTAATGTAGTAATCTTGTAATTTAAAGTTGAAAGAACATGCAAGTAGCCTTATAGTTTCTGCCTCACCAGTCGAATGACTTAATTCCCAAGTATCGGAATGAGTGGCTCAGAACACAACCCAAGATTCATTCTAGCATACATTAGTGAGTTCATCTTGATTCTGTTACGTCCTTCAGATACTATATACGATAAGAACATAGATGATTCACACTAATGTATGCTAGAATGAATCTTGGCTTGTGTTCTGAGCCATCCGTTCTGATCAAGCATCTTCCTTCTCCTCTCCTCCACCATGGCTCTGAACCAATCTGCTTCTTCCTACTTCCCTTCTTTTTATTTGACTCTCTCAGCCACATATGACATCCAGCTCAAGTGTAGAGTCGGAGGAGAAGAAGTGGGCAGAAAGAGGAGGGGGAAGCAGCACAGCCGGCGGCATGACCCGGAGGAAGTACATAGGTTTTCTTCATAGTTCTCCTATGCACACCCTCCGGGTCATGCCGCCGGCTGTGCTGCTTCTTCCTCCTCTTCCTGCCCACTTCTTCTCCCCCGACTCTACACTTGAGCTGGATGTCATATGTGGCTGAGAGAGTCAAATAAAAAGAAGGGAAGTATGGAGGAGCAGATTGTTCAGAGCTATGGTGGAGGAGAGGAGAAGGAAGATGCTTGATCAGAACGGATGGCTCAGAACACAAGCCAAGATTCATTCTAGCATACATTAGTGTGAATCATCTATGTTCTGTACATATGGTGTATTATATGTTCTTATCGTATCTAGTATCTGAAGAACGTAACAGAATCAAGATTAACTCACTAATGTAATACTAAGACATCATCTACTACTATATAAGATATAGTGATAGGTTGTCGTATCATCATTGCCGAGGGATGAGGGTCGGAGGACAGGCAACTTTATCTACGGCTACATAGTTTCTGCCTCACTAGTCGAATGGCTGCAGGGACTATGTCCTGATCACCATGTCGTACCGTAGATTAATGCAAATGGAGCTGAAAATATCCGTCGCTAACCGGTCACTAGTCCGTCGGTAACTGAGAATTTTTTTAAAAAAAAATTGCAGTACTTTCCCTGTTCACAAAAATATGCATAAACCAAACCAATATATAATGCACACCAATTATCCAAGAATCACATAGACCAAATATGCACATACGAATTTAATGCACGCCAATTATCCAAGAATCATATAGACCAAACCAAATTAATATAAAATAGAAATCAATTATCCTAAAGAGTAACCTAATATCCGTCGTTATAATTCGATTTATCTTCAAGTGTGAGAACGGATGGCTCAGAACACAAGCCAAGATTCATTCTAGCATGCATTAGTGTGAATCATCTATGTTCTGTACATATGGTGTAGTATATGTTCTTATTGTATCTAGTATCTGAAGAACGTAACAGAATCAAGATGAACTCACATAATGTAATACTAAGACATCATCTACTACTATATAACATATAGTGATAGGTTGTCGTATCATCATTGCCGAGGGATGAGGGTCGAAAGACAGTCAACTTTATCTACGGCTACATAGTTTCTGCCTCGCCAGTCGAATGGCTGCAGGAACTATGTCCTGATCACCATGTCGTACCGTAGATTAATGCAAATGAAGCTGGAGCCAAAATACAGAAACCAAAATACAGAATCAAATCCCTGGGATGGATGACTCCGAACACAACCAACCGGAGAGGATACTCTGAGAGATCCATCTGAGTAGGACGTATACTCTGAGATATCACCTTTACAAGAATGATATCAGTAGTGGAATTGAGTGTTGGAGGGGATATTATCAGAGTATACGTCCTACTCAGATGGGTCTCTCACCGTTACTATTTTTTTCTGACAGCATGGTGGATGTACTCCGTCAACAGAATCTGGCTTCGAGCCAAAACTTTGCCCCGGAGCTCAAGTGGACATCTTTCGTGTAGAGCTCGAGTGAGAGGTTTCTGACAGCATGGTGGTCTCCTTTGTCAAAGTATCCATGCTCGTCCCACAACCAATGTGGGATGAGCACGGGTACTTTGACAAAGGAGACCACCATGCTGTCAGGAACCTCTCACTCGAGCTCTACACGAAGGATGTCTACTTGAGCTCCGTGGCAAAGTTTTGGCTCGGAGCAAGAATCTGTTGACGGAGCACATCCACTATGCTGTCAGAAAAAATTAGTAACGGTGGGAGACCCATCTGAGTAGGACGTATACTCTGATAATATCTCCTCCAGCACTCAATCCCACTACTGATATCATTCTTGTAAATGTGATCTCTCAGAGTATACGTCATACTGAGATGGATCTAGTATTCTCTCTTGTTGGTTGTCGTATCATCATTGCCGAGGGATGAGGGTCGGAGGACAGTACAAATAGTCTAATACAAAAACAACTCAATATGTAGTCCAATACAAATAGTCTAATACAAAAACAACCCAATACAAATAGTCCAATACAAATAAGTACTAATAGCTAATGAGAACCACGCTGCTCACGCAAACGCTCAGTGATACGTTCACGCAACCACCTCGAAAAAGCAAGATTTTTGGCGCGAGGAGAGCTGTCGTCCCTTGCAAGGACTGCATGAAGAGTCCTCTCGGTCTCACTAGCTACCGGTGCTGGATGAATAGAACTCCCGGTCTCACTAGCGACCGGTGCCACTTCCCCCTTAACTGTAGGAGGAGCCATCTCAGCATTCACTGTTTTCCTTAAACGACGTACCGCTCCTCTGGTCATGGGTGCCATCTGGTAAGATCGATAGTCACAAATAATATAATTGTAACATAAGCAAGCTAACTAAAGGAACCATCATATAATTTGAGTACATTTTCGAAAGCCGATAAAGTATAAAAAATTCAATTTTTTGCCAAGTGTGAGAACGGATGGCTCAGAAGACAACCCAAGAGTCATTCAAGCATACATTAGTGTGAATCATCTATGTTCTGTACATATGGTGTAGTATATGTTCTTATCGTATCTAGTATCTGAAGAACGTAACAGAATCAAGATGAACTCACATAATATAATACTAAGACATCATCTACTACTATATAAGATATAGTGATAGGTTGTCGTATCATCATTGCCGAGGGATGAGGGTCGGAAGACAGTCAACTTTATCTACGGCTACATAGTTTCTGCCTCGCCAGTCGAATGGCTGCAGGTATTATGTCCTGATCACCATGTCGTACCGTAGATCAAATGGAGCTGGAACTGGAGCCAAAATACAGTACAACTTCACCATGTCGTACCATTTTACTCTCTCTCTCTCCTCCCCCCCTCTGGCGCTTTCACTCTCTCCGGCACTCTCACACTACTAATTCCTATGTGTTTTAAGTGTGAGAACGGATGGCTCAGAACACAACCCAAGATTTATTCTAGCATACATTAGTGTGAATCATCTATATTCTGTATACATATCGTGTAGTATATGTTAACCTTATCGTATCTAGTATCTGAAGGACGTACGTAACAGAATTACGATGAACTCACTAATGTAATACTAAGACATCATCTACTACTATATAAGATATAGTGATAGGTTGTCGTATCATCATTGCCGAGGGATGAGGGTCGGAGGACAGGCAACTTTATCTACGGCAACATAGTTTCTGCCTCGCCAGTCGAATGGCTGCAGGGACTATGTCCTGATCACCATGTCGTACCGTAGATTAATACAATTAATGGAGCTGGAAATATCCGTCGCTAACCGGTAACTAGTCTGTCGCTAACTGAGATTGTCACATACACATATGTATATCACAGCTAGATGTATAAATATATACATCTATACAGAAGCACACAACTGATAGAACTCGCACTGTCCTTGAGACAGTGAACATATACACCATGAATCCAAACCCCATATATATTCACATTTACTAATCCAAACACCACCAAACTAATGGAACACCCAATATGGATAACATATTATTTAGCCAATATATAAACTCAGATGAATTTGAGAAGCAAAGCCACCCGCCGCCCCCGACCAAAGCCTGCCGCCCCAAGCCCGCCGCCCAGTAGTTCGGTTGCATATATATATGAAGAGTGCTTATGGGTGTGTGTCGGTTGCAAATAGCCCCGACGCACCGGCCCCAAGCCAGCCGCCCAGCCCCCGACGCCGCCGTCCCAAGCCTACCGCCCAGCCCCCGACCCAAGCCAGCCGCCCAGCCCCCGACCCAAGCCAGCCGCCCAGCCCCCGACGCCTCTGCCCCAAGCCAGCCGCCCAGCCCCCGACGCCGCCGCCCCAAGCCCACCGCCCAGCCCCCGACCCAAGCCAGCCGCCCAGCCCCCGACGCCCCAACCCCAAGCCCGCCTCCCAGACCCCGACGCCCCCGCCCCAAGCCCACCGCCTAGACCCCGACCCAAGCAAGCCGCCCAGCCCCCGACGCCCCAACCCCAAGCCCGCCTCCCAGACCCCGACGCCCCCGCCCCAAGCCCACCACCCAGACCCCGACCCAAACCAGCCGTCCAGCCCCCGACGCCCCAACCCTAAGCCCGCCTCCCAGACCCCGACGCCCCCGTCCAGCCCCCGACGCCCCAACCCCAAGCCCGCCGCCCAGCCTCCGACGCCCCGGCCCCAAGCCCACCGCCCAGCCCCCGACCCAAGCCAGCCGCCCAGCCCCTACACGACACCGAGAGAGAGAGAAAGAGATCGAGAGAGAGAGAGAAAGAGGGGGTTACCTTCGGGAGAGAGAGAGGAGAGGACGCCGACGCCGACGACGACACCGACGTCGATCACCGAAGCCGACACCAGCGAGAGAGAGAGAGAGAGAGAGAGAGGAGAGAGAGTGAATTTGGGGAGAATGCGAAAAGTTCCTTCCGCTGTTTCATTTAAAGTCTGGTACGTTTATATAGCGACGGACTCGCGATTGGTAAAAAACCGTCGCCCAGCAGTCGCCTTTTTTGATAAGTGCCGACTGAATATCAGTCGCTAAGTCATCGAAAATATGTCCCGCCAATTTTTTACACAATTTTCGCCAAATAATCGACTGTGTAGCGACGACGAAAAATCCGTCGCTATAACACCGACAGTCTAGCGACGGATGTGCGACCTTTCCTCCCCCTAAAATTAAAATAAAAATGGCAAAGGCGTGTAGTCGGTAATCCGTCGCAGAGCAGCCACGAAACCGTTGCTAATACAGACGGAAAATTTCCGTCGCTAAAAAACCGTCGCTAAATGAGTGTATTTTGGTAGTGTGTGCTTGGTGTCCGTTAGACAGAGATTAGTTTTGATCAGGTGGGTTGGCAAAATGTTTCCGCACGCTTCCAACAAAAAATGGAGTTGACTAGTGGAAGCGAAGAAGAAAAACGAGTCATACGGTTTAAATATGACCAGTCAACTCCAATACATGTTTCTATTCTAAAAAAAAATATTCAGCCGGCTCACGGTAAGTCTTGATCCGTATAATCAATGACATATGGTCTATATATTTTATATTTTTTGAAAGTTTAAATTAAAAAAAAAATGTAGACCATGTGTCAATATATTATTGGATACGGATTAAAGTTCACCGTGAGCTGGACTCACTTAATAATTTCTCTCTATAATGAACTCATTGAAATGAACTAACATTAAAATTGTATAAAGAAGTCTAGTGGGTGGAGAGTATATGTTCGGACTCTAGTCTAACAATTAAATGGGATTGGATCTTGATGCCAGTAGCCCACGAAGAAGATAAAGTTCTCTAAATGTTTTTTTTTTCTTTCAATTTGTTCTTGTTTGTTTCATATACTGATACAATACTGCATAACAACAAACTAGTATTGTACTAGTGTAAACTACTACAGTCTCTTGCTTGCTTCCATTTAAAACTACTGACAAGTCAAATATAAACAAAAATTACAGTGTTTTCCTTCTCCATTACACTTAAGACTATTATCATGAAGGAGCGCCCCCCTCCAACTGAGCTTTCACCATATAGTACTTTTATATGATAAGGGCAGAACCAGAAATTTGAGCTCGGTGTGCTAGCTAGGGTGGGCTAGATGCGAACATACTCATATGAAAACTGAGCTCTCACTATAGTGAAGGGTCACTGTGCCAAGGTCAAGATTAATTAGATCCGTCACCATAGAGTACTTGTTTATGATAAGGGCAGAACCAGAAAGTTGTGCTCGGGTGTGCTGGAATCGACTAGGGTGGGCTAAGGTGCGAACAGGCTCATATGAAAAAAGAACAGGTTCTGCCTTGTATATATCCATACCATCCAAACAAACCCTTTAAGACCATTAATAGACTGTAGTCAACTCAACCATAACGTAAACCTAACCCAAACCCATATCATCCAAACTAACCGTGTATACAACCGTGTTCTATTAAAAAGATAGACAAACATCAAACTACACATAGCTAAGAGACCTTCAATATTAGGATGAAGCTAATGTAAGTGTTTCTTAATCCTCTTGAAATAATCCACATCTCCCATTAACATTAACCTGCCTCTTTTGTGAGTAATATTTAGTTAAATTAAATAATAAATAGCATCATTCAGAGCCAATCATAGAAAAAAAAATAATTATTCACTTTTATTTCGGTAGTGAAATCCTCTACCAGAAGAGAACCAAAATTAACATCCGAACAAACAAAGTTGCTAGACTACAAAAGCCGATTCATGTAAACTAGATTTATTCTAAAATCAGAAGTAGCTCCTCTCTAGACTAAGAACTAACTCCTCCACAGAGTGCCTGCACTGTCAACTTCTTCATGGCTTTTCCGCAGTCACCGGATTGTCCAAGTAGAGCTTCAGTTGCTGCAATCGAACACGATGGCTTCCCTAGGCATTCCTATAACAAGAAATATGTACAAAAAACGTCAGATATTGAATCAGTCGATAAAAAAAGAACAACATTACTAAGTTATAATTAATTAAACTTACTTCGCTAACTCTACTAAAACTATCAGGGGCATCGCAACTGCCCTTCTCAAACGCTCCACACTCTCCCTGCGCGTCGCCGAAGCTAGCGAACTGGATCTTCGTGATCGCGCGGCCGTTCCCTTCGCACGACAGCTCGAGCGTCTTCCCCTCGTAGACGCTCCCGCACACGGTCTCGAGCGCGACCGTCTGGAAGTTGACGAATCCCGGGTAGCCGCCGGCTTCCTCGAACAGGGTCAGGGTGTTGGGCTCGCCCGCCCTGAGCCAAGCTCGGGGCACGTGGTACCACCTCTGCGCCGGCTCGCCGCAGCCGGTCTGGCAGCTGTCCGACTTGAACTCGCCCCTGTAGTCACACTTCTTGCAGCCGTCCGTGGACGCGGTGTAGTTGGGCCAGAACCTCCCGATGCTCTTTCCGTTCACCCACGCCTCTCCCTTCCCCATGCCGAGCAGGTCGACCACCACCGGGTGCGAGCCTAGTGGTGTTTGGAATGTAGTCTAATCCAACGCGCACACAAACAAAAATTTAGCTATAGAACATCAAGAACTCAAGACGAAGAAAATAATATTTTGTCCCCATATTGTGGAACATGATCACAGGCCCATATAGCTGTCAACTATTGCTCTTCTACTATAACCGGGCCTTACTTGCTTAAAATTAGGCAGGGAGCCAATGGAAAACCACCACGTGACCTACAGTCAAGTGTGGTCATAAACCGCGGTCAACATAGTTGAATGGTGTACATATAACAAGTACCTTGTACCAAGTGAAGGGCCGCTTGGTAGGTAGCATGCCAGAGTGCCAAACAAGGTCCAGATTAGCCCTCTCGTTGTAGAGTTGCCTATCCATGCCGTCCAGACCAACCTTGTAAGACCATTGCACCTTCGACAGGTCAGTCGTAACGTTGTCTCCGATCAGTAAATGTGAATATATAAAGGTTACGAGCCAAAGTCTCCTCATGCGCCCAATCCTAGGCGCATCCTACCAGATCATTCCCCACCAAATTCGAGATCCCCGAGCCATGGGTCGATGACACCTGTCCTTTGACTCAACTCATCCAAGATCTCAGCAACAGAAAGATCTTCTTCTCCGCTACGTGCCGGTTCACAACAGCAGTATGAAGAAGTCAACCCCTCGATCAGGGCGCATCACCCATGCGCCTCCATCAGCAATCAACACGTGGCGTCCCCATGCACCGGCACATCCTACATATGTGCGCATGAGCAGCCAACCTGTCCAGCTATAAATAGAGAAATCATTTCCTTCTTCCAGACACACACAGATACGAACAAACATACCACCAGAGAGGCAGATATAGACACTTAACGTCTTCCTCCTCTCAGCAAGCTCCAGCACCCAGAGCAATCCAAACCTTCAGAGAACCGATAACCGTCGTCAGCTCGTCAACGGAGTCAACGCATTACCACTCGCTCCATTGGCACAAGGGACCCAGATAAATAAAAGTGTACTTCTAGGGCTACATCTAAGTCTTATATTGTAATACTGTTCTGTTTGTATTGAAATTTACATCAAAGAATTTTAATGGCAAACAAGCTGGCGACTCTGCTGGGGACCTCTTTCTCCTCCACTGAGAAAGTTGTGTCACAAGTCGACGACGTGAAGGTGGGCTCCTCCCACAAGACGCTGGTCGTACGCCTCAATCAACAGGCGTATGAGGAATTCATATCTGAAGGCAGCGCGAGTCCTTCGAAGCGGCTGCCGAAGTCGAAGAAGACCCGCCGAGTCTGGGTGCGCAAGGTCGACGCCTCGGGCACCACCACCGAAGGGGATGCGCCGATCCAGCCTTCCCTTCTTGCTGACGTCCTCAGCAACCAAGATGTGCCCGCTAGTGCAGCGCATCTCTCGGGGAAATGTACGGCTAACCACGTTTCCCAGCCATCTCCCTCTCAGGCGAGGAAGATGCGTCGACGGAGCAGGGGCGCAGCCAATGCCCCGCGCATCACCTCTGATGCGCAACTGAAGATCTCAGTCTTTGACAGACTCACTCGCTGTAGTGGCGAGGAGAATTTGGATTCTGAGTACTACGCGCCCCAGCGGCCTGGTACGAAGAAGTCCAAGGCAGCACGGGCCATGCGTCCCAAACGTGGTATGCCAGCAACGAGCCAGAAGCATGCGCTCACAATCATGCGTGCTGCTGATGGTAAGTTGTACAAGGTCGACTCGAGTGCTGCGGCACCGAGAACGAGCCGACCTTCAAAGCCCTTGTCTCATTTGGACGCATCTACTGCGCACACAACCAAGTCGAGCAAGACAAACAAATGTTGTGGTTCCCCCACTACCGATCGGGATGCCTGTTTGGTATCAGATCAGGGGGCGCAGCACTCACCTGACCACCCCAGCGCTTGGCCTTGCCATGCGCTTGAAGGGGGTGCAAAGGTAGCACTCTCCTCCAACGAGCTGCGTAACGTGATCACTCACAAACGCCGGTTAGGAGAGTCGACAAACAAGCATGATACGTCTCTTACGGGGCATACTTGTGCGATGGTCACCATCAACTGCTGTTACAAGGTGGCAGTACCACCAAGGCAGTCAGTCTTCCAGAGGCTGCAATCATCGACACCCCTCCGACATCGCCTTGGAAAGAAGGTGTCGACAGAAGAGGAGCCAAGGGTTGCTTCATGCAACGTGATCTCCAACTCCTCGTCAGTCCGAAAAACGATCGACAATTCCTCGTCCTCATCCAAAAGCCAGCCGAGGAAAACCAAGGCGGCTGTCTCGTCCTCCGGAGTGTTCGAAAGCACTCGGTCGAGAAAGAAGTTCTTGGAGGAAGCTGGGGGGTAGTCAGACCCTTGTCTCCGGAGACGAAGATGTCCAAAGCACAGCTGCGGCGGATCTTCATCCTCGAGGTGAAGTCAGCCTCCCAGAAGCCCCTCAAAACGAGGAGGTCCCCCAGAACACAGCTGGGGGTAGTTCCGGAGACGAAGAGGCCCTTCAAGACGGAGCTGAGGGTAATCAGACCCTTGCAAATGCGTCCGTCGAGAATGACCTCCAGAACGTGGCTGGGGGTGGCCAAGATGAAGCTCCAGGAGAGGCGACTCCCCTACATGAGAGTGAGGCCGAGAGTTAGGCCTCAACTCATCCATCCACTCCCGGCCGCGTCGTGACAGTGAACGTGACTGAGGTTGATGTCGAGTCTGATGCGCCGCCGCAGGACATCGTCCAGCGCATAGACACATTAGAGGGCTGGCTCAAAACCCTCTTCGCTTCCATGCAAACACTGACTCAGGTGGTGTTTGAAATACGGTCGGCCTTGACCCAAACGCCTTCGACCGGTCCCGATCCAGGGGCCAATGGGGAGTCGAGTGTACCCCTTCAACGGGTACCCTCAGGCACAGACCGCCGAGAAGTACCCCGGACGTCTGAGCCCTCGAACGCTCAACTCCAGGTGGTACCACCTTCCCCAACACCCAGCTCCACGGAGGATGTGGTTGAAATGATCAAGGATTTATGGGAGCGCTTCGAATCCAAGAACAGGCAAGAGGAGCGCCAGAAGATGGGTATCCCCCAACCCTATCCCCTCGAGTGGAACAAGGTGGTTTATCCTCCAAAGTATAAACCACAAACTCTGACGCCATACGACGGAATGGACTCTCTGCGTCGCTACCTGACATACTTCTAGTCCCAAACGGGACATCTTTCGAAAGAGGACGCGCTCCTCACTAGCATATTTTTTGGAGCATTGAAGGGAGTGACGTATGACTGGTACTGCAGCCTCCCTGACAATTCTATATCATCCTTCGACGATTTAACGCGCCTCTTCCTCGACCGCTTCTACGACGGCAGGAAAGACATGATGATGGCGTCCCTCATAGAGATACGCCAGAAGGAGAGGGAAGCGGTTCGGGTGTTCATCGAACGCTTTCGACAGGCTTGCTTCAGATTACCTCCAGGCATGTCGGAACATGCGCTCCTCTCCTCTTGCAGCATGAACATGCTGCCTGCAGTCAAACTCTGGCTCAACTCTACTCCTCTTCCCGACTGGAGCTCCCTGATCATCGAAGCAGAAGCCGCAGAAAAGAAGGCAGCCAATGCACGTCTCCTGGGGGTCAGCTTCCCTGTCTTTGATGATAAGGGGAAAAGGTCTGTGGCCAACAACCCCGGACGTGAGACAAAGGGGAAGCAGGCATTGACTGTCAATGTCTCAAAAGGCGCATCTGCGCCTACTCAGAAGCCTCCACTTGCACCAAGGCCCAAGGAGGTTTATTCGTTCAACGACGAAGACACCTTGCAACTTTTTGAAATACTGAAGCAGGGTGACAAGATCAAGCTACCGGACCCAAAGCGGCCCGACGAAGTTGGGAAAGTGGACAACCCGAGGTACTGTCACTACCATCGGTTTGTTGGACACCCAACCAAGGACTGTTATGTCCTCAAAAATTATTTCCAGCACATGATCAATGCGAATGTAATCTCCGTCGACTACGAAGAGGAGACGGTGTCAGCCAATGTGGTGTCACTCCAATTCGGCACCTTGCCACCGACTACCACACAAGATGGCGTCGTCCCCATCCCTAAGGCGACAATGGAGGTGGTTAACTTACCACCTACCCGTGACAATGTGAGTGGACTCATCCCACTCACCACATCTCGAGGAGAGGTCCTATGGGTCCACCCCGACCTCGTCTCCGAGGTGACTCAATCGGAGGTACGTCCTACCTCCAAATCCAAAGGCAAGAAGATCAAGTCTTGCCGCATGGTCTCTTCTTCAACAGAAGAGGCGCTTCCTGTGCAGACGCGTTCACAACAGAACGTCCGAAGCTGCCGCCAAGGTGGTGCCTCCTTGCACCATCCCTGCTGTCCAGGAAGAGGGCCCGTCTAAGCCCTCAGCAGCCAATAAGCAGAAGAGGCTCGTTTCGACAGACCTCTACGAAAGGAGAGTGCTTCGGGGTTAGCCAAGCCCCACAACTTCGACATACTGGCACAACTGGCCAGTACCCCTGCCCGCTTATCTTTGTTCGAGCTCCTGCGTCTTTCCAAAGATTCCCGAGAAGCTCTCTGTGAAGCTTTGAAGGATGCCGAATCCTTTCTTAGTCAGGTCAAGCAGCCTGAAGACCTCCCAACTACTTGTGCGCACTGTCATTGTGCGGATGAAGTTATCCCAAACGTAACTTTCACTCAACAAGACATGCTGCTCAAGCACCACCGACATAACCCGCCGCTGTATTATACAGGGTATGTCAGTTCAGTCAAGGTAAATCGGATTCAGATCGATCCGGGGTCTTCTCTCAGCATCATTCCGAAGGCGCTGTTATCAACTCTGGGGATCCTAATGTACCGGCTGGCGCCCTCCAACACAACCATCAGCGGCTTCAACGCTAGCAAAAGCGAGCCACTGGGCAAAATTCGACTGAAGTGTCACATCGGTAACCTCAAAACTGAGGTGACCTGCTATGTGGTAGATGCCGAGGTCAACTACAACATCCTGCTTGGTCGACCATGGCTATATGAGTACATGGTGGTTCCATCCACGCTCCACCAATGCATGAAATATGTATCCACCAACGGCGTTATCAGGACGGAGTTCGCAGACATCGATCCTTTCAAAGGGATTGAAGCCTACTTCACCGATTCCGACTTGTACAAATCACTTGACGAGGAGGAAGCCAATGATGCTGATGATGAGGCAGAGACGACAGCCGGGCCGGACATGGAGCCTGAGATGACTCCCGATGCCCCTTTGAAGATTCAACTCAAGGGCAAACCACCCCAGAAGGTGCCTCCAATGAGCATCAAGCTACCAGGAAAAGCACCAACTCCTGAAGCTCCCCTGAAGATACGCCTCAAAGGGAAGCCGCCTCAAACATCGGCTCCCCTGGTAGTAAAATTACAGGGGAAGGCACCGATCACTGGAGGCGCAGCTGAGGTACCACTGAAGGTGCATCTCAAGGGCAAGCCCCCGCAGTTATCCGAGACGCCAGGGAGGGCTCACGTAACCCTCTCGGACCCCAAAATCAAAGCTGTGGTGGACTCTCCTGATCCAACCCCAGTGCTTTCAGATGAGGAGCTTGGCGAATATATCTCTGCTGATGTAGATGCACCCTCCTTAGACAATGTAATCCCACGGGATAAAATCTCGTATTTCATCAATAATAGAGTGTCTTTTAATTATTCTTGTCTTCCACATTGGAATGCCATGTATACATTAGATAACGCTCTACGGTCGTTGCAAACACAAATAATGACCGTCCATAATGTAAATCGAGTAGTCCCGTCTCAAGGAGTCTGCTACATAGTCCCTCCACGAAGTCGAGACGAAGGATCCATCATCTTCGGCAAGGTCGAGTGTCATCAAGACCTCCCGCCACTCGAGCCAGAGCCAGATGCCGATAGAATACAACTCTATCGGTACACGGATAAGGCAAATTACCTCATCCAAAAGATGGGCTACGACCTAAAAAGCGACAAAGGCCTGAACTACGGCAAAGGTTGACGTCTCCCTCTCCGGCTTCCAACACCCAAAGGAAAGCCGCAGGACTACTACAACAAAACTCGACGGGGGGTAGGCTATGTCACGCCGCCATCAACTCCAGAGAGTTCAGACGCAGAAGACGTAGAACATTTCCACTCGTCCGAAGCATCGACTTGGGATTCCGATACCAGTATCGGATCAGTCTTCAGGAAAGTGCTGTCAGCCAACATGACATCAGCACAACCTCAAAAAGGTGAAGACGAAGACCAAGCGCCGGAACCCTTTGAAGAAGAACCTTGGGCTCAACGCCTAGGACAACAATAGGAGTCTCGTTTCGAGTTACGTGAACCTCCCACCGAAGACGAAGTCGAGCAGATCGACCTTGGAGACGGGTCTTCTTCCAAACCCATCTTCATCAGCAAAAGCCTAGAAGGAGAAGACCGAGAGTCTCTAATCCAACTGGCTAAGAAGTATATCGACGTCTTCGCCTGGAGCTACGAAGATATGTCGGGACTTGATCCCAAGATTGCGATGCATAGGTTGAATATCTTGCCTGATGCCAAGCCTATCAAGCAACAACAGCGGCGCTTCCGTACGAACATCATGAACGCCATTGATCAGGAGGTAGATAAACTCTTGACTAGCGACTTCATCCGTGAAGAGCAACACCCAGATTGGGTAGCCAACGTCGTACCTGTTACCAAAAAGAATGGGAAGATACGTGTCTGTATCGACTTCAGAGACCTCAACTCTGCTTGCCCGAAGGACAAATTCCCACTTCCAATCACTGATGTGATGATCGACAACACGTGTGGCTTCGAACGCATGTCTTTTATGGACGGGTATTTAGGCTACAATCAAATCAAGATGTTCCCCGATGACGCAAAACATACGTCATTCAGGACTCCAAAGGACATTTTCTGCTACACAGTAATGCCCTTCGGCTTGAAGAACGTCGGTGCGACATACCAACGAGCTATGAGCACCATCTTCCGTCAATATCTTTGCAAGACAGTCGAATGCTATGTTGACGACATCGCGGTCAAGAGCCGCTTTAAAAGAGATCATATACAGGATTTGAAGACAGTCTTTGATCTCATGCGAGCACATCAACTCAAGATGAACCCCGCTAAATCCTTCATAGGGGTTTCTAGCGGAAAATTCTTGGGCTTTGTCATCACGGCGAAAGACATTCATGTCGATCCCGAGAAAACCAAAGCTATCCTCAACATGGACCCTCCGAAGAATCTTCGAGAACTTTGAGGCCTACGGGGACGTCTGGCGTACATCCGGAGGTTTATAGCAAACCTCTCTGGCAAATGTCAACCCTTTACCCAGCTCATGACGAAGGGAGTCTCTTACGTCTGGACAGAGGAATGCCAAAAGAATTTCGACGACATCAAAGCCTACCAGATGAGCCCTCCAGTTCTGGTGGCACCCATCGCTGGCAAACCATTTCTGCTCTACGTCCATGCCATGGATCATTCCATCGGCGCCCTGCTAGCTCAGAACAGCGACACAGGCTATGAGCAAGCAATCTACTACCTCAGCCGAACCCTGATCGGGGCCGAACACCGGTGCAATCCCGTCGAAAAGGAGTGCTTGGCTCTGGTATTTGCCATCCAAAAGACTCGTCATTATGTCTCGGGCCAGATAATTCACGTCATTTCCCGAGTCAATCCGCTCAGGGTCCTCATGACGAAGCCAGGATCACTGAACTCCCGGCTAGCCACACGGGCGATCTTGCTAACGCCATACAACATGGTGTTCGTTCCACAGAAGGCTGTTAAGGGTCAAGCTCTGGTCGACTTCTTAGCTGCACACCCCATCCCGGAGTCCTCAAGACTCTATGAAGACATCCCGGATGAGGTCCAAGAATCAAACGTCACCGAAGAAGGCTCCGTCTGGCGGATGTTTTTCGATGGCGCTTTAAGAACAGGCCCCAAAAGCCAGATCGTCGCAGGAGTGGGGGTAGTCTTAGTCTCCCCCGATCAGCTAGTCATCCAGCGTGCTTACTCTCTTTCGAAGCCGTGCTCCAACAACGTGGTCGAGTATAACGCGCTCATTATGGGACTCCAGCTGGCACAACAGCTGGGGGTGGATCATCTGGAAGCCTACGGCGACTCGAAACTCGTCATAAACCAGATCCGAGGGCAATACAAAGTTCGTCATGAAGATCTGATCCCTTACCATGAAGTTGTATTGAACATCATTTCAACCTTCACCGGGTTCTTTATCGAACACGTGCCTCATCTACAAAACCTGGAGGCTGATGCTCTGGCTGGCCTCGCGGCCTCATTAGCAGCACCCCTTGGGACTCAACACTACGTCACGGTGGTTGGCCGGGACTTGGTTTGTCCTAAAAACAACCTATGCTTACGGGTGGACCACGCCATGCCAACAGGTACTGGTGTTAATGTCCGAGACTGGAGGTTCCCGTTCATCGACTACGCCGTCTACGAAATTCTCCCAGAGGACCCGAAAGAAGCCGTCTCAGTCAGGAGACGTTCTCTTCGATTCTACTATAATACAACCACTAAAATGCTGTACCGACGCTCCTATGATGGGCTCCTCCTTCGATGCCTGTCCAACGAAGAGGCGACCGAAGCTCTTCGAGAAGCTCATGACGGAACTTGCGGAGCTCATCAACCTGCTCCTAAGTTACAGGATCGACTGCGACGTATAGGCTACTATTGGCCAACCATGGCCGCTGATGCTGTCGACTATGCTAAGAAGTGCCATGCGTGCCAACTTCATGCAGACTTTATTCATACGCCATCAGAACCACTACATCCTACAGTCATATCCTGGCCCTTCGAAGCTTGGGGCATGGACATCGTAGGACCGATCACCCCTCCTTCATTAAGGGGGCACCGCTTCATCCTGGCCATTACCGACTACTTCTCCAAATGGGCAGAAGCAGTCCCATTGGCAGAAGTAAAGAGCTCCAGGGTGGTCAGCTTCATCAAACACCATGTCATCTACCGCTTCGAAGTACCCCGGAGGATCATCCACGATAATGGTCCTCAGTTCATCAGCCATATTTTCAGCAGATTCTGTGACAAGAATCGCATTCAAAACGTGGCATCAACCGCCTACAATCCGGCAGCAAACGGATTGGCCGAGGCGTTCAACAAAACTATCGTTAGGCTGCTCAAAAAAGTCGTGTCATCCAACAAATGCGACTGGGACGAAAAGCTGGGCGAATGTCTTTGGGCCTACCGTACAACGGTACGAACCCCAACAGGCAACACACCATTCTCCCTGGTCTACGGGAGTGAAGCGGTACTGTCTCTCGAGATCCAGATACCCTCACTCCGTGTAGCAATCACAAACAAACTCACAGAAGAGGACAATCAACGTCGTCGTCTGCAGGAGCTGGAGGCACTCGACGAAAAGCGTCTCTTAGCTCAACAACGTATCAAACTCTACCAAGCCCGTATATTACAGGCTTTCAACAAGAAGGTCAAACAGAGAACTTTTCAAGTTGGCGACCTGGTTCTGGCAGTCAGGAGGCCGATGGTGTTAACTCACAAGACACCAGGAAAGTTCGAGCCCAAGTGGGAAGGGCCTTTCATCATTGAGACGGTATACTCAAACGGTGCTTACCGCCTCGCCAAACCCAATGGGGACTTGTTCATGATGCCCATCAACGGCAAGTTCCTGAAGAAGTACTACTCTTGACATCTTCCAGATATGTGCTTCCACAAGGGGATCTATGGACTCCAATCATCAGGATTTACAGACAATTCCCTTCCAACAAAACTATACGCTTCCGGAACCCAGCTGTTCCATAGCATCTTCCAGTAGAAAGACAACCACGTCCACATCACCTCTGAGTTGTCCCTCTACACCCAGCAAAGCGAAATCTTACACTTCGTAAGCCTACGCTACCCTTCATGTTTACCACGTCCACATTATCTCTGAGTAAACATCTCGTACAAACAACCCTTGTATTGTCGTACATTGATCGCAGAACTTCCACGTCCACATCACCTCTGAGTTGTTCAGCGTATTTCCCAGGATCATTCCTACCACATCCATAATACCTCTGAGTAGGAAGATTCTATCATTTGAACCCCAATGATTGCCACGTCCGTATTACCTCTGAGCAAACATGTCGGTTCCCTCAAACCTATTATCTGTACCTAAAAGCCAAGGTGCACAAAAGATAAAAGGTCCACATAAATCATCAAGTTCATGACAACAAAAATGAACACATCACAAAAAAGTTGCATACTTCTTTATTTTCTCAAAAAAGAAGAAAGTACAAAACTACACTATCCCCCAGCAAGAGTTGCAAAAACATAAAAAATGAGATGCTACAGTCCCTAAACATCTCCAGGGTTGGTTGAAAGCTCTCTAACTCGACGTCTCAAGTCGGCTGCATGAGTCTCCACAGTCGCCAGGACTCGACGCTCAGCTTCTTGACGCATCAATTCAACGGCCTTAACGGAAGTATCATTCTCATGCTTCTCATCAAGCTATTGTCGCTGCCGAGCCAGGGCAAGAGTCCGGTGAGTGAAGGTTGCTTCCTCCTTCTTGAAAGCTACGTGTTCATCCTGGACACGTTCGGCATCTAACTGGAGCCGAGCCCGTTGGTCCTCAAGACGGTGCATCTGGGCGTTGATCTCCGCGATATTAGCGTCCAACGCAGCTCGCGTTTCCATTGTCTCCTTCATGGACTGAGATAACTGCCCCACCGCAGCCTCAGTCTCAGCCACCTCGTGCTTCCAGACGCTCACAGTGGCCTGGTAGGAAGACTCAATCTCAGCGATCAACTTCTCCTTCTCCGCATCTATCAAGACGGAAAGGTCATTTCGCTGGATGCGCTGAAGTTCTGTGAGCCGCTGGTCCAGCTCAATCACCGAAGCCTCCAGGATCTCGGCCATATGGTCGTGGTCTTGGTGAACGCGGATCAGCTCGATATAAGGCATTGCCAGAGTTCTTGCCGTCGTGAAACTCCCGTTGGTATCCATTACAGTAGATACACCCCTCTGCAGCATTTTATACACCCCCTCAACGATGAATTTCATATATTCATCTGCGTCCGCCAGCACCTGCGGCGTCATAGCAGGAGTTGGAGGGGCTGCTGTAGTTAGCGGACCGGAAGAAGATCCACCAACCTCAACCCGCGAGACTGGAATCTCGGCATCAATAGGCTCTTCATCAACACGGGCCGGACTGCTAGCCCGAGGAGCCGAAGGAACAGAGGAAGCCGACACAGGCGTCGAGATAGTACCCCAAGTAGGAGAGGCAATAGAGGGTTCCACACCCTTACCTTTCTCAAGTTCGGAGGAACCACCGACGTCAACGGCCACCTCTTCTGCCCCCAACGTCGTATCAGCGGTCAGTATCTCCCCTGGCAGAACTGGGAGATCAACACTCATCTCCTGGCCCGCCCTGGGAGAAAGGACTGGCAGATAAGTCTCATCCTTCTCAAGTCCCTCTGCAGGGACAGGATCTGTCGCCACCGCCTGATCGGTAGCCACCCCAACTTCCACGGGTGAGGCCGGGGAAGGACTTGGCAATGATACAGCCGATCTCCCCTCATCATAACAAGGAGGGGAATCAACCCTTTCCTCTGTTCCAACCACATCTGTTGCCCCCGCAACAGACTCTTACAACTCTGGAGCAACGTCATCCGAAGACGACGAACTCCACCCCACATCATCACCAGGAAGCCTCGTGTCTGCTGGACCTTTGGCATCCAAGGCTCCAGCCGCGGCCTTTATCATCTCGGAGGCTGCTGCATCCTCAGCTTCCCTCCTGACATAATCCATGGATGTTAGAATCTCCACGACAACAGCGTCCCCTGGATCCTCCTCCATATGAGACATCTTAGTCGGCGGGATGCGCACTTCCGACAAACCCGCCATCTCCTTTGGCCTACTCCCACAAGATTTTGGAGTACGAGGCTTTCTTTTTAGCGGCTCCTGTACAAAAGGGAAAGCATTGATTACATAAAATGTCGAGCCCAAAACCAGACTATGCGGGGGATCCTTACCTCTGCAGATGCTGAATCGGCTGACACTGTCGGTGACGATGCAGTTTGACCCACCCCCGGTGGACGGTGTGGTCGAGCCTTAGCCGATACATGCCCAGTTACCGCTAACGGTGTGCCTGCAACAAGACTCGTCTTCCTATCATATCCGGAAGGTGCGGCAGCCATAACACAGTAAAACATGGCGGCTGAGTAAAGAATGGGCGGCCGCGGATCCTGGACAGGCAACGTAAAGCGAGCTCCGGTACATCCGGCATTATAGTAATGCGAAGCTCGTGCGCCATCCAGCAAACTTCCAGCATACCCCAGGGTGATACTGGGATTGTCCAACATCAGCTGTGCATAACCAAATTGACGTGCAAAGCGATTCGGCAAATACAGTTCCAGGAAGCACTGATTCCTGTTCCGGTACACCAGGTGGGATGGCCGAATACTTTGCAACCAGCGGAATCCCCATGGAGGCAGGACGGTGGCGTCTTCACCTGAATCCCTCAAATCTTCATTGGCCTCAAAACCTAAGAAGATTGGACCAACTTTGGTGATCTCCCATCCCTGAAGATGGGATAAAACCCTTCTGCAAACAGGGACGCCAGTGTACGACCAGCTCCTCTGGTGGAAACGGCGAAGGAATGCATCTCCGGCCCTATAGTCTTCTTCTGAACCCGGACTCATTACGTTGGGATGGTGTAAAATTAACCACCCCATCAAATAGTGAAACGGCAGTTCAGTACGCGGGAAGTTATCTTTTCGACCCCGGTCATGAATTACATTTCCCGCGAACTCGCGTAAACCTCACAGTAAATTACATACCATTGCGGGGAGCAGAGCCAGGCACCGGCCAAAGACCAACTTCACAGCTGGTAGGATCAAGTGCCGGGTCACTCTCTCTACAGAGCCGGATCCGTCCGGAAAGACATAATCCCGAAGCCAAACCATGAGATACGCGACCAATACTTCTTTTGGCGACATTTGATGAGCAAG
Organism: Iris pallida; assembly: GCA_029216955.1. Classification (NCBI taxonomy): domain Eukaryota; kingdom Viridiplantae; phylum Streptophyta; class Magnoliopsida; order Asparagales; family Iridaceae; genus Iris; species Iris pallida. The sequence goes on from JANAVB010020999.1 coordinate 12,097,119, forward strand.
ATGCCAGAAACAGCTGTAGGAGCGTTCATCAGACTACTGGTCCTCGTTTTTTCGAGGATTCTTTTCACCTAACCTGCTCATCTCAGAGAGCACTTCACTACGAGAAAGCGCCGGCGAAGTGGAGAACTGGGAGGGATCCCCCTTGTCTTGCCGAAAGACGTAATCTCTCCAAGCAGTCACATGAGGCTGCAATCCGCCCTTGTCCCTCTTCTGCATATAGTAATGGTGACTAGCCACTTCCTTAAAGATGGCCGTCATCTCTTCAGCCTTGTCCCCCAGGACTTGAAATTCTTCGTTGGTCGGAAAATACTCTTTATAGGGTTCCGATCCCCAAGGGAGCTTTGATACCTCATACATCTCATGAAGTGCGAGCCCTAACTCCCCCACCGGAGTAAAAAAGGTCCCAGTATGGACATCACACATTTCCAAGAGGGCGAGGAACATATGCCTGTTAACATCAATACCTGCCTGAGTGGCACGAATCGTGGCAGTTAGCCCGATTTCTCGGAGCTCAGTCTGGAACCGCGACAAAACCCAGAGTGTCAGTTTATCCCATTTGGAAACATAATGACACCAACCCTCTACCCGAAACTCCCCTTTCGGGTATGAGCGTTCCATCAACAGCATGCGATGTATAAAAGTCAAGGCACTATAAGCAAATATATCAAGGGGAACATCACTGTAAATGCTCCCAGGACGTAGCGTCCGCCAGGTGAAAGAAGACCCAGACCGCATCACGGTCAAAACATCTCTCTGATCGGGGGAAGAATTAATTTTGATAATACCAGTCACCTCTCCCCCCTGAGAGGGGGTAAGATCCCAAGACATCATCCTCTTCGAAGCGAGACGACAAAAGGCCATCAAAGGCCATTGGCGTTCGAGTTGCTTAACGGTCATATGCACTCCTTTTGCTGTGAAAAACCAGTCTTCCTTGACCTTCAACACTGTTGCTTCAGTAGAAGTGAGGCGATCCCCGAATAGGAACTCAGGCTTCAAGAATGTCACTTTATCAGATGTGGCAGATTTCAAAACTCCACGCTCCATCATCCGTTTGAGGAACCATACTGTTGTTCCCGGATTTGAGTCATTCTCTCGGGATGCTGATCCAGTATAAGAGCATCTTGAGCAGGGTTTATCACTTCCTCGTCATATTCTACCCCCGCCTGACCGAGGGCAGCCTCCAAAAGCACTTCATTCAAGGGCGGGATAGTCATTGACACTAGCAAAGATTCGAAAATGTTAGAAGTAACAAAAGAGTCTAAGACCCATCAAAAGTACATAACGTGTTTGGAAAAAGTGCTTCGGCGCATCATCAGGGTCTAAAACCATGCGCGTCAGCGACAGTGCTTCGGCGCATCATCAAGGTTTAAACCCATGCGCGTCGGCGGGCAAAAACCGCGGCACATCATCAAAGACTCAAGGTCTATGTGCGTTGGTGTACGAGACTCACCAACCACCTCCGGTCGAACTTCGACAGGCCGACGGGGGACGTCAGCCGCCACAACTGTCACAGGCTCATTTCCTTTCTCTTTTCCTTTGTCGGCACCGCCGCGAGGTGTCTTGGGAGCCATTCTCTCAAGAAGAAATTAGGGTTTTTGAAGAAGAACTCTAAAGAAAGCAAGAAGCAAGGAGAAGAAGAACTCTCTCTCTCCATCTCTTGCCTATTTATAGGGCTTGGTCGCATGCGTGACCCGATGATGTGTGATCTCAGCCGTCGTCTCGGGTTCTGTGAAGAGATAACAACAAATAAAATCAAAAGATCATCATTAATCTTTTCGGTTAACGAGGCATCATCATATACATTACAGGCATGCGCCCCAAACAGTCATATGCCCTGATCTCCATGCTTCTTATTCAAAGTATTCCAAAACTTATCCAAAAGTTTTGAAAACTTTGAAGGGGGTCTTATAGAAGTATGGAATTTCACAACCAGAAAGCCCATGTGCCAGACACTACATACGCCAGAGCTTGGACAAAATACTTCACAGCAAAAGCAACAAATATAGACATGGAAAGAGAACTTCTTATTTCACAGATAAAAGTCTATTATATGTTTAGAGAAGGCTGTACAAAGGAAAACTTCTACAAAGAAAAGATCCTAAGTCTACGGCCAGCAGTCATCATGTGCCCCCAGGCAGGCGCAGCAGCCACCATGCGCCTCCAGTCAGGCGCAGCAATCACCATGCGCCTTCAATCGAGTGCATCCCACAATGCGCCCTCAGCAAGGCGCATCCCCTTCAGCAGCCCAATTATGTGCTACTCTTCCAGCCAGGCTCACCTGGCCGAGCAGGGTGAGGGTGGCAATTAACACCCCCATCCAGAGAAAAAGCCCCCAAAGCCAAAGGAAGACGGTCAGGGCACCGCAATTCCGATCTACGGCCCTTCCAGAACAACGGAGATGAGGCCCGAGCATCCCTATCTTTGGATGCAACAGGCAACTTCTGCCTGCCTCAGAAGCCCTCGACTCCGTCTTTTGGATGTAATAGTCACCTTCAAGTGCAGCAACAACGACATGGCGTCTCACCTTCACCCTCGGGAGCACTTCGTCAACAGAATGCACTCGAGTACCCAAGTTCATGATTGGAAGTACGTGAGAGAACGAGAAGCAAACCCTCTCTCCATGCCACTATTTATAGGCCGGGCAGATCAAACCCACGCACCAAGTGGATGGCTCTCCGAATTCTGAGTAATAAACTTGTATTTAATAGATGAATCGGACGCCTCGAATTCAGCCAAACGACTATTTAAAGCACTCAAGGAACGAAACAGCCGCACGCGCCCTTCGACTTCAGGCGCATCACACAGATGCGCCCTTCAGAACCAAGCACATCACAGAGGATGCGCCCCCATGCGTCCCCATACCCAGTGGAACGCCAATCGACGTGCCCCCTTAGCTGTCCATCGAATGTCACAAACATTAAATGTTGAACTGACAGAGTTGGCAGCACGTCTTCCAAAGCCTGAACGGTCGACAGCTTTTTCAGAAGACGAAGCATCGGTAACATCAGCATCATCATAACTTTACTCCGATGGCTACTGCCACGTGGCCACTCAACCACCCGCATGCGTCTCCGCGGCCATGCGCCCAAACCTGCATGCGCCTTAAAAGTATGCACCTCAGACTGCTCTCTAATCCCAAAAGACAGAAGAAAAGTCGCCTGCATGCGCCTCAAAAGCCATGCGCCCAGAATGGTTAGTGACTCCTAAAGGTTACGAGCCAAAGTCTCCTCATGCGCCCAATTCTAGGCGCATCCTACCAGATCATTCCCTACCAAATCTGAGATCCCCGAGCCATGGGTCGATGACACCTGTCATTTGACTCAACTCATCCAAGATCTCAGCAACAGAAAGATCTTCTTCTCCGCTACGTGCCGGTTCACAACAGCAGTATGAAGAAGTCAACCCCTCGATCAGGGCACATCACCCATGCGCCTCCATCAGCAATCAACACGTGGCGTCCCCACGCACAGGCGCATCCTACATATGCACGCATGAGCAGCCAACCTGCCCAGCTATAAATAGAGGAATCATTTCCTTCTTCCAGACACACACATATACGAACAAACATACCACCAGAGAGGCAGATACAGACACTAAACGTCTTCCTCCTCTCAGCAAGCTCCAGCACCCAGAGCAATCCAAACCTTCAGAGAACCGATAACCGTCGTCAGCTCGTCAACGGAGTCAACGCATTACCACTCGCTCCATTGGCACAAGGGACCCAGATAAACAAAAGTGTACTTCTAGGGCTACATCTAAGTCCTATATTGTAACACTGTTCTGTTTGTATTGAAATTTACATCAAAGAATTTTAATGGCAAACATGTGTCAAGTGTAGGTATGATTGGTATCCTAGTATCAAGATACAAGAGAGTATTAATGTGATATTGTGTACCATGGTACATAATATCCATATGATACACAAGACCTAAAGTTAAGGTGATATGTAGGTAAGTGTTAGGTAGGTATCTCAGATATTTAGGGTAAGTGTCTGTGTCAGCCCGAAGTCAAATGTCCATGTCATCCCTTCTCTGAAAAAGTAAGTTTACATCTGTAAGCTTTTTTTTGGGCTTTTAGTGTTCTACCGATTTTCAGAAAATAGGAGAACAAAGAAAGAAAGGAGTAAAAAAATAGTAAAAAAACAAAGAACGAAAAATCCTAGAAAAGAAAATTATAAACATAGCCTTTTCTATTACTTTTCGGAAATCCTGTAGAACTCTGAAAGCCTTACAAGCCTTGCAGAAGTAAATTTTCTTCGAAGAGAAGGGCTGACATTTAACACGTGATGACACTCATTTAATACTCATATATCTACTAATATAACGAGAGCTCCGAGAAACGACGACGGATATCAGGAATCTATTGATGCAATACTGAAAATTTTTAATACGTTTGGAAAGCCTTCGGAAAAAATAAAGAAAAGCTATTTGAATGACGAAGAGCTAAGGGCTACTCAGTTGTATATATTACTCAATTGTGACGAGGATGAAGTGGAGAAGCTAGAGGGGTAAGTAATTAATGATGAGCTGGTTTACGTCATCTCAATGTAATAGTATATGTGTGTAATGTCCCAAATTCGTGATACGTATTTAGTGTACGTATACGTGTTTTGGACCCATATTTTATTTATTCATGGTTAGTTATCTTGGTTTATTTTGCACTGACTTGGATTTATTGGCATTGATAGTTTAATTGGTTTTAATGGTTTATTGGTTTATTTGGACTTGGTTTATTCCTGGGTTGGTTCGGCTTGGTTTGGTTTGCTTGGTTCATTATGAATCATAGGGGTGAACCCCCTACCTACCACCACCATCCCCATTTATTAACCCCTTCTTCTTTCTCTCTCTTCATTAATCATCTTCTTCTTCCTCATTTACTCATCACCTACAAGAGGGAGAGAGGGGTCTAGGCAAGTACATCTTGCTTTATGGGGGAAATCGAATTTTATTGCTTCATTCTCTTTCTTACAGCATTTTAACTTACTTTAGTACCTGGCATTTCTACTTTCTATGGCTAGATTCTTGTAGATCTAAGTTTATACTATTTTCGAATTTCTTAGGTTTTGATCTATTTAATCTTGTTATTATCAAGTTATGATGGTTCCATATTGTAGAGCATTTCGTTCTGCCCTATTTTGACCTATGAAAGTTCGGATTTGGACCCCGGATGAAGGTTCTATGCAGCTTGGTGGCCATGGCTCCTTGGTGTTCTTCTTCTCGGAAACTTGGAGAAGAAGAACAGTATTTGACTTGATCGCATGAACATTTCATGCGGCAAGTGTTCTCCCAGCCGCATGGACTTTCCCCGCTTAGCCGCATATGCGCCCTCGTCTTCCTGGCCGCATGAACTTGTACTCCTTCTCCTGGCCGCATGGGCTTGACTTGGCCGCATGACACTTTATGCGGCAAGTGACTCAGCCGCATGGGACTCTCAGCCGCATAGGACTGGATCCCTTTCCTGGCCGCATGGACTTCTCTCCTAATTGAGCCGCATATACGCCCTCCATTCCCTACCCGCATGAACTTGCTCCCTTCCAGCCGCATGAAGCCCACTCTTCCGCTGGCCGCAAGAGGCCCAACCCCTTGGAGCCGCATGCGCCCTCGTCCCCCTGGCCGTATGCCCCTCCCTTTCCTGGCCGCATGGGAATTGGTTTCCTGACCGCATGCGCCCTTGCACTTCCAGCCGCATGCGCTCTCCTAATTGGGCCGCATGTGTCTTACGCTTTCCTGACCGCATATGCCTGAGCCGCATGACTTCCAATAGCCATGTGTCAATATATTATTGAATATGGATTAAAGTTCACCGTGAGCCGGACTCGGTGAATAATTTCTTTCTGTAATGAAATCATTGAAATGAACTAACACTAAAATTGTATAAAGAAGTCTAGTGGGTGATTACTAACAAAGCAGTCTAGTGGAAATCCTAGTAAAGAATGGAAGAAGAAGAGAGTATATGTTCCGACTCTAGTCTAACAATTCAATGGGATTGCATCTTGATACCATTAGCCCACGAAGAAGAAGAAGAAGATGAGAAAGTTCTCTAAATGCTTTTTTTTTAATTTATTCTTGTTTGTTTCATACACTGATACAATACTGCATAACCACAAACTAGTATTGTACTAGTTTAAATTACTACAGTCTCTCGCTTGCTTCCATTTAAAACTACTGACAAGTCAAATATAAATAAAAAATTACACTAGTGTTTTTCCTCCTTCATTTCACTTAAGACTATTATCATGAAGGAGCGCACCCCCCCTCCCTCCAACTGAGCTCTCACCATATGGTACTTGTCTAAAAGGGCGGAACCAGAAATTTGAACTCAGCGTGCTGGAATGGACTAGGGTGGGCTAGATGTGAACGGACTCATATGAAAACTGAGTTCTCACTGTAGTGAAGGTATCTTGACTCTTGGAAGGAAGCAGAGTGCGAAGGTCAAGATTAATTAGATCTCTCACCATAGAGTACTAGTTTATGATAAGAGCGAAACCAGAAATTTGAGCTCTGGTGTGTTGGAATCCAGGGGCGGCTCTGACCCAGGGCAGACCGGGCGACGGTTCAGGGCCCCCTGACGAAAGGGGGCACCAACATGAAACTGTCTATAATAGAACTAGTACGTATCATGTGCCCTTTTTCCAATAAAAAGTATTATGGTGTAGTGGATACAATGCTAGACTTATATTTAAGAGGTCCTTGGTTCAAATCTTGGAACAACAAAATTTTGTTTTATTTATATATTTTTTTACATTATGTTGGGGCCTATTTTCGAAGTTTTGCCTCGGGCCCCCAATTGCTCAGGGCCGGCCCTGTTGGAATCGACAATGGTGGGCTAAGATGTGAACGGACTCATGAAAATAGAGAAACAAAAGAAGAGTTGGGTTGGGTTGGGTTGGGTACCCAGCCCCTAACCCCATTTAAAGGTTCCCCCTTATCCATACCATCCAAACCAACCCTTTAAGACCATTAATATACTGTTGTCGACTCAGTCATAACCTAACCCTAACCGATATCATCCAAACCAACCTTGTATTAGACTTGGTATTAATTTGAACTTGCATCATATGACCTTAAAAGGGATATCCCCCTATTAAGTCCACCACCAATCTCGTTAGTGTCACTATTTACATATCAACTCCCTTATAATTACACACATAAGAGTACTTGTTTATGATAAGGGCAGAACCAGAAAGTTGAGCTCGGGTGTGCTGGAATCGACTAGGGTGGGCTAAGGTGCGAACGGGCTCATATGAAAAAAGAACAGGTTCTGCCTTGTATATATCCATACCATCCAAACAAACCCTTTAAGACCATTAATAGACTGTAGTCAACTCAACCATAACGTAAACCTAACCCAAACCCATATCATCCAAACTAACCTTGTATACAACCGTGTTCTATTAAAAAGATAGACAAACATCAAACTAGTATTGTACTAGTGTAAACTACTACAGTCTCTTGCTTGCTTCCATTTAAAACTACTGACAAGTCAAATATAAACAAAAATTACAGTGTTTTCCTTCTCCATTACACTTAAGACTATTATCATGAAGGAGCGCCCCCCTCCAACTGAGCTTTCACCATATAGTACTTTTATATGATAAGGGCAGAACCAGAAATTTGAGCTCGGTGTGCTAGCTAGGGTGGGCTAGATGCGAACAGACTCATATGAAAACCGAGCTCTCAATATAGTGAAGGGTCACTGTGCCAAGGTCAAGATTAATTAGATCCGTCACCATAGAGTACTTGTTTATGATAAGGGCAGAACCAGAAAGTTGAGCTCGGGTGTGCTGGAATCGACTAGGGTGGGCTAAGGTGCGAACGGGCTCATATGAAAAAAGAACAGGTTATGCCTTGTATATATCCATACCATCCAAACAAACCCTTTAAGACCATTAATAGACTGTAGTCAACTCAACCATAACGTAAACCTAACCCAAACCCATATCATCCAAACTAACCTTGTATACAACCGTGTTCTATTAAAAAGATAGACAAACATCAAACTACACATAGCTAAGAGACCTTCAATATTAGGATGAAGCTAATGTAAGTGTTTCTTAATCCTCTTGAAATAATCCACATCTCCCATTAACATTAACCTGCCTCTTTTGTGAGTAATATTTAGTTAAATTAAATAATAAATAGCATCATTCAGAGCCAATCATAGAAAATTATAATTATTCACTTTTATTTCGGTAGTGAAATCCTCTACCAGAAGAGAACCAAAATTAACATCCGAACAAACAAAGTTGCTAGACTACAAAAGCCGATTCATGTAAACTAGATTTATTCTAAAATCAGAAGTAGCTCCTCTCTAGACTAAGAACTAACTCCTCCACAGACTGCCTGCACTGTCAACTTCTTCATGGCTTTTCCGCAGTCACCGGATTGTCCAAGTAGAGCTTCAGTTGCTGCAATCGAACACGATGGCTTCCCTAGGCATTCCTATAACAAGAAATATGTACAAGAAACGTCAGATATTGAATCAGTCGATAAAAAAAGAACAACATTACTAAGTTATAATTAATTAAACTTACTTCGCTAACTCTACTAAAACTATCAGGGGCATCGCAACTGCCCTTCTCAAACGCTCCACACTCTCCCTGCGCGTCGCCGAAGCTAGCGAACTGGATCTTCGTGATCGCGCGGCCGTTCCCTTCGCACGACAGCTCGAGCGTCTTCCCCTCGTAGACGCTCCCGCACACGGTCTCGAGCGCGACCGTCTGGAAGTTGACGAATCCCGGGTTGCCGCCGGCTTCCTCGAACAGGGTCAGGGTGTTGGGCTCGCCCGCCCTGAGCCAAGCTCGGGGCACGTGGTACCACCTCTGCGCCGGCTCGCCGCAGCCGGTCTGGCAGCTGTCCGACTTGAACTCGCCCCTGTAGTCACACTTGTTGCAGCCGTCCGTGGACGCGGTGTAGTTGGGCCAGAACCTCCCGATGCTCTTTCCGTTCACCCACGCCTCTCCCTTCCCCATGCCGAGCAGGTCGACCACCACCGGGTGCGTGCCTAGTGGTGTTTGGAATGTAGTCTAATCCAACGCACACACAAACAAAAATTTAGCTATAGAACAACAAGAACTCAAGACGAAGAAAATAATATTTTGTCCCCATATTGTGGAACATGATCACAGGCCCATATAGCTGTCAACTATTGCTCTTCTACTATAACCGGGCCTTGCTTAAAATTAGGCAGGGAGCCAATGGAAAATCACCACGTGACCTACAGTCAAGTGTGGTCATAAACCGCGGTCAACATAGTTGAATGGTGTACATATAACAAGTACCTTGTACCAAGTGAAGGGCCGCTTGGTAGGTAGCATGCCAGAGTGCCAAACAAGGTCCAGATTAGCCCTCTCGTTGTAGAGTTGCCTATCCATGCCGTCCAGACCAACCTTGTAAGACCATTGCACCTTCGACAGGTCAGTCGTAACGTTGTCTCCGATCAGCTTCACCGGGCCACCGACGATTCCGGCAGGCATCAGATCGTAATGTGCACCGTAGTTCTGCGAATTATACCGAAAATATGACGAAGAGCAAACCAATAGATAGGACATATATAGGTTTTATGAAGGAATTCAACTACAAACCTTCAGTCCTACAGTTGCACTGAGCAGCGCAATGGAGTTCTTCCCGTCTTTTATTTTGACGGGCCTCTCGAAAACGAACTGAAACTGTCCATTTGGAGCATACTGTGATCCTGTATGTATATTCAAAGTAACGATCGATTATATATTTACAGAACCAACAATGATCGATTATATATGTGCATCGGAATTTACCAACAAGGCGACCGTTAACAAAAGCATGAAGAACGTGACCGGTAGTGTTGACACTAAGAGTCATCTTTCCCTTGACGCCATTGTTGATGCTACATAGAGCAAAAGAAGTGGTCGGTTGCTATTTATATTAGAACTTGATGAACTCACAATTTGCTTTTTTATGTATATTAATCCAAGTTATTAATAGGCAGACCTTGTAGTGTACCACAAGTAGTCACTGTCGTCGCCAGTGACTAGAAGCTGCTCCACCAGTCCATTTTTAGTGTACTTGTGGCCCCTGGCACGATCAATCCCCAACCTCTCGGGCCTCCATGACCATTGCAGCTTCTCCGGCTCCTTCTCGGCTAGGTTAGGCTTCTTCACCAAGACAGAAGTCTGCGTCGTAACCTGTAATAATAATTTGAAAAAAAGGGCTTATAAATTCTCATGAGCTATAATAAAATTCGTAACAAATGATCATGTCAAGAAATAAACCTTGGCAGTGTTGTAAACTTCCTCCTTGCAATCGGGAAGGACGCTAATCGACCAGGCCGGCACGAAATAGTCCTTGCCGTCATGCTTCACCGTCGCGTCGGTGGTGGTGTTTGTGTTGGTTATGAAGCAGCCCGGGGTGATACCCTTGCCGTGGAACTTCGTCAACTAAAAATCACCAAAAACGCAACATCATCACAAGGGCTTTCTTTTTTGGTTTTTCATTAAATGTGGCATGACAAGGAGCATACGAAGATTTCACTGGTGAAATTAGTATTCTCGACATCTCCGTGAGTAAGCGCCTTCTCCATCTTCTTGATGGCCGCATGGAGTTCCTTCAAATGCCCCCACTTGGGTTGCCTTATGTTGCCGTACTCGTCAAGAGGAGCGTCGTAGTCGTACGAAGTCGTAATGTAGGGGCCTCCGGTAGATCGACCAAAGTTCGTACCGCCGTGATACTGCAAATTCCATATAAGTAAACATGAATCGATCCTGAAATGTGATATAGTGCAACTGTGCAAAGAAGAAGAAGATGTAGCTCACCATGTAATAGTTTTGGAATGTTCCATTGGATTGGAAGAATCGAGCAACGGAGTAAGCTAAATCTTCAGCAAGCCTGTGTGGGTCTGGCTTATCCCAAGCTTTGAACCTAAAAAATCCATTGCCAATAATACTTTGTAAGCCTATTCACTAGATATCAATAATTTCAATGTAGGGAATAATAAAATTAAAGAATGAAAATGCAAACCATCCAGTCCAGTTCTCAGTCCACATCTTAGGACTCTTAGGGTTATTTGGTGTCCAGTTATCGCAATAAAATCCATTACAAGTGTTAATCTGAACCCAAATTTTTTGCAATTAGAGTCGAAATTTAACATGTTTTAATTATAAAACATGAAAATAACACACACACAAAAATGTACCATGGGTTGAGGAGCATCATTTTGTTGGCACATAAGCCATGGCACATCAGCATTTTGAGACAAGGCCAATTTGGCACACCACTTGATGTACTCTTTTCCGGCATCACCGTAGGGGTCTTGGATGTTACCATACTCGTTCTCAATCTATTTTAGCATATAATGATTAGTTAGATGCAATAATAGTATGTTATGATTCTTCAGAAGCAACTATATTCATAAATCACGTACTTGCAAGAGGATGATTGGGCCTCCTTGTGGAGCCAACAACTTCTCCTTCTTGACCATATCCACTATGAGATTAGTGAAAATTGCCATTTCTTCCTGTGAATTAACATAGACTAAACTCAGGAAAAAAAAAACAATAATTTGAGAAATTTATTTTAGAAAAAAGTATTTTTTTAAGAACCTTAAATTTTTGGTTATTTGTCCTCAATTCAATCCCATCAATTTGATGCAACCAAACTGGAAGGCCTCTGAACATAAAATTAATTCAAATAAATTAGAATGTGTTGGTACAAATTGATGAAGATTTTGAACTTTAATTTGCTGAATCAACTTATACCCATAGTTCCACTCTGCGCAAACATAAGGACCAATGCGAAGAACTGCATATAGTCCTGCATTGTGGACTTCTTTAATAAACCTAATGAGATCGAAATTTCCTTCAAAGTTGTACTGCAATAAACAAGAAGAAGAAAAAAAGCATTAGAATCAATTTCACTAATATCCTTTTAACATCAATGAAAGATCAGTTAATAGCATACTTCGCGTGGACGAGGCTCATGGCCATTCCAGAAGACGTAAGTCTCTATAGCGTCGAGTCCACCTTCTTTTGCCTTCTTCATCAAGTCAGGCCACATCTAAACAAAAAGAATGGACCAAAAAATAAATAACATGAATCTAAAAAAAAATCCAGAAACTTTCAAATACATGCATATGAAGCTAATAGGTTCGATAGGAGAGCAAAATCCTAATAATATGAACATATCAAGATATGGAAAAGTTTACGAAAAATGCAAAAAAATGCAGCACCTCAGGGGTGCTTCTTGGATAATGAATAGCACCGGCGAACATGATCTTCCGCTCGCCATCGATCTTCAGCGCACGCCCGTCATAGGAAACCTTGCTCGCAGTCGACAAAGATGACAGTGAAGCCAACATGGCTATGAAGAAGAAGAAGCATGCCTTTGGAGATGCCATTGCTCTTCTCATCTTCCTCTGATCCTTTCTACAATGATGGAGTTGGAATGTGCACTTGTGGGCTATTAATAGTAGTTGTGCTCACGAAGAGGATAAGATCTTAGATTTGAAAGTTTCAAAGAAGAATAAGCTTTTTCCGGTTTCATGAGGTGATCCTCGCCATATTATGCGATTTTCTGTGGAAGATTTTGGGGACAATTTTGGTTTTTAGGACAAAATAATTCGATCCAACCGCATTAAATTTCGATGGTAAATATTTTGCACCCCTCTACACTTTAATAAAGCAAGCAAATTTTGCACTGGATAGTCAATATTTCGACAATGAAACACAACATTTTTTAATTGATTTGTAAGGCGATTTTATCGTGCATTCCAATTCCACCCAATGAATAACATGAAATGAGTCCGGTTCATAGAATAATTTTTCCAAGAGCACTCCCAAATTATAGAGAGTTGATCAAATGAGACATTGTACTTTAGGATTGTCATACAAAGTATTTACCAAGGGAGTTCTTAATTATGTCTCATTGAATTTTTTTTTTCCAGCACGTACGGGTTCAGTTAAATTGTGTCTCTTCCCGCACACGATTTTTAGTCCGTCGTCATGTCGTTTTTACAAAGAGTCCGAAACGACCGGCTAAAAATCAGGTACGAAAAGACACAAGATTTAACTAAGTCCACACGTGCTGGAAAAAGAAGAAGAAGAAGATCATAAGAACTCCCTTAGTAAATACTTTATAAGACAATCCTAAAGTACAATCATAAATTAATTTCTGCTTCGAATAAGATAAAGATATTTGTAGCTGCCATCTGGCAAAGGACCAGACCTTTACTTTTTTAATAATTTTTTGATGATAATGATAAGAATAAAAATTGAGAAAATTTGAGTGGCACCCCACTTTATTTATCCATATTTAAGGTGCACCCCACACAACTACAAGAATTTACAACACCCTCTACTTTTGATGGAAAACGTCCTACGCTAACGTTCAACTCCTTTGACCGAATTTTTGTGACCAAAATACCCTTGTTCATTGTCTCCCCCCCCCCAACACCAGCCCCGACCATCGTTGCCCCCCCTCCCCCACCCGCCGCGACCAGCACTGCCTCCCCCCCCCTCCCCTTAGCCGGTCGTTTCTGACACTAACCGAATTTTTTTTCCAGCACGTACGGGTTCAGTTAAATTGTGTCTCTTCCCGCACGATTTTTAGCCCGTCGTCCTGTCGTTTTTACGAAGAGTCCGAAACTGTAAAAAACCTAAATTTCTACTTTTTTTTATTATTAAATTTGATATCGATTTAAAATTTTGTATTGTACGTCGCGTAGTCGTATTGTACGTCGCGCACGACGTTTTATTTTTCATAATTGCTCGACGAGTGCGAATATGTGCTAGTGTACATATTTTAGAAAAATATTTTTTTTCTATTTTATTATACACTTTCAAAATATTATATAAATATTCTTGCTATAAAAAGCCTTTTTGTTTCTAAAAATTATTAATAATAAGTAATATTTTTGTATACTAGAAAAGCCTAATTATGTAAAGAATATTTTTGCATATATATATTTCGTAATTATTTATTGGTCTATTTTAAATAAAAGTATAATTTTCAAGATTTATTAATATTAATATTTTATTGTTCAAAAAAATATTTAAAAATATTTATTATTTTCGAAATTATTATTATTGGTATTTTGAAAAATATATTTGGAAGATATTGTGGCCATTTAAATCTTGATTTGAATTTATGTATTTATTTAAATAGTTAAATAATTGAAATTTGATTTATTGATTTGATTTTAAACTAAGGGAATTAAACTAGATTTAATTGGACTTGGATTGGATTTGATTTGATTGATTTTAATTAAATAGATGATTTATCTAAATTGGGTTTAATTACTCCTAATCCTCATCTAATTGGAAATTTCCACATCCTATAAATAGGCATGTACTCCTCCAATTTCTATTATTCATTATTCCACAAATTTTTTCTACAAATCTACGTGCATCGTGTCTGTGTCCATCCAAATTCTTATTCCATATATTTTGTACATTTACAATTTCTCTTTTCCGTGTCCGACATCCCCGGACACGTCCACCCAATCCTGTGTCACGTAGGACACGTAATTCCTACCTAATCCTAACTGAGCCATCTACTGTCCCGACCGTCCAACTCCTACTCCGACCCCGTCCCAGCTCGTGTCCTCCTTCCCGTCTCCAACCCATCGACACCCGCCACCAGCACAGACCCAACAACCACAGCCATCCTGACCACAAACCACCACAATCACCGGCATTCGACGCCGGCAAACCCGAAAACCCCGACCCACACCAGACCAACCACTGTCTCAGCCAAACATCGCCACCGCCAGACTTTACCAACACCGTCGTTGGCATCTCCGGCCAACCCTCGCCGAAACACCACCGCCACCACAACCCAAGAAAAATCCCAAAAATTAAACCCTTACCTCGTCGGAACCGTCGTGCCGTCCCCAGTGCTGCCGTGGCCGCGTGTCGCCGGAACCCTTCTTCCCTTCCTCCCGAATCTTTTCGCCGTACGCCTCCTCTCTGGAGCGAGCGCTCCGCCGCTGGAACCAAGTATCCGCATCCTCGCCACTCCGGCGAGATCCGCCGTACGCGCCCTTCCCAAACCCTCGCCGAGCCGTGCCCTAGCCCTCCGCCGCGCGCGTCTCCACCGCACGCCGCGCTTGCGGAGCCCCGCTGACCAAACGTCAGCCTCCGCCTTCCTCCGCCTTCGCCTACACCCTCTGATCCGCCGGACCACCGAGCTGCCGTGTCAGATCGCCACCCCGGCGCCACCACTGGCAGGCATCACCTCCCCGACGAGCTCGAGCATTCGGCGCCGCCCTTTTCTCCTCCGTAGCCCGCCACCGCATCCTTCTTCCGAAACCCCCTTCGCCTCCTTCCCTCGCCTCGCCCACCTCGGCACCGCCGCCCGGCGCCGGCGACCCGACCGCCTCTCTGCTCCGCTCGTCCCTCACCCTCTCGCCCACTCTTTCGCTCATTTTACCTCTCTCTCTTCCCTCTTTGAAGCTCTTATTTTGTTCTCAACCGTGGTCTTTCTCCTCGAAAGAGGAGAGAACCACTGGTTACATATTTTTATTTTTCCTTGTTTATTATTATTATTATTATTATTATTATTATTATTATTATCATTATTATTATTATTATAATTATAATTATCAATATTGTTATTATTATTATTATTATTATTATTATTACTATTGTTATTATTATTATTATTCTTACAATGCTAAGTTTTACGATTATTTTGGTTATTATTATTAATAAGTGGTTTTGGTATTTTTATCATGGTTATCAAATATTTTTCAAAGTTATCTTGTAAAAATGTATAAATATTGTATTTAACTTAGTATATTTAAAATATCATTTTTAAATTCATAAACAAATTTCTAGATTATTGATATTTATCTAGAAATATTTTGGTCGTATAAAAATATAGACTTCTACCTAAAATTGTATTTTGACAACTTAGAGTTTTTCTTCAAAAAACGACTCCCAATTTTTTTAATTGAAAGCATATTTTGACTAATAATATTTCAAGTATTATAAAGTAATTCTAAAAACATAAATTGATTATTTATCAAAAAATTTTTTCCTTATTCTTCCGTCCGTAACTCAATCCCACACTCATATTCGATCGCTAATTCAAGCCTACCTTATGTCCACCTAACTAACTTGACCCTTCTGGACCCAATGGAACTATCCGTGCCGACATCATAGGTCACCTTGTATAATTGTTGCGCCGAAGTCGCAGTTCGCGTCACCTTGATTATCGCAGCACACCAGGCGTACTATCAGGCAAGACACCTTACCATTTGCTGTTTATTTATTTTAGCTCATATTTCATGCATTATTTATTTTCTTTATGCAAAATAAACTGTGATACATGGCATAACTGTTAGAACTTACTGTTCATTTATATTTCCTGCTATGTATTATTTTTCTCACATTAAACCTAGATTTAAGGGACCACCTTGTGTGTTGCATTCATTGGCCTTGATACGTTGTAACACGAAGTTGTGTGTCGCATGTAGGACACGGAAGTACGTGATTGGCTGGCCACCAATACGTACAAGCCGTACGATAGGAATAACCGCTAATAGAGGTTGCATGCTAGTTTGACTTAGCGGTTATAGAGGTTATTGTTATGGATACAACATAATAGGCATTGGGCGGGGAGGACAATTTCTTAGCGTATGGGCTTCGATGCACTTTCTTTGTGACCCGGACTCTCCGCTGGAGATACGGGGTTGATGACCCATGATTACTGACGGCCATTGATGATTCTGCGGAACGTCATGCTCTTACTGATGGGGCCTCTGGTGCCCAAGGGGGACTATGTCGATCCTATTCAGCCAGAGTCCATGCGTAGGAAGGATTGTTCTTAACTATATTTTACTTAGAATGGATAGGCACCTTTATCCGTTAGGTGCGAGTACTTTTGGTTTGGGTACTTGTATCTGACCGTGGCTTGGAACAATAACTTGTCGCGGATTAGTTCGTCACATCTTGTCCTTGTTTGGTTGTAGGTGTGACTTACTACTTCGATGAAAATGTATTGAACCTTGTTGGGGTCCGGATACCATATTGGATTCATAGCATAGGAAGATACGTTACCGTGAATTAGTTTACCATCTCCTGTCCTTGTTTGGTTGGGGGGATGGTACGCTCGTTCAGTAGGTGCGTATTGGACCATGTTATAATTCGATTGACTTAATTATTTGAGCAATATTTATTCAGTTTATATGGCATGATATTATGTGTCTTGTTACGTCCCTCTGAGGACCTGGTTATCTCTCCAGGTGTGTGCTATTGTCTTTCGTAGGTGCTTTAGCTCTAGCCGTGTTCATTGCTATTTTTCGAGGATGATTGCACTTGGATCGTCTTCGCTTCGCTCGCCAAAGTCATTTCATTTTTCATGTATTTTTCCTTTACTTGTTGGTAGCGGATTTGTCTCCGCCCAACATATTATATCAAGACAATTCATTATCTTTATATGATGTCTTTTATTCATTTATTTTGCGTGGATGAGATTAGTTATGGTTCTACTGCATTTTACAGCTTATGTATTTATACGAGACTTCCATATATTAGAGTATACTTCGTATGAATACAGCTGACATGTCTACGTTCCTAGTCCTACGTATTTTGGGACTGGGGCATTACAGAAACGACCGGCTAAAAAAATCGTGTACGATAAGACACACGATTTAACTAAGTCCACACGTGCTGAAAGAAGAAGAAGAAGAAGAAGAAGAAGAAGAAGAAGAAGAAGAAGAAGAAGAAGATCAATGAGACATAATTAATTAAGAACTCCCTTAGTAAATACTTTGCATGATTAATCCAAAGACATAATTAATTAAGAACTCCCTCCTTGGCGACCCCCTCCACTCTCGGCGCCCCCTCCCCCCTCCGACCCTCTGTCCTCCCCCGCCCCTGCCCCTGTCGAGCTGCTGCCTCGGCGACCCCCTCCCCCCATAGCGACCCCCCTCCCCCTGACGGCCATCTGCCCTCCCCCGCTCCTGGCTCCCGTCGAGCTGCTGCCCCGACGACCCCCTACTCCAGCGACCCCTATCTCGGTAAACCTCCCCTCTTTCTCTCTTTCTCTCGTAGCACAAACCTAACTCGGACATGGACACTAAACATGACACACACATGCCGGCCTAACTCTAACACGGACACTGACATGATACATTGCCTGTTTGTGGTGGACTCGGACACACTCCTTCTTCTCTTTGACTTGGACACAAAATTATATTATGTTGTGATACGTAATTTGGAATTGGTTATGCATTTGAGGATATATTGATGTGGACACACAAATTGGACAACAAGTATTTAGGACATGGTGGTAGGAATGATATTCATAACTATTGAAATCAAAATTTAGGTTATGGTGTGATTATAGTGTCTATGTAGCACTTACTATCATATATGGATATGTCATTAAAGTCTTAGTCTATATTCGACAAAAATTCTAAGAAACTAGGGGTTTGTTTCTTAGATGAGTTAGCCCGACCCGATCCTACTTGGCCGTGTCAAGAGTATCCTAGTACCTAGAGTGTACAGAGAGTATCCTAGAAGTGCATGGAGTGAGTATCCTAGTAGTGTATAGAGTGTAGGTATGATTGGTATCCTAGAAGTGTATAGAGTATCCTAAAAGTGTATAGAGTGATATCCTAGTAATATATAAGATATTTTAAAAATTGGGTAATTGTCAAGGTAAGTTTGGAGTTTAATTGAAAGTATTTAGAGTGTATCCTATAAGATATGGTATGGTGTCAAGTTTAGGTATGATTGGTATCCTAGTATCAAGATACAAGAGAGTATTATTGTGATATTTGTGTACCATGTTACATGATATCCACATGATACACAAAGACCTAAAGTTAAGGTGATATGTAAGTAAGTGTTAGGTAGGTATCTCAGATATTTAGGGTAAGTGTCTATGTCAGCCCGAAGTCAAATGTCCATGTCAGCCCTTCTCTGAAAAAGTAAGTTTACATCTGTAAGCTTTTTTTTAGGCTTTTAGAGTTCTACCGATTTTCAGAAAATAGGAGAACAAAGAAAGAAAGGAGTAAAAAAATAGTAAAAAACAAAGAACAAAAAATCCTAAAAAAATATAAACTTGGCCTTTTCTATTACTTTTCGGAAATCATGTAGAACTCTGAAAGCCTTACAAGCCTTGTAGAAGTAAATTTTCTTCGAAGAGAAGGGCTGACATTGAACACGTGATGACACTCATTTAATACTCATATATCTACTAATATAACGAGAGCTCCGAAAAACGACGATGGATATCATAATCTAATGATGCAATACTGAAAGTTTTTAATGCGTCTGGAAAGCCTTCGGGAAAAATAAAAAAAGCTATTTCAATGACGAAGAGCTAAGGGCTACTCAGTTGTATATATTACTCAATTGCGACAAGGATGAAGTGGAGAAGCTAGAGGGGTAAGTAATTAATGATGAGTTGGTTTACGTCATCTCAATGTAATAATATATGTGTCACTCCCGTTTCTCGTTATATGTATTTCCGTATGCGTATACGAGATCTCTGACGTTTGTCAGGTGATCCGTAGTTAGACTTGTCTTGCTTATCCTAGTCTTGGTTTGATCTTGACTTGGTTTATTTGATTGGTTTGGTTCAATTTGACTTGGTTTGACTTGGCTTGGCTTGGTTTGAGATGGAGAGGGTTGATATATAACCCAACTCCTTCTCTCTCTCTCTCTCCTCATTCATTTCTACATTTACTTCTTCATCTTCTTTATTTACTCCTCCCACCTACACCCAAGCTCTAGGCAAGTGCAACTTGCTTCATGATGGATCTTAGATTTTATTGTTCCAATATCTTCCTCTCCTAGTTCTAAGTCTCTTTAGAACTTGTCATTTTTGGTTTTGATGGATAGATTTTTGTAGATCTAGCTTTTTTCCCTTTTTCATGATTTTCTTGGTTTTGATCTATGAAAACTTGGTATTTTCAAAAACTAATTGTTCCATGTTGTAGAAAATTTTATTCTATCCAATTTTGACATTTGAAAAGTTGGATTTGGACTTATTTTGACCAAGTTATAGACTTTTGAAGCTATGGGTTCAAACCATGGAAATTTCTACTGATTGGAGAAGACAGTGAGCAGTGTGCGCAAGCTAAAAGCTTGCGCCACTGTGTTGCGCACGCTCCTTAGCGCGGCGCAACCTGAGTCAGGCGCAACCTGAGTCAGGCGCAACCCGAGTCAGACGCAACCTAGCCTCGCGCAGTCTAGTGCCTGGCGTAACATGACTTGTCTCGATTCGTTCTGGCGCAACCTTGTGCATTCTAGTGCCTGGCTCCCTAGTGCCTAGGCGCAACCTGATGTTTGGGCACAACATGTGACCTTGGCACCCCTAGTGTCTGGTGTAACCTATTATCCCTGGCGCAACTTGGCTAATGCCACTTGTTGGCCATGGTACCCCTTGCCCCTCCCTCTTGGACGCATGATGTCCCAACTTTTCCCCTTTTTTATGATTTTGCACCCATTTTATATCCTTACGCCTTTTTGATATGAACTCGATATGAACACGATGTGAGCCTGACATGTTAATTGACATGATAAATTCTTGATGGTGGTCTGTTGTGGCACACCCTTGACAAGCAATATTGATATGATAATCTGACACGACATGATAAATAACTTGATAAGACATATACAATCTTGATAGTGGCCCGTCGAGACGCACTCCTGACAAGTAATCTTGACAAGTAACAAGTAACCTAGCATGACGTGATAATCTTGAACGTTGTTGCGACAGCTACCCTGACTTGCTAGCAACTCTTGTCTTGACACTGTGGTTGATTTTCTTGATTGCGCCTGTATAAGCTACATGTCTCGTCTTGCATCATGTCTAGGACATGAATTCCTGATTTCCTACGGTCAGGGATTTATACTGAATCTGACTAAGTTAATGACTAGATTGATCAAGTAGTTCATATAGAGAGATGTTTCCAGTTACAGACAATCCCGTTATCCCAGCCACACCTGAGGGACTTGTAGCCTGCCATCGAGTAGGGCACATTTCTAGCATACTGTCATGTGGGGCACTTCATGAAACAAATTATGTGCACATTGTCATGTGTCGCACTCCAAGCCACTTAATAATTCTTGATAACTCTTAAATGAACCTCGTCTGGATAACCTGGATAGCTGCAGGGCTTGTGACTGCTAGAACATCTCATTGCATCTTACTAGTAACTAGACTTGTGATAACCCTAGTTAGCTAAAGTATCAAGCCGTACTCTTTGCTTGGCCGTGAATGATGGATGTAGTCCAGTCTAGTCTTTTCTAATCGATGCCAGTCTATGATTACTTCAGCACATGCTTGCGTACGCTTTACTCTTGTCGATAATTGGTTGGAGACTAAGCTCTGTTCAGGTGAAGGGTTGCAACCCCGATCATTGTTCAGGTGAAGGGTTGTAACCTCGGTCCTTGTTTGATTTTTGGTATGTACTCTTTCTCCCCTTTGTCAATATAAAAATGACTTTGGCTCCTCCGTAATGTGTGAAGCCAACAATTTTCAACACAAATTGACAAAGTGAAACTAAAGAGATACAATAATAACACAAAGTGCATAAAAAGATAACTAGTACTGAAATAAATCATGCATAACAATGTCTCACTAAAAGAAAAAGATACAATCATAAAGTGCTAAATATGTCTAACTAAGAAGTTTAGACATAACAAAATGCAAACTACATCATAGCATAGATCATCATCTAACATCCTATCCACTGTCCATCAGCTGAGTCCGCATCACATAGTGGGGTCGTCACCGCCAGAAGCATCCGGAGGAAAGTAGGCTGCAGTAGGATCAAAGTAAGGGAAAGATGCCTCATCTCCGAACCTGGGACCTGGGAAGCCTGGGTGAGGAAGGATAGTCATGGGATGTGATGGGTCCTGTGAGAGACTCCAGTGAAGATCAGCAATCCCATTCCGCAACACCTGAGCCTGGTAGATGTGGCGGAACTCCGAGTCGAGATAGATTTGATGACGTTGCGCAGAGAGAGCAACAAAGTCATCAAATCTCTGATAAAATCCTGGGTCAAAACCCGGAGCAGGAGCTGGAGCATGAGATGGAGCAGCATCATGAGGAGGAGCCTTAGCATCTGGAGCAGGCTGAGCTCCAGAAGGCAGAGGTGGAGTAGGGTATCTACGAGATATGGTGAGCTCTATAGGAGTGGAGGAGTAGGCACAGGTTTGAAGATCAATATCAAACATACGAAAGATGGAGGCCAAGTGCATAGGATAGACCAGGTTGCGTCCTGCATTTCTGTAGTTCAGTATCCAGGCCATCATAGTCTTGGGGATAGAAAAAGGAATGCCAAAATGTATATGATACATAGCAGACATCTCTAAGAAAGTAATCTCGTCAGATGATCCTTTCTTTGGAAGGAGAGCAGAGAAAATGAAACGATGGAGTTCATAGAAGTTTTGATTAAGATTTCTTGAAAAGACTCTTCTAGGAACAGGATATGGATGGCAAATCAGTTCTTTGAAAGAGTTAAGAGTGGCATCCTCTGGAAATTGGATATGATGGACATCCACAAGAGCTTCACCCACATCAGGAACATAAAAATATTCACTGATGTCAGTGGCGTTGAACTCCAATTCTTGCCCAGCAACGCAAGAATAGAAGTTGTCCTTTGGTTTTACCTGCAAGTTGCAGTAAAACATACGGACAACTATTGTCGAAAATGTTCTCGGCTACTTCAAAGAAATCACGATATCCGAGATGGTCAAAAGTGGGAGCATACTAAAAAAATAGTAAAGTTAAGAAAAGCTCCAGCACATATTTTTCGACCAGAGAATAAATCAAACCATAGGTCAGAAAATTCCTTATCAGGAAATAAATCGAAATCAAAGTCATCTGAACCTGATGGTCTAGCTAGACTAAAAAGACTAGTAGGAACGTAGTTAGACGAGGAAGACCCTGCTTGTGAGGGATTCACCCTGTCTTCTCTGACGTTTGGGAGCCATAGATCAAAAGAAAGGAAATTAAAGTACCTTGGAAGAGGAGGAAGAGAATGAAGTTGAGTAGCCCATTGGATCTCCTAGAAATCTTGAAGGGAATGAGTAGGAAGGAGTTTTGGGAGAAGTAGGAAGTTTTTCATGAATAATTATGTAAAAAGATGAGGAGAAGAAGGGTTTATAAAGGGGTTAGGGCCGGCTGTTCAGTTCTGGAAGCTGAACAGCGCCGACCGAACTCGGCCCGAATTTGGCCCGAACTCGGTCAGAGTTCGGTCCAAGTTCGACTACTTGTATTTCTGAGGTAATAAATACAGTTTGGTAGTTTAAACTCTAACTTTATGACTTTTTGACTTCTACATTTAATAACATTTATTATTTTTGGGTTAGCTATAGGGGTACTATCCCAGCTAACGGAGGTTCACTGAGGAACTCTTAAATACCGCTTCACTTCGACCGTAGTCGTGGTGACAGACAGACCCTTTGTAGGCTTGTATCAAAAAATAATTTTCGTTAAATAAATTACGAAGTTTCGGGTCATAAAATTTAATTTAATTACCATACTACAATATGAATCTGAAAATTCAAGTATACCGAGCTCTCACCTCATTATGTTAAAACGGTCTTCCACCAGTGGTTTTGTGAAAATGTCTGCTAGTTGATGATCTGTGTCAATGAACTCTAAGCAGATATCCCCGTGTTGTTGATGATCACGTAAAAAGTGATGACGTATCTCAATATGTTTTGTGTGTGAGTGACAAACAGGGTTCTTAGTCAGATTAATAGTGCTAGTATTATCACAATAAATAGGAATCTTAGTGTAGTATAGATTGTAGTCTTCTAAGGTTTGCTTCATCCACAAAATTTGAGCACAGCAACGTCCTGCGGCGATATTTTCAGCCTCAGTAGTTGAAAATGACACGTACCGCTGGTACTTTTACGATTTACTTTGCAGCCTGCAAAATCCTCATCCGAGTAACTTATCAGGTCAAAGGATTTGGTTTTAGGATACCACAAGCCGATTGTAGAAGTTCCTTTAAGGTATCAGAAGATACGCTTAATGGCACTTAGGTGTGATTCTATAGGATTTGCCTGGTAACGTGCACAGATGCAAACACTAAACATAATATCAGGGCGACTAGCAGTTAAATAAAATAAACTACCAATCATACCTCGATACTTACGCTGGTCGACAGATTTTCCACTTTCATCAGAATCAAGCTTTGTGGATGTAGCCATTGGAGTCCCGATTGGCTTTACATTATCGAAGTCATACTTTTTCAGTATGTCCTTCGTGTACTTAGTTTGGTTGATGAATGTTCCCTTTGAGTTTTGTTTGATCTGAAGTCCTAGGAAGAAGTTTAGCTCTCCCATCATACTCATCTCAATTTCACTCTGCATACACTTAGCAAAATTTTGACAAAGTTTTTATTAGTAGAACCGAATATAATGTCATCTACATAAATTTGCACAAGAAGAATGTCACCATTTAAAGATTTGATAAACAAAGTTGTATCAACTCTTCCTTTTGAAAAATCATTATCAAGTAAGAAGGCACTTAGGCGTTCATACCAAGCACGAGGTGCCTATTTGAGTCCATAGAGTGTTTTCTTAAGCTTGAAGACGTGATCAGGTTTTTGAAAATCTTCAAAACCAGGGGGGTTGTTTCACAAAAACTTCCTCTTTTAAAAATTTGTTCAAAAATGTACTCTTCACGTCCATTTGAAATAATTTAAAATCATTAAAATATACAAATGCACAAAATATGTGAATGGCTTCTAGTCTAGCAACAGGAGCACATGTCTCATCATAATCAGTACCTTCTTCTTGATTATAACCTTATGCCACTAGACGTGCTTTGTTGCGTAGAACTTGTCCATCTTCACTAAGTTTATTTCGGAACACCCATTTGGTACATTGACCAATAGGTTTAGGAACGAGTTCCCAAACTTGGTTTCTCTCAAATTGATTTAGTTCCTCTTGCATGGCATCAATCCAAAACTCATCAGAAGAAATATCATCTATATTCTTAGGTTCTATTTGAGAAATAAAAGCTACATTTGCTGCTATTTCAGAATTCCTAAGAGAGGAGCGTGTACTTACACCTTTTGATACATCACCTATGATGAGTGTCTCTGGATGATCTGGTAAGAACTTTAATGAATCAAATTTTTGAGTCAGATCTTCCACAGGACTCTTCTCAGTTTTTGCTTGTACATTTTCAGCATCACTGTCGCTAGATCTGTGACTATTGAGCTCATCAAAAGTAATGTTAATTGATTCTTCCACAATCATAGATCTTTTATTAAAAATTCTATATCCCTTACTCTTAGCAGCATATCCGAGAAATATTCCTTCATCTGTTTTAGAGTCGAACTTACCCAAGTTATCCTTGGTGTTCAGGATAAAGCAGCGACATCCAAAAACTTTAAAGTAAGAAATGTTTGGAATCCTTCCAAAGAAAAGTTCATATGGTGTTTTTTTCGAGATAGCTCGAATTAACACCCTATTTAAAATATGACAGGCTGTGCTAACAGCTTCTGTCCAAAAGTACTTAGGAAGATTATGCTGATTCAGCATGACTCTAGGCATTTCGCTTAGAGTACTGTTCTTCCGCTCTACAACACCATTCTGTTGGGGAGTTCTAGGATAAGAAAATTCATGGTAATATCCACTATCATCATGAAATTTTTGAAATCAGAATTTACGAATTCGCCACCATGATCACTTCGGATACGAGTAATCATGAAGCCTTTTTCGTTTTGTACCTTTTTACAAAATATATGAAATTCAAAAATAGCATCACTTTTGTTTGATTAAACCCAAGTAAAGCGAGAGAAATCATCAACAATTACAAAAGCGTAGAGCTTACCGCCAAGACTAGCTACTCTACTAGGACCAAATAAATCCATATGAATCAACTGCAAAGGTCTAGAAGTACTTACATCGTTGATGGATTTAAATGAAGACCTATGTACTTTGTTCTTTTCATAGTCAGCACATACCATATCTCTCTTGAATGGAATCTCAGGGAGTCTTTTTACCAACTTCTTAGTGCTTAGTCGTGAAATAATATCCATATTTGCATGCCCTAGTCTCATGTTCTATAGCCAGCTTTTATCTAGATTAGCTACTAGGCATCTTCCTACATTATTAGTACTCTCCAAAAAGAAAACATAAATGTTGTCTTCTCTAATCCCTTTATATATGGGATCACCAAATGACATATCATATATGGTACATTTATCTTTCACAAAATTGATACCATAACCATTATCAGCCAAATGACTTATGCTCAGAAGGTTATGTTTCAACTATGTTACTAGACAAACATCCTTTATTAGTGGATAAGAAGAAATATCGACAGTGCCATTACCAATAATATCACCTCTCAAATTATTTCCGAAGGAGACGTATCCTTCTTTCTTCATCGATAGTGTGGCGAACAAATATGCATCACCAGTCATGTGCTACGAACATCCGCTATCGAGGATCCACTTGTTTTTAGCATGGGAGGGTTGAGGGTCCACCTACATAACAAGTAGATGAATCCTTTGGTACCCATTTACTGAAGGGTCCATTTTGATTAGTTTTAGGTCTCCAGAATAAAGTGTGATTGTCAACAAGTTTCTTTGTCAAGCAATACTGTGATATGTGTCCATATGTACCACAATAAGTACAAGTTAGTTTAGAACCAATAGTGGTTGAAACTGTGTTGACATGCTTGTTTGGTTTCTTATAACCGTCAATCACTATGGACCAAAGATCAAAGTCAAGAGACTTTAAGAAGAAAGTCATTCGTATTTTCCAGTAGGTATAGTTTGTACCATCAAATAGTGGGGGTCTATTTGTGGATTGCCCTTTACCGTTGAATATTGATTTCACGGCTGCCATATAAACTCTTTGAGGTTTGTTATATTAGGATATAATCTGCTCTGATGCCAATTGTAGGACCGTTGAGCACCTCTAGAGGGAGGGTGAATAGAGTGTGTGTATGTGTGTGTGCAGCAAAAAATAATCAGCAATTTAAATTTTAAACTATGGCAGTAAATAAGAGACAGTAAATATAAGGCAAGAGATAATGTAACGTCCCAGTCCCAAAATACGTAGGACTAGGATACGTATACATGCCAGCTACGCATCGAGAGGACTCCAGCCCAGCTCGAATACGTATAAGCTGTCTGGTTTTCGAAAGCAATCTACAAATATCTCAATCCACTGAAGATAAACTCTTGTATAAACCAAGTAAACTAATGCTGGTCAGACATTAGCAAACCGGTTACTACAAGTAACAAGAAAAGATAATATACAATAAAGTGGACCAGACTCTAATGTAATTATCTTGAACAAGCTTCTAATAAAAGATAAAGCTTGTAAAACCAGGCTATACAGCAGCAATGTAAAAGTAATATAATATAGGGCAAAATCTAATTACGGAAGAGAACGATAAAACATCAACTAAATATACCTGCAGTCTTGGTGTAGCAACGTCATCCATCAATGTATCATATCTTCAGCTAATACCTGGAGAGATCACCAGGTCCTCAGAGGACTAGCAAGACACATAATATACATGTCTATTGTACAGTAAATAACATGCAGAATGAAATAGAGAAATGTAAAATAAATAAAGATCAATAAGACGTCTCAATATCGTAACGCCATGGGACGCTCCCGACCTCAAGACAAAAGATAAGTCTCCACTACCGTAATGTCATGGGACACTCCCGGTCCTAGAGACGGGATAACAGGTCGATAAGAAGTATCTAATATCGTAACGCCATCGGACGCTCCCGATCTAGAGATGGAATAACAGGTCGATAAGAAGTCTCTAATACCGTAACGCCATTGGACGCTCCCAGTCCTAGAGATATCAGGGCTAATGTCGAATCAATCAATCACGGCTACAGGTCAAGTCAAGCTCAAGGACGAAGGTAGAAGACTAGTCAAAATTGTCACAAGACTCGCGTAGAATAATGACGGCATAAGATGACTCAATAAGGAACGTGCACATAAAATAAGAAAGTAGAAGTAACATAAAAATAAATGAAAGATATGAAGTAGAACTGGAAAAAGATAACAATATAGAATATGCATGTAAATACTGTAAAGTTTGGCAAGGTGTACTTGCCTGGTGTCGCGCTGTGAATCTGAAACGTCGCTCCCGTGTCAACGCCGCCGGAACCCGACGCTCCTAAATAATTAATTAACTAAATTAATCCACTACTCATGAACTTACAATATGACTTAATTAGTCAAGATAATGTTTTAAGATTATATTCAATTTCTCGTGGAACCCTTTAGACCCATACAATCACACACAGGCTCCACGAGACACCGAACACAGTTTTTGGGTTTCCAACTCCCAATTAGTCAGTTATGTTGCTACTTCAATCATATACTTAAAAATCATATAAAAATCATAAGAATATTATTTACACTAATTTTCTATTAATTTATCTCATAATTTTCAGAATTTATATTTCTAAAGAATTATACTACTAGTTGTCTATCGGGTCGACTAGTCTACCCAAAATTTGTCTAGAACTTCCTTAATTATCTAAAATTATGAAAATCCTCAAAAATATAATTTAAATAGAATTAAAATTCCCTAAATATTAGAATATGAAATTTTGATGCAAGGCTTTCATGGTACTAATGGTTTGGAATCTTCTAGGTCAACAAGTCACCCGAAAAATGACTAAATTTGACATATAATTTTTTCGACCAGAATTGAATTGATAAATTCATGAAAAAATGTTTAAAAATCCTAATTTAAATATATTAACCTATATAAAATTTAGTTTTGAATTTTTTTACAAAAACTTATAGTTCCTTCACAACATGGTAAGTTTTGGCTCTACTGAAACATGAAAATAGCTATCATAATTCATGAAACTTTTATGGGTGAAAATAATACCCAAGAGACATCAAAATAATATTTCTACAGAATTAATCCAATAATTTCTACAGATTTATAGCATAGGTTTGAGATGGAAAAAATTAGGGTTTCTTACCAAAAGTCCTTGCTAGTTGGGTTGTGGAGCCTTCTCCTTGCTAAAGCTCCCACCTTTATTTCTATCCTTGCTTGATAATCATCTTTTGATGAGTTTGGAGGGGTTGACAATGGTTCTAGATGGTTGGATGGAGAAGATAGAGTTTTTAGGGTTCGTTTGGTGGAGTTTGGATGGAAGAAGGATGAAAGAAGGAGCCTTTATGGAGGAGGATGAGTTATGTGATGGAGGGGATGATGTAGTAGAGGGAAGGGGATGATATTTTTGAAATTAATGGCAAAGGAGCTGCTCTTGGGTGATAAATAAGAGTTTTTGGTGTTAGGGTTAGGGTTTTGATAAGGGTTGATATATATATATGGAACTATGGGTTGAGTTTATATATATAGGAGGGTGTTTCCATGCATGGCATGGCCCGCCAATGTAGGGGATTATTTTTGGACGAAAATTATATGAAAATAATCTTTGGTTGGTCATATGTGGGGTCCACATGGATTGCTTTGGTTATTTGATGAGTTGGCTAATTGATTGATTGAGGATTTAAATAAAAGGTTTCCTAATATGGAAGTAGTTAGATTTCTAATATAAATACAATCTAAATCTGAATTAAATATACAACATATATATATTTATTAATATATATTAATGCCCAACATGTCTACATAGGTTTGGATTGGACTTTGGGTCAAATATAAACTAATGCCAACTAGGATTACACTAGGATTACACGTAGACACTTTCTATAAATAGAAACTTTCCAAAATTGAAAATATATTAATATTAATAAAATATATATACAAAATATATATCAACATGAAGGTATTTGAGAGTACTAAATGTCTATTTCGACTGGGATTTGGTTCGGGTCAAGTCGGGGCTAAATTGGTACAACCGGGTCTCCTAGAAAGTCAATAATCTAATAATTAAATAAATAAATCATCGGTGGAGGTTAAGTCGCAACTTGGCCTGGTTATCCTAGTTAGAACACACCTATGGCTCGGCCTTCCCTACCATGGGTAATTGACTAGTCAAAGTACACGACTACACTATTCGTACTAAAATTCCTAGTCGATATCTATCTCAAACTTAACCATAACTAAGGCCATATATATAATATTAGACTATTATAAATATAATCATATACAAAAAATTGTATTTAAATCTAATTGACTGTATAACATCTCAAAATAAATCCATAATAATTATACTGTCATGGCAACCTAATATGGCTTCCTACCAGGTGGGGTTGGCTAGGTTAGGGTCCAAATATATTTTCTAATTTAATCGAACTCTAAGAGTCAACCAATAAGTCTCTTGTGCCATTCGCAATTAAATAGCACATGGAGACTCGATTGAGTGGCACACTCTTGGCATGGGCGTCGTAGGCTCAAAATGAGTCAACACCATAATTGGGTCGAATAGTTTTAATTTATGTCGAGTCCCGAACTCACGTGGGAAGTTAGGTCTGGAATTATGTTAAATAATCTAATTGCCTAAATTTGATCCGAAGTTACGCAAAGTCAAAAGAATGCTAGGGAACAAGTTTGGATGGGACATAATATATCAAGTTGAAGGTCATCATGTCTACTACAAAACTCATGAAGGACGTTTCAAGAGATGGGCATGTCTTATGCTCCAAAAATCAAAGACACGGAAGAGTACATATATAATC
Organism: Iris pallida; assembly: GCA_029216955.1. Lineage (NCBI taxonomy): Eukaryota > Viridiplantae > Streptophyta > Magnoliopsida > Asparagales > Iridaceae > Iris > Iris pallida. Next base: position 12,127,717 of record JANAVB010020999.1, read on the forward strand.
ATAATTAAATATGCAATATAACCTAATAATTAGAAATACTAAAAAAATAATTCCCAAAAATCAAGGTCCTCACAATCTACTCACCTTAAAAGAATTTCGTCCTCGAAATTAAAATAAGGCTCAGTAACAAAGAACCGTGCTAGAGTAACTAGGAATAGTTTAAGGGATATGCTAGGTCACTACAGTGTCTCCTAATAAGTCAAGTAATAATCAAGCCTAAACAATTCAACACTCGTAAAGCTATATATGGTTATCTATAGTCGCTCTTTTTGGTACTAGCAGTCTTGCAACGATCATGTTGAAGGCTTGTCCTCCTAACCATTTTATCAAGACAATTATATAAGTCTCCCTTCACCTAACCAAGTTAAGTGATACCTATCAATCTGTCAAATCCTAATTTTACAATTGACAGGATATAATAGTAAATGGGTTGGGTTAGGCTATGTCTAGTTTTATCTCTTAGAGGGTCAATCTCTACACTAAAACTACCACTCTATTCTTGATCAAGTGGCCACCATAAGGGCGTAACCAAGTATGATCATATATGTATGCCTATAATGAGGACGTCTACCCACCTTTGGTCAAACTACCTCATCAAACACATGATGCCCTATGGCATATGGCATCTCTAATCCTACTTATCTATCAAGTAATCTCAATACAATAAGCAAACTAACTTACACTATAACTTAAGAATTTTTGCTAATTCCTGTATAGCACGATTATTCGTCACTCCAAAATTGGAAGGGACGAGAAGCAATGATACGAGAAAGTAAGGGAATAGTAATCGAGAATAAATGCGAAGTTCAAGGGCCGTAGAAAATTTCTAAAAGAATTGTCAAGGCAGTTGTGGATTGAGAGTCCTAAGGGTTTAGTCATGTTCGCAGGCCCGCTCGGTACAGTGACGTAACCGAAACGGCTAACTTGACCTGCATGGGCCACCACAAAAACATGTAACGTTCCAGTCCCAAAATACATAGGACTAGGATACGTATACATGCCAGCTACGCATCGAGAGGACTCCAGCCCAGCTCGAATACGTATAAGCTGTCTGATTTTCTAAAGCAATCTACAAATATCTCAATCCACTGAAGATAAACTCTTGTATAAACCAAGTAAACTAATGCTGGTCAGACATTAGCAAACCGGTTACTACAAGTAACAAGAAAAGATAATATACAATAAAGTGGACCAGACTCTAATGTAATTATCTTGAACAAGCTTCTAATAAAAGATAAAGCTTGTAAAACTAGGCTATACAGCAGCAATGTCAAAGTAATATAATATAGGACAAAAACTAATTACAGAAGAGAACGATAAAATATTAACTAAATATACCTGCAGTCTTGGTGTAGCAACGTCATCCATCAATGTATCATATCTTCAGCTAATACCTGGAGAGATCACCAGGTCCTCAGAGGACTAGCAAGACACATAATATACATGCCTATTGTACAGTAAATAACATGCAGAATGAAATAGAGAAATGTAAAATAGACAAAGATCAATAAGACGTCTCAATATCGTAACGCCATGGGACGCTCCCGACCTCAAGACAAAAGATAAGTCTCCACTACCGTAATGCCATGGGATACTCCCGGTCCTAAAGACGGGATAACAGGTCGATAAGAAGTCTCTAATATCGTAACGCCATCGGACGCTCCCGATCTAGAGATGGAATAACAGGTCGATAAGAAGTCTCTAATACCGTAACGCCATTGGACGCTCCCAGTCCTAGAGATATCAGGGCTAATGTCGAATCAATCAATCACGGCTATAGGTCAAGTCAAGCTCAAGGACGAAGGTAGAAGACTAGTCAAAATCGTCACAAGACTCGCGTAGAATAATGACGGTATAAGATGACTCAATAAGGAACGTGCACGTAAAATAAGAAAGTAGAAGTAACATAAAAATAAATAAAAGATATGAAGTTGAACTGGAAAAAGATAACAATATATAATATGCATGTAAATACTGTAAAGTTTGGCAAGGTGTACTTGCCTGGTGTCGCGCTGTGAATCTGAAACGTCGCTCCCGTGTCAACGCCACCGGAACCCGACGCTCCTAAATAATTAATTAACTAAATTAACCCACTACTCATGAACTTACAATATGACTTAATTAGTCAAGATAATGTTTTAAGATTATATTCAATTTCTCGTGGAACCCTTTAGACCCATACAATCACACACAGGCTCCACGAGACACCGAACACAGTTTTTGGGTTTCCAACTCCCAATTAGTCAGTTATGTTGCTACTTCAATCATATACTTAAAAATCATATAAAAATCATAAGAATATTATTTAAAGTAATTTTCTATTAATTTATCTCATAATTTCCAGAATTTATATTTCTAAAGAATTATACTACTAGTTGTCTATCGGGTCGACTAGTCCACCCAAAATTTGTCTAGAACTTCCTTAATTATCTAAAATTATGAAAATCCTCAAAAATATAATTTAAACAGAATTAAAATGCCCTAAATATTAGAATATGAAATTTTGATGCAAGGGTTTCATGGTACTAATGGTTTGGAATCTTCTAGGTCAACAAGTCACCCGAAAAATGACTAATTTTGACCTATAATTTTTTCGACCAGAATTGAATTGATAAATTCATGAAAAAATGTTTAAAAAATCCTAATTTAATTATATTAACCTATATAAAATTTAGTTTTGAAAAATTCCTACAAAAACTTATATTTCCTTCACAACATGGTAAGTTTTGGCTCTACCGAAACATGAAAATAGCTATCATAATTCATGAAACTTTTATGGGTGAAAATAATACCCAAGAGACATCAAAGTAATATTTATACAAAATTAATACCATAATTTCTACATATTTATAGCATAGGTTTGAGATGGAAAAATTAGGGTTTCTTACCAAAAGTCCTTGCTAGTTGGGTTGTGGAGGCTTCTCCTTGCTAAAGCTCCCACCTTTATTGCTATCCTTGATTGATAATCATCTTTTGATGAGTTTTGAGGGGTTGACAATGGTTCTAGATGGTTGGATGGAGAAGATAGAGTTTTTAGGGTTAGTTTGGTGGAGTTTGGATGGAAGAAGGATGAAAGAAGGAGCCTTTATGGAGGAGGATGAGTTATGTGATGGAGGGGATGATGTAGTAGAGGGAAGGGGATGATATTTTCGAAATTAATGGTAAAGGAGCTGCTCTTGGGTGATAAATAAGAGTTTTTGGTGTTAGGATTAGGGTTTTGATAAGGGTTGATATATATATGGAACTATGGGTTGAGTTTATATATATAGGAGGGTGTTTCCATGCATGGCATGGCCCGCCAATGTAGGGGATTATTTTTGGACGAAAATTACATGAAAATAATCTTTGGTTGGTCATATGTGGGGTCCACATGGATTAGTTTGGTTATTTGATGAGTTGGCTAATTGATTGATTGAGGATTTAAATAAAAGGTTTCATAATATGGAAGTAGTTAGATTTCTAATATAAATACAATCTAAATCTGAATTAAATATACAATATATATATTTATTAATATATATTAATGTCCAACATGTCTACATAGGTTTGGATTGGACTTTGGGTCAAATATAAACTAATGCCAACTAGGATTACACTAGGATTACACGTAGACACTTTCTATAAATAGAAACTTTCCAAAATTGAAAATATATTAATATTAATAAAATATATATACAAAATATATATCAACATGAAGGTATTTGAGAGTACTAAATGTCTATTTAGATTGGGATTTGGTTCGGATCAAGTCGGGGCTAAATTGGTACAACCGGGTCTCCTAGAAAGTCAATAATCTAATAATTAAATAAATAAATCATCGGTGGAGGTTAAGTCGCAACTTGGCCTGGTTATCCTAGTTAGAACACACCTATGGCTCGGTCTTCCCTACCATGGGTAATTGACTAGTCAAAGTACACGACTACACTATTCGTACTAAAATTCCTAGTCGATATCTAGCTCAAACTTAACCATAACTAAGGCCATATATATAATATTAGACGATTATAAGTATAATCATATACACAAAATTGTATTTAAATCTAATTGACTGTATAACATCCCAAAATAAATCCATAGTAATTATACTGTCATGGCAACCTAACATGGCTTCCTACCAGGTGGGGTTGGCTAGGTTAGGGTCCAAATATATTTTCTAATTTAATCGAACTCTAAGAGTCAACCAATAAGTCTCTTGTGCCATTCGCAATTAAATAGCACATGGAGACTCGATTGAGTGCCACACTCTTAGCATGTGCGTCGTAGGCTCAAAATGAGTCAAAACCATAATTGGGTCGAATAGTTTTGATTTATGTCGAGTCCCGAACTCACGTGGGAAGTTAGGTCTGGAATTATGTTAAATAATCTAATTGCCTAAATTTGATCCGAAGTTGCACAAAGTCAAAAGAATGCTAGGGAACAAGTTTGGATGGGACATAATATATCAAATTGAAGGTCATCATGTCTACTACAAAACTCATGAAGGACGTTTCAAGAGATGGGCATGTCTTATGCTCCAAAAGTCAAAGACACGGAAGAGTACATATATAATCATAATTAAATATACAATAAACTAATAATTAGAAATACTAAAAAAATAATTCCCAAAAATCAGGGTCCTCACAATCTACTCACCTTAAAGAATTTTGTCCTCGAAATTAAAATAAGGCTCAGTAACAAAGAACCGTGCTAGAGTAACTAGGAATAGTTTAAGGGATATGCTAGGTCACTACAGTGTCTCCTAATAAGTCAAGTAATAATCAAGCCTAAACAATTCAACACTCGTAAAGCTATATATGATTATCTATAGTCGCTCTTTTTGGTACTAGCAGTCTTGCAACGATCATGTTGAAGGCTTGTCCTCCTAACCATTTTATCAAGACAATTATATAAGTCTCCCTTCACCTAACCAAGTTAAGTGATACCTATCAATCTGTCAAATCCTAATTTTACAATTGACAGGATATAATAGTAAATGGGTTGGGTTAGGCTATGTCTAGTTTCATCTCTTAGAGGGTCGATCTCTACACTAAACTACCACTCTATTCTTGATCAAGTGGCCACCATAAGGGCGTAACCAAGTATGATCATATATGTATGCCTATAATGAGGACGTCTACCCACCTTTGGTCAAACTACCTCATCAAATACATGATGTCCTATGGCATATGGCATCTCTAATCCTACTTATCTATCAAGTAATCTCAATACAATAAGCAAACTAACTTACACTATAACTTAAGAATTTTTGCTAATTCCTATATAGCACGATTATTCGTCACTCCAAAATGGGAAGGGACGAGAAGCAATGATACGAGAAAGTAAGGGAATAGTAATCGAGAATAAATTCGAAGTTCAAGGGCGGTAGAAAATTTCTACAAGAATTGTCAAGGCAGTTGTGGATTGAGAGTCCTAAGGGTTTAGTCATGTTCGCAGGCCCGCTCGGTACAGTGACGTAACCGAAACGGCTAACTTGACCTGCATGGGCCACCACAAAAACATGTAACGTCCCAGTCCCAAAATACGTAGGACTATGATACGTATACATGCCAGCTACGCATCGAGAGGACTCCAGTCCAGCTCGAATACGTATAAGCTGTCTGGTTTTCTAAAGCAATCTACAAATATCTCAATCCACTGAAGATAAACTCTTGTATAAACCAAGTAAACTAATGCTGGTCAGACATTAGCAAACCGGTTACTACAAGTAACAAGAAAAGATAATATACAATAAAGTGGACCAGACTCTAATGTAATTATCTTGAACAAGCTTCTAATAAAAGATAAAGCTTATAAAACTAGGCTATACAGCAGCAATGTCAAAGTAATATAATATAGGACAAAATCTAATTACGGAAGAGAACGATAAAATATCAACTAAATATACCTGCAGTCTTGGTGTAGCAACGTCATCCATCAATGTATCATATCTTCAGCTAATACCTGGAGAGATCACCAGGTCCTCAGAGGACTAGCAAGACACATAATATACATGCCTATTGTACAGTAAATAACATGCAGAATGAAATAGAGAAATGTAAAATAGACAAAGATCAATAAGACGTCTCAATATCGTAACGCCATGGGACGCTCCCGACCTCAAGATAAAAGATAAGTCTCCACTACCGTAATGCCATGGGACACTCCCGGTCCTAGAGACGGGATAACAGGTCGATAAGAAGTCTCTAATACCGTAACGCCATCGGACGCTCCCGATCTAGAGATGGAATAACAGGTCGATAAGAAGTCTCTAATACCGTAACGCCATTGGACGCTCCCAGTCCTAGAGATATCATGGCTAATGTCGAATCAATCAATCACGGCTACAGGTCAAGTCAAGCTCAAGGACGAAGGTAGAAGACTAGTCAAAATCGTCACAAGACTCGCGTAGAATAATAACGGCATAAGATGACTCAATAAGGAACGTGCACGTAAAATAAGAAAGTAGAAGTAACTTAAACATGAATGAAAGATATGAAGTAGAACTGGAAAAAGGTAATAATATAGAAGATGCATGTAAATACTGTAAAGTTTGGCAAGGTGTACTTGTCTGGTGTCGCGCTGTGAATCTGAAACGTCGCTCCCGTGTCAACGCCGCCGGAACCCGACGCTCCTAAATAATTAATTAACTAAATTAACCCACTACTCATGAACTTACAATATGACTTAATTAGTCAAGATAATGTTTTAAGATTATATTCAATTTCTCGTGGAACCCTTTAGACCCATACAATCACACACAGGCTCCACGAGACACCGAACACAGTTTTTGGGTTTCCAACTCCCAATTAGTCAGTTATGTTGCTACTTCAATCATATACTTAAAAATCATATAAAAATCATAAGAATATTATTTAAAGTAATTTTCTATTAATTTATCTCAAAATTTCCAGAATTTATATTTCCAAAGAATTATACTACTAGTTGTCTATCGGGTCGACTAGTCCACCCAAAATTTGTCTAGAACTTCTTTAATTATCTAAAATTATGAAAATCCTCAAAAATATAATTTAAACAGAATTAAAATGCCCTAAATATTAGAATATGAAATTTTGATGCAAGGGTTTCATGGTACTAATGGTTTGGAATCTTCTAGGTCAACAAGTCACCCGAAAAATGACTAATTTTGACCTATAATTTTTCCGACCAGAATTGAATTGATAAATTCGTGAAAAAATATTTAAAAATCCCAATTTAAATATATTAACCTATATAAAATTTAGTTTTGAAAAATTCCTACAAAAACTTATATTTCCTTCAACATGGTAAGTTTTGGCTCTACCGAAACATGAAAATAGCTATCATAATTCATGAAACTTTTATGGGTGAAAATAATACCCAAGAGACATCAAAGTAATATTTATACAAAATTAATACCATAATTTCTACATATTTATAGCATAGGTTTGAGATGGAAAAATTAGGGTTTCTTACCAAAAGTCCTTGCTAGTTGGGTTGTGGAGGCTTCTCCTTGCTAAAGCTCCCACCTTTATTGCTATCCTTGATTGATAATAATCTTTTGATGAGTTTTGAGGGGTTGACAATGGTTCTAGATGGTTGGATGGAGAAGATAGAGTTTTTAGGGTTAGTTTGGTGGAGTTTGGATGGAAGAAGGATGAAAGAAGGAGCCTTTATGGAGGAGGATGAGTTATGTGATGGAGGGGATGATGTAGTAGAGGGAAGGGGATGATATTTTCGAAATTAATGGTAAAGGAGCTGCTCTTGGGTGATAAATAAGAGTTTTTGGTGTTAGGGTTAGGGTTTTGATAAGGGTTGATATATATATGGAACTATGGGTTGAGTTTATATATATAGGAGGGTGTTTCCATGCATGGCATGGCCCGCCAATGTAGGGGATTATTTTTGGACGAAAATTACATGAAAATAATCTTTGGTTGGTCATATGTGGGGTCCACATGGATTGGTTTGGTTATTTGATGAGTTGGCTAATTGATTGATTGAGGATTTAAATAAAAGGTTTCATAATATGGAAGTAGTTAGATTTCTAATATAAATACAATCTAAATCTGAATTAAATATACAATATATATATTTATTAATATATATTAATGTCCAACATGTCTACATAGGTTTGGATTGGACTTTGGGTCAAATATAAACTAATGCCAACTAGGATTACACTAGGATTACACGTAGACACTTTCTATAAATAGAAACTTTCCAAAATTGAAAATATATTAATATTAATAAAATATATATACAAAATATATATCAACATGAAGGTATTTGAGAGTACTAAATGTCTATTTAGATTGGGATTTGGTTCGGATCAAGTCGGGGCTAAATTGGTACAACCGGGTCTCCTAGAAAGTCAATAATCTAATAATTAAATAAATAAATCATCGGTGGAGGTTAAGTCGCAACTTGGCCTGGTTATCCTAGTTAGAACACACCTATGGCTCGGCCTTCCCTACCATGGGTAATTGACTAGTCAAAGTACACGACTACACTATTCGTACTAAAATTCCTAGTCGATATCTATCTCAAACTTAACCATAACTAAGGCCATATATATAATATTAGACTATTATAAATATAATCATATACACAAAATTGTATTTAAATCTAATTGACTGTATAACATCCCAAAATAAATCCATAATAATTATACTGTCATGGCAACCTAACATGGCTTCCTACCAGGTGGGGTTGGCTAGGTTAGGGTCCAAATATATTTTTTAATTTAATCGAACTCTAAGAGTCAACCAATAAGTCTCTTGTGCCATTCGCAATTAAATAGCACATGGAGACTCGATTGAGTGCCACACTCTTAGCATGTGCGTCGTAGGCTCAAAATAAGTCAAAACCATAATTGGGTCGAATAGTTTTGATTTATGTCGAGTCCCGAACTTACGTGGGAAGTTAGGTCTGGAATTATGTTAAATAATCTAATTGCCTAAATTTGATCCGAAGTTGCGCAAAGTCAAAAGAATGCTAGGGAACAAGTTTGGATGGGACATAATATATCAAATTGAAGGTCATCATGTCTACTACAAAACTCATGAAGGACGTTTCAAGAGATGGGCATGTCTTATGCTCCAAAAATCAAAGACACGGAAGAGTACATATATAATCATAATTAAATATACAATATAACCTAATAATTAGAAATACTAAAAAAATAATTCCCAAAAATCAGGGTCCTCACAGATAGAGAGATCAAACTCAGTGACACTGCGATGTATACTGGTATACCTCTGAGAGGACTAATCCAGTCTCGAGTACTCTTGCTCGATGTTAATCCACTAAGGCACAAGCTAATTGAGAGCTTGGAGTCTCTTACAACATCGTGCTTGGTGACAAGTGTAATGCCCTTCTCCACACGGTACATTATGCTGAGTCGTTGACTCGAAGAGTAGCGTTGACCCGATTGCGTATCGATATGAATCGTTACGAGAGTTACATTGTCCCGAGCAAAGCATCGAACTAAGTCGATGCGAAGAGTTGCCTTATCCCAAAGAATGCATTGAGTGAATCGATGCGAAGCGCCACGTTGCCCCGAAGGATAAGTACGTTGAGACGGCTCGAAGATTCTAAGAAATCGAATCGACTAAGGCGCAAGTCCGAATCGATGCAAGTATTGATTTTAGTTGGTTTCATGTGTAGGCTATACGTTTATGCTGAAATATTAGAAGTCAATCTTTTGCCTTATTCAGTAAGGGGTCCGCGAAAGCAAATCGTCGCCTTGCGACGGACTGACGCGTTGACACGGTAAGCCAAAACGAACGTATAATTCAATGAAGCACGAAGTGCTCGAATGGCTAAGTCATGAGAGTTGTCCGTGCAATAAAGTTATAAAATCGAGCCGCAACGGCTCGACGAAATGACAAGGCACATTGATTCAAGATGGGGGGACATTAACTATCTTTCCTACTCCTTCATGCCTAAGTAAAATATATATCATTGTATGCTGAGTTAACCTATCAACGCCACGGGCGTGGCTCGATAGAGAGATAAATATAGTGTGTGTCGAATACTAGATAGATCAATTGAAATGAATCGTACAGTAAATGTACGAGTCGCTATAGAATATGGAATATCGCTAAGACGAGCGCCTCGGTGCGCAAGCCATAAGAAAATGAGATAACTGTATCGACGAGTGCTCCAGTACATAAGTCATTCCGTGCCTCCATGCACGAGTTAGCATGCTAGAACATTAAAAGACTATATCGACACGAGTGCCTCGGTGCACGAGCGATAGAATATTGAATACCTTATCGAGGCGTGCCTCTGTTGTACGAGTCGGAAGGATTGGAACATAAGTATAACGCATTGAATACTAAGGCGTAGAATATGGAAACATGGCTTCGAGGCGTGCCTTGAATGTACGATGCAAGGAAAGACGGCGAATGTGTGCAGCTACACAATACTTACAAAAGATGGCATCGTTACGACGAGGAGAACAGTTGTGGCACGAATGTGGCATAACTGTCGATGCAGCATGGTACCTTCGAAATGTTCGTGGCCTTCGGACGTTCGTTGAGAACATTGGGGCGTTGTGCCAATTGAAATAGAGATAAGCGAACTTGCTTGGTTGTATGAAAGATAAGTGTAGAAGCATGGAAAATACTAAAGAAAATGACTCATGCGGCCAGAAAAGATTCATGCGGCTCAGAAAACTCATGCGGCTCAGGGAGTCATGTGGCATAAGGAGCTATGCGGCCCAAGGCATTCCATGCGGCTCAGAAGACACATGGCCTGACAGTGCTCCCCTCCGACCCACGCTGCATTAATTGCTTTGACGGCTGACCCCTCTGAAATATTGACAGCCCTGACACAAAAGCAGGTAATTATGACTCTGTCATAATGATGAATCTCTAGGGAAGAGAAAAGAGATCTCTGACACAAATCCCCCGAGAGCCATAAAAATGCCACGTGGCATTACCACGTGGGCGTTCGTATGCGACTCACTTCTCATGCGGTTCAGAGGGAATCTGTCCTACGCGGCTCAGGCCAAGAAAGCCTCATACGGCTCGAGCAAAGAACTTCTTATGCGGTTCAGAGTGAATCTGTCCTATGCGGCTCAGGCCAAGAAAGCCTCATGCGGTTCGAGCGAGGACTTCTCATGCGGTTCAGAGTGAATCTGTCCTATGCAGCTCAAGCCAAGAAAGCCTCATGCGGCTCGAGCGAGGACTTCTCATGCGGTTCAAGAGGATCATGTCCATGCGGCTTAGACGAATATGTACCTATGCGGCCCACAAGGATTACTTCCCTGTGGTTCGAGGGCTCAAGTGAGGGCCACTGCCCAGGCAGCCCTGACACGTGGGCTTAACCATATGCGGCTCAAATTCATATGCGGCTCACTCGTCATGCGGTCCAGATCCCTCCAGCAGCTCTTAGGACACGTGTCCTAAACCGATTAATTTCTCAGATTTGCTGCCATTAAAGATTGGGTCAAATCCCAATAATCTGGGATACGTGGCAAAAGAATGGATCTCATTTATTCACAGATATCAGAAGATCATTAGAAGGAAGATTTATTCCAATCAGCATTAATTGCTAATGGGATTTGGTGTAATCTACACCTAATGGCTCGGATTCGTCACAATCAGAAACGAACGGCCTGGATTGACCAATCCCCAGGCCGTCGCCATCTCCAAGATGTAATCATTGGCAACCCTTCGTTCCTACTGAAGCTCTTGCGGAGACACCCTCTGTTGTTCAAGACGGCGAGCAAGATTCCCCTGCGGCCCTACTTCAGATCGTAGACAACTCTGCTGTCCCCAAGTCCGGTAGAAGAAAACACTATGATGCTGGACTTGCAGGGGCAAAGAGGAACTCTATGCGATCAGAGCCGTATAAGGGTGTTAGCCGCAGGGAGAAAACTCATGCGGCTACATCAGCCAGCCGCATAAAGAAAACTCATGCGGCCACAACTGTCAGCCGCATAACTTATGCGGCTACAACTGCCAATCACATGGATGAAATCCATGCGGCCAGGAAAGTCAATCGCTTCCAAAAAACCCATGCGGCCACAATTACCAATTGCATGTGGCCAGCCTGCACGGTCGTGGCTCCTAGCCGCACAAAAACAATTCATCCGACGGCAGAAGACAACCGCCTGCAGACAGCCTGCACGGTACCCAACCCTAGCCGCATAACGTCCATTCCACGCTTCTCTCGATCAGTCTTCGACCGTCTCTCATGCGGTCCTGAGCCAGATAGTTCTCTAGATGATAAGCCAGACTCTGTGGCATTCAACTTGGACTCCTCCTATTACGCACCTGCAAGTGCTAAGAGGAGGAAGTCTAGGGCAGCGCGGGCTCGTCAGGCCCAGTCAGCTGTCCTAACCTCTGGCTATCGAGGCGTCCCGCTGATTATCATACGGGCCTCGATGGGAAGTTGTATACAACCGCTCGAGTCCAGCCCCCGACGGCAAACAGACAGAGTGGTTCTTCTGACCTGCGGGAGGCGATCCTCCACAAACGCAAGGAAAGAGAAGGAGTATCGACGTACAAGGAGTCCTCTCTTGGACATAGCTGCACCCAAATCATCGTCAACTGCTGTTGCAACAACGCGGCAGTAAAGGATGATCGGCCATCCGTCTTCCAAAGACTACAGCATCCGAGCTCAGAAGATGAGGCACCTCCTCTTGTCTCCTGCAATTCGGCTCAGAAGATCTCCGCCGAAAGGAAAGGAAAAAAGACAAGCATCTCCAGTCCCAAGATATCAACCACTACAGCTAAGAAACTATCGTCTAAATGGTTGTCCTCTACCGGTGTATTCTAACACACCCATTCAAAGACCAAATCTACCGCAATGGGAAATTCATCATCCACATCGCTGGGGGTTGAGGGAACTGGAGGTAGCACTCCTTCGAACATTCGCAATAATCCGATGTTTCAAGGAGCCGAGCCCGGACAAACAACTCTTTCATCAGGTGCAATAGACGCTGATGTCTCCGAGGACATCCGTAACTCTCAAGACGAAGCAAGCTCTGAAGCTGGGGATACCGTTCCCTCCGAGTCCGAGCTCGAAGAGAACATTCCCACCTATCCCGATGACTTCTCGGTGCATGGGTACGACTCGGAGGGCACATCCTCCACCGTTCCTTCCATTCCTCCTCATTGTTTGCCATTGATTGTAAAAGTACAGAACAGTTTTATGGGAGGACTGAACTTTAGACTCACAATACAAACTCGCTTGTACAAAAATAGCATATGGACGAAAACCTAGGTACAGTAGTCTAAGTACAATTGTTTATTTTAGATTCTGGAGGGTGACGATAGAGGCTCGGGAAGGCGACGGCAGCCCTGCCTTACTCCTTGGACGATCGTTATGCAGCCTTGGCTCCTGTGAAGAGATGGTTGGCGTTGATGAAGAAATGCTCTTCTTGCTCTCCCTTTATTACTCTTCTGGCTTCTCTCTCTCTCTGATTATTGGGAGGGTCTCTCTATATATCTCCTCTCTGATCGTGTATATTTTTACAAGAGAATGGCACCTTGCTATTTATAATAGTGGGGGCATCATTAGGGTTTGGATGATTATCCATTCTTAAGTGGCGGCGGCCTGATGTGTAACCAATCTGGACCATTCGTTTAAGGCGTGAAGGATCTGGCCATAAATGGGGATAATATTGAATCCTGTGAATAATCAATGCTGATTGCCTTAAATCTTCATGATTGATTGTGTAGCTTGGATCTTCCACCATGTGTCCCATTGGCTTGATTATGAATGATATAACCTGATCCCATTAATTATGAGGATATGGTCATTGGGATCTGGTAAATCTTTGTATCTCATAATCGTCTTTGCTACCAGCTGTCATCGAATCTCTGCTACGTGTCTTGATGATGGACTCTGCCAAAGCCGCATGTCATCCATGAACCGCATGAGACAGCGTCTCGGCAAACCGTATAGGTATAGTATTTGCGAGCCGCATGAGATGGTTCCTTGGTGAACCGCATAAGGGTAGTAACTGCGAGCCGCATAAGATGGTTTCTTGGTGAACCGCATGAGTGTAGTAATTGCGAGCCGCATGGGATGGCTTTTTGGTGAGCTGCAGAGAGACGATCCTTGCCAGCCGCATGAGGCTGTTCTTCACTGGAGCCGCATGGGAGTAGCCACGTGTCAATCTCGGATCGTGTCAGAGATTTTCTTCTATTTTCCAAGAGTCTGTCATTATGGCAGGGTCATTATGATACTCTATGTCAGAGCCGTCAGCTGTCAAATCATGTCAGAGCATTAAATAGGCAGACTGCTTGATGGCCAGCTGTGTGAAGGGGTCTCGGGCATACATGTGGCATTGAGCCGCATATCTCCGTGAGCCGCATGTACCTTTGAACCACATGTGGCTGGCGGACTCTTTGAACCGCAGGACTATCCCTATGCAAGCCGCATGGACTCTCCTATCCGAGCCGCATGAGACTAAGAGTCTTTCTGAACCGCATGGGACTGCTCCTGTATGAGCCGCATGGGGTTCACCTGTTCTGAGCCACATAGATCATCATTCTGATATTTTCCATGCTTCTACAAGACCCCCTTCAAAGTTTTCAATTTGCAAAATTAAAATACTTTGAATAAGAAGCATGGCCTTTATTGTCCGTATAGATGGTACAACCGCATAGATTTATCTGGCCGTATGAGCTGTGAGAACGCATAAGCTTTTTGCCACGTGTCTTAGCCACGTGTGCAAATCTTCTGCATTAAATGCCCTTGATTCGCCGCCTCTTGGGAGGATCCCAAGAGTCGGTTTTGTTTTGACCGAAGCGATTTATTCTTTTAGGCGACGCGTAGATCGAGACGTTTGTTTTATTTTTCGAGCCTCCTTCGCCTATAAGTAGGAGTAAGTTTATTCTTTGAGGGTTTCTTTACCCACTCTCTTTTGCTCAAACTCTTCGTTGCAGACTTCCTCTTCGTCTTCTCCTATCACCGATCGGCCATGGCTTCCAAGAAGACTGCGGCTGCTACTGGCAAGAAGGCCGCATCCTCTTCTGCGGCGACGAAAGGCAAGAAGGCTGCGTCTTCATCGACTGCGGCGATGAACGCGGCGGCTCCTCCGACGGCTGGCGTGCCTGTTTTTCACTCCGACGTTCACCCACCTATTGCTGGTAGGATCATCAATATGAACTGCCATGGCTACACCGCATATCTTATGCACGAGCCTATATTCCCAAGTATGCTGTGTGTCCAACTCATATTCGGACCGCATGGGATATGACCCAGGCCTGAGCCGCATGAAAGTTGTTTGCATAACTACTTCATCATCAGGGCCGCATAAGCCTATCTGGACCGCATGAGCTCTTCCAAACTGAGCCGCATAAGCATATTTTGAACTGAACCGCATAAGATTATTTGAATTGGACCGCATAAGCTCATCCGCACTGGACTGCATAAGCCTGTTTTGAGCCGAATCATATAAGCTTATTCGAATCGGACCATATCCGCATATGCTCCTTTCGAAACGCATAAGCTCACTCGCAGTGAGCCGCATAAGTTTCTTTCGAGCCGAATCCGCATAAGCTTATTCGAACTGAACCGCATGGGCTCTTTCAAATTGAGCCGCATAAGCTCATTCGGACTGACCTGTATGAACTCTTTTAAACGGAGCCGCATGAGGCTGTACTGAGCTTAAGCCGCATAAGCATCACATAGTTTTGTGTTTCAGCTATCTTTTTTGACTTGTTTCTTTTGCTTTTTTCTTTTTTTTCTTTTTTTTTGTAAGGGATGTGATCCCCAAATGATGTAGTATTTAGAATTTCGAATAAATGAGCATGTTTCAACTCATCTTCTCTTTCTTGTACTTGTGGCGTTTACAGAATTGGACTTACTGGGGGATTATTTGTGGACCTGTTACCCTAGGCGTACCTTAGTTTTAGGTACGGATAACAAGTTTGGTCATGATGTCCGGAACAGCCATGGCAAAGTGGTCATGGATGTTCACGGTGTTAGGAAAGAGAATGCCGTAGAGCAGCTGGGCTCCCGGGACATGGTGAGGTGGTGGATTTATGCTAAGAGGCTTAGCAAAGGAATATTTGTGGACCTATTATCCTTAGCGTACCCTGGTTCGGGATACGGATAATAAGGTGAAAGGAAAACCAACATATTTGCTCAGAGGTTATGAGGACATGGCAAGCATGAGAGTTTTACCGTGGAATCTTCCTGCTCAGAGGTAATGAGGACATGGCAGGGGAGACTTCACGGAAGATATTCGTGGTCAACAGCGGACATTTGTGGTCAACAGAGGGCGTTTGTGGTCAACAGAGGACATTTATGGTCAACAGAGGACATTTGTGGTCAACAGAGGACATTTGTGGACCTATTATCCTTGTCGTACTCCGGTTGTGGGTACAGATAATAGGTTGAAAGGGAACCGACATACTTGCTCAGAGGTAATGTGGACATGGCAAGCATGAAGGTTTCTTCGACGGAGCCTTCCCACTCAGAGGTAATGAGGACATGGCAGGAGTGGGCTCAATGAAGAGGGGGTACACAGAACGACTCAGAGATAGGAGAATGTGGAAGTTCTATGCGAGGGGGCGGTTTGTTTTTGATGGAAGTGAAAACGACTCAGAGGTAATGAGGACATGGCCGTTTCGGAAACTTGTGGATCGATTACCCTTTTTGTGCACTGGGAGCGCGGGTAGTGGATCACGAGGGAGGATCTCTTCCAGAAAGAAAGTTCAGAGGTATAATAATACGTGACTTACTATCTGAAAGAGTGACCAGAATGTGAGTTCAGAGGCACCAGCGAGTACATAACTCGGTAATTTAGAATATTGAGAAAGTGTGAGTTCAACGGCACCAGCGGGTACATGACTCGATAATCTGAAGGAAATGTGGAGGTGAGTTCAGCGGCACCAGCCGGTACATGACTCGATAATCTAAAATATTGTGGGTGTGAGTTCAGTGGTACCAGCGGGTACATGACTCGAGGATCTTGTAGAGAATGTCATTTAGACATAATATTTCTTCAGGAACTTGCCGTTGACGGGCAACATGAGCAAGTCTCCGTTTTGCTTTGCGAGGCGGTAAGCACTGTTGGAGAATACCGTCTCAATAAATGGGCCTTCCCACTTTGGCTGGAATTTGCCGGCGGTCTTGTGAGTCATGACCATCGGCCTCCGGACCGCCAAGACGAGATCGCCCACCTGGAATGTTCTGATTTTGACCTTCTTGTTGAAAGCTCCAGAGATGCGTGCTTGGTATAGCTCAATTCGTTGCTGAGCTAAGAGGCGCTTTTCATCTAGTGCCTCCAATTCCTGTAGGCGACACTGGTGGTTGTCGTTGGTTGTCAATTGATGTGTGAGGGCGACACGTAGTGAGGGGATCTGGGTCTCCAAGGGGAGGACTGCCTCACTCCCGTATACCAGGGAGAATGGTGTATTCCCGGTGGCTGTTCGGACCGTGGTGCGATAAGCCCATAAGCATTCGCCGAGCTTCTCGTTCCAGTCACGTTTGTTAGAGGAGACAAACTTCTTGAGAAGTTTGATGATTATTTTGTTGAACGCCTCTGCCAACCCGTTCGCTGCCGGGTTGTATGGTGTCGAAGCGACATTCTGAATACGGTACTTATCGCAGAACCGATAGAATGTGTGGCTTGCAAACTGTGGACCATTATCATGGATGATCCTTCGTGGTAGTCCGAAGCGGTAGATAACGTGATGCTTAAGGAAGCTGATCACGTTTGAAGTCTTAACTTCTGTGAGTGGGACGGCCTCCGCCCATTTGGAGAAGTAATCAGTGATTGCAAGTATGAACCGATGTCCTCGGGAGGAAGGTGGGGTGATTGGACCGATGATATCCATTCCCCATACCTCGAATGGCCAGGACGCCACTGTCGGATGTAGAAACTCCGATGGTTGGTGAATGAAGTCTGCGTGGATTTGACAGGCTTTGCATTTTCTAGCATAATCTATCGCATCTGCCACCATCGTGGGCCAATAGTAGCCCATTCGTCGAAGGCGGTCTTGCAATTTTGGGCCAGGCTGGTGGGCCCCGCAGACACCATCGTGAGCTTCTCGTACGGCTTCTTTGGCTTCTGTATTTGACAGACACCGAAGCAGTAATCCGTCATAGGAATGGCGATACAGCATTTTCGTCTCTGTATCGTAGAAGAATATGAGAGAACGCCGTCTGATGGAAGCAGCTTCTTTTGGATTCTCGGGCAGGATGTCGTAGACGACGAAGTCGATGAATGGTTGTCTCCAATCTGGGACATCATCGATCGTCTGTGCGGAATAACTCGCCACAAATTGCACATTGTTTTTAGAACAGACCAGTTCATGGCCTATCACATCCACTGATTGGCGGTCATAATTCGGAACTGCTAGGGAAGCGGCAAGACCGGCTAAGGCATCTGCTTCGATATTTCGGAGTCTGGGGACATGTTCGATGAAGAACCCCTTGAACGACGAGATGATGTCAATCGCTATTTGGTGATAAGGGATCATGTCTTCGTGGCGGACTTCGTATGAGCCCCGGATCTGATTGACGATTAGCTGGAAATCGTCGTATGCTTCAAGGTATTCTATCCCCAGCTCTCTTGCAAGTTGGAAGCCAATGACCAGAGTGTTGTACTCGGCCACATTGTTAGAGCAGGGCTCGGTGAGGGAATAAGCGCGGTTAATCACCAATCCGGAAGGAGAGATTAGCACTACCCCGACTCCGACGACTATATTGCCTTTGGGTCCGGTCCTCGAAGCGCCGTCGAAGAACATTCGCCATATATTCTCGTGAGAGGTTGCATGCGAGTCGGCGACCTCATCTGGGATCTCTTCATATATCCTGGAGGACTCCGAGCCCGGGTGGGCTGCTAAAAAGTCTGCCAGGGCTTGACCTTTGATTGCCTTTTGTGGGACGAAGATCATATGATAAGGGGACAGCAATATTGTCCATGTAGCGAGGCGAGAGCTGAGTGCCCCTGGTTTAGTCATGAGGACCCTTAGAGGGTTGACTCTTGAGATCACATGTATCGTTTGTCCGGTGACATAGTGTTGCGTTTTCTGAATGGCGAACACCAGGGCGAGGCATTCCTTCTCCACAGCGGTGTATCGGTGCTCTGGCCCAATTATCATTTGGCTGAGGTAATATATGGCCTGTTCATGGCCTGCGTCGTTATTCTGTGCCAGCAGATCCCCGAGGGAGTATTCCATTGCTCGTACATAGAGCAGGAATGTTTTTCCAGGAACCGGGGCTACCAGAACTGGAGGATTTGACAAATATTCTTTGATGGTGTCGAAAGCACGCTGGCATTCCTCATCCCATACGAATGAGACTCCTTTCTTCATGAGGTGCATGAATGGTCGGCATCGCCCGGAGAGGTTGGAAATGAACCTTCTGATGTAAGCTAGCCTCCCTTGAAGGCCTCTGAGTTCGCGGAGATTTCTCGGAGGACCCATCTCCATGATTGCTTTTGTCTTCTCAGGGTCTACATGGATACCCTTTGCAGTGATGATGAAGCCTAAGAACTTCCCGCTGGATACGCCCAGAAAGGACTTCGTAGGGTTCATTTTCAAATTGTGCGCTCGCATTAGGTCGAATACCGTCCTTAGATCCTGCAGATGGTCTCCCTTGCTACGACTTTTAACGGCTATATCGTCAACATAGCACTCCACCGTCTTGCGTAAGTGGTCTCTGAAATTGATGCTCATGGCTCTTTGATATGTGGTACCAGCATTCTTTAGACCGAAAGGCATGACTGTGTAGCAGTACGTGCCAATCGGTGTTCGGAATGAAGTATGTTTTTCGTCATCAGGAGACATTTTGATTTGGTTGTACCCCGAGAAGCCATCCATGAATGACATGCGTTCGAAGCCGCAGGTATTGTCGATCATGATGTCTGTGATAGGAAGGGGGAATTCATCTTTGGGGCACGTCTCGTTCAGGTTGCGGAAGTCGATGCAGATTCGAATCTTCCCATTCTTCTTGAGGACGGGTACTATATTGGCGACCCAATCAGGATGTTGCTCCTCGCGAATGAAACTGCTAGCTATCAGTTTGTTGACTTCAGCTTAGATCGCGTCCATGATGCCTGGGCGAAAGCGTCGCTGTTGTTGCTTGACCGGCTTCGCATCTGGTCGAATATTGAGTTTGTGAAGAGCGATGTCAGGATTTAACCCTGGCATGTCTTCATAGCTCCAGGCGAACACATCAATGTACTCTCTGACAATTTCTAACAGTGACTCCCGTTCTTCGTCAGTTAGGCTTTTACTGATGAAAATCGGTTTTGGAGAAGATTCGCTGCCGAGATCCACTTGTATGACCTCATCTTCAGTAGGAGGTTCTCTCAGTTCGAACCGCTTTTCCTATTGTGCGTCTAATTACTGGGCCCACGGCTCTAGCTTGAGGATTTCGGGAATGTCTTCGTCTTCTTCGTAAGCGTCGGCGAATGCCATGTTGGCTGACATGACTTGTCTGAACACATCTCTGATGCTGGTATCTGAGTCGGAAGTTGGTGATCCGGTTGAATGTAACTGCCAGTCGCATTCTTTATCTTAACTTTTAGGGGTCGTAGTAGGCGTTACATACCCTAGCCCGCATCGAGTTTTGTTATAGTAGTTCCGTGGTTTACCCGTCGGGACTGGCGGCTTCAAAGGTAATCGTCGTCCAGTGCCGTAATTCAATCCTGGCATCATCTCTAGATCATACCCCTATTTCTGCATGAGATATTTGGATTGAGGGCTATAGAGATACAGAGGCAGTCGCCCGGCATCTGACCCGAGGTCGACTTCTTCTATGGTGAGGGGATGCGGGTTGTTCGTCCGGCCGAAGATGATCGGATGATCTCCTCCCTCGAATATTCGGTAAGTGTCTTCTACTGGAGTAAGCTGGATCGCGGTGTACACATTTGTCACCTGTGTGTGTAGGTGAGCGCCTATAACGTGTTCCATAGCATACATTGTACATAGCTTATTGAGCTCGGTGTAGTTCAAAGATAACCCTTTATTGATAAAGTAAGGTATCTTTTCTAGGGGGATTACATCATCAGTGGAGAGGACATCAGTGTGGGCAGCCACATACTTGGCTAGCTCCGGTTCCTCTTCGGCTACCCCCTGTATGAACGAAGACTGAGAGGATGACCTGGGAAGCTTGATCGTCAGTGGTTCAGTTGATGGAGCAGAGCGTGGAGTTGTTGGCAGACTGGCGACCCCCAGTTTGGCATTTGATGTGGAGCGAGGAGTGGCAGGTTCGCTGGAAGTGTCAGACCTTTCATCGGGGTGACGACCCTTCCTGGGAAGGCGTATCGTCATGGGCCTGTCCGAGGGGTTGAGCTTCCCTGCTTGTGGTTGGCTGACTCTTGGTAGCTTGATTGTCAGTGGCTCCGTTGTGGGTCTTGAGAGACTGATTGCGTCCTTCCGCAGAGTGGCGGTAAGGGGTGCAGACTTGCCCGGTTTGTGAACTTGGAGGTGGATCGTCAGGGGTCCTTCTGATCCCGTGGCCGTCTCGGTATGAGCTTGTGCGTCTCCTTCATCAAGTGCCTCTTCGATTTTTTGTATAGGCAGGAGTCTGAGTAGTAGGATTCGACCCCTTTAAAGGGATCAATATCAGCAAATTCTGTCTTCACGAAGCCGTGTTTGTCGACATATTTGAAGCACTGATGTAGCGTGGAAGGCACAATCATATAATCGTGAATCCATGGACGCCCCAAGAGGATGTTGTAAGAAGTGTCTTCATCTATGACATAGCAGGTGACTTCGGATTGGAGGTCGCTAATTTGACACTTCAGACGAATCTTCCCAATAGGGTAGCTCCTGCCCGAATTGAAACCGCTGATGGCGGTGTTTGTGGGCGTCAGGCGATGTATTATGATCCGAGATGATGTAGCAGACCCTTCGGAATGATGCTTATGGAAGAGCCAGGATCAATGTGCATTCGATCCACCTTCACATCGCCGATGTATCCCGTGTAGTATAGCGGGCGATCATGTAGGTTGGTTTTGATGAGCATATCCTGCGGAGTGAAGACGATGTTGGGCATTGCTCCCGTGCAGGCGCTGTCTTGGAGATCCACGGGTGAGTCCTTCCCGGTGAGGTTGGATTGAGCCAGATAGGCATCGGCATTTTGAAGTGCTTCGCTCAATGCAATACGAACGTCCTTGGAGAGTCTTAGGAGTTCGTACAGTGACAATTTGGCCGGAGTGTTAGCCAATTGCGCTAAGATGTCAAAGTTGTAGGGCCTCTCTAGCCCTTGGGCTGCGTCTTTTTGGAGAGATTTGTCGAAGCGAGTCTCCTTCGGCCTAGGCTTGTCGGTTGTCGAAGGCTGAGCCGGTCCCAGAGCATCAGTTGTGGTGGGTTGATGATTTTCAGTTGGGTTGTCAACCACAGGTTGGGATTGCGCTCCGGACCGTGTGACGACGGCTGTAGCTTCCTCATTGTCTGCTGAGATTGTGTGGCAGGTCCTGGCTTTTCCACCTTTCCTTTTGTTGGTGGGAGATGGTGTGGGCCGAGTTACTTCTGACACCAAGTCTGGATGGACCCACATGACCTCTCCTCGTGAGGTGGTGAGAGGTACTAGACCAGCAGCCTGGTCCCGGGGAGGTGGAAGATTGGTAATCTCTATCGTCGCGAGAGGGACGGGGATTACCCCGTCTTGAGTCTCCGTCGGAGGGAAGTTGCCGAATTGTACGGACACCATATTGGCTGCTATGGTTACCTCTTCGAAGTCGATGGCCAGAGCGTTCGAATCGATGAGGCTTTGGATGTACCGTTTTAGTTGGTAGCAGTCGTGTGTAGCGTGGTGTACATAACAGTGGTAATGGCAGAACTTTGGGTTCTCCAGATCAGCCGGCCGAGGCTCCCGTCTTGGTGGAGGAAGCTGAATTCTATCTCCTTGTATGAGCATGTCCAAGATAGGCTTGACGTGGCCGTCTTCGAAAGAGTAAGTGATTTGAGGCCATTGTTTGTCGGCTGGTTGTGACTCGGGCTTCTGGGCCGTGTCGGCCACCATAGCCTATTTTCCCTTACTGTCCCGATTGTTGGAGGGGTTACCCCTATTATCGTTGTTGGGACGCTTGCCCTTATTTTCTCCTTCTGAGATGTGCAATCCCAGTTGGCGAGCCTTCTTTAGTCATTCTTCGGCGCTTGTGGCGCTGATGATGAACGCCTTCCAATCTTTGAATTGACTTTCGCCCATCCAGAGACTGATCGTTGGAAGCAGTTTCTTTTGGCAAATTTCAATCAAAGAAGAATCTGGATTTCCGGAGGGCAGCTTCATGGCGGTTTGGCAGAACCGCTCAATGTAGTTCCTTGTCAACTCCTTCTCCCCTTGGACGACGTCCATGAGAGTGGACATAGAGACGTCCTGTCCTACTTCGTAGAATCGTTCCAAGAACAGGCGCTTAAAGCCGGCGAAGGAGTGGATGCAGTTGTCTGGTAGATTGCGGTGCCAATCGAAGGCGACTCCTTCCAATGCCTCGATGAATAACCGTGTGAGGATCGCATCATCATAGGGCAGATGGTCGGTGGTGACCTCAAAGTCAGTGACGTACCGACTTGCTGAGGTCTTGCCATCATATGGGTTGATATTGAACGGCTTATATTTTGGCGGGAATGGAACATCCCTCCATTCAGCAGGGTAGGGTTGCCGTATTCTGAGGTCTTGAGCGTTTTCTTGGGCATGGAACATGGCTCGGAGCTCCTGGACCTCTCTCCTTACTTTTCGGGCCTCATCTGTCGCGGTAGGGGCTGTTATTTCGGGAGGATTATTGCCCGGGTTCGGTGCCGCCGAATTCGAGTCTGCATTGACCACGGGACCCGCGCTTGTTTGGCCAGGCGTCCCTCCTTGCAGAGTTGGAAGGGCCGCTTTAATCTCGTCTACAGACTTGACCAAAGCAAGTAATATGGCTTCGAGACTGTCAATGCGCTGGCGATCACTGGAACCACCTTGATTGCTGTCCGTCATGAACACCGTCCTTATGTGAGGAGTGATAGAAGGAACGGTGGAGGATGTGCCCTCCGAGTCGTACCCGTGTACCGAAAAATCATCGGGATATGTGGGAATATTGTCTTCTGGTTCGGACTCGGAGGGAGCAGTACCCCCAGCCTCAGAGATTACTTCGTCTTGAGAGTCACGGGTGTCCTCGGGGACATCGGTGCCTGTCGTACCTGATGGAAGAATCGCTTCCCCGGCCTCGGCTCCTTGAAATATTGGATTGTTGTGGATGTTTGGAGGAGTGCTACCCCCAACCCCCAACAATGTGGATGATGAATTTCCCACTGCAGCAGATTTTGTCTTTGAACGGGTGTGTTGGAATACTCCGATGGAAGATAACCGTTTAGACGACAGTTTCTTAGCTGTAGTGGTTGATTTCTTGGGACTAGAGATGCTTGTCTTTTTCCCCTTCCTTTCGGCGGGGACCTTCTGAGCAAAATTGCAGGAAACTACAGGAGGTGCCTCATCTTCTGAGCTCGGATGCTGTAGTCTTTGGAAGACGGATGGCCGATCTTCCGTCACTGCTGCGTTGTTGCAACAGCAGTTGACGATGATTTGGGTGCAGCGATGTCCAAGCGAGGACTCTTTGCATGCCGACACTCCTCCTCTTTCCTTGCATTTGTGGAGGATTGCCTCCCGCAGGTCAGAAGAACCACTCTGTCCGTTTGCCGCCGGGGGCTGGACTCGAGCGGTTGTATACAACTTCCCATCCGAGGCCCGTGTGATAGTCAACGGGACGCCCTGATAGTTAGAGGTTGGGACAGCTGGCTGGGCCTGATAAGCCCGCGCTGCCCTAGACTTCCTCCTTTTAGCACTTGTAGGTGCGTAATAGGAGGAGTCCAAGTTGGATAGCACAGAATCTGGCTTATCCTCCAGAGAACCATCAGGGTCAGGACCGCATGAGAGACGGTCGAAGACTGATCGAGAGAAGCGTGGAACAGACGTTATGCGGCTAGATTTGGGTACCATGTAGGCTGTCTGCATGCGGTCGTCTTCTGCTGTTGGATGAGTTGTTTTTGAGCGGTTAGGAGTCGCGACCGTGCAGGCTGGCCGCATGCGATTGGCAATTGTGGCCGCATGGGTTTTCTGCAAGCGGTTGACTTCCATAGCCGCATGAGTTTCATCCATATGATTGGCGACTGTAGCGGCATAAGCCATACGGCTGACAGATGTGACCGCATGATTTTTCTTCATGCGGCTAGCGAATGTGGCCGCATGAGCTTTTTCCATGCGGCTAGCACCTCTATGCGGCTTGGTTCGCGTAGAGTTCCTCTTTGCCCCTGCAAGTCCAGCATCATAGTATTTTCTTCTGCCGGACTTGGGGACAGCAGAGCTGTCTACGGTCTGAAGTGGGGCCGCAGAAGAGTCCTTCTCGCCGTCTTGAGCAACAGAGGGTATCCCATCGGGGGCTTGGGGAGGAGCAAATGACTTTAGCCTCCACTCTCTGCGAGCCTTTGTCGTGCGGGTGCGCTTCTGGACCGGGCCAGCGCTTCCTTCGGAGAGCATCTCTTCAAACGTCTGTTGGTCGAAGCGGACGACCATCTTTTGTTGCGTGAAGCCAAGCTTGGCTGCATCCGATTGCGTCACCAACCCCTCAGCCGTAGAGAAGTTTGTCCCCAGCAGAGTCGCCATCGTGTTTGCCATTGATTGTAAAAGTACAGAACAGTTTTATGGGAGGACTGAACTTTAGACTCACAATACAAACTCGCTTGTACAAAGAAAGCCTAGGGACGAAAACCTAGGTACAGCAGTCTAAGTACAATTGTTTATTTTAGATTCTGGAGGGTGACGATAGAGGCTCGGGAAGGCGACGGCAGCCCTGCCTTACTCCTTGGACGATCGGTATGCAGCCTTGGCTCCTGTGAAGAGATGGTTGGCGTTGATGAAGAAATGCTCTTCTTGCTCTCCCTTTATTACTCTTCTGGCTTCTCTCTCTCTCTGATTATTGGAGGGGGGTCTCTCTGTATATCTCCTCTCTGACCGTGTATTTTTTTACAAGGGAATGGCACCTTATTATTTATAATAGTGGGGGCATCATTAGGGTTTGGATGATTACCCATTCTCAAAGTGGCGGCGGCCTGATGTATAACCAATCTGGACCATTCGTTTAAGGCGTGAAGGATCTGGCCATAAATGGGGATAATATTGAATCCTGTGAATAATCAATGCTGATTCCCTTAAATCTTCATGATTGATTGTGTAGCTTGGATCTTCCACTACGTGTCCCATTGGCTTGATTATGAATGATATGACCTGATCCCATTAATTATGAGGATATGGTCATTGGGATCTGGTAAATCTTTGCATCTCATAATCGTCTTTGCTACCAGCTGTCATCGAATCTCTGCTACGTGTCTTGATGATGGACTCTGCCAAAGCCGCATGTCATCCATGAACCGTATGAGACAGCGTCTCGGCAAACCGCATAGGTATAGTATTTGCGAGCCGCATGAGATGGTTCCTTGGTGAACCACATAAGGGTAGTAACTGCGAGCCGCATAAGATGGTTTCTTGGTGAACCGCATGAGTGTAGTAATTGCGAGCCGCATGGGATGGCTTTTTGGTGAGCCGCAGGGAGACGATCCTTGCCAGCCGCATGAAGCTGTTCTTCACTAGAGCCGCATGGGAGTAGCCACGTGTCAATCTCGGATCGCGTCAGAGATTTTCTCCTATTTTCTAAGAGTCTGTCATTATGGCAGGGTCATTATGATACTCTTTGTCAGAGCCGTCAGCTGTCAAATTATGACAGAGCATTAAATAGGCAGACTGCTCGATGGCCAGCTGTGTGAAGGGGTCTCGGGCATACACGTGGCATTGAGCCGTATATCTCCGTGAGCCGCATGTACCTTTGAACCACATGCGGCTGGCAGACTCTTTGAACCGTAGGACTATCCCTATGCAAGCCGCATGGACTCTCCTGTCCGAGCCGCATGAGACTAAGAGTCTTTCTGAACCGCATGGGACTGCTCCTGTATGAGCCGCATGGGGTTCACCTGTTCTGAGCCGCATAGATCATCGTTCTGATATTTTCCATGCTTCTACACTCATGTAAGGACGGTTTTTATGACGGACAGCAATCAAGGTGGTTCCAATGATCGCTAGCGCATCGACAATCTCGAAGCCATATTACTTGCTTTGGTCAAGTCTGTAGACGAGATTAAAGCAGCCCTTCCAACTCTGCAAGGAGGGACGCCTGGCCAAACAAGCGCGGGTCCCGCAGTTAATGCGAACTCGAATTCGGCGGCACCAAACCCGGGTAATAATCCTCCCGAAATAACAGCCTCTACCGCGAGCCATGTTCCATGCCCGAGAAAACGCTCAAGATCTCAGAATACGGCAACCATACCCTGCTGAATGGAGGGATGTTCCATTCCTGCCAAGATATAAGTCGTTCAATATCAACCCATATGATGGCAAGACCTCAGCAAGTCGATACAACACTTACTTCGAGGTCACCACCGACCATCTGCCCCATGATGATGCTATCCTCACACGGTTATTCATTGGGGCGTTGGAAGGAGTCGCCTTCGATTGGTACCGATATCTACCGGACAACTGCATCCACTCCTTCACCGGCTTCAAGCGCCTGTTCTTGGAGCGATTCTACGAAGTAGGACAGGACGTCACTATGTCCACTCTCATGGACGTCGTCCAAGGGAAAAAGGAGTTGACAAGGAACTATATTGAGCGGTTCTGCCAAACCGCCATGTAGCTGCCCTCCGAAAATCCAGATTCCTCTTTGATTGAGATCTGCCAAAAAGAGACTGCTTCCAACAATTAGTCTCTGGATGGGCGAAAGTCAATTCAAAGATTGGAAGGCCTTCATCATCAGCGCCACAAGCGCCGAAGAACGACTGAAGAAGGCTCGCCTACTGGGATTGCACATCTCGGAAGGAGAAAGCAAGGACAAGCGTCCCAACAACGATAATGGGGCTAACCCCTCCAACAATCGGGACAACAAGGGGAAGCAGGCTATGGTGGCCGATATAACACAAAAACCTGAGCCGAAGCCCGCAGAAAAACAATGGCCGCAAATCGATTACTCCTTCGAAGACAGTCACGTCAAGCCCATCTTGGACATGCTCATACAAGGGGACAGGATTCAGCTTCCTCCACCAAGGCAAAAACCTCGGCCGGCTGATCTAGAGAACCCAAAGTTCTGCCATTACCACCGTTATGTACACCACGCTACACACGACTGCTACCAACTGAAACGGTACATCCAAAGCCTCATCGATTCGAACGCTCTGGCCATCGATTTCGAAGAAGTAACCGTGGCAGCCAATATGGTGTCCGTACAATTCAGCAGCTTCCCTCCGACGGAGACTCAAGACGGGGTAATCCCCGTCCCTCTGGCGACGATAGAGATTACCAATCTTCCACCTCCCCGAGAACAGGCTGCTGGTCTAGTACCTCTCACCACCTCACGAGGGGAGGTCATGTGGGTCCATCCAGACTTGGTGTCAGAAGTAACTCGGCCCACACCATCTCCCACCAACAAAAAGAAGAGTGGAAAAATTAGGACCTACCACACAATCTCAACAGACAACGGGGAAGCTACAACCGTCGTCACTCGGTCCGGAGCGCAATCCCAACCTGTGGTTGACAACCCAGCCGAAAATCATCAACCCACTACAACTGATGCTCCAGGACCGGCTCAGCCTTCGACGACCGACAAGCCTCGGCCGAAGGAGACTCGCTTCGACAAATCTCTTCGAAAAGACGCAGCCCAAGGGCTAGAGAGGCCCTACAACTTTGACATCTTAGCACAATTGGCTAACACTCCGGCCAAATTATCACTGTACGAACTCCTAAGGCTCTCCAAGGACGTTCGTATTGCATTGAGCGAAGCACTCCAAAATGCCGATGCCTATCTGGCTCAATCCAATCTCACAGGGGAGGACTCACCCATGGATCTCCAAGACAGCGCCTGTACGGGAGCAATGCCCAACATCATCTTTACTCCGCAGGACATGCTCATCAAAACCAACCTACATGATCGCCCGCTATACTACACGGGATACATTGGTGACGTGAAGGTGGATCGGATACACATTGATCCTGGCTCTTCCATAAGCATCATTCCGAAGGGTCTGCTACATCATCTCCGTATCCTAATGCATCGCCTGACACCTACAAGCATCGCCATCAGCGGTTTCAATTCAGGCAAGAGCTACCCTATTGGAAAGATTCGTCTGAAGTGTCAGATTGGCGATCTCTAATCCGAAGTCACCTGCTACATCATAGATGCAGACACTTCTTACAACATCCTCTAGGGGCACCCATGGATACACGATTATATAATCGTGCCTTTCATGCTACACCAGTGCTTCAAATATGTCGACAAACACGGCTTCGTAAAGACAAAATTTGCTGATATCGATCCCTTCAAAGGGGCCGAATCCTACTACTCAGACTCCTGCCTATACGAAAAGTCAAAGAGGCACCTTGATGAAGGAGACGTGCAAGCTCATACCGAGACAGCCACGTGATCAGAAGGACCCCTGCCGATCCACCTCCAAGCTCGCAAACCAAGCAGGTCCGCACCCCTTACCGCCACTCTGCGGAAGGACGCGATCAGCCTCTCGGCGCAGGAGGAAAAGATGATAATCCGGCTGCCAAGGTCCGGCCAAGTGCCGAGACCCACAACGGGGCCACTGACAATGAGACTGCCGAGAGTCGGTCAACCCCAAACGGAGAAGCTCAATCCCTCCGATAGGCCACTAACGATACGCCTTCCCAAGAAGGGTCATCACCCCGATGCAAGGTCTGACACTTCTAGCGAACCGGCCACTCCTCGCTCCACCTCGAGTGCCAAACTGGGGGTCGCTAGTCTGCCAATAACTCCACGCTCAACTCCATCAACTGAACCACTGACAATCAAGCTTCCCAGGTCGTCCTCTCAGTCTTCATTTACACAGGGGCAGCCGAAGAGGAACCAGAGCTGGCCAAGTATGTGGCTACCCACACTGATGTTCCCTCTGCTGATGATGTAATCCCCCTAGAAAAGATACCTTACTTCATCAATAAAGGGTTATCTTTGAACTACACCGAGCTCAATAAGCTATGTACAATGTATGCTATGGAACACGGTATAGGAACTCACCTGCACACACAAGTGACAAATGTGTACATCGCGATCCAGCTTACTCCAGTAGAAGACGCTTACCGAATAATCGAGGGAGGGGACCATCCAATCATCTTCGGCCAGACAAACAACCCGTATCCCTCCACCACAAAGAAAACTGACCTCGGGTCAGATGTCGGGAGACTGCCTCTGTATCTGTATAGCCCACAATCCAAATATCTCATGCAAAAATAGGGGTATGATCTGGAGACGACGCCGGGTTTAAACTACGGCACTGGGCGACGATTACCTTTGAAGCCGCCAGTCCCGGTAGGTAAACCACGGGATTACTATAACAAAACTTGATGCGGGCTCGGGTATGTAACGCCCACTACGACCCCCGAGAGTCCAGATGAAGAATGTGACTGGCAATCACATTCAATCGGGTCACCAACTTCTGACTCAGATACCAGCATCGGAGACATGTTCAGACAAGTCATGTCAGTCAATATGGCATTCGCAGACGCTTACGAAGAAGACGAAGACTTCTCCGAAATCCTCGAGCTAGAACCGTGGGCCCAACAGTTGAACGCACAATGGGAAAAGTGGTTCGAACTGAGAGAACCTCCTACTGAAGATGAAGTTATACAAGTTGACCTTGGCAGCGAATCTTCTCCAAAACCAATCTTCGTCAGTAAAAGCCTAGCAGACGAAGAACGGGAGTCGCTGCTAGAACTTGTTAGAGAATACATTGATGTGTTCGCCTGGAGCTATGAAGACATGCCAGGGTTAAATCCCGACATTGCTCTTCACAAACTCAACATTCGGCCAGATGCGAAGCCAGTCAAGCAACAACAGCGACGCTTCCGCCCATGCATCATGGACGCGATCGAAACCGAAGTCAACAAACTGATAGCAAGCGGCTTCATTCGTGAGGAGCAACATCCCGATTGGGTCGCCAA
This sequence comes from Iris pallida, assembly GCA_029216955.1. NCBI lineage: Eukaryota > Viridiplantae > Streptophyta > Magnoliopsida > Asparagales > Iridaceae > Iris > Iris pallida. The sequence goes on from JANAVB010020999.1 coordinate 12,158,635, forward strand.
TATAGTACCCGTCCTCAAGAAGAGCAGGAAGATTCGAATCTGCATCGACTTCCGCAACCTGAACGAGGCGTGCCCCAAAGATGAATTTCCCCTTCCTATCACAGACATCATGATCGACAATACCTGTGGCTTCGAACGTATGTCATTCATGGATGGTTTCTCAGGGTACAACCAAATCAAAATGTCTCCTGACGACGAAAAGCATACATCATTCCGAACACCGATTGGCACGTACTGCTACACAGTCATGCCTTTCAGTTTAAAGAATGCTGGCACCACATATCAAAGAGCCATGAGCGTCATCTTCAGAGACCACTTACGCAAGACAGTGGAGTGCTATGTTGACGATAGAGCCGTTAAAAGCCGCTGCAAAGGAGACCATCTGCAGGATCTAAGGACGGTATTCGACCTAATACGAGCACACAATTTGAAAATGAACCCTACGAAGTCCTTTTTGGGCGTATCCAGCGAAAAGTTCTTGGGCTTCATCATCACTGCAAAGGGTATCCATGTAGACCCTGAGAAGACAAAAGCAATCATGGAGATGGGTCCCCCGAGAAATCTTCGCGAACTCAGAGGCCTCCAAGGAAGGCTAGCTTACATCAGGAGGTTCATTTCTAACCTCTCCGGGCGATGCCGACCGTTCACGTACCTCATGAAGAAAGGAGTCTCATTCGTATGGGACGAGGAATGCCAGTGTGCTTTCGACAGCATCAAGGAATATTTGTCAAATCCTCCAGTTTTAGTGGCCCCGGTTCCTGGAAAACCATTCCTGCTCTACGTACGAGCAATGGAACACTTCCTTGGGGCTCTGCTGGCACAGAACAACGACGCAGGCCATGAACATGCCATATATTACCTCAGCCGAATGATGATTGGGCCAGAGCACCGATACACCGCTGTAGAGAAGGAATGACTCGCCCTGGTGTTCGCCATTCAGAAAATACGGTACTATGTTACCGGACAAACGATACATGTGATCTCACGAGTCAACCCTCTCAGAGTCCTCATGACTAAACCAGGGGCACTTAGTTCTCGACTCGCCACATGGGCAATATTGTTGTCCCCTTATCATATGATCTTTGTCCCACAAAAGGCAGTCAAAGGTCAAGCCCTAGCGGACTTTTTAGCAGCCCACCCAGGCTCGGAGTCCTCCAAAATATATGAAGAGATCCCAGACGAGGTCGCCGACTCGCATGCAACCTCTCACGAGGCTATATGGCGAATGTTCTTCGACGGTGCTTCGAGGACCGGACCCAAAGGCAATATAGTCGTCGGAGTCGGGGTAGTGCTAATCTCTCCTTCCGGATTGGTGATTAACCGCGCTTATTCCCTCACCGAGCCCTGCTCTAACAATGTGGCCGAGTACAACGCTCTGGTCATTGGCTTCCAACTTGCAAGAGAGCTGGGGCTATAATACCTTGAAGCATACGACGATTTCCAGCTAATCGTCAATCAGATCCGGGGCTCATACGAAGTCCGCCACGAAGACATGTTCCCTTATCACCAAATAGCGATTGACATCATCTCGTCGTTCAAGGGGTTCTTCATCGAACATGTCCCCAGACTCCGAAATATCGAAGCAGATGCCTTAGCCGGTCTTGCCGCTTTCCTAGCAGTTCCGAATTATGATCGCCAAGCAGTAGATGTGATAGCCCACGAACTGGTCTGTCCCAAAAACAACGTGTAATTCGTGGCAAGTTATTCCGCACAGACGATCGATGATGCCCCAGATTGGAGACAACCATTCATCGACTTCGTCGTCTACGACATCCTGCCCGAGAACCCAAAGGAAGCCACTTCCATCCGACGGCGTTTTCTCAGATTCTTCTACGATACAGAGACAAAAATGCTGTATCGCCGCTCCTAAGATGGATTACTGCTTCGGTGTCTGTCAAATGCAGAAGCCAAAGAAGCCGTACGAGAAGCTCACGACGGTGTCCACGGGGCCCACCAGCCCGGCCCAAAATTGCAAGACCGCCTTCGACGAATGGGCTACTATTGGCCCACGATGGTGGCAGATACGATAGATTATGCTAGAAAATACAAAGCCTGCCAAGTCCATGTGGACTTCATTCACCAACCATTCGAATTTCTACATCCGACAGTGTCGTTCTGGCCATTCGAAGCATGGAGAATGGATATCATTGGCCCAATCACCCCACCTTTTTCCCGAGGACATCGCTTCATACTTGCGATCACTGATTACTTCTCCAAATGGGCGGAAGCTATCCCACTCGCAGAAGGTAAGACTTCGAACGTGATCAGCTTCCTTAAGCATCACGTCATCTACCGTTTTGGATTGCCCCGAAGGATCATCCATGATAATGGTCCGCAGTTTGCAAGCTACGTATTCTACCGGTTCTGCGATAAGCACCGTATTCAGAATGTCGCTTCGACACCATACAACTCGACAGCAAACGGGTTGGCAGAGGCATTCAACAAAACAATCATCAAACTCCTCAAGAAGTTTGTCTCCTCCAACAAACGCGATTGGAACGAGAAATTCGGCAAATGCTTATGGGCTTATCGTACCACAATTCGAACAGCCACCGGGAATACACCATTCTCCCTGGTGTACGGAAGTGAGGCAGTTCTCACATTAGAGACTCAAATACCCTCACTCCACGTCGCCCTCACTTATCAATTGATGACGGATGACAACTATCGACGTCGACTGGAAGAATTGGAGGCACTAGATGAAAAGCGCCTCTTTGCTCAGCAACGAATTGAGCTATACCAAGCACGCATCTCTGGAGCCTTCAACAAGAAGGTCAAAATCAGAACATTCTAGGTGGGCGATCTCGTCCTGGCAGTTCGGAGGCCGATGGTCATGACTCACAAGACCGCCGGCAAATTCCAGCCAAAGTGGGAAGGCCCATTTATCATTGAGACAGTATTCTCCAACGGTGCTTTCCGCCTCGCAAAAAAAAATGGAGACTTGCTCATGTTGCCCGTCAACGGCAAGTTTCTGAAGAAATATTATGTCTAAACGACGTTTCAGATTATCGAGTCATGTACCCGCTGGTACCGTTGAACTCACGTCCACAACATTTCAGATTATCGAGTCATATACCCGCTGGTACTGCTGAACTCACACTCACCATTCTCCAGATTTTTGAGTCATGTACCCGCTGGTACCGCTGAACTCACACCCACAATATTCTAGATTTTCGAGTCATGTATCCGCTGATACCACTAAACTCACCCTCATAGTTTTTCAGATTATCGAGTCATGTATCCGCTGGTACCGCTGAACTCACACTCACCATTCTCCAGATTTTCGAGTCACGTACCCTCTTCTACCGCTGAACTCATGCCCTTCTTCCACAAAGATATCCTAAATTATCAAGTCATGTACCCGCTGGTACCGCTGAACTCACATCCACAACATTTCAGATTATTGAGTCATGTACCCGCTGGTGCTGCTGAACTCACGCTTTCTCAATATTCTAGATTACCGAGTTATGTACCCGCTGGTGTCTCTGAACTCACCTTCCGGTCACTCTTTCAGATAGTAAGTCACGTATGATTATACCTCTGAACTTTCTTCATGGAAGAGATCCTCCTTCATGATCCACTTCCCGCGCTTCCAGTGCACAAAAAGGGTAACAGGTCCACAAATTTCCAAAACGACCATGTCGATGATTACCTCTGAGTCGTCTCAATTCTGCCACAAACAAATCACCCCTCTACATAGAATTTCCATGTCCTCATTACCTCTGAGTTATTCTATGTACCCCCCCGTCAAAGAAACCCTCATGCTCACCATGTCCTCAGTACCTCTGAGTCAGTATGATTGGTTCCTTTCTTTTAAACTTGTTGTCCGTATCCAAAACCAGGGTACGTTAGGGACAATGGGTCCACGCAAAATGTCCCAATAAGAGGATTATTACAAAGCAAAAGAGTAAAGCAAATATATATTCCATTCATTCAGAAATCGGTTACATCCACACGATTGCAAGCAAGTCAAAAGAGTTCTTCATGAAGACAAGAAGAAAGGGGAAACAAAACAAAGACTACAGACAGACATCCGCGAGAAGCCCCTACATCCTAGTTACAGGAAGCATATACCATTCCCTTAACCATCTCACATATGAATGATGCAAGTGAAGAGCATCCTCGTCCAGAATAGGAGAAATAGAGTTCCTAGCGCTGCCACCCTCAGCAGTCTCGATATTTGTAGGGCTTCCGTCCCCCTCAGGCGCAGGTTCTTCTTTCTTCACTTCCTCCTTAACAGAGGGAGATCCCTGGCTGATGACAGAAGGCTGCGGCTCCTCTGACGTCGCAGTCTCAGCATTCGGTGGAGATACTGCGAGAACCAAAGACGAAGAAAATGAAAACAGTCAGAAATGATCATGCGGCTCATTTTAGACGAGTCTCATGTGGCTCAGACAGGGGGTATATCCTCATGCGGCTCAGTCATGGGACGTGTATGCGAACCATGTAGTTTGAGAAGTTCACGCCAAAGTCTTGTACATGAAGTATACAGTGAAGCAGGCTCTGTTAAGGGTTTCAAATCGACTACCTAATTCTTACCTTCGATGGCAATATGAACGTCAAGACGAACGGGGGGCACGACAGTCGAGTGCGAAGCCAATTTCTTACTCCTCGCCACAGCCTTCTTCACAGCCTTAGAAGCCCTGGGTGCCATTATTGTCTGATGATCAGAGGAAGAAAATACGACAAGAATCTGAGTCAAAAAGAGTCTAAGAGAGAAGACCGTCCAAATGCACTTCTATTTATAGACAGAGAACTATGGACCGACGCCTCGTACAAACGCGATCGACTCTTTGGCTATCGAGCCAAACCAGCCATTTAAAGACTGAGCTCTTGGGATCCTATCCCAAAAAAGATCTACACGCATGGCATAATGACGTGGCAAAGAGCATATGCGGTTCAAATGGCCATGCGGCTGAATCACCTACGCGGCTGAACAACCTATGCGGCCAAGATTTCTATGCGGTCAGGGTTTCATATGCGGCTAGAAGAACACAGCCATGCTTCTTATTCAAAGTATTTCAATTTTGCAAATTGAAAACTTTGAAGGGGGTCTTGTAGAAGCATGAAAAATACTAAAGAAAATGACTCATGCGGCCAGGAAAGATTCATGCGGCTCAGAAAACTTATGCGGCTCAGGGAGTCATGCGGCATAAGGAGCTATGCGGCCCGAGGCATTCCATACGGCTCAGAAGACACATGGCCTAACAGTGCTCCCCTCCGACCCACGCTGTATTAATTGCTTTGACGGCTGACCCCTCTGAAAAGTTGACCGCCCTGACACAAAAACAGGTAATTATGACTCTGTCATAATGATGAATCTCTAGGAAAGAGAAAAGAGATCTCTGACACAAATCTCCCGAGAGCCATAAAAATGTCACGTGGCCTTGCCACGTGGGCGTTCGTATGCGGCTCACTTCTCATGCGGTTCAGAGGGAATCTGTCCTACGCGGCTCAGGCCAAGAAAGCCTCATGCGGCTCGAGCAAAGAACTTTTCATGCGGTTCAGAGTAAATCTGTCCTATGCGGCTCAGGCCAAGAAAGCCTCATGCGGTTCGAGCGAGGACTTCTCATACGGTTCAGAGTGAATCTGTCCAATGCGGCTCAAGCCAAGAAAGCCTCATGCGGCTCGAGCGAGGACTTCTCATGCAGTTCAAGAGGATCATGTCCATGCGGCTCAGACGAATATGTACCTATGCGGCCCACAAGGATTACTCCCCTGTGGTTCGAGGGCTCAAGTGAGGGCCACTGCCCAGGCAGCCCTGACACGTGGGCTTAACCATATGCGGCTTAAATTCATATGCGGCTCACTCGTCATGCGGTCCAGATCCCCCCAGCAGCTCTTAGGACACGTGTCCTAAACCGATTAATTCCTCAGATTTGCTGCCATTAAAGATTGGGTCAAATCCCAATAATCTGGGACACATGGCAGAAGAATGGATCTAATTTATTCGCAGATATCAGAAGATCATTGTAAGGAAGATTTATTCCAATCAGTATTAATTGCTAATGGGATTTGGTATAATCTACACCTAATAGCTCGGATTCGTCACAATCAGAAACGAACGGCCTGGATTGACCAATCCCCAGGCCGCTGCCATCTCCAAGATATAATTATTGGCAACCCTAATAATGACATCCCACTATTATAAATAGCAGGGTGCCATTTCCTTGCAAATATATACAATATCAGAGAAAAATACGTATATACAGAGAGACTTTCCCCCATAGTCAGAGAGAAAATACACACAGAGAGAGAGAGAAGCCAAAAGAGTAATAGAGGAGCAAGAAGAGCATTTCTTCATCAACGTCAACCATCTTTTTACAAGGAGCCAAGGCTGCATACCGATCGTCCAAGGAGTAAGGCAGGGCTGCCGTCGCCTTCCCGAGCCTCTATCGTCACCCCCCAGAATCTAAAATAAACAATTGTACTTAGGCTGCTGTACCTAGATTTTCGTCCCTAGGCTTTCTTTGTACAAGCGAGTTTGTAACGTGAAGTAAAAGTCCGGTCCTCCGATAATTGTTCCGTTCTTTTATATTTCATGGCAAACAATAAGATGCGTTACATGATCAAATGGACTTAAAGACGTATTGCCCGTGCACGGGTATTATCTTCCCTCGAACGTTGATCACCAGGGCGCTGGGACCGTTCGGCCTAGGAGGGACTACGATAAATTTGGTATTGTTGGTACACTTCATTTAGACAGGTAGCGACCTTCTAGTGAATGTGATAAGCCACTTACTCGAGTATCTCGGGGGTCCTCTGATTGTTTGGTTAGCAACCGCAACGGAGTGATCATCGTCTTATATATTTGATTCGATAAATATAAGTCCATTCTCGCTTGGAAAGCTAGTGACCTTCATATAGTTAAGGGCGATGGGTTGAAAGTGTAAGGTATATATCGTGTACATATAGACCCTAAATAGAGGGAACTTATAACATGACAGGAGAAACTGATAGGCGTATTTACCTTGTATCGGTGCAAGGGCGAGTGCGTCGACTAGGTAAAAAGTCGTGCCACGAAACAACACGGTATTGCTATTGGTTGCCTGTTTTATTATGCGAATCGAATAGACATGCTTGCCATGATAACATGCTTACAGTCTTCAAATATGTCATAAACTCATCCTAAGGCGAACATAGAAAGAGAACTAAATTATATGTTTGCATGAATCAATACAATACTAAATGTCGGTTTGTTAAGTGGATTTTTGATCAGTACAGCAAGGACGAAAGTACTAATCCCCAATTAGTTTGCCAGCAGGTTCAGGGATTGGTCTGCTCGCAGCGGAGCTTCGCTTGAATGTGTTGCGACTTGGAATGCCGAAGCGTATTGAGGCGTAGAACCGCATTGACGCTCGGACATGCAACATGATTGATGAGGTTGAGATATAAAAGGCATGATGTATAGAACGATGAAATCCTTTATGGACAAGAGAGAACCTGAGTGTTGTAGCCAATCTGGTATATATTATTGGGCTATCGAATATCAATAAAGAGAATTGTTTCGTATACTCTATTTTTCTTTCGTTGTTAATGTTCAACTCAAAGATAACCATTTGAGAACTTATCATCTTGCCTTGTACGAGCGCAACTTCAGGCTCATACAGCATCATGCCCCCTGTGATAATGATGATTCGGGTGATTCCGGGTCGGGGCGTGACTGATTGGTATCAGAGCTCTAGGCTCAATTTCTACTGGATGCTCGCTTCATTACAATTCTAATACGTCACCAACCACCAATCAAATCACTCTTGACTCTACTCGATGTCGCACTGGATGTTCCATACAATAAGTCTAATACAAATCGTATAATTTTGTCGTATGTGTTTTTGAAATCACATAATGTTTGCTAAGAAAGTCGCGAAGGATATATTGCATTGAATACAACGAGTCGTGAAAATATTAGTTGCTGCAAGTGCAACCAATTGTGAAATACGATTTGAGATAATGTTGCAATGTAACATGTTGAATGAGAAATGAAACCATGTACGACGTGCAATGGATTGTGAATATTGGTTGCACGAATGCGGAAGCATAAATAATGCGTTGAAATAAAAGTGATAAGTCAATATCGAATGTGTTGAACAAATTTGAGCATTGACTTTGAAAGTCGGGAATAAATTGTTGCACGATGTGCAACGCGCAACGGAAGTAAAATTGTTGCACGTGGTGCAACACATATCAAAATAATCGTTGCACGGAGTGTAAAAGGAGATTGGAAATAAATCGTTGCACGATATGCAACGTAAAGAAACTGAAATCATAAATCGTTAGAATGAATCGTTCGGTTGCATACAGAACTTATTTTGGCAAATGAAAGCATTGGCCGAGTTGTGTTGAATTTGATTCAATCAAAGTTACGGTTGTGATCAAGCACGATCACTGCGGAAATTATGAGTCGGAAGAGATTATTGGTTTATATTAAGTATAATACGAGGAAAATGACTTAATTTTCGAGTGGTATATGCCATACTACGTAGGCGATGAATGACTCAATTTCGAGTGGTATATGGTATACCACTTGTGCGATAAATTGTATCGACGCGTTGTGAGAATTGCGGAAGGTTTGTACGCAACGGACGGGAGAGTACCGAGACTCGATAGGAAATTTGTATGATGGTATGTTGATGCAAGTATTCTACGAAGATCGGTTGGGACGATAAGACGAGACTCGTATCAATGAATGATACGTCGGACGAAAATGATAAGTCGGTCGGACGATCGAGACTAGCAGAACGATTATGCTTTGAAGCAATAATCGGATCGACGGAAAAGAAAAACTTGAACTTACAAGCGAGTCGCACGACTTGCGATCTCGATAGAAATATTGGGCGAGGCAAATCGAATCGCACGACTTGTGATCTCGATACAATGTTGGGCGAGGCGAATCGAATTGCACGACTTGCGATCTCGATAGAAATTTAGGCAAGGCGAATTATAATCGGATCACACGATGTGCGACTTCGGTAAAGAGTTGGTTGACGCGGGTAATCGTGCCTACGAAGATAGATTGGTTATGTTGCGACAAAACTCATTTGAGTATGAACTAAACACGCGAAACTTAGAGGGCGTGATCGTATAACTTGAGCGTTCGATGTTGGATAATCGGTAACTCGGTTACACGATCGAAGTATAACAGAATGCAACGAATCGAAAAGCGATTCAAGACGTACGAAAAAGTTGTGAAGAACTTGGACGTATGCAATGCAAGTTGTCGACGTTGAAACATAATCAAAGTTAACCCTTACGCTATCGAAATTGATACGAAGTATCAAGATCGATACGCAAGGAAACGTAAGCACGATGTGAGAATACAAAATAGAGTACGCCTTATGCTATCAAAGTTTTATAAATAATGATATGAGAAGGAATGAACTGGTTGATCATGAACTTCGTGATTGATCAAGAAGAGACTATAAGTCATCGATGATTGTTCGATGCGTATAGCATCTCGTGTGTCGACCCGTAAATAAGATAGACTCGAACTCAATGCGAGTAGATGCGTCGTAAATAGCAAAATCATTGACAGCAGTACATGAGTTGTCGAAGGCTAGTTGCACATCAGTTGCGCTGATAGAAATTATTATGTACAGATTGAGTAGTCGCATAGAAAATTGTCGAAACGTGATTTGGCACCGAAATAAGATATAGCATGGTTCGTAGTAAATATACTCCGAATGTGATTGAGTTATATTCAAGGAGAATAATATCAGCAAGAACTGAGATGGTATGAATTAGATAAGAGTTTTTCCTAATGTGATTGAGTGCCTCCAAAAATATCCTAATCCTACTGCAGGCTGTAATAATACTCTAGTTCGAATACCACTACATAAACTCGACCTGCATGGGCCACCACTAAAAATGTGTCACGACCCGCACCCACTGTGAGGGTACGAGAACGTAACAACGCCCAGCCTACGCCGCAGTGTCGGCGGTAGAACGCTGTCCTAGGTCAATCATCTAACAATATAGAGGTACCTGTACAGTATATACACTCCGAATGGAGGTGACATAGCAATATACAGTCTCAATCACATCTAAGGCAGAATGATGAAAATAAAAGATAGATAGATACTGGAATAAAAAGATCCACATGATACAATCAGAGAAAAAGAGTCTAAGTGTCTACTGCCATACAAAACAGAACATCCAACTCAATACAAGTCTCTAATACTGAAAATGAAAGAATATATACAATCAGATCTTAGAAGACAAAAATAGTAAAAACTAGACTAAGGAGCCTCAGTCTCTAAGCTAGTGGATCAGGCTGGAAATCTGGGTCACACGAGTCATCTACAGCTGTCCCATAGAAGGTGTCTACACAGGCCTCATCCTCTGTAATATTTTCAACAGGTCCAGTCAGGACAGGAGCGAGCACAAAACATCTCACGCAGTTCATATCATGTTAGAAAATATAAAGCATGCAATAGAGTAAGGTACATGAAAAGCTGAAAGAAGAATGTATAGAAAATAGCAGAGATTTGATAATGAGAAATATCTATATATGATAAGTAAGACTGTAAGGAACATATGATTTAAAGTATAATATGGTTATGTAAACGGGCTAGAACAATGCAATGGTAACTCCATTGTACGTGGGTGTACAATAGACATATACAATAGTTATACAATGTTGTACAATAGGATTTGAGTACATAACCAATTCTACTCCCCCTTCCCAATCAATACACAAGGATCCACTCATGTTACGTTATCTTGCACAATAGTGTATAATGTTATACAATGGATGTACAATATTATACAATAGATGTACAATGTTATACAATAGTTATACAATGTTATACAATGGAGTACAATGGTCTATCCCTGGGACTCATGTGATACTGAGAGTACAATATGCACAAAGAGTGTACAAAGATATAGGTATTCAATAAATACAATATGAAAGTGAAACGTACATCACAATATGTATCTAGTGAATACAAGGGGATAACATCACAAAAGGAGATCCAAATAGTACCAATCCGTGATAACAATCGTGTCAGCATCAAGTACAGTAATCTAGAGCAAGAATGTAAATCCAGACAAGTATGAAATGGTCAGAGAATGTACTCGCCTGATAGCCTGAGTGTCTGAAGAGAATATACTGTCCGAGGAGTGGTGTCTGTCTCCTATAGAACATTACAAGTCACTATGAGTCCAAAAATGATAATAAGATGCATTACAATGCATTCTAAATGAATTCTAGGTCAATCTAGGTCAAACCTAAGTCACACCAAACTTAATTAAGTCATACTAGGTTATACTGAGTCACACTAGGACAATCAAGATCAAACAAGGTGACAGGAAATCAATCCAAGTCAAACTAGGTCAATCTGGGTCAAGGGTTGACTTATAGTTGACTTTTGGTCAAAAAGTTAACTCTGGTCAACTCTGGTCAACACGGAGTCAACCCTAGGTCAAACAAGTCACATGTTGACCAACTGTTGACTTTCAGTCAACTGGTCAACTCTGGTTTGGTTCCGGTCAAATCTAGTCGCTTAAAGGCCAAGTTTGACTCTCGGTTGACTTTTGTTAACTTTGGTCAAAATGGTCAACCGATATCAAAACTAGTCTATGAGCACTATATTTGATCATTACCAACCAAGGAAATCAAGTTCTAACTCTATCTTAGACTCCAAACTCAAATATCCTATTCCTAGACATTACCTATATTTCCCTTACCACGGTAAATACCTATACCTTGTCCAATACCACTCTAACCTAGGAATACTGGCCTAGGTTTCCTAGGATAGCTAGATACTATCCTATACTAATATTACCTACCAAGAAATCCTAGTATCTAGGTCATCTAAGTCATCTTATGGTACATGTTGGCCATTTACCCCTTTACCTTGTCCTATGCCTTACTAATATCATACACCACTCTCACCATTTAACTAACACTTACACACACTCTAACTCACTCACTCATAACATATGGTCACATATAGGTTCACACACTCATAGGCAATAGCTACCTATTAGGCTCATCTATAGGTTCCTATACCACTCACACACACTGTAATGCTTGTGGTCCGTATTACGTATTTCTGGAATACGTGTACGTATTTTATTCTGTATTTACATAATTCTTTGTTAGCTTGTATCTTGGCTTGGTTATTTCTTAGCTTGGTTCGGCTTGGCTCGGTTTTCTTTGGTTCAATATGAACCAATGTGAACCCCCTACCTACCACCACCATTATATTTATTAATCCATTCTCTCTATTCTCTCTCTTCATTAATCATCTTCTTCTTCCCCATTACTTCCTTACCTACCAGAGAGAGAAGAGAGAGGTCTAGGTAAGTGCAACTTGCTTCATGGAGGAACTCTGATTTTTATTGCTCCATTCTCTTCTTTACTACATTCTAAAGCACTTTAGTATTTGACATTTCTCATTTCCATGGCTGGATTCTTGTAGATCTAAGTTTATTTTATTTTCGGATTTCTTGGGTTTTGATCTATTTAATCCTGCTATTTCTGAGTTTTTATGGTTCCATGTTGTAGAGTAGCTCGTTCTACCCCATTTTGACCTAAGGAAGTTCGGATTTGGGCTCCGGATGATGGAGTTATGGAGCTTGAGAACTTGGCTCTCATGGAGTTCTCCTTCTCAGAAGTTTGGGGGAAGAAGAACTGTATCCTGACTTGACCGCATGAACATTTAATGCGGCAAGTATTCTCCCTGGCGCATGGGCTTGACTTGACCGCATGACTAGTTCATGCGGCAAGTGTAACTTAGCCGCATGCACCCCATTGTCTCCTAGCCGCATAGGCGTATGGATAGCATGGCTGCCTAGGACCTTGCTCCCGAGCCGCATATGCGCCTATCCCGCCAGCCGCATGAGGACCCCGCTGCTCCCAGCCGCATGAATGCTCTAACTTAGCCTCATGCGCCCTCACTTCTTCCTGGCCGCATGGGACTTCACTTGACCCAGCCGCATGGGTTTTGCTATTTTGGGCCGCATGGGATCCAGTAACCCTGGCCGCATGAGCTCTCTTATTTGAGCCGCATGTGCCCCACTCCTTCCTGGCCGCATATGACTGAGCCGCATGACTTTCTCATGTTCCTGTGTACTATTATTTACCATTATTTGCTCATGTTTTGTAACTCCTTTATTAGGCATTTTACGCCCGTTTTATATCCTTACGCCTTTTGTCCTGAACTTGATAATCCTGAATTGATGTAACATGCTTGGAATTAATAACTAAACTTGACACGATTGTGACCCGTAGAGGTGCACTCCTGACATGAGTAACCTGACATGACCTGATAGTGGCCCGCCGTGGCGCACTCCTGACTAGTACATTTGACATGAAAACCTGACATGAACTATCTTGAGCAGCTGTTGCGACGGCTACCTGACATGACATGACCTGTATAATTACTTGGACACCGTGGGCGATTGTGCTTGTACAAATAATCCAGTCCTGTCTTACAACATGTCTAGGACAGGGACTCCTGAGTACCACGGTCAGGAATACCTATTGAATTGGACTAAGGTTAATAACTAGATTAATATATTAGTCATGAAGAGATTTCCCAGCTACAGGCAATCCCGTTACCTGGGCGCGCCTGGGATCTGTAGCCTGCCGTCGAGTAGGGCACATTTCCAGCACACTGTCATGTGTTGCACCCTTCAAGCTACCTAAGGGTACATGCGTTTCCTGGACGATGTACCCACCTGAATTCAACCCTTAATTTCGACCTGGGTAACCTAGATGGACTGCAGGGCTTGTGGCTGTGGAAGATTCTCACTGCATCTTGTTAGTAATTAGGCTTGTGACAACCCTAGTTAGTTAAAGTATCAAGCCGTAGTTCTTGCTTGGCCGTGAAATGATTGGATGGAGTCTAACCAGTCTAGTCTTGTCCTGATCCTGTTCCAGATTATTGAATGACCAGAATGCTTGTATTTATTTTACCGATAAATGGTGAGAAACCAAGCTCCGTTCAGACGAAGGGTTACAACCCCGGTCCTTGTTTGGTTTACGGGTTGTAACCTGGTTATCTGAATAGTTCCATGGTTATCCCGTCGTTTATCATCCTGATGTATTTTCTTTATTTCCAGTTCTTACTTTATTTATACTCTTGTGCTGATTGTTGGTTTTAGTTCCTAAATGAAGCTTCCTTGTGGCACTTGCTCTTTCTGGGATCTGACCCAGCTGGTTTTGTATGGCCAGATTTCGGAGCAGCTCCAGAGGATCTCCCGACCTTCCAGCCAGATGGTGGCCACTAGACGGAACCCTGGCAACGAGTGGGTTTATTTTTGATCTCCCACTTTATTGTAAAAATATTCTTTTGAGGCGTTTAGCCGACGAGCACCTGTTTAGCTCGATTGCACTTTACTTACTGTCTGCCTACGGGCTGTAACATGATTGACAGATCCTAGGGTTGATCATGTATGACTAAACTCTTGCTAGTCCTCACATTTTGTAACGACTAGCTTCATGATCAGCTGAATATGTAATATTTGGGACGCCTTATTATTGTATATTTAATGATCATACATCTTATAACATTTACTTACTTGCTTGTGATTGAGACACTAGGCTTGTTCATGACCATAGGAGACTGTTGGCTTGTAGTAAACCCTCATGTATCTAGACAGCCGTGACCGTATAGCGAGATGGAATCCATTTCAATATACGTAGCTGGCTATGTCTGCCCCCGCTCTCCAGTATTCTGGTTCTGGGGCGTCACATGGTTTAAGTGGTGGCCCATGCAGGTCTTGTAAATCAAGATATGTGAGGGTTTACCGAATAGATGTCTCAATCAGTATTCGTCCTTGATCTCTGCTCGTATCTTCTGAATCCCTGGATTTTTGTCCTGATCACCTGCTTGCATCGTTGGTCTGTCCTGGTCCTTCCTTATTGTTTCCTATGTCGTCTTCTTCAGCGGCATAGTACCTGACCCGGCCGATCAGCAAGGCGGAGCACCTCCCGCGGACCAGCAACAACCCGGAGATCAAGTCCAGCATTCTGGAGTAGCCTCCAGAGTCGAGCCTACTGAAAGAGAGCCTCCAGTTCAGCCCGTTCAGCCTGCAGAGCCTGATGATGGCACTTTGGTAGGACTCGTCAGGACCTTGATAGCTTCTCAAGATCGTCGTAGAGATGCCTTGTAACAGGCAGTGACGGATGCTTTAACCAGAGGAGGTCATCAGGGTAACAGTGCGGCCAACAGCTTCAAGCGCCTGAACCCTCCATTCTTTGACGGTAGTGAAGATGCTATCGCAGCAGATGCATGGCTTCAGGATACTGAAGTGATTCTCGATACAGCCAGGACTCCAGAGAACGAGAAGGTGGCAGTTGTGCGCCTGCAGTTGTTAGATCTTGCCCGCAGCTGGTAGGCAGCTCAGGCCGTTGGATTAGCAGCACCTATTGCTTGTGCAGTGTTCAGAGAGAGATTCCAGACCAAATATTTCGATACCGTGGCTCGGTATGATCTACAGACGAGGTTTACCAATCTGAAGCAAGAAAGCAGGACGGTCGACGGATATGCGGTCGAGTTTTCGAGACTCAGTCGGTTTGCTCCCACCTTGGTGGCATCCGAGTATGATAGAGCCCAGCGATTCCAGCAAGGGCTTCACCTGGAGATCTTGTTAGCAGTTGAACAGTTTGAGCATCAGACTTTTGATGCAGTCTTGAGAGCAGCCCGGAGGCATGAGTATACCTCCCAGAGGATTGTGGATAGGACCGGAGGTCGGAAGAGATCTCACGGCCAGATGAATCAGTCTTCAGCCCCAGCCCCGGCAGCCAGGGCTTTGACTATTGGAGCTCCGAGGCGAGCGGCCTCAGTAACGTCGGTTCAGCATTCAACCCCGACGTACCCTCAGCAGCAGCAGAAGCAGAAGCAGTCTTCCGCAGTGGGATGTTCTCATTGTGGGAAGCCGGGCCATGTAGTGGCAGAGTGCCGCAGGGCACAGGGATTGTGTCTGGCTTGTGGAGCAGCAGACCATAGGGTTGGATCTTGCCCGAATAGGGGTGGTTCATCATCGTCCAACCTTTCTAGCTCTTCGGTGAGAGGACCAGCTCCGGTCCAGCAGCAGCAGCAGTACCCATTACCGAGGCCCTTGTCGCCGCAGTCCCAGATGTTCCAGCAGCAGAATCCCCAGCAGCATGCACAAGCCCAAGCCTTGAGTCAGAGCAGGCAGCGAGGATTCCAGCAGAGGGGACCAGCACCCCGAGGGCACGGTCAGGCTATGGTGATGACCGCAGAGGAAGGATTGGCACCAGGTGAGGTAGTGGCAGGTACTATTCTCGTCAACTCATTTCCAGCTTCAGCTTTATTTGATTCTGGTGCATCGTATTCTTTTATGTCTGCACGATTCGCGACACGGGTAGGATTGGAGCCCGAGTCATTATCAGTAAGGCTCAATATACTTACTGGTAGCGGACTTGTGGGAGTAGATAGAGTGTTTTCCTCGTGTCGAATCGTAGTTAGCGGTAGAGAATTCCCCGCTAGATTGATAGAGTTCCCGATGGCCGATTATGATGTGGTCCTAGGGATGGATTGGTTGAGGAACCAGTATGCTAGAATAGACTGCCATATCGGCAGGGTTGTTTTTAGCATTCCAGGCGAGCCAGAGTTTTCCTTCTCTCGAGGCGAAGTTGAGCCTTCTCCTCCAGTATTGCGGATGGCAGTAGCAGCAGTGCAGTTACCCAGAATAGTGGATGAGTTCCCAGATGTTTTCCCAGAAGAGCTACCAGGTATGCCTCCAGAGCGGGAGATCGAGTTCACCATAGACTTGATTCCCGGGACAGCCCCAGTGTCAGAGAGAGTCTACAGGATGGTACCGTCAGAATTGGAGATCTTGTACAAGATGATTGAAGAACTTCGAGCCAAGGGATTCATTCGTGCTAGTAGATCGCCTTGGGGAGCCCCGATGCTTCTTGTGAAAAAGAAGGATGGTACGTCCAGGTTATGTGTTGATTATCGTACCTTGAACTCAGTGACAATCAAGAACAGATACCCTCTTCCGAGGATAGATGACTTGTTTGATCAACTCAAAGGGGCTTCAGTATTCTCGAAGATTGATTTGCACTCAGGTTATCATCAGATCAGAGTCAGAGAGCAGGACATCCCGAAGACAGCTTTTAGATCGAGATATAGGCATTGGGAGTTCCTTGTTATGCCTTTTGGAGCAACCAATGCGCCGGCAGTATTCATGGACCTCATAAATCGCATCTTCATGCCATACTTGGATCAGTTTGTGATTGTGTTCTTGGATAACATCTTGGTCTACAGCAAGAGTGAGGCGGAGCATGAGCAGCATCTCCGTATAGTTCTTTAGATTCTCAGGGAGCACCAGTTATATGCCAAGTTCAGTAAATGCGAGTTCTGGCTCGATCGCATTTCGTACTTGGGTCATATCATCACTAGAGGAGGAGTAGAAGTGGATCCCCAGAAGATTGTGGCTATTGAGTCATGGCCGGTGCCCAGCACAGTTACAGAGGTTCGTAGTTTTCTTAGATTAGCCGGCTACTACCGGCGGTTTGTTTCGGATTTTGTTCGAATTTCAGCGCCATTGACGCAGTTGACCCGCAAGGATGCACAGTTTGCTTGGACAGCAGAGTGTCAGAGTTCTTTTGAGCAGTTGAAGCGAGGCCTGATAACAGCTCCTATTCTCACGCTTCCAGATGGAACCGAAGGATTCTCAGTATATTGTGATGCTTCAGGCAGAGGCTTAGTATGTGTTCTGATGCAGCATGGGAAAGTAATAGCTTATGCATTACGACAACTTTGTGATCATGAGAGGAATTACCCAACCCATGACTTGGAGCTGGCAGCGGTAGTATTTGCACTTAAGTTGTGGAGGCACTACTTGTATGGAGACAGGATGGAGATTTTTACCGACCACAAGAGCCTGAAGTATGTTTTCACCCAGAAGGATCTTAACATGCGTCAGAGAAGATGGCTGGAGCTTCTTGTGGATTATGATGTCAACCTGCAGTATCATCCTGGAAAGGCCAATGTTGTTGCAGATGCTTTGAGCAGGAGAGCAGGAGTTTATTTCCTAACAGCACAACCAGAGCTGTTAGCAGATCTTCAGAAGATGGGTATTGAAGTTGTTCTCCCTTTCAGTGTGGCATTGATGGCCAGTATGCAAGTTTAGCCTACTATAGTCGAGAGGATCCGGATGGCGCAGTCAGCAGATTCCAAGCTTCAGCGACTCAGAGCAGAGTGTGAGGCAGGACGAAGACCAGAGTTATACATTCATGAGGACGGTACACTTAGGCATGGTAAGCGTCTTTGTGTACCCAGTAGAGATATCCGGCAGGAGATCATGTCAGAGGCGTACAGTTCTCAGTATTCTATCCATCCTGGCAGTACGAAGATGTACCGAGATATCCGTCAGCACTTCTGGTGGAATGGCATGAAGCGGGAGATAGCTCGGTTTGTCTCTCGTTGTTTGGTTTGTCAACAAGTTAAGGCTGAACATCAGAGACCAGCAGGACTTCTTCAGCCCTTGCCGATTCCAGAATGGAAGTGGGAGCATGTGACCATAGATTTTGTGACTGGATTACCTAGATCCCCAGCTGGTAGAGATGCTATCTGGGTTATAGTTGATCGGCTCACGAAGGTGGCTCACTTTCTCCCGTTTAGAGTTGGTCAGTCGACGGCTCAGCTAGCGGAGATGTACCTCAGGCAGATTGTCAGATTGCACGGTGTGCCAGTCAGTATCATCTCGGACCGAGATTCTAGATTTACGTCGCACTTTTGGTGTAGCCTGCAAGAGAGTTTGGGAACTCGTCTCCAGTTCAGTTCAGCATATCACCCACAGACAGATGGTCAGTCGGAGCGTACGATCCAGACTCTTGAAGACATGTTGCGGTCTTGCACACTTGACTTCGGTGGTTCATGGGAAGATCACTTGCACCTGGTAGAATTCTCGTACAACAACAGTTTCCAGGCCAGTATCCAGATGGCACCGTTCGAGGCACTGTATGGTAGGAAGTGCAGATCTCCGTTAGCCTGGGATGATATTGGAGAGAGGCAGATGCTTGGTCCAGAAATGATTGCTCAGACCATTGAAGTGGTCCGAAGGGTCAGAGATCATCTTCGAGTTGCCCAAGATCGCCAGCGTCATTGGACCGATTCTCATCGGCGTCCTCTTGAGTTTTCGGTCGGCGATCATGTTTTCCTGAGGATTTTGCCTAACCGTGGCGTCATTCGTTTCGGCGTCGGGGGAAAGCTTAGTCCTAGGTATATAGGACCGTTTGACATTCTGGAGCGAGTAGGAGATGTATCCTATCGTCTCGCTCTTCCGCCGTCGCTAAGCGAGGTGCATGACGTGTCCCATATATCCCAATTACGACGGTATATCCCAGACCCGAGCCATATTCTGGATCATTCGGAATTGGTTGTTGGTACCAACCTTTCGTATGAGGAGAGGCCCGTGTTTATATTGGACCGGAGAGAGAAGATCCTCAAGAACAAGACTATCAAGTTAGTCCGAGTTGCTTGGGGTCATCACTCTTTGGGGGAGTCAACGTGGGAGCGTGAGGATGATATCCGATCGCGATATCCCGACTTGTTTGACTCGTGAGGTATAATGTCTTTCTTATGCCTCATGCCTTCGATTCCTTGCTTGAATGAGTGATTGTCTGCCTAGTTATAGCTTGCATGTGATTAATGTAGCTTGTCATTGCTCCTCTAGCCTCTTGATTAAATTCCGAGGACGGAATTCTTTTAAGGTGGGTAGAGTTGTAATGCTTGTGGTCCGTATTACGTATTTCTGGAATACGTGTACGTATTTTATTCTGTATTTACATAATTCCTTGTTAGCTTGTATCTTGGCTTGGTTATTTCTTGGCTTGGTTCGGCTTGGCTCGGTTTTCTTTGGTTCAATATGAACCAATGTGAACCCCCTACCTACCACCACCATTATATTTATTAATCCATTCTCTCTATTCTCTCTCTTCATTAATCATCTTCTTCTTCCCCATTACTTCCTTACCTACCAGAGAGAGAAGAGAGAGGTCTAGGCAAGTGCAACTTGCTTCATGGAGGAACTCTGATTTTTATTGCTCCATTCTCTTCTTTATTACATTCTAAAGCACTTTAGTATTTGACATTTCTCATTTCCATGGCTGGATTCTTGTAGATCTAAGTTTATTTCATTTTCGGATTTCTTGGGTTTTGATCTATTTAATCCTGTTATTTCTGAGTTTTTATGGTTCCATGTTGTAGAGTAGCTCGTTCTACCCCATTTTGACCTAAGGAAGTTCGGATTTGGGCTCCGGATGATGGAGTTGTGGAGCTTGAGAACTTGGCTCTCATGGAGTTCTCCTTCTCAGAAGTTTGGGGGAAGAAGAACTGTATCCTGACTTGACCGCATGAACATTTCATGCGGCAAGTATTCTCCCTGGCGCATGGGCTTGACTTGACCGCATGACTAGTTCATGCGGCAAGTGTAACTTAGCCGCATGCACCCCATTGTCTCCTAGCCGCATAGGCGTATGGATAGCATGGCTGCCTAGGACCTTGCTCCCGAGCCGCATATGCGCCCATCCCGCCAGTCGCATGAGGACCCCGCTGCTCCCAGCCGCATGAATGCTCTAACTTAGCCTCATGCGCCCTCACTTCTTCCTGGCCGCATGGGACTTCACTTGACCCAGCCGCATGGGTTTTGCTATTTTGGGCCGCATGGGATCCAGTAACCCTGGCCGCATGAGCTCTCTTATTTGAGCCGCATGTGCCCCACTCCTTCCTGGCCGCATATGACTGAGCCGCATGACTATCTCATGTTCCTGTGTACTATTATTTATCATTATTTGCTCATGTTTTGTAACTCCTTTATTAGGCATTTTACGCCCGTTTTATATCCTTACGCCTTTTGTCCTGAACTTGATAATCCTGAATTGATGTAACATGCTTGGAATTAATAACTAAACTTGACACGATTGTGACCCGTAGAGGTGCACTCCTGACATGAGTAACCTGACATGACCTGATAGTGGCCCGCCGTGGCGCACTCCTGACTAGTACATTTGACATGAAAACCTGACATGAACTATCTTGAGCAGCTGTTGCGACGGCTACCTGACATGACATGACCTGTATAATTACTTGGACACCGTGGGCGATTGTGCTTGTACAAATAATCCAGTCCTGTCTTACAACATGTCTAGGACAGGGACTCCTGAGTACCACGGTCAGGAATACCTATTGAATTGGACTAAGGTTAATAACTAGATTAATATATTAGTCATGAAGAGATTTCCCAGCTACAGGCAATCCCGTTACCTGGGCGCGCCTGGGATCTGTAGCCTGCCGTCGAGTAGGGCACATTTCCAGCACACTGTCATGTGTTGCACCCTTCAAGCTACCTAAAGGTACATGCGTTTCCTGGACGATGTACCCACCTGAATTCAACCCTTAATTTCGACCTGGGTAACCTGGATGGACTGCAGGGCTTGTGGCTGTGGAAGATTCTCACTGCATCTTGTTAGTAATTAGGCTTGTGACAACCCTAGTTAGTTAAAGTATCAAGCCGTAGTTCTTGCTTGGCCGTGAAATGATTGGATGGAGTCTAACCAGTCTAGTCTTGTCCTGATCCTGTTCCAGATTATTGAATGACCAGAATGCTTGTATTTATTTTACCGATAAATGGTGAGAAACCAAGCTCCGTTCAGACGAAGGGTTACAACCCCGGTCCTTGTTTGGTTTACGGGTTGTAACATGGTTATCTGAATAGTTCCATGGTTATCCCGTCGTTTATCATCCTGATGTATTTTCTTTATTTCCAGTTCTTACTTTATTTATACTCTTGTGCTGATTGCTGGTTTTAGTTCCTAAATGAAGCTTCCTTGTGGCACTTGCTCTTTCTGGGATCTGACCCAGCTGGTTTTGTATGGCCAGATTTTGGAGCAGCTCCAGAGGATCTCCCGACCTTCCAGCCAGATGGTGGCCACTAGACGGAACCCTGGCAACGAGTGGGTTTATTTTTGATCTCCCACTTTATTGTAAAAATATTCTTTTGAGGCGTTTAGCCGACGAGCACCTGTTTAGCTCGATTGTACTTTACTTACTGTCTGCCTACGGGCTGTAACATGATTGACAGATCCTAGGGTTGATCATGTATGACTAAACTCTTGCTAGTCCTCACATT
The DNA here is from genome assembly GCA_029216955.1 of Iris pallida. NCBI lineage: Eukaryota > Viridiplantae > Streptophyta > Magnoliopsida > Asparagales > Iridaceae > Iris > Iris pallida. The sequence goes on from JANAVB010020999.1 coordinate 12,180,748, forward strand.
TTGTAACGACTAGCTTCATGATCAGCTGAATATGTAATATTTGGGACGCCTTATTATTGTATATTTAATGATCATACATCTTGTAACATTTACTTACTTGCTTGTGATTGAGACACTAGGCTTGTTCATGACCATAGGAGACTGTTGGCTTGTAGTAAACCCTCATGTATCTAGACAGCCGTGACCGTATAGCGAGATGGAATCCATTTCAATATACGTAGCTGGCTATGTCTGCCCCCGCTCTCCAGTATTCTGGTTCTGGGGCGTGAGACACACATGTTATATAGACTCACATGTAGGCTCACCTATATAACTTACACACACACACACACTTAGGCTTAGATATAGGCTAACCTATAGGCTATGCCAATCTCATATAGGCTCACAATCAAATGGTTTTCCATTGGGGTATTTAGTGGACTGAATTGGGGTTAACAAGGGTATACATGGGCTGTCACTTGGGGTTTGCTAGGGACTGAATCTGATGGTTGAAAGACAGCAATTAGATAGGAATGGGGACTGAAAATGGCTCATGTTTTGAACAGGAATGTGGGGACTTGTATAGGCTGTTAAAGGGTATGGTATGGGACTGCAATAGGCTGGTGTAGGACTGAATAGTAGGACTGATTTATGACTGTCAAATGACAGGTTTAGGTGATATGTAGGACTTCTAATAGCTGGTTTTAGGAGCCTGAAATGGGACTGTTTTGGGGTCCTAAAAGTGGACTATTATGGGATGTAAGGGACAGATATAGAGGACTGAATATGGGCTCAGTTTAGGACTGAAATCTTGTAATGCCTGTGGTTCGTATTACGTATTTCTGGAATACGTGTACGTATTTATTCTTGTATTGCATGATTCCTTATTTAGTTTTCTTCATGGCTTGGCTTGGTTTATTCTTGGCCCGGGTTAGCTTGGTTCGGTTGGAATTATTTTGGTTCATCATGAACCATGGATAAACCCCCTACCTACCACCACCTTTGATATTTATTGCCATTTCTTCTTTCTCTCTCTTCATTACTCATCTTCTTCTTCCCCATTACTTTCTTACCTACCAAAGAGAGGGAGAGAGAGGTCTAGGCAAGTGCAGCTTGCTTCCACAAGAGAGCTCATTTTTATTGTTCCATTAGCTTCTCCTCACGTTTCTAAGACACATTAGAACTTGTCATTTTCCATTTTGAGGCTTTAATTTTGTAGATCTAGAAATTTGTTATTTTCGGATTTTGATGGTTTTGATCTATCAAACTTCCTTGTTTTCAAGTTTTGCTAGTTCCATGTTGTAGAAAATTTTATTCTACCCAATTTTGACCTTTAAAAAGTTGGATTTGGACTTATTTTGGCCAAGTTATGGACTTTTGAAGCTTTGGGTTCAACCATGGAGTTCTTGCTGATTTGGAGAAGACAGTGAGCAGTGCACAAGCTTTTTAGCTTGTGCCACTGAGCTACGCGCGCTCTTTAGCGCAGCGCAGTCGACCCCATACGCTGCCTTTTGGGAGCGTATGACTCGTATACGCTCGCTTGCTTGACAAGGAGTCGTATGGACCCCATACGCTGCCTTTTGGGAGCGTATGACTCGCATACGCTCGCTTGCTTGACAAGGAGTCGTATGGACCCCATACGCTGCCTTTTGGGAGCGTATGACTCGCATACGCTCGCTTGCTTGACAAGGAGTCGTATAGACCCCATATGCTGCCTTTTGGGAGCGTATGACTTGCATACGCTCGCTTGCTTGACAAGGAGTCGTGTGGACCCCATATGCTGCCTTTTGGAAGCGTATGACTCGCATACGCTCGCTTGCTTGACAAGGAGTCGTATGGAGTACATACACTGCCCTTTGGAAGCGTATGACCTGTAGTGGTGCACTCCTGACATAATAACCTGACATTACCTGATAGTGGCCCGTCGTGGCGCACTCCTGACAAGTACACTTGGCATGATAACCTGACATGATTATCTCGAATAGCTGTTGCGACGGCTACCTGACATGACATGACCTGTATAATTAATCTGGACACCGTGGGCAATTGTGTTTGTATAAATAAACCAGTCCTGTCTTGCATCATGTCTAGGACAGGGACTCCTAAGTACCACGGTCAGGAGTACCTACTAAAATGGACTAAGGCTAATAACTAGATTAATACATTAGTCATAAGAAGATCTTCCAGCTACAGGCAATCCCGTTACCTGGGCACGCCTTGGGATCTGTAGCCTGCCGTCGAGTAGGGCACATTTCCAGCACACTGTCATGTGTTGCACCCTTCAAGCTACCTAAGGGTACATTCGTTTCCTGGACGATGTACCCACCTGAATACAACTCTAATCTTTTAACCCGGGTAACCTGGATGGTCTGCAGGGCTTGTGGCTGTAGAAGATTCTCACTGCATCTTGCTAGTAACTAGGCCTGTGATAACCCTAGTTAGTTAAAGTATCAAGCCGTAATTCTTGCTTGGCCGTGAAATGATTGGATGGAGTCTAACCAGTATAGTCTTGTCCTGATCCTGTTTCAGATTATTGAATGACCAGAATGCTTGTATTTATTTATCGATAAATGGTGAGAATTCCAAGTTCTGTTCAGACGAAGGGTTACAACCCCGGTCCTTGTTTGGTTTACGGGTTGTAACCTGGTTATCTGAATAGTTCCATAGTTATCTCGTCGTATATCGTCCTGGTGTATTTTCTTTATTTCCAGTTCTTACTTTTATTTATATCTTGTGCTGATTGCTGGTTTTAGCTCTTAAGTGAAGCCTCCTTTGTGCCACTTGCTCTTTCTGGGGTCTGACCCAGTTGGTTTTGTGTGGCCAGATTTCGGAGCAGCTCCAGAGGATCTACCGACCTTCCAGCCAGATGGTGAACACTAGAAGGAATCCTGGCAACGAGTGGATTATTTTTGGCTCTTTCACTCTATTATAAAAATATTCTTTTGAGGCGTTTAGCCGACGAGCACCTGTTTAGCTCGATTGCATTTACTTACTGTCTGCCTACGGGCTGTAACATGATTAACAGATCCTAGGGTTGATTATGTATGACTAAACTCTTGCTAGTCCTGACATTTTATAACGACTAGCTTCATGATCAACTGAATATGTAATGTTTGGGACGCCTTACTATTGTATATTTAATGATCATACATCTTGTGACTTTTACTTACTTGCTTGTGATTGAGACACTAGGCTTGTTCATGACCTTAAGAGACCGTTGGCTTGTAGATAAACCCTCATGTATCTAGACAGCCGTGACCGTATAGCGAGATGGATTCCATTTCATATATGTAGCTGGCTATGTCTGCCCCCGCTCTCCAGTATTCTGGTTCTGGGGCGTGACAAATCTGGGGCTTAAGGACTGAATTTGTATAGGTTTAAGGACTCCTATATAGGCTTAGTTTAGGACTGATTTGTAGGGGCAGGTATTGGTGCTCTTGATGTACTGATATAGGGGTGTTTAGGACAGCCTACATGGGGTTAAACAAGGGTGTTCAAAGGATGAAATGGGACAGATATAGAGGCAATGTGGACTGCAATTAAAGGGTTAAACAAGGGTTTAATGGGACTGGTTTGACAGTCCAAATGGGACTGATATGGACTGTGCAAGACAGTGGTTCCAAGGGGACAGGTTTTAGGGCTGTGTTGGGGGTTAACAAGGCTTGATTAAGGCTGCTTTATGGGCATGCAATGGCTGTACCATGGGGTCAATTGTGACAGGTAAGTGGGGGTTTAAGGGGACTTCACATATATACCCAAAACCTGCTACTGCTGGGCATTTCAGTCCCTATAGGGACTGCTGTAGCCCAACTAAATCAGTCCCCTGGGTGGGGACTGATACACACTGCACAGCAGTGTGTCCTGTTGTATCAATAGCAGTGCCATTCCCCCCCTTGCTGCATCCTAAAACTCTCAAATACTCCACCACTCTCAATCTCTCTATCACTCCTCTAACTCTCTCTCAATCCCTCTAATCCCCTTCTCTAATTTTCTCACAAGAATTCACTCACACACCATCTCTACCACACATACACATAAACAAACACCATTCCTACACTCCTCCAAACTTGGCCGACCCCTTCCTAATACCAATCATAAAGTCACACCACATAATATATGTATAAATACATATATAGAGACACAAGGAGAGATATATAGAACTATATACAAATATGAATTAAAGGAGAATATGATACTCATTGATACCAACCTATACATCACAAATAACATCTCCATATGTATAAAATCTGAGAATAAAGAGACAAAATAGCATTTATACATAACCACAAACAAGTAGTGTGTCCAAAATAGAGATCCTCCCACTTGGACACAACCCACCACCATGGACACACCTATAGGCCTCTAAATGAATCCAAAATGGACACAATAGAGATACACACATTGGGGGACATTCCTATGGGTCAAAAATTAACCTATATGCATGTAGGGATGGTTTAGAGGAGAGATTATACCTTCCGGGAGAGAGATTCAAAGGAAAAAGCCTTCCGACACGTAGAGATTCCAATAGGATACGAACGAGCTCCGAATCCTTCCAAACTTGGCTAGCACCTTCCTTTCATGGAGTAGAGAAGAAATGGAGGAGATTTGGTGGAAGAAGGAGTTGATTTGGAGGTGAAATCACTAGAGGTTGCTCTCTAAAAATTTGGGGAAGAACAAGAGAGAGAATGGAAGAGTGAAATAATGTGAAGTGGCTAAACCCTATCCTCTTGATGTGGCCGGCCAAGGGGCTGCTATGGGGACTTTTTGAAATGTCAAAAATACCTCCCTCTAGCCTATTAACAATACATTAAAAAAAGGGGTTTAAGTCGGGGGCTAGTTTGGTCATTCTAACACACTAATCAAATAAATCTTAATCCAAATAAATTAGCCTAGTCACTAACTAAAATAAATGACATGTGGGCCATGGCTAATTAGTGTGTGGGTCCACTAGGGTCAAAACTATCCCAGGTCCCCGTTTCAAGTCGGATTGAGCTGAAATTCGAACCCGACACAAATAACCCCAAAATATTACAATAAATAAATAAATAATTTCAAAATAATCTAAAAATAAAAAAAAGACAAAAATACCCCTATTTCTGGAAACTGGAGGTGATAAAGCCAAAACAGACGTATAATTCAATGAAGCACGAAGTGCTCGAATGGCTAAGTCAGGAGAGTTGCCCGTACAACGAAGTTATGTAATCGAGCCGCAACGGCTCGGCAAAACGACAAGGCGTATTGATTCAAGGTGGGGGGACATTAACTCTCTTTCCTACTCCTTCATGCCTAAGTAAAATATATATCATTGTATGCTGAGTTAACCTATCAACGCCACGGGCGTGGCTCGATAGAAAGATAAACATAGTGTGTGTCGAACACTAGATAGAACAATTAAAATGAATCGTACAGCAAATATACGAGTCGCTATAGAACATGGAATATCGCTAAGGCGAGCGCCTTGGTGCGCAAGCCATAAGAACATAAGATAACTGTATCGACGAGTGCCCCAATACATAAGTCATTCCGTGCCCTCGCGCACGAGTTAACATACTAGAATATTGGAAGACTATATTGGCGTGAGCGCCTCGGTGCATGAGCGATAGAACATTGAATACCTTATCGAGGCGTGCCTCTGTTGCACGAGTCGGAAGGATTGGAACATAAGTATAACACATTGAATACTAAGACGTAGAATATGGAAACACGGCTTCAAGGCGTGCCTTGAATGTATGATGCAAGAAAAGACGACGAATGTGTGCAGCTGCACAATACTTACAAAAGATGGCATCGTTGCGATAAGGAGAACAGTTGTGGCACGAATGTGGCATAACTGTCGATACGACATGGTGCCTTAGAAATGTTCGTGGCCTTCGGGCGTTCGTTGAGAACATTGGGACGTTGTGCCAATTGAAATAGAGATAAGCGAACTTGCTTGGTTGTATAAAAGATAAGATGCGTTGCATGGTCAAATGGACTTAAAGACGTATTGCCCGTGCACGGGTGTTATCTTCGCTCGAACGTTGATCACCAGAGCGCTAGGACCGTTCGGCCTAGGAGGGACTGCGATAAAATCGGTATTGTTGGTGCACTTCATTTAGACGAGTAGCGACCTTCTAGTGAATGTGATAAGCCACTTACTCGAGTATTTCGGGGGTCCTCTGATTGTTTGGTTAGCAACCGCAACAGAGTGATCATCGTCTTACATATTCGATTCGATAAATATAAGTCCATTCTAGCCCGAAAAGCTAGTGACCTTCATATAGTTAAGGGCGATGGGTTGAAAGTACAAGGTATATATCGTGCACATATAGACCCTGAATAGAGGGCACTTATAACATGACAGGAAAAGCTGATAGGCATATTCACCTTGCGTTGGTGTAAGGGCGAGTGCGTCGACTTGGTAAGAAGTCGTGCCACGAAACAACACGGGATTGCTATTGGTTGCCTATTTCATTATGCGAATCGAATAGACATGCTTGCCATGATAACATGTTACAGTCTTCAAATATGCCATGAACTCATCCTAAGGAGAACATAGAAAGAGAACTAAATTGTATGTTTGCATGAATCAATACAATACTAAATGTCGGTTTGTTAAGTGGGTTTTTTATCAGTATAGTGAGGACGAAAGTACTAATCCTCCACTAATTTGCCAGCAGGTTCAGGGATTGGTCTGCTCGCAGCGGAGCTTCACTTGAACGCATTGAGACTTAGAATGCCGAAACGTATTGAGGCATGCAACCGCATTGACGCTCGGACATGCAACAGGATTGATGCGGTCGAGATATAGAAGGCATGATGTATGGAACGGTGAAATCCTTTGTGGGCAAGAGAGAACCTGAGTGTTGTAGCCAATCTGGAATATATTATTGGGCTATCGAAAGCCTTTGTAATCTCAATTCGAATATCAATAAGGAGAATTGTTTCGTATACTCTGTTTTCCTTTCGTTGTTAATGTTCAACTAACTCAAAGATAACAATTTGAGAACTTGTCATCTTGCCTTGCACGAGCGCAACTCCAGGCTCGTGCGTCATTACGCCCGCTGCGAGGACGATGATTCGGATGATTTCGAGTCGGGACGTGACAACAAGTGCATGACCAACTTCACAACACCATGCTTGGTAACGAGCGCACGACCGGCTCCACAACAAGGATAATTGTTGTACTTTGAACAACCTCTTTACAACTCTCAAACACCAAAAGACTCTAGATCGAAGTAGATATTACTAGCTTTTGGCAAAGAGGAGTATAGGTGTGATTTGAAAGCTTTTGATCAGGTGAAAATACTTATCGAATAGAGAAGAGAAGATGAAGAGTGAATGGGTGATTTAAAATGAAAAACTCTCTCCTATTTATTGGTGTTTTCTGGGACCGAACTCGGGCAGAGTTCTAGCAGAGTTCTGATGCAAATATTTCGTATATGTACGTTGTATGCAGATTTGGAGGCAACGGACATTTGAATTCAAACTGACCGAACTCGGGCAGAGTTCGGACCGAACTCGGGCCGAACTCGGTTTTGAGTTCTGTCTAGGAGAATTTCAAAATATTTGTTAAATTCTGTTGCAAAAATAATTTTAAACACTTGGTAAAGATGAAATGGGAATAGGTAGGCTTTTTAGAAATGTGGACTGAGATTAACCTAAGCCAGTATTACCTAGTCGATCGTACAATTTAAATTCTAGACTCAATAAAGATAAAATACACAATAAATTGTAAAATAACTCGGACTGGATCCCATTGAAAGTAATCTTCAAATTGATGATTTATATGATTGATGATGCAGTACGATGCTCGATGATATTGATTTCACATATCCTGAAATGATTCGCAGTAATTCGTATATTTTGTGTATTGACTTAAGTTCATATCGATTATTAAAATCGGATGTGACCATGGAATGGGCCAACACTTGTGTCACAGGATTGTCGGGGCAATGCCCAGCACGAGACAGTACAAGATGCCCTGGGTAGAGTTGGTTATCAAGAAAATAATACGGCTAACAGCTTTAAGCATCTAAACCCTCCTTTCTTTGACGGTACTGAAGATGCTATTGCTGCTGATGCATGGCTTCAGGACATAGAGGTTATCCTGGAAGAAGCTAGGATTCCTGAGGGTGAGAAGGTGGCCATCGTGCGCCTGCAGTTATTGGACTTAGCCCATAGCCGGTGGGCGATGTAAGTAATTGGATTGGCGATGCCTGTCTTATAGGCGGTATTCAGCGACAAGTTCCAGACCAAGTACTTCGACGCAGTAGTTCGGTATGATCTGCAGACGAGATTTAGCAATCTTAAGCAGATGGAAAGGACGGTCGATGTATATGTGGTCGAGTTTTTTATGCTTAGTCGATTTGCTCCCACCTTAGTGGCGACCAAATTGGACCGAGCGCAGCGATTCCAGAAGGGACTCCACTTAGAGATTATTATATCAGTAGAGCAGTTTGAGCACCAGACATTTGTTGTCGTCTTGCGAGTAGCGAAGAGGCATGAGTATACCTCCCAGAGGATAATAGATCGAACTGGAGGACGGAAGAGGTCTTATGGACAGTTCTTTCAGTCATCAACACCAGCCCCGGCAGCTAGGGCTTTGACCATTGGAGCTCTTAGGAGGGCGACCACAGTTTCTTCGGTTCAGCACTCGACATTGACGTACCCTCAGCAGCAGAAGCAGTCTTCCACGATTGGCTGCACTCATTGTGGAAAGCCATGACACGTAATCTCAGAGTGTTGCAGAACACAGGGATTGTGCTTAGCTTGTGGGGCACCGGATCACATGATAGGGTCCTGCCCGCATAGAGCCAGTTCCTCTTCATCAACCCTAACCAGTCCATCGGTTAGGGGACCAGCACCAGTGCAGCAGCAGTACCAGCCTCCGAGGCCATTGCCGCTTTAGGCTGAAGCTTTTCAGCAGCAGAGGCCGCAACAGTATGTCCAGGCCCAAGCTCAGATTCAGAACAGGCAGAGAGGTCACCAGCAGGAGGGACCAGCACCGAAAGGACAAGGTCAAGCGATGGCTCTGACTGTAGCAGAAAAATTGGCATTATATGATGTGGTGGCAGATACCATTCTCGTCAACTCTTTTTCAGCATCAGTATTATTTGATTCGGGTACATCACATTCATTTATTCTGTACGATTCGCTACACGGATAGGACTGGTGCCCGAGTCATTATCAGTAAGGCTCAATATACTTACCGGTAATGGTCTTATGGGAATAGATTGAGTCTTTTCCTCGTGTCGAATCGTAGTTAGCGGTAGAGAGTTTTTCGCTAGATTGATAGAATTTTCGATGGCCAACTATGATGTGGTCCTAGGAATGGATTGGTTGAAGGATCAATACGCAAGAATAGACTGTCATGTTGGCAGGATTAGTTTTGGTATTCCAGGCGAACCAGAGTTTTCATTTTCCAGGGGCGAGGTAGAACCTTCTCTCCCAGTCTTACAAATGGCAGTAGCAGAGGCAGTTCAGTTTCCCAGAGTCATTGAAGAGTTTTCTTATGTGTTTCCCAAAGAGCTTTCAGGTATGCCCCTAGAGAGATAGTGTTCACTATCGACTTGGTTCCAGCTGGGCAGGGTCTGCTGGTTAGGAAGAGGGTATGCTGGTTAGGAAGAGGGTATGCTGGTTAGGACTGCCCTTATCTTTCTATCAAACCAGAGCTCATATCCCAGCAACACCTGTTAGACCACAACCTAGGGACCGTCTTCCTAACCAGCAGACCCTGCCCTTATAGTTATTTACTTAATCGTTTTACTGCATGTCTAAACCACGACTCAAACACGAAACTCTCACCGAGAGTACTGTACTGTAACTACTGTAACTACTGGGGACTGGGGAATAGCGGGGGATTAGGGAATAGCGTAATAATTATGACCATACTGTAACAAAACCCCTTATCCATTACTGTAACAAATCCAAGCCGGTCATATGTCATTACCTATTCAAATCACTGATTTCTACTGTAACAAACCTGTTTTAAAACTGTTTAGGAAGAGGGTCCCTAGGTTGTAAGGGCAGGGTCTGCTGGTTAGGAAGAGGGTCCCTAGGTTGTGGTCTAACAGGTGTTGCTGGGATATGAGCTCTGGTTTGATAGAAAGATAAGGGCAGTCCTTTACCCGATGTTCAGCAGATCCACATGCCAAACATTGTCCCAATCTCTTATGGCAACTAACGGCCTGATGACCAGGCCTCATGCATTAGTTACAAGCCCATAGCTTCTTACGACAAGGCTGCCAAAAAGTAGAGTACTTGATGGGACCCAAATATCTTCTAGATTCAGGGGTATCCTTCCTAGGACAAAAGTTCTGCTCTAACTTGGTTGGGGATAACTAAGGCTACATCATGACGTTCTTCATATCTTCTCTCGTGATATTCTTCTGTTCCTGCTGGGCTTCATCTTGAGCTTTCTGGAAGTCCATGATTTCTTAAAATAGGACAACCATTTGGAAGATGATTGCTGGTACTGGTGGAGCAACAAAAATGAATACTCCACCAAGGAAATGCAACTCAGTTTGAGATGAGGTAGGAATCGCCAGTGTAGGGAAAACTTCACTGGATGCACTATGAGGACGGTCAAACAGCCGCGAGGGAAAGGACCCTGGGCTTGGTTGAGGAGATGGGGTATGATCCGGAGATGACACCTCATCGCCAGCAGGATTTGGTCTTGTCAATGGTCATTCTCTGGGAGGCTTTAGGACGCACACATAAGCAAGGTAGCCTACCAGTCCATAATCAAGCAAAAATATTTATTTATATATAAATCGGACCTATATTGTGACAAATCAAATGTTCTAGTGTTCTAATTATTTCTAGGTATGTTTTCCTAAGTTGTTGTTTGTTGAGACCTGCATGGGCCACCACTGAAAATATGTCACGACCCGATCCCAATAATCTGGGTCTAGTCGGATCATGCCCAGTCTGCGCCGTGGTGAGACGGCGGTAGTAAGCTGTTCCATTGCAGGTATTCACAACAACACAAGTACATTTGTCACAACTGTTATATTCGTAAATTGAAACTTTATTTGATAAAATAAAGTAAATACAACTGGAAGGGAAATGCTAAAAATAAAACTACAAACTCCAAATAAAAGAAAAATGCAGAAAAAGGAAAACTATCTAAGCATCAGGTTCAGTAGTCCCAGGATCGGCGTCCTCCAAAGACGGCTCCGGTATCGTCGCAAGGTAGAGAACCGGATCATAATAGCTATTATAGTATAGCTCATCATCCACAGTGTTACCTAAAGTGTTGTCTCCAGTCAGGAGGGAGCAAAGTACAATTCATGCTAATTAAACAGTTAAATAAGAAATAGAATCATGCAGTTCTAAACAGTTTTAAAACAGGTTTGTTACAGTAGAAATCAGTGATTTGAATAGGTAATGACATATGACCGGCTTGGGTTTGTTACAGTAATGGATAAGGGGTTTTGTTACAGTATGGTCATAATCATTACGCTATTCCTCAATCCCCCGCTATTCTCCAGTCCCCAGTAGTTACAGTAGTTACAGTAGTTACAGTACAGTACTCTCGGTGAGAGTTTCGTGTTTGAGTCGTGGTTTAGACATGCAGTAAAACGATTAAGTAAATAACTGTAAACTAACATAAACTATACTTGCCTCAGGAAAATGACTGGAGAGATGAGTTGGTACCGAGGAGGAACGTCAGGTGTATCTTCGAGTTCCTACAGTTGAGAACTCGACTTAGAACCTTGAATAACCAGGCTAAGTGTGCTAGTTGCAATCTCTAGTAGTCATGTCCTAGTCGGGTTTTAAGTTATATTAAACTACAGCTAACGATTACGTCGCAACTACGTGCGTTGATTAAGCCGGTTAATTGGATTATTTGGAAATAACACAAGAATCAATTTAACTTTTGGAAAACTTTGCGTTTTCGTAATATATATATAAAAATACAGTTTTCTTTTAGTAATAAACCGTGAACTAGTTATTTAATAATATTTTATCCATTTTAAATAAATTCATAATTAATCAGTAATTTACGCTCTAGCTACGATTATGCATCTAAATCACAAACCACCCAAATCACATCCACCAGAAAAATAAAACTACGCTACACAATACAATGACACAGCTAATGATCCTAGGGTGGGCTTATGCCCGGTACAATTTTTACATAAAATAAGAGGACAATATTTAGTTCTGAATGTTACGCCATAATTAATTATCTAATAACAATTAAGTAAATAAATGTAACTATTAAATTAAGTAAATTAAGATAAAGGTTGGAGTCTCAGACTTGGTCCAATCGTCGCATCTAGCTAATGCCTCAACGCCCGGTCGGACCGGTGCGTTTGCATTTCGCTAGGGCCCACAGACCGGTACGATCGTCGCCCGAAAATTAGTTTAAAATTCATTTCCGAAAACCAATTTTGAAATCAAAATAAATATAGTTTTGTAAAAATTTGGTCAGCATTCCCTCTATTTTCGGGACAACCCAAAACTGGGAAATGCGCCAACAAACTGCTGCAAATGTCCCAAACCAGGAAAAACCCATAGAAATAAATTCCATCCACAAATATATCAAAATCCAATACACAGAACGTTTCCGAAGAAAATTCGGGGAACCCAAATTGGGATCGGAAACCCGAAATGATCACAGAACTAATTCCGAAACCAACTCGAAAAACCCGAAATATCCAAAACCAAAACAGCACAAATCTCACAGAACATTGTCTAAAGAATACCGAGCTATACGTAACTAAATCGAATTCCCGAGAGGGAACCGGGGGACCAATATCATCACGGACACACGGGAGGGACGAACTACTCTGATTATCCAGAAATTACCAAGATCCGTTGGTCGGGGAGCCGCGGGATAATCTCGGGAATGCTGGGACAGCGTCCAGACAGTGTCGAATCCGCGTGCGAAGGCACTGGACAGCGGATCAGGACTGGAATAGTCCGAACAGCGGTACGGGACAGCAGCGCGGAGTACGGAGTCTCGGCGGAACAGCGGCACAGGGCCGCGGGCTCACGAGGAACGGGACAGCCGGACAGCGTGTCAGAACGGCGACGGTCCGTGGGGTGCAAGAACCGAGCGGGCGAGGCACTGGAAAGGGGATCGACCGCCGGAAGAGGGGGCGCGACTGCGGGCGCTGGAGGCGGCGGAGCACCGACGGGCACGGGGTGGCGCTGTCGGCGGGGGAGGTCGCGGAGAAGCCGCGCGGTCGGCTGGGGTGGATCGCGCTGGACGCGCGGGCGAGCTCGGGGAGGAGCTCGGGATTGGGGTCGGGTTAGGGTTTCTCCAGGAAGAGAAATCAGAGGGAGAGTGAGATATGAGGGATTTTGTGTGTATGGTGAGAGAGAGAGAGAGGGATTGGTTCTGTTGTTTGCTTGTGAGGGAGTATTGTGAAGAGAGTGGATGGAGAATGTGGGGAGAGAACGTAGGGTTATAGGGAGTTGGTTGTTACAAATGAGTGGTGGAGCATGTTCGGGAATTGGTTGCTTACCAATTCCCAGGTGAGAACAACGCTGGTCCTTAGGGACCAGCTCAAAGCTAATATAATTGTTTATTTTTATTATTTTTTATTTTTTTATATAATACTAATAAATAGGACAAGATCCAAAAATCAGATTTGAGAAAGGAATTAGAAAGAAAGGCTCGGGCCTGGGTCTGGGCTCGGACTCGGGTCTGGGTCCAAAATCCAAAAATCCAAGTTGATTTAATTTTCGAAATTCTTTTCACCCAAAAATAATTAATAATTATAATAATAGTATTAATAATAATAATTTTAAAATATTGAGGAAACATTATTATATAAATATATTTACAAACAATGGGTTTCACAGCACCAGTGTCAGAGAGGGTCTACAGAATGGCACCATCAGAGTTGGAGATCCTGCACAAGATGATTGAAGAACTCAGAACCAAAGGATTCATTCGTGCTAGTGGATCACCATGGGGAGTCCCGATGCTTCTTATGAAAAAGAAGGATGGTACATCAAGATTATGTGTTGATTATCGTACCTTGAACTCTGTAACAATCAAGAACAGATATACCTACCAAGGATAGATGATTTATTTGATCAACTTAGTGGGGCAGCAGTATTTTCGAAGATTGACTCACAGTCGAGGTACCATCAGATCAGAGTCAGAGAGCAAGACATTCCGAAGACAACATTCAGATCTAGATATGGGCATTGGGAGTTCCTTGTTATGCCATTTGGAGCGACCAATGCGCCAGCCGTATTCATGGACCTCATAAATCGTATCTTCGTGCCTTATTTGGACCAGTTCGTGATAGTGTTTATAGATGACATCTTAGTCTACAGCAAGAATGAGGCGAAGCATGAGCAGCATCTTCGTGTAGTTCTTCAGATTCTCAGAGAGCACCAGTTATACGCGAAGTTCGGTAAGTACTAGTTTTGGCTGGATTGTATCTCGTACTTAGGTCACATCATTACCAGAGGTGGAGTAGAAGTTGACCTCCAGAAGATAGTAGCTATAGAGACATGGCCAGTTTCCAGTACCGTCCCAGAAGTTCGGAGTTTCCTAGGATTGGCCGGCTATTACCGACGGTTTGTATCAGACTTCGCTCGGATTTCAGCACCATTGACGCAGTTGACCCGCAAGGATGTATAGTTTGCTTGGACAGTAGAGTGTCAGAGTTCATTCGAGAAGTTGAAGCAAAAATTAATGACGGCTCCCATTCTCACGCTTCTAGATGGGACTAGAAGATTTTTAGTTTATTGTGATGCTTCTGGCAGAGGATTGTGATGTGTCTTAATACAGCATGGTAAGGTAGTAACTTATGCGTCATGTCAGCTTCGTGATCATGAGAGAAATTATCCAACCCACGACTTGGAGTTAGCAGCGATGGTTTTTGTACTTAAGCTTTGGAGGCATTATTTATATGGAGATCGAGTGGAGATTTTCACCGACCACAAGAGTCTTAAGTATGTGTTTATTCAGAATGATCTTAAAATGCGTCAGAGGAGATGGTTAGTGCTCCTTGTGGAATACGATATCAATCTACAGTATCATCCTAGGAAGGCCAACGTAGTTGCAGATGCGTTGAGTAGAAGAGCAGGAGCTTATTTTCTAACAGCACAGCCAGTGTCACAACCCGCACCTTAGGTAGGGGCACAAGTGCGAGACAACGCCCAGCCTACACCATAAAAATGGCGTAGAATGCTGTAGGTCTACTAGCCAAAAAAATAGTATATAATGATCTATCATCTCCGCATGGAGGAATATAATATGAAATACTGATAAACTCAATCACAATCTAGAAGGAAGAATCTTGGCACGAAAACTAGATAGATATAATCACAAGTGTAAATTTCAGCTCAACAGAGAGAAAGAGTCACAAAGTAATATGGTTATACAACCTAAAATATAATATATAACATAAGTAGCAAGCTGGAGAGAAGGTCCAGTCCAAATATCTACTCTAACTAAACTAAGCTAGAGGCTCGTCGGGCGGAGCTAAGCCCTGTTGAACCAAGGTCTCCAAGTCTAAGCCCACTACGTCATCCGGACCATAGTAGGTACTGTAATCCTCTTCGTCAGCATCTGTAATATTTTGTCAACATATCCAGTCAGGATGGAACGAGTACAATCAACTAACAATAGTTCACAAGATATGACAAAAGCTATAAGACTGTAAATAGAGAGTATATACAAAAAAATCATAGAATGTACATGTGAGTATCATGGCAAGGTAAGCTGTAAATCTAGAGCTAGAACAAGGTAAGTAAAATTGAGCATGGCATGTACAAGAATCAAGAATCATCTATCTAAGTGTGTGAGTACTAATTTCGACATGTGGCCGGCTTGGGTCTGCACAAGGTCTACTGGCCTGATTAATCATACGTGGAGTATATAATTAACGCTCACAAGATCTACAAGAGTAACAAGGTGGATAATGACCACACATCTACACTAATACTCCCCGTCTCCGACTGGTAGAGTGGATCCAAACAAGACACGTCACGACGTGGGATTCTACGTGAAGGAAGCAAGTCTCCTCGAGAATCAGCATCCATATACTGCACAAATACTACAAGGGGGCTTGCACAAGACATATCAAGATAACAAGGAATTACACCTCATATCGGGATCCATGAATACCAATCCGTGTGACCAATGTGTCAAGAACAAGCATATCTACACTAATTACATGAATTATAACAATCATCGTAAATTGGAAAAGTATCAGAGAATGTACTCGCATGTAATGTGATGGATAGATCGACTGAGTCCAAGAACAGTGCCTCGAGGACCCATAGATGGAATACCATATCAATATAATGGTTTAGAAGTAAAATTAAGTCATACTGAGTCAAACTAGGTCAAGACACGTCAAACTAAGTCAATCTAGGTTAAACAAGATCAAACTAGATTGTACAGGGTCAATCTAAGTCATATTAGGCATAACCAGGTTAAACTGGGTCAATGCAAGTCAAACGGAATTAAACTAGGTCGATTTAAGTCAACGGTTAACTTACAGTTGACTTTTGGTCAACTGGTCAACTCTGATCAAACCTAGGTCAACTCTAGGTCAACTTTAGGTCAAACTTGGCTAACGTTGACTAACAGTTGACTTTGGGTCAACTGGTCAAGTTTGGTCAATTTTAGGCTTCGGTTGACCTTCGGTCGACTTTTGGTCAAAATAGTCAACTGTGGCCAACCAAGGTCAAAGCTAGTCCAAGTTCACTATTCCTAACCATTACCAACCATAATATCCTAATTTTAGCTATATCTTAAAGTATTAAACTCATATGTTGAGAAATGGGTATTATTCCTATTTATCCCATTTACCCTTCTACTCTAGTACTAAGGCCAAGTAGCTTTACCTTAGGAGTTTCACTCCAGGCTTCCTAGGGTAGTAGGATACTAGCCTATACTATCATTACCTACCAAGCTTCCTAGGTGAAGTGGACATCCAGTCCATCTTACGGTCCATGTTGTCAATTATCTTGAGTATCGCGAGATACTCAATGATATCGTGTGATACCATCCTCCTAATTCCACACGAAACTTCGATTTTTACTCGGGAGCCTACCCACAAAATCTAATTCACATATCGAAGTCCCATCCAATTTTGGACGCGTTCCGACACTCGGAACTCAAAATCCCCCTCTCATTCGATATCCTACAATTTCCTAATTCACTCACACTCATTCAAAACTCACTCTACTACTATTCGCTTAGGACTAGTTGGGAGGTTGTTTTAGGGGGTATATAAGTATACATATAGGGGTATATATATGTATATATATGGGTATATAAGTATATATATATATATATATATATATATATATATATATATATATATATATATGGGGGTTTAAGGGGCTAAAAGGGGGGGGGGTTTATTTAGTGATGTTGCTGCTGCTAAATGCCACTGCTGCTGCTGCTGCTATTTATGCTGTTACTGCTGCTGCTATTTGCTGTTTCTGCTGTTGTTATTTGCTGTTTTGGGGGGGGGGGGGGACAGCATCTCCATTCCCCTCCCCCTCCCACAGCTGCTGTTGCATCCCTTCCTTTCTCCCTCTCTAACTCACCTCTCATTCCCTCTAATCCCTTTATCTCTTCCTCTCTAATCTCTCTAATTCTATCTATAAATCCTCCTCTAACTCACTCTATATACATATATATATCTCACTCACACACACACACACACACATATCTATATATATATATATATATATATATATATATATATATATATATATATATATATATATATAGGCATACATACACACATACACATCTATATATATATATATATATATATATATATATATATATATATATATATATATATATATATATATATATGGACACACAAACACTAATCCTAGTCCTCCTAGGAGTCTCCCATAGGCCTCTAATCTCTACACAAGGAACACAACCATGGTGTGGGCTGTTGCATCCCTTCCTTTCTCCCTCTCTAACTCACCTCTCATTCCCTCTAATCCCTTTATCTCTTCCTCTCTAATCTCTCTAATTCTATCTATAAATCCTCCTCTAACTCACTCTATATACATATATATATATCTCACTCACACACACACACACACACACACACACACACATATCTATATATATATATATATATATATATATAGGCACACATACACACATACACATCTATATATATATATATATATATATATATATATATATATATATATATATATATATATATATATATATATATATATATGGACACACAAACACTAATCCTAGTCCTCCTAGGAGTCTCCCATAGGCCTTTAATCTCTACACAAGGGACACAACCATGGTGTGGTTCCTATGGGTTCCAAAATCAATAAAATTTATAGGAAATTCATTTAGAGAATAGATAATCACCTATTAGGAGTAAATCCTAATGAAACTCTCTCTGATACGAAGATTCTTGAAGAATGGACACTTCCACCTTGCACTTCTCTTCCAAACTTAGGTAGCTCCCTCCCTTGATGGTGTAGAGAGGATATATGGAAGAAATTTGGGGAAAATGGAAGATTGAGAGATCAAATCTCAATTTCTAGGTCAAGCTTTGGGGAAAACTCAAAATTAGGGAAGAACTTGAGTGGAGAAGAAGTAAATGAAGTGGGGATGGACCTCCATAGGTGGCTGGCCATGTAAGGGCGTTTGAGGACATTTGGCTAATGTCCAAAATGCCCTCCAAGCCTCCTTTAGGCCAAAATTTGACTTAAAATTTTTTTGGGGTTGGAACGGCCAAGTTAAAATCTACAAATTGACTGATTAAGTCACGGGAAAATTGTCTAAAGGTACCAGACTAATTTTTGAGATTTTATGGGCCTTGTTTAACTTAAAATTGGGTCCCGATCAGAGTCTAAGCTATCCCGGGTCCCCGATACAAGTCGGAATGAGCTGAAATTCGAACCCGACTCTAAAAATCCCCAAATAACAATAAAATTAAATAAAAATTTCTAAAATTCCCAAAAATACAAAAATGACCATTTTACCCCTATTTGTGAAAAGTGGGAGTGACAGCCAGAGTTATTAGCAGATCTTCAGAAGATGGGAATAGAGATAGTTCTTCCTACCAATATTGCAATGATGTCCAGTATGCAAGTTCAATCCAGTATAGTTGAGAGGATTAAGTTAGCTCAGTCAGCAGATTTTAAGCTTCAACGGCTTAGGATAGAATGTGAAGCAGGGAGGAGAACAGAGTTATGTATTCACGAAGACGGTACACTCGACATGGAAGGCGTCTTTGTGTACCTAGTGGTGATATCAGGCAAGAGATCATGGCAGAAGCTCACAGTTCTCAGTATTCAGTTCATCCCGGTGGCACCAAGATGTATCGTGACATCCGTCAACATTTCTGGTGGAATGGCATGAAGAGGGATATAGCCTGGTTTGTCTCTCGTTGTTTAGTTTGCCAACAAGTTAAGGCTGAACATCAGAGACCAGCTGGACTTCTTCAACCTTTACCGATCCTAGAATAGAAATGGGAGCACATTACCATGGACTTTGTAACTGGATTACCTAAAACCCAGCTTGGAGAGATGATATCTGGGTTATATTTGACCGCCTCACAAAGGTAGCTCATTTTATCCCTTTCAGAATTGGCCAATCAACGGATCAGCTTGCAGAGATGTATCTTAGACAGATAGTCAGATTGTATAGAGTGCCAGTCAGTATCGTGTCCGATAGAGATTCAAGGTTCACATCGCACTTTTGGCGGATTCTTCAAGAGAGTTTGGGGACTCGTCTTAAGTTCAGTTCGGCATATCATCCACAGACAGATGGTCAGTCAGAACGTACGATCCAGACTCTTGAAGATATGTTGCTGTCATGTATACTCGACTTTGGTGGTTCGTGGGAAGATTACCTGCACCTAATAGAGTTCTCCTATAACAACAGTTTCCAGGCCAGTATCCATATGGCACCCTGTCATGACCCGTACCCAGTATAGGGGCACGAGAAGTAGGTACGTCTAACCTACGCCGCTGTGTCGGCGATAGAACGCTGTCCTAGGTCACTATCACAAACTAAATACAATATGATATACTCTCTGAACGGAGGAAAAATCACAGAAGGTACAACTCAATCACAAATCTAGAGATGGAAATAGCACGATATGATAAATATGAAATCTCAAAGAGAACATACAAACAGAAGAAAAGTCTAAGTGTCTAACGACACAACATCCAGAAAATAATACAACTCTAAAGTCAATACAAATGACATATAAAAAATAAGATAAAGCCTAGCTAATCTAGTCTAAGCAGTAGGGATGATGTCCTCAGCTAGAGCTGGATCCTCCTGTGGGTCCAACTCACAGGTGTCGTCTGATGGGCTCCATAGTAGGTTGGATAGAAGTCCCCGGTATCATCTGTAATATTTTCAATAGGTTCAGTCTGGACAGGAGCGAGCACAGTACATCTCGCGTATTTCATATCATGGCAGAAAATATAAAGCATGCAAAAGAGTAAGATACATGAACTGTAAGAAAATGTACACGAAAATAAGAGATATTTGTAAACTGAAAATATATACATGATAAGTAAGAACTGTAAGTGACTAGTAATTTAGAGCACAATATGGTTATGTAAACAGGTTAGATTATACAATAAAATGGGACTCCATTATATACGAGGGTACAATGGACATATACAATGTTTTATACAATAGGGAATTTGATCGCATAACCATTTCCTACTCACCCTCCCAATCAATACACAAGGATCCAGTCAAGTTATGTTATTGCACACAAAGTATAGTTGCACAAGATGATCATGTGGGCACATGAGAGTACACGATTTCATACGATTTGTACACGAATAACACGAACACAAGGAGTATACAATGCCCATGATAAAGTACACGAACACGAAATACCCGATGTATCCTATAAGGGGATAACATCGCATAAAAGATCCATATAGTACTAATCCGTGATAACAAGTATCAGCATCAAGTAATCTAGAGCAAGAATATAAGTCGTGACAAGTATAAAATGATCAGAGAATGTACTCGCCTGCAATTTGAATGTCTGTGAGAATACACTGTCCGAAACGAGGTATCTGAGTTCTATTTAGAGCAACACAAGTCATGATGTATACAAGGGGGGTTATAAATGAAGTGTACAATACATCTATATGATTTTTGGGTCAATCTAGGTTAAAGTCAACTCTTGGTCAACTCTGGGTCAAACCAAGTCAACATATAGTCAAACTAGGTAAACAACAAGGCTATCTTGGTCAACAGGTCAAACTAAGGCCATCAAGGGCCAATTTGGTCAATGGTCAACTATTGGTCAACTTTAGGGTTTGGTCAACAAGGTCAAACTAGTCTAAGTTAGTCAAATCTAGGTAAACTCTAGGCAAGCTAGCCTATTGTGTTCAATACCAAGTCATTCTAGGTTTTGGGCTAGTCAACTAAAGCCTAAATAATCAATCCTATAGGGTAAACTATACACTAGGTCTATATATTATTTTACAATGTACAAACCTATAGATACAATACATATTTATATACATACTTGTATACATATCATGTATACATAATTGCATACATATTTATATAAGGTAATATACATACATGTATTTCATTCATACATATCATATAATATATATTACATATCCTACCTACAAGCTGTCATATATGCATACATGCCTATACATGGATATCATACATACAACTTACATTCATAGATACATACCTACATGCATACATATCATATTTGTATTCATTCAACTCATATATTCATGCATTGCATACCTACATACATATTTACATATATACATATATGCATTATGCATTCATGCCTACATACATATTTACATATATACATATATTCATATATACATTCATACATAGATGTAGGACCGTTGAGCACCTCTAGAGGGGGATGAATAGAGTGTGTGTGAGTGCAGCAAAAAATAATCACCAATTAAAAATTAAACTATGGCAGTGAAATAAGAGACAGTAAATATAAAGCAGCAACAGATAGAGAATTCAAACTCAGCGACACGGCAATATATACTGGTATCCCTCTGAGAGGACTAATCCAGTCTCGAGTACTCTTGCTCGATGTTAATCCACTATGGCACAAGCTTTAACTGAGAGCTTGCAGTCTCTTACAACATCGTGCTTGGTGACAAGTGCACGACCGACTTCACAACACTGTGCTTGGTGACGAGCGCACGACCAGCTCCACAACAAAAAAAATTGCTGAACTTGGAACGACCTCTTTACAACTCTTGGATTACCAAAAGACTCTAAATCAACTCTGATGTTACTGGCTTTTGGCTAAGAGGTGTATAGGTATGATTTGAAAATCTTGGATCGTTTGAAAACACTTGAATAGAATAGAAGAGAAGATGAAGAGTGAATGAATTATTTGAAATAAAAAGTTCTTCTCTATTTATAGGTGTTTTCTGGAACCGAACTCGGACAGAGTTCGGACAGAGTTCGGATGCATATATCTCACAAAGAGACGTTGCTCGCAGATTTGGAGGCAACATAAGTTTGAATATAAACTGACCGAACTCGGACAGAGTTCGGACCGAACTCGGGCCGAACTCGGTTAGGAGTTCTATCAGGAGATTTTCGAAATATTTTATTAGAAATTGTTTTTCAAAGAGATTTTGGAATGTTTTGTAAAATGATATGTGAGTGGTAATGAATAGGCTTTTTAGAATGTGGACTGGGATAATCCTAAGCCAGTATTACCAAAACTGATTTTACAAAATAAATCCTAGACTCAATAAAATGTAAAATACAGAATAAAATATAAAATGGGTCATCTCCAGATGTGATGATGTTGATGCTTCGTTGATGCAGTACAACGTCCGTTGAAATTGATTTCATATATCCTGAAATGATTAGCAGCAGTTTGTATATTTTGTGTATTGACTTAAGTGCATGTTGATTATCGAAATCGGGTGTGACCATGGAATGGACCAACAATCTCCTCCATTTTGATAATTGACAAACTTGAGTCTATACCAAAATATATCTTATAAAATAGAACAAAATACAAGTACCTGAATGAAAAGATGTTTTTGGATTTGCTTTTTGGTATATGTACTCTTTTTCTTCCCCTTTGTCAAATAGTAAAATGACTTGGCTCCCCCGTAATGTGTGAAGCCAACAATAAGACAAAGTAAAAAAAAGTGAAGCAAAAGAGACATGATCACAACATAAAACAATGACTATAGAAATACTAATACTGGAAATAAAGTACTAAAAAATGTCATACTAACAAAGTGCTGAGTACAATCATCAGATAATGTCTAACTAATGAGTTTAGACATGAAAGAAGAAAAAAAAACTACATCAAAAGCATAGAGATCATCATCTAACAAATATCCACTATCCAAAAAGCTGAACCCGCGTCACATAGTGGGGTCATCAGCACCAGGAGCCTCTGGAGGAAAGTAGGCTGCAGTGGGGTCGAAGTGCTGGAAGGAAGCCTCATCTGTGAACCGCGGACCCGGAAAGCCTAGGTGAGGCAGGATGGTGATCGGATGGACCGGATCATGGGCTAGGCTGTAGTGGAGGTCAGCAATCCCATTCCTCAACACCTGAGCCTGAGTGATGCGTCGGAACTCCGAATCAAGATAACTTTGATGACGTTGCGCAGATATAGCAACAAAATCATCAAAGCGCTGATAAAAAGTCGGATCAAATCCCGGGGCAGGGGCTGGAGCAGGAGCAGCATCGGGAATCTCAGCGTCAGCAGCTGGAGCAGGCTGAGCTCCAGGAGGCAGAGGTGGAGCAGGAAATCGGCGGGATCTGGTAAGCTCGATAGGAGTGGAGGAGAATGCACAAGTCTGAAGGTCAATCTCAAAACGATGAAAGATAGACGCTAAGTGCATAGGATATACCAGATTCCTTTCTGCATTTCTGCAGTTCAGCATCCAGGACATCATGGTCTTAGGGATAGAGAATGGAATGCCAAAATGAATGTGGTATAAAGCAGAGAGTTCCAAAAAGGTCACTTCATCTGTGGATCCTTTCTTTGGAAGGAGGACAGAGAAAATCATACGATGAAGTTCATAAAAAGATTGGTTCAAATGCTTTGCATAAACCCTATGAGGAACAGGGTTTGGGTGACAAATGAGTTCCCTGAAAGAGGCTAGGGTAACATCAGCAGGGAATTGGACATGGGTAATGTCAACCAATGCTCCACCAAGATCAGGAACATGGAAAAATTTACTGATATCGGTAGCAAAGAATTCTAATTCTTGTCCAGCAACGCAAGAATAGAAGTTTTCGTTAGGTTTTACTTACAGATTGCAGTAAAACATTCGGACAGCATTATCAAAAATATTTTCTGATACCTCAAAAAAATCTCGGTATCCTAAGTGGTCAAAAGTAGGAGCGTATTCAAAAAATATGGTAAAATTGACAAAAGCTCCATTGCAAATCTTGCGACCAGAAAAAGAATCGAACCAAAGATCGGAAAACTCTTTGTCCGAAAACAAAGTAGAGTCATAGTCTTCTGCATCCATTGGTCGTGCTGGACAAAATAGGCTAGCTGGTGTGTAATCAGAAGAGGATGAGGTACCTTGGAAAGAAGTAGCCCTATGACGTTTAGGAGCCATTTAGATAATAGAAGAGAAAAGGAATACCTTTTTGAGAAAAAGGAGGAAGATGAGAATTTTGAAACGCCCACCAGATCTCTTCAAATCCTTGCTAGGATGGAGGAGGAAGGAATTTTAGGGAGGAAGGAGATGTTTCCACGAGTTGGTGTGTGGAAAAACTAGATGAAAGGGTTGAATTTATAGGACCTAGGGCCGGCTATTCGGTTCTGGAAACATAACAACGCCGACCGAACTCGGTCCGAACTCGGTCGGAGTTCGGCCAGAGTTCGGTCACTTGCATTCTCGAGACAATAAATGCAGTTCTGGTTGGTTAAAAGTAATTTTTATGACTTTTGACTCTAGTATTTAATAACGAACACTATTTATGGGTTAACTGTAGGGGTTGTCTCAGCTAACGGAGGTTCACCGGGAAACTCTTAAGTACCGCTTCGCTTCGACCGTAGTCGTAGTGACAGACATACCCTTTTTAGGTTTGTACCCAAAAATAATTTTCGTTAAATAAATTTCAAAGTTGTAAGTCATAAAGTTAATTTTAATTACCATATTACATTATGAATCTGAAAATTTAAGTATACCGAGCTCACGCCTCATTATGTTAAAACGGTCTTCAGTCAATGGTTTTGTGAATATGTTTGCTAGTTGATGATCTATGTCAATAAATTCTAAGCAGATATCCCCGTGTTGTTGATGATCACGAAGAAAATGATTTCTTATCTCTATGTGCTTTGTGCGTGAATGACAGATAGGGTTCTTAGTCAGATTAATAGTGCTAGTGTTGTCACAATAAATAGGAACTTTAGTGTAGTGCAGATTATAGTCTTCTAAGGTTTGCTTCATCCACAAAATCTGAGCACAACAACGTCCTGCGGCGATTAACTCAGCCTCAGTTGTTGATAATGCTACTGAATTTTGTTTCTTGCTAAACCAAGAGACTAAGGCCTTTCCTAGGAAATGACATGTACCGCTGGTACTTCTACGGTCCACTTTGCATCCTGCAAAATCCGCATCCGAGTAACCTATCAGGTCAAAGGATTTGGTTTTATGATACCATAAGCCGACTGTAGAAGTTCCTTTGAGGTATCGGAAGATACGCTTAACGGCACTAAGATGTAATTCCTTAGGATTTGCCTGATAACGTGCACAAATACAAACACTAAATATAATATTAGGACGACTAGCAGTTAAATATAATAAACTACCAATCATACCTCGATACTTACGCTGATCGACAGGTTTGCCACTTTCATCAGTATCAAGCTTTGTAGATGTAGCCATAGGAGTCCCGATTGGCTTTACATTCTCGAAGTCGTACTTTTTCAGTATGTCCTTCGTGTAGTTAGCTTGGTTGATAAATGTTCTATTTGAGTGTTGTTTGATTTGTAGTCCTAGGAAGAAGTTTAGCTCTCCCATCATACTCACCTCAAATTCACTCTGCATACACTTAGCAAAATCTTGACAGAGTTTTTTGTTAGTAGAACCGAATATTATGTCATCTACGTAAATTTGCACAAGGAGGATATCATCATTCAAGGATTTTATAAACAAAGTAGTATCAACCTTTCCTTTTGAAAATCCATTATCAAGTAAGAAGGCACTTAGGCGTTCATACCAAGCACGAGGTGCTTGTTTGAGTCCGTAAAGGGCTTTCTTAAGCTTGAAGACGTGATCAGATTTTTAAAAATCTTCAAAACCAGGGGGTTGTTTCACAAAATCTTCTTCTTTTAAAAATCCATTTAAAATTGTGCTTTTTATGTCCATTTGAAATAATTTAAAATCATTAAAACATGCAAATACACAAAACATGCGGATGGCTTCTAGTCTAGCAACAGGAGCATAGGTCTCATCATAATCAATTCCTTCTTCTTGATTATAACCTTGTGCCACTAGACGTGCTTTGTTGCGTAGAACTTGTCCATCTTTACTGAGTTTATTTCGGAACACCCATTTGGTACCAATTATCGATTGACCAATAGATTTAGGAACGAGTTCCCAAACTTGGTTTCTCTCAAATTGATTTAGTTCCTCTTGCATGGCATGAATCCAAAACTCATCAGTAAAAGCATCATCTACATTCTTAGGTTCTATTTGAGAAATGAATGCTACATTTGCTGCTATATCAGAATCTTTAAGAGATGAACGTGTACTTACACCTTTAGATACATCACCTATGATGAGTGTTTCTGGATGATCTGGCATGAATTTTAATGATTCATACTTTTGAGTCAGATCTTTCACAAAACTCTTCTCAGTCCTTGCATCTTGGGTCATATCTTTCCCAGAACTTTTCTCAGTCCTTGTATGTGTATCTTCATCATAACTGTCGCTAGATTTGTGACTATTTAACTCATCAAAAGTAACATTAATGGTTTCTTCAACAATCATAGATCTTTTATTGAAAATTCTGTATCCCTTACTCTTAGCAGCATATCCGAGAAATATCCCGTCATCTGCTTTGGAGTCAAACTTTCCCAAGTTATCCTTGGTGTTCAGGATAAAACAGCGACATCCAAAAACTTTAAAGTAAGAAATATTTGGAATTCTTCCAAACCAAAGCTCATATGGTATTTTTTTCGAGATTGGTCGAATTAACACCCTATTTAAAACATGACAGGCTGTACTAACAGCTTCTGCCCAAAAATATTTAGGAAGATTATACTGATTCAGCATGACTCTAGCCATTTCGCTTAGAGTATGATTCTTCTGCTCCACAACACCATTCTGTTGGGGAGTTCTAGGACAAGAAAATTCGTGGTAATATCCACTATCATCACAAAACTTTTTGAAATCAAAATTTTTGAATTCGCCACCATGATCACTTCGGATACGAGTAATCTGAAGAACAGTTTGGCAACTCTAGAGGGGGGTGAATAGAGTATATATAGAAAAATGACCAATTAAAAATAACTCTTTCACCAATAATAAATAATCAGAGTAAAGTGTGGAAAATAAAAGGAGATTAAAAGAGCATACGCAAACACAGCAATTTTAACCTGGTTTCCCTCGTGGAGGACTAGTCCAGGCCTGAGAACTCTAGCTCAGGATTAAATCCACTATTTATGAAATAGTAGTTTACAACCCGTGCCTTTTCTTCAGAAGAGCACGTCAACTTCTAACAGATGATCGCAGTAGCGATTTGCTTGGAATTGTCCAAGCGACTTCTTTGACTCTTGCACAAGAATCCTAACTGAGAGATGCTGAGCACTCGACACTTAGGAGGCTTGTGGCTAGTAGATGGGAAGGGTATGGCTTACTTGAGCTTATAAGAGAGAAGAGAAAAGAAGATTGGATGGATTGGAATGAGAGAATTCATGTCCTATTTATAGTATTTTTATAGGCAGAATTCGGCCAGAATTCGGGTAGAAAAATTCAAAAATTTGGCCGTTGGACAACTAGCAACCAGCTAACCCTAAAATTAGGGTTCCTGATTTCTAGGGGACAGAGTTCGGCCCGAACTCTGTGTGGAGGCAGAGTTCGGCCCGAACTCTGTCTCCAGAGCACAGAGTGGTTCTAAGGGGATTTTTGGGCAGTGTTTGGTTCAGTGGAGCTTGGGATTTTGGGTAGGCTGTAGACTAAGTGTCAAGAGCTCAGCAAGACTCAGAGTACACAAGTCTAGACTCAATGAAAATATAAAATACAGACTCGAAAATACACTGAGAGCCGGAGACTGAGCTGTCATCTGTCTTGAACTGTTATGCAGACGTCGTGTGTCGTATTGAATTAATACAGATATTATTTAGTCAATGTAGTCAATATTTGGTTGACTGTGACTTTGTGTCAACAATCTCCCCCATATTGATAATTGACAAAATAATATATGTATATTCAATATTCATACCTGGACACAGTTGATAATAGCAACATAGCTCCCCCATACTTGATGCCGAGCTAGAATGTAATAGCTCCCCCGTAATCAGTGAATG
Source organism: Iris pallida (assembly GCA_029216955.1). Taxonomy (NCBI): domain Eukaryota; kingdom Viridiplantae; phylum Streptophyta; class Magnoliopsida; order Asparagales; family Iridaceae; genus Iris; species Iris pallida. Next base: position 12,209,193 of record JANAVB010020999.1, read on the forward strand.
GTGCTGAGCTAGAAGCAATAGCTCCCCCGTAAATAGTGCATGGAACCTGTATAATATCTCCCAAAAAGCACAAACAAGCACAGAAATACGAAAAGATAGGATCTGATACCAAACACGTATATCCAGCCATATATATCCAGGCAGAATATACATAGTTCAGGCAGAATATACATAGTTCTCCCCCTTTTGGCAGTTAGCAATATAGACTGCAGATGAATAAATAATAAAAGAAAACTGCAGTAGACAATTAATAGTAATACAACCACACCAAGCAGAGAAGAAACAGTATAGAAATAATCAAAAGAAGTACTAGCATAAAGTGTCATAACCAAATGTCAAACACACAACTAGAGTTTAAAAGCATCCAAGTACATAAAACTGAAACTAACTAACTAGAAATGAAAATGCATCAACTAATGTCATCAGCAGCAGCAGCAGCAGATAGTAGCCAATCTCCATCATGGAGCACGAGATGGTCCAGGAGTGTCAGAACGTCTGGGATCCACAAAAGCAGCACCCGGATCCAGGTAACGCATGACCCACGAATCATCAATGCGATAGCCCTCACGATCGGGATCCCGCTGCATGGGAATGGGCATAGTAGGATGATGGGACATGGAGTACCGAATATCATGCAGCGAGTTGCTGAGTGCACTCATCTGCAGGGTAGTGCGGTAGTCTATCTGAGCCCACCGATCGTCCTCTAAGTCGAAACGATCCCGGAGCATGGTCTGGATGGAGTAAAGAGTGGCAGGTGGAGGAGGTGCATCCTGACCGAGTGGAGGGACGTCTGGCTCCTCATCATCAGAATGCTCAGAAGCCTCAGGAGAGGCGACGACTGCTTGAGTACGTCGTGCCTTGGACAGGAAAGCAGGAGCAGGCAAGAACGGACAGTCATGAATAGGAATGATGAATGCACGAAAAACCATAGGAAGGTATAAAGGATAAACCAAAGCTCTTGGTTTCTTCCTACAATTTATCATCCAGTCCATCATTGTCCTAGGAAGATTGAAGGGGATACGAAAATGAAGGTGATATAAAGCAGAGATCTCAAAGTAGGTAACTTCATCAGTTGAACCAACTTTTGGTAAGATAGTATTGAACACGATGCGATGAAGTTCATAAAAGTAGGGGGTGAGATGCTTGGCCTTTAGCTTGCGAGGACTTACGTTAGGAGCACATAAATCCTCCTTGAATCCTTCAAGGGAAGTATCGCCAACAAATTGAAGTTGACGTGCTTCCACAAGCTTGTCCCACACATCAAGATCCGGGAGAGCAAGAAAGTCTCCCAACTCAGAATCATTGAAGGCAATGTTAATGCCAGCAACCCGGGAATAGATGTGGGTTGCATCGTGAGTCAGATTACAGTAGAACATTTGGATTGCGCTACGGTAAATGACAAAGTTGGAAGCAACTAGTTCATCCAAACAAAGATCACGAAATAAAGATTCATATTGAGAAAATATAGAAAAATTAATAGGATGTCCTGCGAATACCTGACGATTCCGATAGTCACTAAACCAGTTGTTTGAGGCATCTAGTGAGACAAATAATCGGTTGTCATAGGTAGAAGGATTTCGAGGACGAGGTGGGTTGAACAATGGATGAGGTGGTTGAAGTTGTTCAATGATCTGTTCATTCGTTGGAGGAGAATCCGAAGAGAAAACACTCTCAGTTCGAATCCTCTTTCCACGATTGAACAAGCGAGGAGCCATAAAAAAAACTTGATAGTGTGAAGTATAGAAGACAAGAATGATACCTCAAATAATCAATAAACAGTGGAAGAGAATGATGAGAAACTCCTTTCCCTTGATTTTGAGGAGTAATGGAGCACTCTAGATCAAAAACTAGGGTTAGGGTTTGAAGGAAAGAGTTTGGAGAGGTGAGGAAGGAGGCAAGAGTGAAGGAGAGAGAAGAAAACCCGAAATATAAGAGAGGGTTTTCTTTGGTCGGAAGAAATTCTGACCGTATGATCTAAAATGATCCAACGGCAGAGGCTGATCCCGACTCTGGAACAATTGGACCGAACGGCCCGAACTCTGTTGGAGGCAGAGTTCGGCCCGAGTTCTGGATTAGTGGTCCAGAACAGAAAACAGGCTGAAAAGATAGAAAAATTGGTTAAGTGTTGAAGAAAAGTGATGGTTGAGGATAAAAGTTTGATGAAATCAATGAAGTACATAGAGAGGTACTCAAAAGTCAGAATGAACTTTAGAATGTAATAATTAGACAGTATTAAGTCGAAGCAAAACATATAATAAACAAGGAAATATATTGTAATTCAATATTTCAAATTTGCCATGGGTTAGCTGCAGGGGCCGGATCCCAGCTAGCGGTAGTCCTGAGGACTAGTGCACCGTGTCGCTTAGGCTTTTACGCCTTGTTGTCAGAAGGACCCTTTCGGCTTGTACCCATACCAAATTTGTCGTAAAAGAATCAAAATATACTCGATATTTACGCAGGCGAGTCTCAACTTATAACTGCTTCATCCAAAATTCCGAGTTCACGACAAAGAAAATTGAATCGCTCTTCGGATAATGGCTTAGTAAAGAAATCTGCTAGCTGATGATCAGTGTCAATAAACTCTAAGTTAATCGTGCCATTTTGCTGATGATCACGCAAAAAGTGGTGTCTGATCTCAATGTGTTTAGTGCGTGAGTGACAGACAGGGTTCTTAGTCAAATTAATGGCACTAGTATTGTCACAGAATATAGGAATATACATAAAAGATAACTTATAGTCTTCAAGGGTTTGCTTCATCCACAGAATTTGTGCACAACAACGCCCAGCTGCTATGTATTCAGCTTCTGTTGTGGATAGTGCGACAGAGTTCTGCTTCTTGCTAAACCAGGAGACTAAAACTTTTTCTAATAAATGACACGTGCCACTCGTACTTTTACGGTCGACCTTGCATCCAGCGAAGTCAGCATCGGAATAACCAATAAGATCAAATGATGTTGACTTGGGATACCATAGGCCCACTGTAACCGTACCCTTAAGGTATCGAAAGATATGCTTAACCGCGGTCATGTGTGATTCCTTAGGATTAGCTTGATATCTAGCACATAGGCAAACACTGAACATGATATCGGGACGACTAGCAGTTAAATAGAGTAAGCTGCCTATCATACCTCGATACTTACGTTGATCAACGGATTTGTCGCTCTCATCTGGTTCGAGTTTGGTTGAAGTAGCCATTGGCGTGCTGATTGGTTTGACGTTGTCAAGATCGAACTTCTTCAGCATGTCCTTGGTATACTTCGATTGGCAGATGAAAGTTCCATTAGCCATTTGTTTCACTTGCAGACCAAGAAAGTAGTTGAGCTCTCCCATCATGCCCATCTCAAATTCTGTCTGCATACACTTGGCAAATTCTTGACAGAGGGTTTCATCAGTAGAACCAAAAATGATATCATCAACATAAATTTGAATCAACAGAATAGTGTCTTTAAAAGATTTTATAAACAGTGTAGTGTCAATTTTCCCTTTTGAAAAACCTTTCTCAAGTAAGAAGCTACTTAGCCTTTCATACCAAGCTCTGGGGGCTTGTTTGAGGCCATAAAGCGCTTTCTTTAGCTTGAACACGTGGTCGGGAAATTTGTGATTTTCAAAGCCAGGAGGTTGTTTCACATAAACTTCCTCCTTAATAAAACTATTCAAGAAAGCACTTTTCACATCCATTTGAAATAATTTAAAGTTTTGAAAATTAGCAAAAGCACAAAGCATCCGAATGGATTCTAGTCTAGCAACAGGAGCATACGTCTCATCGTAGTCGATACCTTCCTCTTGGTTGTATCCTTGAGCTACGAGACGAGCTTTGTTACGTGTGACTGAACCATCTTCATTTACTTTGTTTCTAAAAACCCATTTAGTACCAATTAGCGAGTGATTAACCGGTCTAGGAACGAGTTCCCATACTTGGCTTCTCTCGAATTGGTTGAGTTCTTCTTGCATAGCAGAAATCCAAAATTCATCATTAAAAGCTTCAGAAATGTTTTTAGGCTCTACTTGTAAAATGAAGGCAGTGCTAGCAACGGAGTCTCTTAGTGATGATCTAGTAGTTACTCCACGTGAAACTTCTCCTATAACTAAATTTTCTGGATGAGAAGGTTTGAAAGAGAATTTCTTAGGCAAACCCTCCAGAGAATTAGTTTCGGTTGAAGTATTCATTGGAGTAGAAGTTGATGGCTCAACGTCATCATCAAGAGTACTTACTGCACTGTTGTCTTCATAAAGAGTCACATTTGTTGACTCTTCCACAATAAGTGAGCGTTTATTAAAAACTCTATATCCCTTACTCTTGGCGGCATAATCAAGAAAGATACCATCGTCAGCTTTGGCATCAAATTTGCCTAAGTTGTCTTTGGTGTTAAGGATGAAACATCTACAACCAAAAACTTTAAAATAAGAAACATTGGGGGTTCTCCCAAACCAAAGCTCATAGGGTGTTTTCTTCGTAATGGGACGAATTAGCACCCTATTCAAAATGTGGCATGCTGTACTGACAGCTTCTACCCAAAAGTATTTCAAAAGTAAAAATTTATTCAACATGACTCTGGCCATATCGCCGAGAGTTCTATTCTTCCGCTCCACAACACCATTTTGTTGAGGAGTTCTAGGACAAGAAAATTCATGATCAAAACCATTTGTATTACAAAAATTTTCAAAATCATAATTTACGAATTCGCCTCCATGATCACTTCGGATTCGAGTAATCATGTAGCCTTTTTCATTTTGAACTTTCTTCACAAAAACTTTGAAAACAGAAATAGCATCGCTCTTATTAGCGAGAAAGAAAACCCAAGTAAATCTTGAAAAATCATCAACAATAACAAATGCATAAAGTTTGCCACCAAGGCTAGCTATTCTACTAGGACCAAATAAATCCATATGAAGTAATTGCAAGGGTTTAGTAGTACTTACAGAGTTGATGGAATGAAACGAGGATTTAGTTGCCTTGTTTAGTTCACATTCGGCACATATCGTGTCCTTTTTGAATGTGATGTCAGGCAATCCTCTCACTAGCTTCTTGGTAGAAAGCCTGGATATAGCATCCATATTGGCGTGACCAAGACGCTGGTGCCAAAGTAGTCGTTCGTCTTTGTGGGCATATAGACATCTACCTGCATTGTTAGTATTTATAGAAAGATAAAAAATATATATGTTGTCCTCTCTTTTTCCTTCAAAAGCAATATCTCCTGTTGACCTATCATAGATGTAGCAACTATTTTGTCCAAAGTTAATATCATATCCATGATCAGCAAGATGACTAATGCTGAGCAGGTTATGCTTTAACTCGGTCACTAGGCAGACATCCTTTATTACAGGAGAAGGAGGATGACCAATGATACCATTACCTATTATGTGCCCTTTGAGATTGTTACTGAAGGATACATATCCTTCTCTCTTCATCGATAGTGATGCAAAAAGATTTGCGTCTCCCGTCATATGTCGCGAGCATCCACTATCGAGAATCTACTTACTTTCAGTTGAAGAGGGAAGGTCCACCTACATCAAGAGTAGATGTGACCTTTGGTACCCGAGTTCTTGAGGGTCCTGAAAAGTTAGTCTTTGGAAACCAAGTATATATCTTTTTATCTACAAGTCTTCTAAATTTGCACTGTGGTGAGATATGTCCATGTAATCCACAGTAAGTACAGATAGCATTCTTATTTATACTAGGAGCATGAGAATAATATCTATAAGCAACAGGATGAGGATGGTCATGATGTGAAGAGTTAGCATGGTGATGATGATTATGCATAGAATGAGTGGCATGGTGATGGTGTCTATGAGGCATATCATGATGGTATTGTCTATGATGTGTGACATGCTGATATTGTCTATATGGCATGGCATGATGATTTTGTCTATATGGCATATGATGATCTTGTCTATATGGCATTGCATGATGATCTTGTCTATATGGCATGGCATGATGATTCCTATGTGTGGAGTGATGTTGATTGTGTCTTTATACATGATGATTGTGTACTGAGTGAGAATTATTCTTACGTGCACGTGGTTTGTGAAGGTTTGTGTATATAAATGCATGGTTATGTGCTGCATGAGAATGACGTGGTTGACTAGCATGAGTGGTGTTGTACCCATGTGATTGGGTTTGAGGTTGAACAACCTGTTTACCCAATTTGGTTTCTAATCTTTTAGAAACAGCTTGCAGTTCATCAACCTTAATATTTAAGCCATATATCTTAGTCATGGAAATCTTGTGTCTACTCTTTTCTTCAGCAAGCAACGTGTTGAGTGTAGTAATTTCTTGAGTTTGTTGCTCAATACGTGCTTCAGCATCATGTAAGCTTAATTTAAGCTTGGATACTTCATCAGTGTCATTAGTGGGTGTCGTGTTTCTAACATTATCAAGAAGTAAAGAAACTCTTTGTATCTCATCTTCAAGACTTTTGATTTTGTCCTTGGCATGTTTGTATTTACCGATGACCTTTTTGTGATCATCGAGTAAATCAGTGAAAGCATCGCCAAGTTCATCAAAAGAGAAGTCATCTAGAGTTTCGTTAGATACCTTGTTGGAAGTTGCCATTAGGCACACATTTGTTGTATCTTGAGGAGAGCCTTTTTCTTCCTCGGAGTCACTCGCTTCACTTTCATGCCAAATTCCTGTGTTGGCATATTTCTTTGATGAGTTCTTTTTGTATGGCTTCTCATAGCGGTTGCTCTTCTTCAAGAATGGGCAGTCTTTTCGGACATGTCCAGTCTTCTTGCAACTGTAACAGGTTGGCTCTTCTTCATCATCTTCTTGTGAATCCTTCTTCCTTCGATTGAAGCGAAGGAATTTTCTGAAGTTGCGAACCATGAGAGCTTGGTCTTCATCATCCGAGTTATCGTCTTCGGTCTCATCGTGATCAGCCCTTCGTCGATGAGCTTTGAGTGCGATCTCCCTGGTCTTCGGAGCAGGCTCTTCGAAGTCCTTGAGGTCAAGCTCGTGAGTCATGAGCTTACCCATCAAGGTCTCCATTGATATTGATGTGAGATCGTTTCCTTCTATGATGGCCGTCACCTTAGGGTTCCAAATCTTTGGCAACCCTCTGAGTAACTTACGAATCTTTTCGTGGTTTGAGTACTGCTTACCAAGCGAGGATAGAGGATTGATGATGTCGAAGAATCTTGTAAACATTTGAGTGATCGTCTCATTTGGCTTCATCTTGAAGGCTTCGTATTCTTGAGTGAGACGGCTTATTTTAGATTCCTTGACTTGTGTGGTTCCCTCATGCGTCACTTCTAGAAGTCTCCATACTTCATGAGCAGTGGTGCATGTGGAGACCCTGTTGAATTCATTCCTGTCTATAGCACAGAATAAAGCATTAATAGCCCTAGCATCTAGACTTGCCTGTTTCTTCTCCTCGACAGAATATTTGTCGTGTGGTTTCTCAATGAGGTCACCATCGACAACTATCCTGACGGGCTTTTTGTAACCGTCAGTGACGACAGTCCACAGGTCAAAGTCTAGAGACTTAAGATAGAAGCTCATCCTTGTTTTCCAATATGTATAATTTGTTCCATCAAATAGGGGAGGCCTATGAGTGGACTGACCTTCACCATGATTGGAAATCAAGGATTGTGTGGTTGCCATGGATCAGCTCTTAGGATGTTAGTCCTTAAAAAGAGAACAGAGCTTTGATACCAATTGAAGAACAGTTTGGCAACTCTAGAGGGGGGTGAATAGAGTATATATAGAAAAATGACCAATTAAAAATAACTCTTTCACCAATAATAAATAATCAGAGTAAAGTGCGAAAAATAAAAGGAGATTAAAAGAGCATACGCAAACACAGCAATTTTAACCTGGTTTCCCTCGTGGAGGACTAGTCCAGGCCTGAGAACTCTAGCTCAGGATTAAATCTACTATTTGTGAAATAGTAGTTTACAACCCGTGCCTTTTCTTCAGAAGAGCACGTCAACTTCTAACAGATGATCGCAGTGGCGATTTGCTTGGAATTGTCCAAGCGACTTCTTTGACTCTTGTACAAGAATCCTAACTGAGAGATGCTGAGCACTCGACACTTAGGAGGCTTGTGGCTAGTAGATGGGAAGGGTATGGCTTACTTGAGCTTATAAGAGAGAAGAGAAAAGAAGATTGGATGGATTGGAATGAGAGAATTCATGTCCTATTTATAGTATTTTTATAGGCAGAATTCGGGTAGGAAAATTCAAAAATTTGGCCGTTGGACAACTAGCAACCAGCTAACCCTAAAATTAGAATTCCTGATTTCTAGGGGACAGAGTTCGGCCCGAACTCTGTGTGGAGGCAGAGTTCGGCCCGAACTCTGTCTCCAGAGCACAGAGTGGTTCTAAGGGGATTTTTGGGCAGTGTTTGGTTCAGTGGAGCTTGGGATTTTGGGTAGGCTGTAGACTAAGTGTCAAGAGCTCAGCAAGACTCAGAGTACACAAGTCTAGACTCAATGAAAATATAAAATATAGACTCAAAAACACACTAAGAGCCGGAGACTGAGCTGTCGTCTGTCTTGAACTGTTATGCAGACGTCGTGTGTCGTATTGAATTAATACAGATATTATTTAGTCAATGTAGTCAATATTTGGTTGACTGTGACTTTGTGTCAACATAATCGTGAAGCCTTTTTCGTTTTATACCTTTTTGTAAAATATCTGAAATTCAAAAATTGCATCACTTTTGTTTGATAAGAAATAAACCCAAGTAAAACGAGAGAAATTATCAACAAGAACAAAAGCGTAGAGCTTACCGCCATGACTAGCGACTCTACTAGGACCAAATAAATCCATGTGAATTAACTGTAAAGGTCTAGAAGTACTTACAGCGTTGATAGATTTAAAAGTAGACCTGTCACTCCCTGATTCCGGTATACGTATTTTTAGTACGTATACTGCTTATTTGTATTTACGTATATTTATACGATATTTATTTTGTTGTATTTCTTCATGTATATCCCAAATTATTTGACAAAATAATATTTCGTAATTTATTTTCTGTGATTTTAGTTTACAGTTTTGGCTCTAATTGGGTGACATGTTCTCGGTTCACTTGAACCCGTTGGGTCATCATGAACCAACTTGGTTTAGGCTTTTATATAAAACCCCATTCCTTTTCTCTCCCCTCATTCATTCCTCATAACTCCTCTCATTTACTTCCTTCACCCAACCAAAGGCAAGTATCAACTTGCACAAGGGAGAGATCCATCATTTTCATTTTTACTTCAAAATTTTTACCAAAACTTGTTCTTCTCCTCATTCTCTACTAGATTAGAACTCGGAATTTTCTGATTGGAAGCTTTAATTTTTGTAGATCTAAGTTTTAAACATTTTCGGTTTTCCTTGGTTTTGATCTACTAAACTCCATCATTTTCAAGTTTTAATGGTTCTATGTTGTAGAGAATTGAATTTTACTCAAGATTGAACTTTGAAAATCGAAATTTGGTTAAGATTTGACTTAGTTATGATTTTTGGAGTTTTTTAGGGTTCATGGTTCTTCCCTCTCAGTTGAGGGGAAGAAGATGAACAGTGCCCTGTGTCCGCGCCCTCCGCGCGTGCGCATCCCGCGCCGCGCTTATGGGAGGTCCCGCGCCCGTGTCCGCGCCCTCCGCGCATGCGCATCCCGCGCCGCGCTTATGGGAGGTCCCGCGCCCGTGTCCGTGCCCTCCGTGCGCGCGCATCCAGCGCCGCGCTTATGGGAGGACGCGCCCCTGCGCCCTGCGTGGTGCCTGTGCCCGCGTGGTCTCCCGCGCCGCGTGGTTCCAGCACCAGTCCGTGCCCTCGCGTGGTGCCTGCGCCCTGCGTGGTCCGCGCCCCTGCGCCCTGCGTGGTGCCTGCGCCCTGCGTGGTGCCCGCGTGGTCTCCTGCGCCCTGCGTGGTGCCCGCGCCCGCGTGGTCTCCTGCGCCCTGCGTGGTGCCCGCGCCCGCGTGGTCTCCTGCGCCCTGCGTGGTGCCTGCGCCCTGCGTGGTTCGCGCCCCTGCGCCCGCGTGGTCTCCCGCGCCCTGCGTGGTCGTCATGCGCCCGGCCGTTTTTTCCCGCGCCCGTGTGGCCGTCCGCGCTCATGACCGCGCCCTCGCCCGCCACGCGCCCGCGCCATGGAGGTGACGCGCCCGCGTTGGTTGGCCGACCTTGCCTTAGTACCTAGTCAGCCTGTCCCTGGTTTTCCATTTTTCATGCTACCTTGGCTTATATACGTGTATATGTATTGGTTTGTGTATGCGATATATCCTTACGCCTTTTGTCCTGAGCATGAATCTGACCCTGGAGAACAAAGTGTTCCTACTCGCTACATGTGCCTGAATGTCCCGGTTCTCGTTCGTGCTTGACAAATGACTCGTAATCCCACGTGGCGCATTGCAATGTTGTAATACACTAAGGAGGGTAGAACATGTTGACATACTGATCGGCATGGATCCTCACTTGGGGTACTCGTACTACGGTACGACATTCTAGGAGGATGATCATGCAGGCCACAGCATGAGGATCCAAGGTTTCACCTAGGGCTAAATTAGGCAACTAAATATACTAGATGCATGGGAAGGGCAAATCCCGAGATCGTGTTACACCAGCCGCCTTGAGATATTGTCTTGACGCGCCGGCTGGTCTCCACGGATACTGTGTCATCTGCAACGAGTGGATGACTGTATCCGATTAATTCCTGCTACATATTATATGTTTTAGCAAGGTAGCCTTACGAGGGACCTGTGCTCAAATCATACCTGTCTACGCGAACCCCTGGGTTGGCTAGCCTTGCTGGAAAGATACGATCTGAGGACTCTGATAATTAATGCGAGGATAACCTCGCCATACTAGAAACTCGTAGACTTGACTGGCCGTGAAAATGACTTGCTTGTATTTTTCTTTTACCTTCCGCGAGTAACTGAGGAAAGCGGACTGTTATGGTGCGTGATCCAACCCATGTTCTTGTTTGATTGTTGGGTTGGTTATCGTACTATGACAGGCTGCGGACCGAAGTTACGAACGGAAGCCTTAATTTGATTGTGATGTGTTACTCCTGTGAATGACTAAGGAACATGGCCCACCGCGGTACGTGATCCAACCCATGTTCTTGTTTGATTGTTGGGTTGGTTATCGTACTGCGATGGTCTGTCGACCGAAGTCACGACCAGGAGATCTTCTTACTTATATCTGTAAACTTATGTGAAGGTCATAGAGTGCGACGCGTCCCGGCTCCATGTGGCACCTTTTGTCCTTGTTTGGTTGTAAGGGTGCCAGATGGGTCCGACGATGTAACGCTACCCTATAGCCGCAGCATAAGCTTTATTCTTATCATTATAACTGAGTTTTATCTTAACTCTTGTGCCCCTTTGGCGGTACTTGCTATTCGGGGCTGACCCCGCTGGTTTTGTTTGGCCAGATTCCGTAGCAGAGCCTGAGGACACGATCTTCCTCCCTGACATCCATGGTGCATACTAGGAGCATGGCAGTTCGGGGACTCGAGTGGGTTTCTTCTCCACCACTCCTGCTTATACTTTTGCGGCGTTTAGCCACCGGCACCTGTTAGCCGGATTACTCGATATTTTGTATCGGTACATAATTGTAATTAAACAGATTGCAGTTGTGTATAATTTTGTACTCCTGACTCTCTGAGATAGCTAAATTATAAAGCTAGTCTCTCATGATCATTTTGATGAAGCGTCAGGGACGCCTTACTGCTTTATCTTTAATGTTCATCTATTTGCTGATATGATTTGATTGATTGAGACATAGAACTCTGTGGGACCATAGGAGACTTGATTGTAGCATGTACCCCCTAGTCTCTCGACAGCCACGATCGCCGTATGACGTTACGTACCTCATATGGAGTAGCTGGCCTAGTCCGTCCCCGTATTTCGGTACTGGGGCGTGACAAGGTTTTAGTGGTGGCCCATGCAGGTCTGATATTCAGACTTGTGGGGTATTGCGAATTATTAGGAGTCTCAATCAAAACTTGTTCCCCTTAAAATTCTGTTTCGAATTCTCTGTCCTTGCCTTGATCTCTAACTTGACTTGCATCCTTGAAATCTTCCTCGTCCGAACTTGATAATCTTATATTCTTCTCCATAGGGGTGCTTCATTCTCAGTAGCAGGAGAGGCCCATGAGGAAGAGCAGCAAGAGCATGGCTCGACTGGGCAGCAACAGGGAAAAGAACCTTCTCCAGTGTAGGCACGAGCAGAAAGGGAACCAGAGGCAGTGCAGCCGCAGGTTATTGAAACTCCTGCAGCACCAGCAGCGACGGCAGTACCAGACGCCGTAGCACTCCTGGAGATCATCCGGGGGTTTCTTGTCACTAACCAACAGCAACAGACTCGGCAGCAGGAGCAGAACGTGTTGCTGAACCAAGGGATTCAGTTAGCTCTTGAGAGGAGTGCCGGGGTTGACTCGGGAGCATCAGGAAGGTTCCGTCGCTTGAACCCGAGGTATTTTGATGGCACGGAGGATGCCATCACTGCGGATGCCTGGATTCAAGACATTGAAGCCATTCTTGTGGCAGCCAAGGTTCCAGATGATGAGAAGGTTGACCAGGTCAAACTGGTACTTCAGGATCTTGCCCGCGACTGGTGGGCATCAGAAGAAGTTGGTATAAGACGCCCTGTTCGTTGGACCACCTTCAGTGACAGATTCAAGGCCAAGTATTTTGGCATAGTAGCTCGATATGAGCTCCAGCAGAAGTTCATCAGTCTCAAGCAAGCAGGCAAGACCGTAGATGGGTATGCAGCAGAGTTCTGCAGATTGTGTCGTTTCGCACCAGCAATGGTGGCAACGGAGCCAGAGAAAGCTATGAGGTTCCAGCAGGGACTTCATTTGGAATTATTGCAGCTTGTGGAAGGACACGACTACCAGACGTTTGACGCTGTCTTGACGGCAGCCCGGAGGCACGAGCTTACCCAGCAGAGGTTGGCATCAAGGACAGGAGGTCAGAAGAGATCTCATTCTCAGGTTGGAGGAGGAGCAATGCAGCGAACATCGGCACCAGCACCCGGTGTACGTATTCATGATGCAGGAGCGCCGCGGAGGACGGCCGTGTCAACTAATACAGCGCCAGTTCGGCATCAGCAGCCGAGAAACCAGCAACAGCGTCAGGGAGCACCCCAGGGCTGTACATTTTGTGGGAAGGCAGGGCACACGAGGGAGGTGTGCCGGTCAGCGAATGGCTTATGCTTGAGGTGTGGTAGTTCAGACCACCGTATTTCCACCTGTCCTATGATGCAGAGGCCAGGAGGGCCAGCTCAGCAGTTTCCAGCATTGCCAGCTCCGGTGGCAACCCCGAGTGGAGGGCCAGTATTAGCAGTAAGGCCCCTAGCCCAGCGTCTACCAACGCAGGCTCAGATGTTCCGCCAGGCACAGGAAGCCGAAGGCCCGCAGAGGCAGCAACAGCATGGTCGAGGAAGGCCGCAACAAGGGGCTCCGCGGGGCCAGGCTCTCACATTGACCTTGGGAGAGGCTCTAGCATCTAGTGATGTGGTGGCAGGTAAAATTCTCGTCACCTCATTTCCTGCTGTAGCATTATTTGATTCAGGCGCTACTCATTCATTCATCTCTGCACAATATGCTATACGGATTGGATTAGAGTTTGAGGCATTGCCGGAGAGGATGGATATACTCACCGGCAATGGGCTCGTAGAAGTTAGCAGAGTGCGCTTTTCATGTCCGATAGAGGTGTGTGGGCATTTATTGCCCGCCTCATTGATTGAATTCCCTATGAGGAATTTCGATGTCGTTCTTGGCATGGACTGGTTGAGAGACAGTCATGCGACCATTGATTGTAGAGGAGGTAGGGTCATATTCAGCATTTCTGGGATGGAGCAGTTCATCTTTACTCGAACCTTGAAGAATCAGGCCGGAGGCGTCATCTCAGCAGCAGTGTCAGAGCCAGGACAGATTCCGAGAGTGGTCAAAGATTTTCTCGACGTCTTTCCTGATGAGCTCCCAGGGATATCCCCAGTCAGAAAGGTAGAATTTAGCATTGAGTTGAACCCTGGAACGAGGCCTATTGCAGACAGAGTTTACAGAATGTCGCCGTCAGAACAGGATAAGTTGTATCAACATGAAGAAGAGTTGAAGTCTAAGGGATTCATCCGAGACAGTAAATCGCCCTGGGCCGCGCCAGTGATTCTAGTTCCCAAGAAGGATGGGTCGACGAGGATGTGCATCGACTACCGCAAGCTGAATGCAGTAACAGTGAAGAATAAGTACCCGCTACCAAGGATTGATGACCTGTTTGACCAGTTGAGCAAGGCCAGTATTTTTTCCAAGATCGATCTTCGGTCGGGATACTATCAAGTAAGAGTCCGGGAGCAAGATATACCGAAGACAGCATTCAGATCTAGATATGGGCATTATGAGTTTTTAGTAATGCCCTTTGGACTAACCAATGCCCCCGCAGTATTCATGGATTTAATGAACCACATCTTTCTGTCGTATTTGGATAAATTTGTGGTGGTGTTCCTAGATGACATTCTTGTCTATTCCAGCAGTGAAGAGGAGCATGAGAAACATCTTAGGACTGTCTTGCAGACATTGAGGGAGCATCAACTTTATGCGAAGCTCGACAAGTGTGAATTCTGGTTAGATCACATTTCGTTCCTGGGGCATGTAATTTCTGGGGCAGGAGTGTCAGTGGATCCGAAGAAGATTGAGGCCGTAGAGCATTGGCCGATCCCGAGAACAGTTACAGAAGTACGAAGTTTCTTAGGATTAGCTGGTTACTACAGAAGGTTCGTGGCGGACTTTGCCAGGATCTCTGCGCCCTTAACGCGTTTGACGCACAAGGATGTAGAGTTTGTTTGGTCAGCTAGCTGTCAGGCATCATTTGAAGAATTGAAGAAGAGGTTGATCTCAGCCCCGATCTTGACGCTTCCGGTAGGAGCGGGAGGCTTTACAGTATATTGTGACGCATCTGGGAGGGGTCTTGGGTGTGTATTGATGCAGCATGGAAAGGTGATAGCATATGCGTCTCGGCAGCTTCGAGACCATGAGAAGAATTACCCGACTCACGATTTAGAGTTAGCAGCTGTGGTATTTTCACTCAAGTTGTGGAGGCATTATTTATATGGAGATCGAGTAGAGATTTATACTGATCATAAGAGTTTGAAATACGTGTTCACGCTGCGAGATTTGAACATGAGGCAAAGAAGATGGTTAGAACTACTGAAGGATTTTGATGTGGATCTTCAGTATCATCCAGGCAAGGCGAATGTAGTTGCAGATGCACTGAGTAGGAGAGACAGTACTTTTATCTTGGCTTCGCAGAAGCACATTCTAGCAGATCTTCAGAATATGGGGATTGAGGTAATTTTGCCAAGGGATATGGGAAGAATGACCAGCATGCAGATTCAGTCAACCTTGGTAGAGAGGATCAGGGTAGCACAAGCAGGAGATCCACAGATTCAGAAGTTGCGGTCAGAGTGTGAATCAGGCCGTAGGAAGGAATTAGTAATTCATGAGGATGGTACGCTCAGGTTTGGAAATAGACTCTGTGTGCCGAGTGGAGACCTTCGGCAAGAAGTTATGTCCGAAGCTCATAGTTCTATTTACTCCATTCATCCAGGAGGAACGAAGATGTATCGAGATATCAGGCAGTACTTTTGGTGGAATGGCATGAAAAGGGAGATAGCGAGATTTGTATCCAAGTGTCTGGTATGCCAGCAGGTGAAAGCCGAGCAGCAGAGACCAGCAGGATTGCTTCAGCCGCTTCCTATCCCAGAATGGAAATGGGAACACATCACGATGGATTTTGTGACCGGTTTACCTAGATCCCCGACTGGTAAAAATGCAGTTTGGGTGATAGTAGATCGACTCACGAAGGTCGCTCATTTCCTTCCCTTCCGAGTTGGACAGACTACTGAGCAGTTAGCAGAAATGTACATGAAGCAGATAGTAAGGCAGCACGGTGTCCCAGTTAGTATAGTATCAGATCGGGATACGCGGTTTACTTCCCATTTTTGGCGGAGCTTGCACCAAAGTTTGGGGACCAAGTTAAGATTCAGTACAGCATATCATCCGCAAACCGACGGACAGTCAGAAAGAACCATTCAGACATTAGAAGATATGCTACGGGCGTGTACATTAGATTTTGGTAGATCTTGGGAGGACCACCTCCATCTAGTGGAGTTCTCCTATAACAACAGCTACCAGGCTAGCATTCAAATGGCCCCGTTCGAAGCATTGTACGGAAGGAAGTGCAGGTCCCCTTTGGCATGGGACGACGTCGAAGAACGGAAGTTGTTGGGACCAGAGATGATCACGCAGACTGTGGAGATAGTTAAGTGGGTCAGAGAGCGCCTTCGAGTTACACAGGACCGACATCGTCATTGGGCAGATCAGCATCGTAGGCCTCTAGAGTTCAGAGTTGGCGACCAAGTGTTTCTGCGGATTTCGCCAACTCGGGGTATCATTAGATTTGGAACCCGAGGAAAGCTTAGTCCAAGATACGTTGGTCCTTTCAAGATTCTCGCTCGGGTAGGCGATGTGGCTTATCGACTTGCCCTTCCGCCTTCGTTAACTGGCATACATGATGTGTTTCATGTGTCCCAGTTACGTGGGTATGTCCCGGATCCGAGTCATGTCCTCGATCATTCAGAGTTAGTCGTTGGTACCGACTTAACTTACGAGGAACAACCCGTATCTATTTTAGACCGGCGAGAGAAGGTACTCAAGAATCGGACGATAAGCCTTGTCCGTGTTTCTTGGAATCATCACTCTCCGGGAGAGTCAACTTGGGAGCGCGAGGACGAGATCCGATCTCGGTATCCGCATTTGTTTGGTTTGTGAGGTATATCTTTATACCATAATGACGCGATTCCACATTCACTGCACCTGCTTGTATTATACTTTTGTGATGTAGATAATAACTGCTTGTTAGTTAACTTGCATGTGATTGTGCCTTGCTTGTCCTGATCTTTCAATCCTGTCTTGGCTGGAATTCCGAGGACAGAATTTTTCTAAGAAGGGTAGAGATGTCACTCCCTGATTCCGGTATACGTATTTTTAGTACGTATACTGCTTATTTGTATTTACGTATATTTATACGATATTTATTTTGTTGTATTTCTTCATGTATATCCCAAATTATTTGACAAAATAATATTTCGTAATTTATTTTCTGTGATTTTAGTTTACAGTTTTGGCTCTAATTGGGTGACATGTTCTCGGTTCACTTGAACGCGTTGGGTCATCATGAACCAACTTGGTTTAGGCTTTTATATAAAACCCCATTCCTTTTCTCTCCCCTCATTCATTCCTCATAACTCCTCTCATTTACTTCCTTCACCCAACCAAAGGCAAGTATCAACTTGCACAAGGGAGAGATCCATCATTTTCATTTTTACTTCAAAATTTTTACCAAAACTTGTTCTTCTCCTCATTCTCTACTAGATTAGAACTCGGAATTTTCTGATTGGAAGCTTTAATTTTTGTAGATCTAAGTTTTAAACATTTTCGGTTTTTCTTGGTTTTGATCTACTAAACTCCATCATTTTCAAGTTTTAATGGTTCTATGTTGTAGAGAATTGAATTTTACTCAAGATTGAACTTTGAAAATCGAAATTTGGTTAAGATTTGACTTAGTTATGATTTTTGGAGTTTTTTAGGGTTCATGGTTCTTCCCTCTCAGTTGAGGGGAAGAAGATGAACAGTGCCCTGTGTCCGCGCCCTCCGCGCGTGCGCATCCCGTGCCGCGCTTATGGGAGGTCCCGCGCCCGTGTCCGCGCCCTCCGCGCGTGCGCATCCCGCGTCGCGCTTATGGGAGGTCCCGCGCCCGTGTCCGCGCCCTCCGCGCGCGCGCATCCCGCGCCGCGCTTATGGGAGGACGCGCCCCTGCGCCCTGCGTGGTGCCTGTGCCCGCGTGGTCTCCCGCGCCGCGTGGTTCCAGCACCAGTCCGCGCCCTCGCGTGGTGTCTGCGCCCTGCGTGGTCCGCGCCCCTGCGCCCTGCGTGGTGCCTGCGCCCTGCGTGGTGCCCGCGTGGTCTCCTGCGCCCTGCGTGGTGCCCGCGCCCGCGTGGTCTCCTGCGCCCTGCGTGGTGCCCGCGCCCGCGTGGTCTCCTGCGCCCTGCGTGGTGCCTGCGCCCTGCGTGGTCCGCGCCCCTGCGCCCGCGTGGTCTCTCGCGCCCTGCGTGGTCGTCATGCGCCCGGCCGTTTTTCCCGCGCCCGTGTGGCCGTCCGCGCTCATGACCGCGCCCTCGCCCGCCACGCGCCCGCGCCATGGAGGTGACGCGCCCGCGTTGGTTGGCCGACCTTGCCTTAGTACCTAGTCAGCCTGTCCCTGGTTTTCCATTTTTCATGCTACCTTGGCTTATATACGTGTATATGTATTGGTTTGTGTATGCAATATATCTTTACGCCTTTTGTCCTGAGCATGAATCTGACCCTGGAGAACAAAGTGTTCCTACTCGCTACATGTGCCTGAATGTCCCGGTTCTCGTTCGTGCTTGACAAATGACTCGTAATCCCACGTGGCGCATTGCAATATTGTAATACACTAAGGAGGGTAGAACATGTTGACATACTGATCGGCATGGATCCTCACTTGGGGTACTCGTACTACGGTACGACATTCTAGGAGGATGATCATGCAGGCCACAGCATGAGGATCCAAGGTTTCACCTAGGGCTAAATTAGGCAACTAAATATACTAGATGCATGGGAAGGGCAAATCCCGAGATCGTGTTACACCAGCCGCCTTGAGATGTTGTCTTGACGCGCCGACTGGTCTCCACGGATACTGTGTCATCTGCAACGAGTGGATGACTGTATCCGATTAATTCCTGCTACATATTATATGTTTTAGCAAGGTAGCCTTACGAGGGACCTGTGCTCAAATCATACCTGTCTACGCGAACCCCTGGGTTGGCTAGCCTTGCTGGAAAGATACGATCTGAGGAGTCTGATAATTAATGCGAGGATAACCTCGCCATACTAGAAACTCGTAGACTTGACTGGCCGTGAAAATGACTTGCTTGTATTTTTCTTTTACCTTCCGCGAGTAACTGAGGAAAGCGGACTGTTATGGTGCTTGATCCAACCCATGTTCTTGTTTGATTGTTGGGTTGGTTATCGTACTATGACAGGCTGCGGACCGAAGTTACGAACGGAAGCCTTAATTTGATTGTGATGTGTTACTCCTGTGAATGACTAAGGAACATGGCCCACCGCGGTACGTGATCCAACCCATGTTCTTGTTTGATTGTTGGGTTGGTTATCGTACTGCGATGGTCTGTCGACCGAAGTCACGACCAGGAGATCTTCTTACTTATATCTGTAAACTTATGTGAAGGTCATAGAGTGCGACGCGTCCCGGCTCCATGTGGCACCTTTTGTCCTTGTTTGGTTGTAAGGGTGCCAGATGGGTCCGACGATGTAACGCTACCCTATAGCCGCAGCATAAGCTTTATTCTTATCATTATAACTGGGTTTTATCTTAACTCTTGTGCCCCTTTGGCGGTACTTGCTATTCGGGGCTGACCCCGCTGGTTTTGTTTGGCCAGATTCCGTAGCAGAGCCTGAGGACACGATCTTCCTTCCTGACATCCATGGTGCATACTAGGAGCATGGCAGTTCGGGGACTCGAGTGGGTTTCTTCTCCACCACTCCTGCTTATACTTTTGCGGCGTTTAGCTACCGGCACCTGTTAGCCGGATTACTCGATATTTTGTATCGGTACATAATTATAATTAAACAGACTGCAGCTGTGTATAATTTTGTACTCCTGACTCTCTGAGATAGCTAAATTATAAAGCTAGTCTCTCATGATCATTTTGATGAAGCGTCAGGGATGCCTTACTGCTTTATCTTTAATGTTCATCTATTTGCTGATATGATTTGATTGATTGAGACATAGAACTCTGTGGGACCATAGGAGACTTGATTGTAGCATGTACCCCCTATTCTCTCGACAGCCACGATCGCCGTATGACGTTACGTACCTCATATGGAGTAGCTGGCCTAGTCCGTCCCCGTATTTCGGTACTGGGGCGTGACAAGACCTATGTGCTTTGTTCTTTTCACAGTCAGCACATACCATATCTCTCTTTAATGGAATCTCAGGAAGTCCTCTTACCAACTTCTTTGTACTTAGTCGTGAGATAGTATCCATATTTGCATGTCCTAGTCTCATGTGCCATAGCCAGCTTTCATCTTGATTGGCTACTAGGCACCTACCTGTATTATTAGTATTCTCCAAAAAGAAAACATAAATATTGTCTTCTCTGATCCTTTTATATATGGGATCACCAGATGACAAATCATATATGGTACATTTATCTTTCACAAAATTGATACCATAACCATTATCTGCCAAATGACTTATGCTTAATAGGTTATGTTTCAATTCTGTTACTAGACAAACATCCTTTATTACAAGATAGGGAGAAATACCTACAGTACCATTACCAATTATATTACCTCTCAAATTATTTCCGAAGGAGATATATCCTTCTTTCTTTATCGATAGCGTAGCGAATAAAGATGCATCACCAGTCATGTGTTGCGAACATCCGCTATCGAGGATCCATTTGTTTCTAGCATGAGAGGGTTGAGGGTCCACCTACAAGACAAGTAGATGAATCCTTGGGTACCCATTTTCTGAAGGGTCCATTCTGATTAGCTTTAGTCTCCAGATTAAAGTGTGATTGTCAAAAAGCTTTCTTGTTAACAATACTGTGATATGTGTCCATGCGTGCCACAGTAAGTGTAAGTAAGTTTGGAATCAGATGTGGTCACAACTGTGTTTACATGCTTGTTTGGTTTGGAGAACCTATAAGTGAAAGCATGATGATATTCGTGTTTCTTCTGTGCTTTCTTATTCTTAGTCCTCTTAGGTGTATACTTGGCATTAGGACTAATTTTAGGCTGTGTCACAGGTATTGTCTGTTTGCCTAACTTGATTTCTAACTTTTTAGAAATCACAATAGACTCTTCATATCTAGCAGTCATATCTGAGAGTCTTTGTTCTGTTACTAGGTGGTTCTTCTTCTCTATGTCATATAGTTCTTGTATCTTGACATAGTCTCTTTCTTTCTTTTTAATTTTGAGGATAGCCTCATGATAGTCTACCTTGAGTTTGGCTATCTCTTCCGTGTTACCGGTAGTAGACGTCTCTCTAATATCTTCAATAAGATAGGACAGTCTAGCTAACTCGGTTGTGTATGCCTTAATCTCTTTTCGAGATTGCTTATACTTGTCGAGCACATTTTTGTGATCTTCAAGTAATTCGCTAAAGGTATTTTCTAATTCATCGAAAGTAAAATCATCATATAAAGGGTTTGAAGATACCTTATCAAATGCCATAAGACAGACATTTGCATTGCCGCAGGGTCTATCCTCTTCTTCTGTATCACTGGCATCACTTTCATGCCAGATACTTGTGTTGGCATACTTTCGACCGGTTGTTGCTTTTCTGCTTGATCTTGATCTGTCATATGGACTTCTTTTCTTTGAAGTTGGACAGTACTTCTTCATGTGCCCTGTCTTCTTACATCCAAAGCAAATGGTTTCATCTTCATTGCTTTCTTGGACATCTCTTTTCCTTCTACTTGATTTCTCAAACTTTAGGAATCTTCGGAAGTTCTTCACAAGTAGGGCTTGTTCATCACCACTTGATGATTCTTTATCAGAATTATTGTATGTTGATTTTCTTGCTTGAGCTTTAAAGGCAATAGATTTTTCTTTTGACGTTGCTTCTTCAAAGTCTTGCAAATCAAGTTCATGGGTCATCAGCTTCCCCATCAGTGTTTTCAAGGACATTGTGGTGAGATCATTTCCTTCAATAATTGTTGTGGCTTTTGGATTCCAGTTCTTGGTTAGAGCCCGCAGCACTTTTCTAATCTTCTCATGATTGCTGTAATTCTTGCCAAGAGATTGTAGAGGATTAGTTATATCAAGGAAACGAGTAAACATCTGTGTAATTGACTCACCGGGTTTCATCTTAAAAGATTCATATTCCTGAGTCAGTCTACTAATTTTAGATTCCTTCACTTGGGAAGTACCTTCATGAGTTACCTCAAGAAGTTTCTAAATTTTGTGAGACGTCTTACAGGTTGAAACTCTGTTGAACTCCGTTTTGTCAATTACACAGAATAGTGCGTTGATGGCACGAGCATCTAGACTAGCCTTAGCTTTTTCAGCTTCAGTGTATTTGTCATGAGGCTTGTCTACAAGCTGGCCTTCAACCACTGTGGGTGCTAGTTTCTTATAACCATCAATGACTATAGACCAAAGATCAAAGTCAAGAGACTTTAGAAAGAAAGTCATTCGTGTTTTCCAATAGGTATAATTTGTTCCATCAAATAGGGGCGGTCTATTTGTGGATTGCCTTTCACCGTTGAATATTGATTTCACGGCTGCCATATATACTCTCTAAGGTTTGTTATATAAGAATATAACCTGCTCTGATACCAATTGTAGGACCGTTGAGCACCTCTAGAGGGGGGTGAATAGAGTGTGTGTGTGCAGCGAAAAATAATCACCAATTAAAAATTAAACTATGGCAGTGAAATAAGAGACAGTAAATATAAAGCAGCAAGAGATAGAGAATTCAAACTCAGCGACACGGCGATATATACTGGTATCCCTCTGAGAGGACTAATCCAGTCTCGAGTACTCTTGCTCCATGTTAATCCACTATGGCACAAGCTTTAACTGAGAGCTTGTAGTCTCTTACAATACCGTGCTTGGTGACAAGTGTACGACCGACTTTACAACACCGTGCTTGGTGACGAGCGCACGACCAGCTCCACAACAAAAAAAATTGCTGAACTTGGAACGACCTCTTTACAACTCTTGGATTACCAAAAAACTCTAAATCAACTCTGATATTACTGGCTTTTGGCTAAGAGGTGTATAGGTATGATTTGAAAATCTTGGATCGTTTGAAAACACTTGAATAGAAGAGAAGAGAAGATGAAGAGTGAATGAATGATTTGAAATAAAAAGTTCTTCTCTATTTATAGGTGTTTTCTGGAACCGAACTCGGACAGAGTTCGGATGCATATATCTCGCAAAGAGACGTTGCTCACAGATTTGGAGGCGACAAAAGTTTGAATATAAACTGACCGAACTCGGACAGAGTTCGGACCGAACTCGGGCCGAACTCGGTTAGGAGTTCTGTCAGAAGATTTTCGAAATATTTTATCAGAAATTATTTTTCAAAGAGATTTTGGAATGTTTTGTAAAATGATATGAGAGTGGTAATGAATAGGCTTTTTAGAATATGGACTGGGATAATCCTAAGCCAGTATTACGAAAATTGATTTTACAAAATAAATCCTAGACTCAATAAAATGTAAAATATAGAATAAAATATAAAATGAGTCATCTCCAGATGTGATGATGTTGATGCTTCGTTGATGCAGTACAACGTCTGTTGAAATTGATTTCATATATCCTGAAATGATTAGCAGCAGTTTGTATATTTTGTGTATTGACTTAAGTGCATGTTGATTATTGAAATCGGGTGTGACCATAGAATGGGCCAACAATAGAGAGAGGGTTAAGGGGGTATACATGTGTGTGTATAGTGGATCATGAGTGGAAATTGAGAGGGGGACTGATTTCAGTTTTAAATCAACATGTAAACTCAAAGCCTATAATCAAGTCTCAGTTTCATATTGTTCTCATGTTTTCAGTTAACTTCCAAACTTATTTAAACTCTGTAATCTCTCAGGTTTCATTTAAATACAGTTTTCAGTATCCCAATTATCCATTCACAGTCCAATTCAACCCACATCTCGGTTTACCTATAACAGTCTCACATATAGTGGAAAACTCTATTTCAGTAAAGTCAATCTCAGTTTCAACATAGGGAGATTAATTCTCAGGTTTTTTATATTCATTCACAGGTTTCTACAGTTTACAGTTTGTTACCATTGAACGATTCATTTCAAACCCAAAGCCTATAACCCAATCTAACATGCATTTCAATTCAGTTTTCACATCAATTAAACCCTGAACCATCATACCAATCAATCAAACCCCAATCTCAGTTCTCTCAAAACCTGAGAATCAATATGGAAACCCAAACAATCATGGAAGCAATTTCGAGCATGACTTAAACCCAAACTCAATTTTAGTTTAAATAGTAATGAAGTTCACAGGTTTACATTCTCAGGTTATACCAACTTAAAATTCAGATAAATCAGCTTAGGTATCAGTGATTTGAAATCAGGAAACCTTGGTTATCATTCAAACTCAAACATTCGAATGAACCCAACGAAAACTCAAATCCTACACTTTAGTGTACATGTAAGAGAACTAGAAATATGAAATCAAAAACATAATTTGTGATCAAAAATCCTAAACTCAGGTTATCAAACCCGAACTCTGCAAATAGTATCAGCCAAAAATTTGAAATCCTTAAAATGAAACCAAATCCTTTGAAAACCCATAAACAGGTGCATAGTGGTGTTCTCCATATGTGGACGTGTCAGGGGGTTAACTTCGTGTCCAAAAACTGGACACGAATGTGTCCTAACAAAGAGAACACACAGACACGCGCTGTACAGCGCAGCATCGTACGGGCAAGCCAGTGTCTCGTGGACACGACACAAGCCATAAGACTTCTCGTGCTCAGAGACACGTGTAGCCCAGGCATAGGGCTACACACACATCACCCTGAATCGTGTCTTCGTGGTGACAGGACACGACATAAAGTGCATGTCAGTACGGATTTCCTGTACGTGCATAGTGTGTGTAAAGTCAGTGCGTGCGTGTTTTCGTGTCCGATACGACACGAGGTCATGCGAGACTTGGGGGTGACCTGTCAGTCACTGCTCCAAGGTACACTAAGTTTCGTGTGTCGAAATGCCGTGTCCAGAGAGAACTAGGACACGAGTAGCATGATAAAGTGCACGGGCTCGTGCTGCGTGTGTGCCTGTCCAATTTTGACACAAAAATGATACAATCATTGACTCAGTCGAATAGATTTGGAATCTACACACCAAGGGCTACACAACCGTGTATTTAGTTTTGGAAATTACTAAAATAATTTCCTATGTGGCATTTCATCGAACACTCTTTTAAAAGCACCGATACGTGTCCGATACGGACACGAAATGGACACGAATTCCTACCAAACTTGGGCTACACCTAGGGAAACCCTAAATGAATGCATCTATGGAAAGAAACTGAAATTTAAATAGGTTTTAGGGTAATTACCTATCGAGGGTGAAACCTCAATGAAAAATGAACAAGGGAATGTATCCTTCTCCAATTGAATGATCAATTCACTCCGAAACCTTGCTAGCTAGCCTCCCTTAGCACCCTCTACTATTGGGATGATGCAATTGATTAGGATCAAATTGGACTTAATTTGGATTAATTGGGAGAAGTTTAGGGAAGAACAAAGTAGGGTTCTTCTAGGTTTTTAAAAATAGGCAAAGGCTTCTAAGGGTGACACTTATAGGAGGGGGATCCTATGGTGGATGCCATTAGATAAATTAGGGTTAGGTTTTAGGTCTAGATGAGTGGCTAGGAGTTGTCCACCCAATTCTAAGCCTTCATATTAGTTCAACTAGTCATAAACTTTCTTTTTCACAAATATCCTAAGAGTAAATATCCTACTATGAAATATCTAGATATTAATAATCTTGTCATTTACTAGGTTACCCTAATCAATACTCTAAGCTCAAGGCTAATCTAGATTAGGCTAAGTTGTAGGTCAAGTCTCATCTAATAAATAGCACATATTTAATTAATACAATTTATAATTTCACAAAATTGTCAAAATGACCAAAATACTCTTAGGCTAAAAAGTTGTAATTAGTCATCCTAATCATATGACTAGGCTCCCTTGGTCATGGTTAGTCCCTAGGCTTAGCAATTCTAGGGTTACATTAATTAATCATCAAAATCATATTTCAATATTTTAAATAGTTTTAAATTAATTAAAAATCACCAAAAATTACAATATGATTTAAATATCATTATTAAATGATTATAATTACAAAATTTCAAAATTATCCTTATTTCTGAAAAGTGGGTGCAACACACCCTTTGAAGCACTGTATGGCAGGAAGTGCAGATTCCCGTAAGCCCGGGATGATATAGGTGAGAGGCAGATGCTTGGTCCAGAGATAGTTATGCAGACAATCGAGGTGGTCAGACAAGTCAAAAATTATCTTCAAGTTGCACAAGATCGTCAGCGTCATTGGGCCGATTATCATCGGCGTCCCCTTGAGTTTTCAGTCGTCGACCACGTGTTCCTTAGGATCTCGCCTACCCGTGGCGTCATTCGATTCGGCGTACGAGGAAAGCTTAGTCCTAGCTATATAGGGCCGTTTGACATTCTCGAGCGAGTAGGTGATGTGTCCTATCGTCTCGCTCTTCTGCCGTCGTTACGCGAGGTGCATGATGTCTTCCATGTATTCTAATTGTGACGGTCTATCCCGAATCCAAGCCATATTCTTGATCATTTAGAATTGGTTGTTGGTACCAACCTTTCGTATAAGGAAAGGCCTGTATCCATATTGGACCAAAAAGAGAAGGCACTCAAGAACAAGCCTATTAAGTTAGTTCGTGTTGCTTGGGGTCATCACTCTTTGGGTGAGTCAACGTGAGAGCATGAGGATGATATCCGATAGCGATATCCACACATGTTTGACTCATAAGGTATAATATCTTCCTTATGCCTTATGCTTTTAATTATTTGCTTGCATGAATGATTGCTTGACTGACTGCTAGTCGTAGCTTTCTTATAATTAAAATATAGCATGTCCCGACATCTCTAGCCTCTTGATTAAATTTTGAGGACAAAATTCTTTTAAGGTGGGTAGAGTTGTCACTCATGTTTCCCGTTATACGTATTTTCGTATGCGTATACGAGATCTCTGACGTTTGTCAGGTACACCCGTAGTTAGACTTGTCTTGCTTAGCCTAGTCTTGGTTTGATCATGACTTGGTTTATTTGATTGGTTTGGTTCAATTTGACTTGGTTTGACTTGGCTTGGCTTGGTTTGAGATGGAGAGGGTTGATATATAACCCAACTCCTTCTCTCTCTCTCTCTCCACATTTATTTCTACATTTACTTTTTTATTTACTTCTCCCACCTACACCCAAGCTCTAGGAAAGTGCAACTTGCTTCATGATGGATCTTGGATTTTATTGTTCCAATGTCTTCCTCTCCTAGTTCTAAGTCTCTTTAGAACTTGTCATTTTTGGTTTTGATGGATAGATTTTTGTAGATCTACGTTTTGCCCTTTCTCATGATTTTCTTGGTTTTGATCTATGAAAACTTGGTATTTTCGAAAACTAATTTTTCCATGTTGTAGAAAATTTCATTTTGTCTAATTTTAACATTTGAAAAGTTGGATTTGGACTTATTTTGACCAAGTTATAGACTTTTGAAGCTATGGGTTCAAACCATGGAAATTCCTGCTTATTGGAGAAGACAGTGAGCAGTGTGCGCAAGCTTTTAGCTTGCGCCACTATGTTGCGCACGCTCCTTAGTGCGACGCAACCTAAGTCAGGCGCAACCTGAGTCAGGCGTAACCCGATTCAAGCACAACCTAGCCTCGCGCAGTTTAGTGCCTAGCTCAACATGACTTGTCCCGACTCGTTCTGGCACAACTTGACCCGACCTTGTGCATTCTAGTGTCTGACTCCCTAGTGCCTAGGCGCAACCTGATGTTTGGGCGTAACATGTGACCTTGTGTCACGCCCCAGTACCGGAATACTGAGACGGACTAGGCCAGCTACACCGTATGAGGTATATAAACGTCATACGGCGATCGTGGCTGTCAAGAGACTAGGGGGTGTATGCTACAATCAGGTCTCCTATGGTCCCACAGAGCATCTATGTCTCAATCAATCAAAACAAGAAGCAGTAAGTAATGATCATATAAGACAAAGCAGTAAGGCGTCCCCGACGCTTCATCCGAATGATTCATGAGTCTAGCTATACAAAATGTTGAGCTAGTTCCGAGAGTCAATAGTACATAACTATAGTCAGCTGCAGTCTGATTTAATTACAATTATGCAAAGAAAACTAGTGTCCAGAACTGCCGGCTAAACAAGTGCCGGTGGCTAAACGCCAAGTACAAAATAGAAGATATCAGAGCGGTGAAGAAGAAACCCACTCATGGTCCCTGGCGCCCATACTCCTGGTGTGCACCATTGTTCGGGTGGAAGGATGGATCCTCTGGAGCTGCTACGAGATCTGGCCAAACAAAACCAGCGGGGTCAGGCCCCGAATAGCAAGTACCACAAGGGAGCACAAAAGAGTGAGATAAATCCAATGAGTTAAATAAGACCTGATTCATGAGTTATAGGCTTATACCATATCATCGAGATAATACGACACCCTTACAACCAAACAAGGACAAACGGTGCCAATATCGTACCGAGATAAGTTATATCCTATAACCATGGGCAGGTAAAAGGACTTCTGATCGCGACTTCGGTCCATAGCCTATCGCAGCACAATAGCCCAACCCAACAACCAAACAAGGACATGGGTTGGACTACGCACCACGATAGTCCATGTTCCTCGGTAGCTAACAGAAGAAAACATATCACAAACAAGTCAGCTTACAATCGGCCAATCAATCCTACGGCTTTCTATGATTTGTCTGGATTATCCCAGTAATGCAATATATGTATATATATATAGGAATCCTCAGATCGTATCGCATTCCAGTAGGGCTAGCCAAACCATTATATACAAGCAAGCACGAAATGCACCGGTCCCTCGAAAGGCCACCGCGCTAGAATAAGCAGTAACGGTTCCAACTCTCCTATAGGAAGAGCTGGCTCGGCAGTCACAAATCAGATACTGCACTCCACTAGTACGGATGACTATACAGTATCCGAGGCAGCCAACCCGACGTGCCAGGACGGGACCCAGGGCGGCTGGTGACGTACGATCTCGAGATTCTGTTCCCTCCCAATGCTTCTACCAATTTAAGTTGCTTAGATTAACCCTATCTCGATATTGGAATTACATGTCGTGATCACATGGTCATCCTCCTATATGTCGTACCATAGTACGTGTACCCTAAGTATGAATCCACATCGGCTCAATCTAGATCCATGCTTAGTGTAATGCATCAAACAACAATCATTTTACCATGATGCTATTACTGACCAATTACCATGACTTGCTGGAAGGTACACAGGTATTGACATATAACACGAAGGATCACTTAGCATGTAGAGTCACACCTCAATGCACTCATTAAATGGCACCGCAGTGCATACTAATATTGTATCTCAATACACACTTAGAATAGGTACCAGCACATATACAGGTAATCAGGTCAGGAACATGATCAAGTCAAGAAGTCATGTGGACCCCTCGTGACATAAAAGTCACATATGAATTCAGGTTAAAGTGAGACATGAAGGTCCTTGAAGCCAAGACAAAGATCTACAACTTTCATGTTGGGAGTTAGGAGAAATTCTGGCCGCAATTCAGCCAAATAGGACTTAAAATAGCCAAAAATAGCCAAAATAGGCACTATACGGCACTATTCAGCACTATGCGGCACTATTCAGCATCCTTATGCGTCTGGACACTATGCGGCACTATGCAGCACTATACATCATCCTTATGCGGCTCGGCACTATGCAGCACTATGCATCATCCTTATGCGGCTCGGCACTATGCAGCACTATGCACCATCCTTATGCGGCTCGATACTATGCAGCATCCTTATGCGGCTCGGCACTATGCAGCATTATGCAGCACTATGCATCATCCTTATGCGGCTCGGCACTATGCAGCACTATGCACCACTATGCATCATCCTTATACGGCTCGACACTATGCAGCACTATGCAGAATTCTTATGCGGCTCGGTACTATGCAGCACTATGCATCATCCTTATGCGGTTCGGCACTATGCGGTACTATGCAGCATCCTTATGCGGCTAGGCACTATGCATCATCCTTATGCGGCTCGGCACTATACAGTACTATGCAGCACTATACATCATCCTTATGCAGCTCGGCACTATGCAGCACTATACAGAATTCTTATGCGGCTCGGCACTATACAGCACTATGCATCATCCTTATGCGGCTCGGCACTATGCAGCATCCTCATGCGGCTAGACACTATGCAGCACTATGCATCATCCTTATGCGGCTCGGTACTATGCGACACTATGCAGCATCTTTATGCGGCTCGGCACTATGCAGCACTATGCAGCACTATTCATGTGGCACTATTCATAGTCCCTGCCAAAACCAGGACTGATGACATAGAAAATATTCAAATACTGCTTTGGCCATAACTTCCTCAAAATAAGTCGAAATCTAACTTTTCAAAGGTCAAAATTGTGTAGAATCAAATTTCCTACAACATAGGACCATTAGTTTTCGAAAACAACCATGTTTGATAGATCAAAACCATGGAAACCCATAGAACCCTAATTTTAGAAACTTAGATCTACACCAAACTAGCCATTAAAATCAAAAAATCCAAGAACTAAACTTGTAGAGAATGAAGAGAAAAACAATATAGACAAATAATATCAAAGAAAAATCAAGAAATAAAAATGCAATAATCTCTCCATTTGGTGCAAGATGTACTTGCCTAAAAGTTTGCTTGAGGAAAATAAATAAAAGAGTGAATGAGGAGAGAGAGAGAGTGTGGAAGAGAATATATATAGGGGTTGGGTTGACTCAAAGAAATCCTAAGCTTAAGCATGCTCTTAACCATGTGACTAATGACATGTTAAATGCTACATGATACAACTAATTAAATTAATTAAATAAAATCCTAACCACAACACGGTTCAGAAATCTTATCATCGAAACAGTGAACCACGCCTACAACCAGACAAGGACAAGGGGTGGCACACTAATCCGCGACGAGATACTGTTCCATGCCATGGCCAGTTACAAATACAGGATAAATACAATAAAGATACAGGTGCCAGATACTATATACATGAAAAATCAAAAATTTACGTATTCCAGAAACGGGGAGTGACATCTCTACCGTCCTTAGAAAAATTCCGCCCTCGAAATTTCGATAAGGCTAGTTGAGCACGCTCTCAGATCACGAAATACACTCATGACATATAGCAAGCACAATTACAAACAACACATGGCACATGAACAGATTACGAAAGAAAGAACTATTAAGTAAAAGCACAAACAATAATCATACCATAGAAGAAAAGTGATCGGAGACATACGAATAAAATATGCCTCTCAAGTCAGGTAGGAATTCGTCCTCGATGTCCTATACTGACTCCCAAAGTGGACAAGGGTCAACGCTTGAGATAAGTCGGTACCAATGACTAAATCAAGAACGAGACTCTGTCTAGGATGAACTCTCGTAATCAAGACACATGATGAATATCACGTATCACATGATACGAGAGCAGATGAGTGAGACGAGAAAGTCGCCTTTACTCTTCGAATATAGAACTCAAGAAATTATAATAAATAATACTCAAAACTTACCCAAAATCTGACCGCCTTCAGCCAACCTTTGCTCTAAAACTCCAAATTCTTCTTGCCTTTGTCCCTGCCTTCCTTGGCCCTGCTGTCCAACCTGATGTTGCACTTGTTGGTACATCTGAGCTTATGTCAGTAATGGGCGCTGGGCTAGTGGCCTCACTGCTAGTGCTGGCCCTTGATACGGTGCTACCTCTGGAGCTGGCAACGCCGAAAACCGTTGAGCTGGCCCTCCTGGCCTCTGCATCATAGGACAATTGGCAATCCTATGGTCTGGACTACCACACCTCAAGCATAATCCATTAGCTGAATGACACACATCCCTAGTGTGCCCTCCCTTACCACAGTAAGTGCAACCCACTGGTGCTTCCTGACACTGCTACTGGTTCCTCTGTTGCTGCTGTCGAACTGGTGCAGTCACAATTGTCGTGACTGGTGCTGTATCACGAATACGGACGCCAGATGCTGGTGCTGACATCCGAGGTACTGCTCCTCCCCCAGCACTCTGCATATGAGACCTCTTCTGGCCTCCAGTCCTTGCTGATAACCTTTGAATAGTAAGCTCGTGCCTCCGAGCCGTCGTCAATACTGCATCGAATGTCTGGTAGTCATGCCCATCGACCAGCTGCAAAATCTTTAGGTGAAGTCCCTGCTGGAACCTCATTGCTCTCTCTGGCTCTGTCGCCACCATCATCCGAGCAAACCTACTTAACCTGCAGAACTCCGCTGCATAACCATCCACCGTCTTACCAGCCTGCTTGAGACTGATAAACCTCTGCTGTAGCTCATATCGCGCTACCACGCCAAAGTACTTAGCCTTGAATCTGGTACTGAAGCTATCCCAGGGAACAGGACGCCTCATTCCAACCTCTTCCGATGCCCACCAATCGCGGGCGAGATCCTGAAGTAAAAGTCTGACCTGGTCAACCTTCTCTTCTATTGGAACCTTTGCTGCAGTCAATATGGCCTCTGTATCCTGAAGCCAAGCATCCGCCGTGATGGCATCCTCCGTGCCGTCAAAATATCTTGGGTTAAGGCGACAAAACCTTCCGGACGCTCCTGAATCATTTCTGAGACTTCTCTCAAGGGCTAATTGCAACCCCTGATTCTGTAGCACATTTTGTTCTTGTTGTCGGGTTTGTTGTTGCTGTTGGGCTGCCATCTGGCGTTGCTGGGTCTCCAATAACCCTCTAATAATCTGCAATAGTGCCGGTGCATCTAATGCTACTGGTACTACCGGCATCACTGGAGGTACGGGATCCTCTGGCCTCTGTTGCTCAACTGGCTCATGCTCGGTAACATTCTCGATATGAATCTGTCCAGGTAGAGGGGCTACCCCTTGCTGATCTCCAACTGGTCCTTGATCTACTGGATTCTCTCCCATGCTGGCTCCTCCAATAGCCGAGAATGATGTGACCCTAAAGGAAAGGATACAAGGCATTAAAAGATAGGAAGAGAAGGAATCGAGGATGACAATCAAGTTAGCAATCAAGGTGGGAGAAAGAGAAAACGAATCAGGAGATCAAGGAGAACATGTTTTGATTGAGACTCCTATAATCGCAACATCCCACAAGTCTGAAAAACAGACCTTGCATGGGCCACCACTAAAACCTTGTCACGCCCCAGTACCGGAATACTGAGACGGACTAGGCCAGCTACACCGTATGAGGTATATAAACGTCATACGACGATCGTGGCTGTCAAGAGACTAGGGGTGCATGCTACAATCAGGTCTCCTATGGTCCCACAGAGCATCTATGTCTCAATCAATCAAAACAAGAAGCAGTAAATAATGATCATATAAGACAAAGCAGTAAGGCGTCTCCGACGCTTCATCCGAATGATTCATGAGTCTAGCTATACAAAATGATGAGCTAGTTCCGAGAGTCAATAGTACATAACTATAGTCAGCTGTAGTCTGATTTAATTACAATTATGCAAAAGAAACTAGTGTCCAGAACTGCCGGCTAAACAAGTGCCGGTGGCTAAACGCCAAGTACAAAATAGAAGATATCAGAGCGGTGAAGAAGAAACCCACTCATGGTCCCTGACACCCATACTCCTGGTGTGCACCATTGTTCGGGTGGAAGGCTGGATCCTCTGGAGCTGCTACGAGATCTGGCCAAACAAAACCAACGGGGTCAGGCCCCGAATAGCAAGTACCACAAGGGAGCACAAAAGAGTGAGATAAATCCAATGAGTTAAATAAGACCTGATTCATGAGTTATAGGCTTATACCATATCATCGAGATAATACGACACCCTTACAACCAAACAAGGACAAACGGTGCCAATATCGTACCGAGATAAGATATATCCTATAACCATGGGCAGGTAAAAGGGCTTCTGATCGCGACTTCGGTCCATAGCCTATCGCAGCACAATAGCCCAACCCAACAACCAAATAAGGACATGGGTTGGACCACGCACCACGATAGTCCATGTTCCTCGGTAGCTAACAGAAGAAAACATATCACAAACAAGTCAGCTTACAATCGGCCAATCAATCCTACGGCTTTCTATGATTTGTCTGGATTATCCCAGTAATGCAATATATGTATATATATATAGGAATCCTCAGATCGTATCGCATTCCAGCAGGGCTAGCCAAACCATTATATACAAGAAAGCACGAAATGCACCGGTCCCTCGAAAGGCCACCGTGCTAGAATAAGCAGTAACGGTTCCAGCTCTCCTATAGGAAGAGCTGGCTCGGCAGTCACAAATCAGATACTGCACTCCACTAGTGCGAATGACTATACAGTATTCGAGGCAGCCAACCCGACGTGCCAGGACGGGACCCAGGGCGGCTGGTGACGTACGATCTCGAGATTCTGTTCCCTTCCAATGTTTCTACCAATTTAAGTTGCTTAGATTAACCCTATCTCGATATTGGAATTACATGTCGTGATCACATGGTCATCCTTCTATATGTCGTACCATAGTACGTGTACCCTAAGTATGAATTCACATCGGCCCAATCTAGATCCATACTTAGTGTAATGTATCAAACAACAATCATTTTACCATGACGCTATTACTGACCAATTACTATGACTTGCTGGAAGGTACACAGGTATTGACATATAACACGAAGGATCACTTAGCATGTAGAGTCACACCTCAATGCACTCATTAAATGGCACCGCAGTGCATACTAATATTGTATCTCAATACACACTTAGAATAGGTACCAGCACGTATACAGGTAATCAGGTCAGGAACATGATCAAGCCAAGAAGTTATGTGGACCCCTCGTGACATAAAAGTCACATATGAATTCAGGTTAAAGTGAGACATGAAGGTCCTTGAAGCCAAGACAAAGATCTACAACTTTTATGTTGGGAGTTAGGAGAAATTCTGGCCACAATTCAGCCAAATAGGACTTAAAATAGCCAAAAACAGCCAAAATAGGCACTATACGGCACTATTTAGCACTATGCAGCACTATTCAGCATCCTTATGCGGCTGGACACTATGCGGCACTATGCAGCACTATGCATCATCCTTATGCGGCTCGGCACTATGCAGCACTATGCATCATCCTTATGCGGCTCGGTACTATACAGTACTATACAGCATCCTTATGCGGCTCGATACTATGCAGCACTATGCAGCATCCTTATGCGGCTCGGCACTATGCAGCACTATGCAGCATCCTTATGCGGCTCGGCACTATGCAGCACTATGCAGCACTATGCATCATCCTTATGCGGCTCGGCACTATGCAGCACTATGCAGCACTATGCATCATCCTTATACGGCTCGGCACTATGCAGCACTATGCATCATCCTTATGCGGCTCGGCACTAAGCAGCACTATGCAAAATTCTTATACGGCTCGGCACTATACAGCACTATGCAGCACTACGGCTCGGCACTATGCGGCACTATGCAGCATCCTCATGCGGCTAGGCACTATACAACACTATGCAGTACTATGCATCATCCTTATGCGGCTCGGTACTATGCAGCACTATGCATCATCCTTATGCGGCTCGGCACTATGCAGCACTATGCAAAATTCTTATGCGGCTCGGCACTATGCAGCACTATGCATCATCCTTATGCGGCTCGGCACTATGCGGCACTATACAGCATTCTAATGCGGCTAGGCACTATGCATCATCCTTATGCGGTTCGGCACTATGCGGCACTATGCAGCATCCTTATGCGGCTCGGCACTATGCAGCACTATTTATGCGGCACTATTCATAGTTCCTGCCAAAACCAGGACTGATGACATAGAAAATATCCAAATACTGCTTTGGCCATAACTTCCTCAAAATAAGTCAAAATCCAACTTTTCAAAGGTCAAAATTGTGTAGAATCAAATTTCCTACAACATAGGACCATTAGTTTTCAAAAACAACCAAGTTTGATAGATCAAAACCATGGAAACTCATAGAACCCTAATTTTAGAAACTTAGATCTACACCAAACTAGCCATTAAAATCAAAAACTCCAAGAACTAAACTTGTAGAGAATAAAGAGAAGAACAATATAGACAAATAATATCAAAGAAAAATCAAGAAATAAAAATGCAATAATCTCTCCATTTGGTACAAGATGTACTTGCCTAAAAGTTTGCTTGAGGAAAATAAATAAAAGAGTGAATGAGGAGAGAGAGTGTGGAAGAGAATATATATAGGGGTTGGGTTGACTCAAAAAAACGCTAAGCTTAAGCATGCTCTTAACCATGTGACTAATGACATGTTAAATGCTACATGATACAACTAATTAAATTAATTAAATAAAATCCTAACCACAACACGGTTCAGAAATCTTATCATCGAAACAGTGAACCATGCCTACAACCAGACAAGGACAAGGGGTGGTACACTAATCCGCGACGAGATACTGTTCCATGTCATGGCCAGTTACAAATACAGGATAAATACAATAAAGATACAGGTGCCAGATACCATATACATGAAAAATCAAAAATTTACGTATTCCGGAAACGGGGAGTGACACCTTGGCAACCCTAGTGTCTGGTGCAACCTATTACCCTGGCGCAACTTGGCTAATGCCACTTGTTGGCCATGGTACCCCTTGTCCCTCCCTCTTGGGCGTATGATGTCCCCAGTTTTCCTCTTTTTATGATTTTGTACCCATTTTATATCCTTACGCCTTTTTGATATGAACTCGATATGAACACGATGTGAGCCTAACATGTTAATTGACATGATAAATTCTTGATGGTGGTCCGTTGTGGTGCACCCTTGACAAGCAATACTGATATGATAATATGACACGACATGATAAGTAACTTGATAAGACATGTACAATCTTGATAGTGGCCTGTCGAGGCACACTCCTAACAAGTAATCTTGACAAGTAACAAGTAACCTAGCATGACGTGATAATCTTGAATGCTGTTGCGACAGCTACCCTGACTTGCTAGTAACTCTTGTCTTGACACTGTGGTTGATTTTTTTGATTACGCCTGTATAAGCTACATGTCTCGTCTTGCATCAGGTCTAGGACATGAATTCTTAATTTCCCACGGTCAGGAATTTATACTGAATCTGACTAAGTTAATGACTAGATTGATCAAGTAGTTGGTATAGAGAGATGTTTCCAGTTACAGGCAATCCCGTTATCCCGGCCATACCTGAGGGACTTGTAGCCTGCCGTCGAGTAGGGCACATTTCCAGCCCACTGTCATGTAGGGCACTTCATGAAACATGTTCTGTGTATATTGTCATGTGTTGTACTCCAAGCCACCTAATAATTCTTGATAACTCTTAAATAAACCTTGCATGGATAACCTGGATAGCTACAGGGCTTGTGACTGCTGGAACATCTCATTGCATCTTGCTAGTAACTAGGCTTGTGATAATCCTACTTAGTTAAAGTATCAAGCCGTACTCTTTGCTTGGCCGTAAATCATGGATGTAGACCAGTCTTGTCTTGTCTAATCGATGCTAGTCTGTGATTACTTTAGCACATGCTTGCGTATGCTTTACTCTTGTCGATAGTTGGTTGGAGACTAAGCTCTGTTCAGGTGAAGGGTTACAACCCCGGTCCTTGTTTGGGTTACGGATTGTAACTTGGCTACCGGAATAGTCCCTTAGTTGTCTTATCGTTTATCACCTTATTTTCTCTAACTCATGTCTTTTATTACTATTTATGTTCCCATGTGCTAATATGCTGGTTTTAGTTCTTAAATGAAGCCTCCCTTGTGGCACTTGCTCTTCTGGGGTCTGACCCAGATGGTTTTGTATGGCCAAATTTTGGAGTATGACTCGAGGATCCTCCAACCTTCCAGCCAGATGTTGACCACTAGGTGCAATCCTGGCAACGAGTGGGTTCTTATTTTGCTCTCTTATTCTCTTGTAAAAATATTCTTTTAAGGCGTTTAGCCGCCAAGCAAGTGTTAGGTCGTTTGCAACTTTACTTACTATCTGCCTACGGGCTGTAACATGATTGACAAATCTTAGTGTTGATCATGTATGACTGAAACTCTTGCTAGTCTTCACATTTTGTATGACTAGCTTCATGATCATCTGAATATGTAATGTTTGGGACGCCTTACTTTGTATGTCTGATGATCTAACATCTTGTAACATTTACTTACTTGCTTGAGATTGAGACACTAGGCTTGTTCATGACTATAAGAGACTGTTGGCTTGATATTATTTATTTTTCAATCATTTCCCACAGCGCATGAGATAATTTATTTCCCAATCATTATTTATTTTCCAATTTTTATTTCTCGAATTTGGTATTAATTAACATTGATTGTTATCTTGATTAATAATTGATCATGCGTTCCTAGATGGAACTAAGAGACTGGCTAGTCATCTTATTGAATTAGATGGAATAAGACACGTTCATATTAACTATGAACTATTACAATCGATTGGTCAATCCCGAATATTGACATATAGATACATACAGGCTACAATTATTTATTTATTTTACGAAAGCAGCATGTGTACTCTATGGTTAAGGCATGATTATTCTGTGGTTAATTTCAATTGTTGCATTACGCTATGTAAGACCTACAACCTAACCGCACGGGTATCGTTGTAGAGTTGAGCATATCGTACTTTGTACGGAAATACTCATTCTGAAATGACCATGATCCACGGCATAGGATTTCACTTAACATAGAGGCTACTAAGTTAAATAAAATAATAATTGTATGGAGGGAATGGATTTCCGAGTTCTTACATGGCAGCCCTCTTTGGGACTATTAGCGCCCAACAGGCCGGCTGGTTCCCACAGATACTGTAATTCTGCCACACGGGCAGGGAGCAATATTTGCTTATATTATTGTATATTGTATATTGATGACGGACGTCCCGCTGGGACTCGTCTAATTCATGATTGGCGCAATTGATTGATTGGATCGACTAGCCTTGCTTGTCCGTAGTAAGAACTGGAAAATCCTTATTGCATAATTCCAGGATAAGTTGGGACTCACAGTAGTAAGCCGTAGGAGTTGGATGGCCGTTTAAGTTGATTTGTTTGTGTACTGTACCTACTCTGTTAACTAACTAAGATGATCAGAGTGTCGAGACATGACGGGCCAACCTTTGTCCTTGTTTGGTTGGGAGGTTGGATCGAAGTGTCGTGACATTATGTGAATCCTAGTAGCAAGCAGAGATCTATATATCCTATTCTCTTATTACTGGTTTTAACTCCTCATATCGTGCTTTCTTGCTGTACTTGCTATTAGATGTCTAACCTCTATGGTTTTGTATGGCCAGATTTAGAGACGGTTTTCGAGGACTCAGCTTACTTCTACCTCCAAGATGGTCAATACTAGAGGAATGATCGCAGGAGGACTCGAGTGGGTTCCTTACTTCCCCGCTCGTTTTGTTAATTATTTTATATTTTGCCGCTTGGCACCGACATGTTAGTCGAATAGTCTTGCACTTACTTTTACATAATTGTAATTAAGTCAGACTGCAGCTGATAACAATTGTATATATGTTGCTATATCATCTGGCTATGTTTTGTAAAGCCAGATCTCAAGAACATTTTGACTAAGCGTTTGGGACGTCTTATTGCTTTATCTTAAATGTTCTCTGTTATTGCTTCTTGTTTGAATGATTGAGACAATAGATGTGAAGTGACCATAGCGAGACTTTCATGTAGTATGCACCCCCTTGTCTTTTAGACAGCATTGATCGTATTATACGGTATTCATCTACCCGTAATACGTAGCTGGCTGAGTCATTCCCCCGCTCTCCAATATTCTGGTTCTGGGGCGTGACATAAAACCTAACTACTAATACATATACATTCCCTTCCTGTCTGAGACTCAACCATTATTAAACTCTATGAATTTCCAATCCTACACTTACACCCCTACCCAAACTTAACATAAACGTGTACCTAAAATACAGCATACAAGTTTTCTGATGCTTCTACGTCTATACTCGTATAGGTCCTATGAAGGGGGGAGGGTCGCCGGAGGGCGGGTCAACATCCTATGTTACTAAAACTCTGTCCCTGGATAAGCCCTCATATGTATACTGCCCCCTGAGCCTGATACTCAGTCCTAACTCGACTCCTAGACACACACACACCCTGACACATGATACTATCTAATTTTTTACACTTTCTTTACCTATAGGTTGTCAACCCGATCGCATATGTGACTTCAAAGGGAGGAAATCCTAGAGTGTTAGTCCGATAGCAAGACCCTTAAACAACTATGAAGCAAACATACACCATTTTGCTTTATAATCATAGTCACTTTGTTCTTGGAGAAGCTATATATAGCTAGAAGAATCCGGCACGCTACAAATTTGAATTAAATGAACAATTAATTAAATATTACAAATGGTTGTTAACCTCACATTTCGGATAATCAACCTTGTTAAATCCATTCGTTGATGTCGATGTGTATGAAAAGTGTAAAACCCCTAAATTTCTACTACGATTTTTTTTTAATATTTTAAATTTGTATTTTTACTTCGTATTTGTACGTCGCATGCTAATTTGCATTTTCCGTACCCTCTCGTCGAGTGCGAATTTGCGCGAGGAACATATTTTTAGAAAACATTTTTATATAGCTCTCAAATATCAGGTGATAAATATTTTCATTTATTTATTGATTGATTGATTTATTTAATTGTTTATTTTATTGCTAAAAGTCGCACAAAACATCCCATCGAGTTTTTCCCAAAAATAATTTATTCAATTATGGTAATGATATTATAAATGTTTACTTGCAATTACATGAATCTAATTCATGTATAGATTTAAATATCTAATTTTCGAAATTAATATTATGCTAATTTTTTACAAATTATAAGAAGATAATTCTAAACTTATTTTTATGAATTAAAGCCATATTTGATTTATTGGATAACTTTAAAATGACTTTTTTTTATTAAATATACTATTATCTAGCTTTCGAAAGGATATTGTTGCATTAAATTAAAAGTTATTTAATTTAGATTTGATTTTTGAATTATTTAAATGGGGTTTAAACAAACCCAAGCCTTATCCAACTGGAAATTCTCACCTCCTATAAAAGGAGAGGTACTCCTCCATATTTCTCAACCATAATTTCTATCCCATTGTGCATCGTGTCCGTGCCTCCCATCCAATAAAATCCCCACCAATACAAATACATTATTAATCGGGGCCGACAATTTCGGACCTCCATCCCGTCGTGTCAAACACCCTCGACACGACGAAACCTACCCTACTGTCGTCCTAGGCCATCGACCGCAGACCCAGCCAATTCACCACCACCGTTAGTAATTACAACCACCCCACCACCACCGCGGTAGCCGACTCACTTCCGACAGCACCCTGACACCGACAACACACAAACCTCCATCCCAGTCACCCCCGTCCCCGTCTCTGACTATAGCCCATCATCCACCACCATCGCCGCTACCACCACCGTCATCGCCACCACAAACCACCACAGTAAGGAAAGGGGGAGAACCCTCACCTTCGCAGCGACCCCGCAGCCGCGCGGAGATCCCCAGATCCGCCACCGAGCTCCGCCTGCAGCGGTCGCCGGCGAGCCATCTCGCCTTCCGCCTGAACTGCTGCTACAGCCGCCTCCCGGGCCGATCTTCTCCGACGCGTGTCTCCGTTCCAGCCCGGCGCCCCGGCGTGCGCGCCACCGTGCGCAGGAGCACCGCGCCGCACCGGACATCTTCGCCGTCCTCCGTGGACGCCCGACGCGCCGCCCGGCATGGGCCGCCCCTCCGACTTCTCTTTCTCCGCCGCTTCCGCCATTCGGCCGCCGCCATCTTCCCAATGACGCCGTGCCACCGCACGAGAGCGGTCGTCGCGCGCCTCCTCCCTACCCGTAGCCGGAGCTTCGCCTTCCGCCGGAGCGCCGACCAGCCCAGCGCCGCTTCACCGAGGTGAGCCCTCTGTTATTTCCCCTTCTTCCCTCTCTCTACTCTCTCTCTCTCTCCCACCCTTCTTTCTTATTCCTACATTCTAGTATAGGGAACAGCGAATTACTTAAGTTCTAGTAATATCTATCATTATCTATTATTACTATTATCAGCATTATTATCATTATTATTATTATTATTAGTATTATTAATGCTGTCAAAATTGTTAGCATTATTATTATTATTATTATTATTATTATTATTATTATTATTATTATTATTATTATTATTATTATTATTATTATTATTTTGTTAAAGATTATTATTCGTACTATTAATATTGTTATTATTATTTCAGTAACTTAACAAATATTTCTATCAAATTTTAAAATAGTTTTTCTTATATTAAAATATGTTTCTCGACTCATATGAATTTCTATCTGACCAGATATAGCTCTTGGTAAAAAAAATGATTAAGAAATATTTTTAAATATTTATATACTTTAATACAGTTTTCACCTAAAACCCTATTTTATGACTAGTAGTTTCTTTGAATAAACAAAATGTACATTTCAAATATATCTTCAAGTATCATTGTAAAATTTATTTTTAGTAATAAAATAATAGTTTCCTATCCATAAATTGTATTTGATAATATTATCTTCTAAAAACTACCAAAATATGTTTTAAGTACAAATACATTTTTCTTCGCAAAGTTTTCAACTATCGTCAAGTGTAAGCATGACCGATCATATCTCCTATTTTCCCACAAATTTGGACATACTCATCGACCTTGACTATTGGACAAACAGGACTTGTCAGAGCATCGCACCACCCCAGGCAACCCACCAGGCAAGACACCTTGCCTTTACTGTTTAAATTTTCTGCTCAATATCATGTATGTTATATTTTCAAGTTCTTTCTTTCTAAATTATATGTAGATACAAATTACTATATTTTATACAATTGGCTTAGAGTTAAGGAACTACCGTCAAATTTTGTGTGTCTCATTGACTTGTCACGATGGTACACGAGTTGTGTGTGAGAGTTGTGAGTATCATATAGAGGTCACTTGCGTGTGGGCTGATCCCCCGTGCGCATGCGTAGGAATAACTGTCAATAGATGCATGATTAGAAGACTTGACAGTTATCTATATTATAACAGTGTGGTAGAAACGACACGTGTTTGTGTGTCATGGTTACGACCCACGTATACTATCAGGGAGGGGACAGCTACTAGCGTTGGGGCTACTTTTATTTTACACATTTGGGAGATAGTGTCTCGGATGAGCGCTACGTGTTACCCGGCCGATAGTGTCTCGGATGAGCGCTACTTGTTGGCCACTCTTTATTACTTGCTTGTGACAGCCCCTGCGTAGAACGTTGTCCTCTAAATTACAATCCACATAGAATGGTTAGGAACCTTTACGCATGTATATTTTCTATTGAGCTCTTACTATTCAGTTTTTGGCATGATATTATGTATCTTGTTACGTCCCTCTGAGGACCTGGTTTTTCCCTAGGTGTGTGTTCATGTTTTTTGCAGGTGTTCTAGCCAAGGCCGTTGTCTTCTCCATTCCTTCGAAGACAATTGCGCTTGGTTCGTTTTATCATTTTGTCGATCGCTTTCTTGTACATTTATATCATTGAGATAGTTGGTAGTGGACTTAGTCTCCGCCCAACGATTGTATCATAAATGTTCAAGTTGAATTTTTCTATTATTATTCTTTTTATTGTGGATGAGATTTAGTTTGTCTTGGAATACTACATTATACAGCTTATGTATACATACGAGTCTTCGTATATTGGAGTAGACTTCATATGTATACAGCTGGCATGATACGTATCTAGTCCCAAGTATTTTTGGACTGGGGCGTTACAAAAAGAAAGAAAAAAAAAATCCTAGCTAGCTATGACATGATGATTTTTTAAATATATAAATATATGTTTCCTTGTGCTATCCATTTTGCATTAAAATTTGCATTCAAATCCACTAACTATGTTTTCCTAGAAGCATATTAGCGCTACCCAGTTTTGTATTAAAATTTTCTATGGTACATGGTAGGGATAAACTCCTAATTTATTATCAATGTCCATATTGTCACAACCGCTCCTTGGTGCCGATCTGGAGAGTGTTCTGAGATTAGAGGAGATGTTGATCACAATAAGATGGGAGCGGCACGACCGTTCAGAAAACTGCCACTTCGTCCAAGTCGGCTGCCAAAGGAATCCTTGCAGAGATAGCCAACGACGAATATATACACCCGGAGGAGGAAGGAAGATCTAGTACCAACGAGTTAGAACGTGACATGGAACAACATCGATCCCGAAGTACTTCGAGAACTATGAAACATAGAACGAGAAGTAGGTGGCGGAGGAGCAAGCAAAGAAAAACGAAGAACTCATCCCCTATGTTTCTGAGATCGGCAAGGAAGCAACCGGTCGACCCCCTCTCCCTTTCTATGCTCCTTACGTTGGATGAATTGAAAGGCGTGACTTGGGATCTTAGCAAGGATAGTGTGGCGAGCCCGCTTAGATTTACGGGCTCTTTCTATAGGTGTTGTTGGAACATTATTCAGCATGATGTGTTGGATGCCGCAGTGGCTTTCTTCCAAGGACTCAGCTACCCTAAGGCCATTTCTTGTGCTAATTTGGTTCTCATCCCGAAATTGGATCACCCTTCCACCTTTCATGACTTCAGACCATTGAGCATGT
The DNA here is from genome assembly GCA_029216955.1 of Iris pallida. Taxonomy (NCBI): domain Eukaryota; kingdom Viridiplantae; phylum Streptophyta; class Magnoliopsida; order Asparagales; family Iridaceae; genus Iris; species Iris pallida. The sequence continues at coordinate 12,253,617 of JANAVB010020999.1, forward strand.
GCACATTCCTGAACAAAATTATATCGGAGATTATCGCCAACTGGATGGTGGGGCTTCTTCCGAAGATAATATCCATAGAGCAGAGTGGCTTTGTTAGAGGTAGAACCATTACGGATAGCATCATGCTTGCATACGAGATGGTTAATTGCATCAAACACCCGAGTAGGGGAGGTAACATTGTAACTAAACTAGATATGTAGAAGGCATATCGCCACTTTAGACCTTTTCCTTAAGGAGCCTTTAAATGATAAATAGGAAACCCTTCGCCCCTAATCGAAACTAAGTCAAAACCTAATCGAAACCTAGTCGAAACCTAATCAAAACCTAGTCGAAACCCCTCGCCCATAATCGAAACCCTAATAAGCAAAAAAATGCAAAAATCCAAAAATTAGGGGGAAATGAGAGGGAGAGAAGGAAAAAAGGGTACCTGAAGGGGGGTCGCCGGAGGGGGGGACGCCGGAGGGGGGGACGCCGGAGGGGTCAGGTGATCGGGGAAGAGAGGGGGAAAGAGAGCAGAATTTTGTTAAAAACTTTCAGAATGAAAATAAAACCCTCTATTTCGATTTTTACTGAAACGTAGCGACGGATTCTGCCGTCGCTAGTACGTCGTTAGACATTACCCGTCGCTACCATGTCACTAGTTAGTCGCTAAAGTTATGATATATTTTAATAAACTACGCCGTCGCCTATCAGTCGCCTTTCAGTCGCTAATAGGCGACTGAGTTGTCCGTCGCTAATAATTCAATCGCTATTTGCCTGTATTTTGGTAGTGTAGTACAACTGCAAAGGGAGAGGCTGGTACTTCCTTCCAGCCCGCTCCATCTCCGTCGGAGGACGAGCTGTGGGCGACCGCCGCTGGTGGTCTCCATAGGGGTACATACTATTGTACGAGATCCTATGGCACCCTATTTACGACACAGTCCTCTAGGGCCTTCGCTACAAGTGTGCATTGTCCATAGCCCTTGCAGGAGTCTGCCCGAGTCCAGGAGATTGTTAACCATCAGATTGAGTCTTTCCGTGATGAGATGTTGCTACGGATCCAGGAGCAGCCCTAGTCTCAACAGCAGACGGACGATGCCATGCTCATCGCACGATTAGATACACTCGAGCGCAGCATCATGGTGCTCATGGATATGACTGAGAGGATAGAGCGTGACGTTACTTTTCTTAGAGCGTCGACATAGCACAGCATAACGGAGCTGCAGGCATCACAGCTGTCCATGGACGAGAGGCTGACGATGATGCAAGATTCGATGGTTGATAGCAGTACCAGGCTATTATCTACCATGGATTCATACAACCAGCGACTAGCAACATTGGAGCAGATACGTCCTCCAGGTGCGCCTTCATCGTCACCGACTCCACCGACGTCACTACCTTCTTCATCGACACCGACTCCACCTACGTCACAGCCTTCATCGACGTCGGTGTCAATTTTATGGGAGCAGTATGAGTTGTTTTTATCACTATGCACGACGGTGCCCCTCCTCCTCTAGTTTTGCAGTAGTCCTAGTAGGACTGTTTATTGATTATTTGTGTGTAGAGTGGTTGTTTATGTGTATACCCATGATATTAGGTTTGAATATTATACATTTGTTGAGGCTTTGAGACTTTATTGGTTGCTTGTGTGTGGACTTACTTGCGTGGATATTTATTTATTGTACTGATCTGTATATGACGGGATATTCTTCAGACTAGATTTGTAGACTTATTTGTAATTCTAATGTGCCATTTTTTCATATTTTCTTCTATTATTCATTTTATATGTATGTGAATTTTTCGGTGTTGAGTGTTCCACCGAAGGGGTCGACGAACTCAGAGAATTCAACGGAGGGTTGCTCCGGGTCTATTCATATTGATTGTTAATTATTAAACTACATGGATACCACACTAGCATGATAAGTCATTCTGTTTCCTTTTTATTTTTTTTGCAAAATTAGCGATGTTTAGCGACTATTACCGACGTTTAGCAACGCACAAAGAAGTCGCTAAGCGTTGGTGAATTCTGCAGGTCAGCGACTAGTAGCGACTAAGACATCGTCGCTAAACGTCGGTAACCGTCACTACACGTCACAAATTTTGCAGAAAATCACTGACGGTCTACGTCATATATAGGAGAACATCGATAAACGTTGTCAAAATGTCACCAATTCCTGCAACTTATCCAGACGTTTAGCGACTTATTCTGCGTCGCTACATTTTCGACATAAAGTCGGTAAATGTTGCAAATGTAGCGATGTGCGGACGTTGCTGATAAGTGTCGCAATAACGATGTTTTGCGACATTTTTGCTGTCAGCGACTTGAAGTAACGCGACAACCCAAAAATGTCACAAAAAATGTCGCTAAATGCATTTAGCGACGTCTTCTTACATTTTAGCGACGTCTTAGTGCGTCGCTAATATGTGATATTCTGGTAGTGAAAACATTGGTTATATATCATACTGATGAGACCATTTTTTTTGACGTGTTCATGTATATTACCAGTGTTCATGTTATGTTATGTTTTGGAGTGTTTAGGTGCTTCCTAGATTAGTGCACTTATTAACCTAGGCTAGTATAAAGCACAAACTATATTCCATCAACTAGATTGGAGCAATAGTCCGACCATCATGGCTTCAATTTGGACATATATTTGACAAAACATGGACACACCAAAATATACACAGGCACACCAAATTCAATGCTATGCCCATACCATGTTGTACTGTGTGCACAACTCTGCAACATAGCTAGCCCTGTAATAGTGATGAATGAATTCTGTCCAAATTTTCCATCACCATATAATGGCTCTGCTATCAATGCTCAAATATAAGAAACGCATGAAAGAGATACTCACAGGACCACTGGAACAACTGTCAGAAACTTTCTATTCCGTGTAAGTTGCTTGTCACTGCCCATCTGCTCCCACCAAGACAAGTTATTGTAGACAACCTGGTCTTCATTAGCAAAGGGTGTTCCTTTCTTCCAATGGAAAAAGTGATAGGTAATCTGAAGAACAGAAAATAATAAGGTAACCAACAAGATAAATGCAGAAGATTATAAAAGAATTCACAACAACTATATGTGCTTCATGGTCAGGGACAGAGCTAGGATTAAAATTATGGAGGGGCCGTGCTACTACATTTAAAAATTTTATAGCATAACATTCTTCATAATTAAAGCTTCCAAACTCGTATATCATATTTGTGTCTGCAACATAGTAGACACATCAACTATTTTGGCATGTGTCCTAGTGTACTTTTGGAGTGTCTATGTCATGTCTACTTTGGTGCTTTCTAGTCTAGTCAATCATAAGTAAACAATATACCAAGAAACACCAGACAACAAATCAACAACATACCACAATCGCAACTATAAAAGCAGCTCAAGAATCATAGGAACTAAAATTTACAAGAAAATATACTAAACAATTGGGGAAAAAGAACATACAAAAATCAGTGAACTTCATCATCGACAAGTGTATGAACTCGACGTACTCTCCCCCATGGTCATCCTCCGTCTTGTGCAGCTGCTGCACCAGCGGCCTCATTACGATCCCAACAATCAGCAAAAAGACATTCCTATAATCCAAAATTTTTTTCCAAAAGAATCAAACATAACACTAATCCGATCCACGTGACAAGAAGTCCCTTTCGACGATGCTCTCCAGCACTGACAACTGCCCCTAGCTCTGCAATCAACAAGCCAAGACCATCAAGTAGAGATTTCTAGAGAGAGAAAGGAAGAATTTATATATAGAGAGAGAGAAAGTCTAGACCTATCCTACGAAGGCCTTGGGAGCGACAGAGGAAAGGGACACCCAGAGGGTCGACAGAATGTCATCGCCGTAGTCATCGAGGATGGTGCAGGCATGCCAGATCCGGCTCACGAGCCCGATCAAGCTCTCCATAGTCGCAATGGGGATATAAAAACCTAACGAAAGCCTAACCCTAGAAATTCTCAGAGAGGATCGAGGAGAATGAGGGAAGAAGAGAATGAAAGGATGAAACCTGTAGTCATCGAGGAAGCGATCGTGGTCGAGGTCCTCGAGCTCGTCGGCGGTCCTGTCGTTGATCCATTCCTTGGACCTAAGGGACGAAGGCCAAGGGCTTGAAGGCGACAGGGATGAGTAGGTTGTTGTGCACGGAGAGGAAGATGAGGTTGTCGTCGGTACAGCCGATGCACGGGAGGGTTAGGGTTTCGAAGGGGATCTTGATTAGAAGGATCTTCGCTTGGCTTCTTCTTCTTCTATGGTTTGGAGGAGGAAGTGAGAGGGATGGTGGTGGGAGCGGCTCCGGCGGCATAGGAGGAGGTTAGGGTTAGGTTTGTAGGAAGAGGGGGAGGATGGGGTGAGAAGGAGGAGGAGAGGGGGAAGGAAGTAGAGTGATCAGAAGTGGAGACACAGGAGAAGAGAGGAAGTCATATCGCAGAGAGAAGAAGAAGAAAATGAAGAGAGTTTCTTCTCGGAGGAGATACTATCGGGTTTTGGGGGGAAAAAATTTTGGTGAAAAGAAAATGAGCACCCAGAACTTTGCTACATGAAAATTTTGAAACCATTTTATAACACTTATATAAATAAGTGGTATAAAAATTTAGTCTTTGTATCACATTTTTTTATTATCTAAAATCGTTATAATAAGCCAAAAACCCTCCAAAACTGTCATATTAGAGGATGTTTCTGAAATTCTGTATCGCTTTTATGTAAAGCGTTATAATCATGATTATGAAAGCATTATTAAAGGGGTTTTTTCTTGTAGTGGTGCCCCAGTGGCACAACATCTGAACGAGGTTTAAGGTATCATCAATCAGTTGTCTGCGATGAAGGTGGTGATTGATGATGAGTTTCAGGCCCTGCTGCTCTTGAGTTCTCTGCCGAAAAGCTGGGAGACATTGGTGGTGTCAGTGAGCAATTTCGTGCCTGATGGAGTTGTCACGATGGAGGCAATCAAAAGTAGCTTGTTAAATAAGAAGGTCCCGTGCAAGCAAGTGGAAACATCGCAGGAGTCCACTCTGGTGGCTTCCTACGGGTAGGGAAGACCCAAGTCACAGGCGATGACAGGGGAGAGTTCTCGGTATCTTGCAATTTTGAACCGCAAGGAGGGCTGCTATCATTGTGGCAAAAAAGGTTATATCAAGTGGAACTGCAGAAGCTCAAAGCTGAGAAGGCCAAAGGCAAGGATGATTCATCGCAGAGACTGACGCAGAAAAACCTTGTGGCATGTATCATGATGGCGACTGGGTCATGGATGCGGTGGTGTCGTATCACACCACTCCACATAGGAAAATTTGCACGTCATACAGCAACGGTAGGTTCGGATGTGTGAATATAGGCGACAAGTGGACGGCTGCAATTGTAGGCATCACTGATGTGCACTTGACGATGGAGTTTAGTGAGAAGCTTGTCCTCAGGGGTGTTCGACATATACCGAGTTTGCGCTACAACTTAGTTTTGTTAGGAAGGCTAGCAGATGGTGGCTGTCACAGTTGTTTTTCAATAAAGATTGGATGCTTAAGAAGGGTTCCCAACAGCTGGCTCGGGAAGATATGTATTGTGGCATATAAAGGCTCAAGCCGCTGAGCTATATAGGTAAGCCACAAACACCGGATGGAAGATCGGGGGGTGTTCAACAGGAGGTGAATCGTCGAGAACTTGCTGAGGGACTTCTAGATGCTTTGAGGGTTTCGGAGGTTCGGTTCGTCGAAACAAAGCGACGGATGGTGATGAGTCAAATATTGACAGTCATATGTCGGTCCTATGACAGCTGGTCGGTCTCCAGGTGGGGGTTGCTCTACGGATCCAGTTTTGGCGACAGATGGTTTTCCAAAGCTTCATAAAGGCGACATCGACTTCAGCAGTTCGAAGCCATGGAGGAGATCAAGGTTTGCAGCAAACTCAATCTGAGGCGGGAGCATCATCATTCACACAGTTTCAGAGAACCTGTGGGTCATCGACGGCATACACAATGTATGATGTTTTGCTTATTGACGCATGTGTATGGGGAGCTTCACGCTCAGACACGAAGATGGGCAGATTCAGGAGTTCGAATCTCGGAAGAGCCGTACCGTCTGCTTAGTTGGGCCAGCCAAGGGAGAAGAAGCTCGTCGAAACGTTAACACTTTCTGGTGGAAGACGAAAGTCGGGGACAGGCAGCTGAGATTGACGGTGAGGCTGGTAGTCAGGGACTTTGGTCTTGGTCGTGTCATTGATATCGGTAGGATCCCAATGGTGCAGGAGGTGCTACGCATGGCAGTTAGCATCGACGTGACAGTCGAGGAGCTGGAGACAAAGGAAGATGCAAAACAGCTCGGGAGATCGAAGCTCAGTAGCATGGGGGAGCATGTATTCTGTCGTGGGACAAGAGGTATGGAGTCCAGTTGAGGACCCATGGGATCAATAACCTCTCATCAGACTGGAGAGGGAGATTATTGGAGTCCAGTCTGGATTTGGTAACAACATATTTGTGAAATCCTAATCTAGTTAAATATTTGATTTGTTAGATGTGGATGTCCATAATAGGTATGCTATTTTAGATATAATATGATTCTTATTTTAGAAAATTCTATTATGATCTAAAATAGGATATTGATAGGTTATTTTAGGTGTAATATGATTCTTATTTGAGGGCTTTCTATTTAAAAAATCATATTATGACATAAAATAGAATTTGCTTATCCTATATATATGGTATGAGGGTGGAGACACAAATAATAGTACAAAGTGGAGATTTGGGGTGCTCATCTGATCCATAAGAAAATCTAACAGAAAGTTCGTACTTTGCTCTTAGGATTTCACCATCCAAGACAGAAGGAAGAAGAAGATCCAGTCGAGGAGTCATCAACTTCGGTTAGAAAGATTGCTACAGGTTGGTGAGTAATTTTAGTTGTAATCTTCTATTTTTCTTCTTGATAGTGGTAAGGGGGTTGAACCAATTAGGGCAAAGGGTTCAAAGTGAGTTCTGTCAATCTTGTAATTTTATCTGAGTTATTAAATATTGTGATTTGTCCAGGTAACATACGTCACCGCCATATACTTGTCTTCATCTTGTGCTTGGTGTCCGTTAGAGTCGTATACTTGTCTTCATCTTGTCACTACCAAAATTTATCGTTTTAGCGACGGCCACATCCGTCGCTAAACCGACAGTAATCACTATTAGCGACCGATAACCGACGAATTTTGGCTAAAAAAATCCGTCGGCAATCAGCTCGTCGCTAATAACGGTCCGTCGCTAAGTTGTTGTCACATGACGGAATAGCGTGTAGTGTCCCGCTCCTAGCGGTTCACTATGTAAGGCTTGTGGCTTGGCTAACTCGGTCGAAACCGAGTATTGGGGAAACTTACCGTCGGCATCGAATCGATCACGGACAAGTGCATAAGAACCTTTCCAATTGATGGATCGGTTTCTCTTGAAATGCGTCCAAGAGTTTTCTCTGGATGTTTTGCTGCTGGTTTTGCTGCTTGGTTTTGATGGATGCTTTTCTGAATGATTTTCGATGATTTGATTCTTGCCCTTTTTCATCGATTTACATAGCATTCATTCTTGAGAATTCTGAGAGAAGAGAACATAACGAGACGGATTATTAATCAATCTTTTGGTGCCAATGCAGACTGACGCGTGACTGAAGGCTAAGCGTGCAAGTGTTCCTCTCTCTCTCGACGATTCTCTAACTTGGTGAGTGTGGATCTCTGTGGTGGTATTGTCCCTCTCGCTATTCCTTCATGCCAACTAAATAATTGTCTTGCAACATCCGTTGATCGATATCAAGATGCTAATGCCACAAGTCAATACCACTAAGATGCTAGAGATAGAACATTGAAATGAATTGATTACACTGCAATGAACTGAACATTGAAATGATTGAATTGATGCCTAGAATGATGGTTATGAAATGCTAAGAATGATCTTGTTGCCTATTACTTCAAATATTCTATGCACACTGTGTATATCGAGTCGGACACACATTCGCCTGACCATGGACAACTTGTATACAAGGATTGAGCAATAATTTCCTCGAACGGTACAGGGGCGCCTGTACCGATTCGGCCTAGGAGGAAATAATGAAGTGCTTTGGGGAACATGAGTAATGCGAGGCATCATAGAGGCTAGCTCCCTACTGTGCTGTCATCTCATTATCTTGAAGTCCCAAATGCAAATGAATGAATGAAAAGAGTCCATATGGTTTAACAACACCAGTGGTCACATCGTGGGAATGTATGCTAATCAATGTCTTATGCAGGGGCGGTAAGTATATTATTATTATCATGTATCTTATGCAGGAAAGCTGGATTCGGCTAATGGTAAACTAAACATGGTTTATTGAACTACCATGTCACTTGAATTGTGATTTACTCTAAATGTCGCCTGTCCCTTATAAGTTCATGTCTTTAAAATGCTTGTCATTAATAAAATGTTGGTTTAGCTGAGTGGGCCAACGGGGCTCACCAGCGCATTGTTATAATGTGCTGACCCCTCCTCCACAGGTACTGGAGAAGGCTCGGGCGCACATCGCAATTAAAGCTTTCTGAACTGCTGTTTCCTTTCAAGTTGTTTTTCCCTAAAGATGCACAAAGTATTGCGGAGATTTCAAAGATAGCTGCTTATATTTCAAAGTACTAAAGGGGCGTGATGTATGGAACGGGAAATTATTTCATGGCAGCCTATCAGTTGTACTTCTTTTCATGAATCAATGTAGCCGAAATGGCATTTCAAATATTGTATTCTGACTACAATTATGAATAAAATAAGTATTTCTTCTTCCTATATTGTGTCTCAATGTTTTCGCAACTGTGGCTTACTTCAAATGTTTCAAAATGATATAAATGTGCAATGTTCTAGCCTTGTACAAGTGCAACTCCAGACTTGTACGGCATCACGCCTTAGCGAGGACAATCGGTTCGGCGTGAATCGAAGCAAAGCGAGCGATTCCCCGAATCGGGGCGTGATAAGTTGGTATCAAAGCACGATTTCACTTCCTCGGATTTCAAAAATAATTATTTCAAAAAGGAAGTCTTGATGCAAATTTTCTCGATTGATGGTGTCGATGGCGCTGGCATGAAATAATGTTCCATACAATAAGCCCATAAATATTTTATGAGTGCTAATGGAATTATTTCTTTGTTGTAGAATGACCAAGGGTGATAACTCAAAGACGAATTCATCGTCTGACCCGATTGAGAAACTGATTAAGCAAATGGAGGCTCAGAGGAAGCAAAGCGAAGCTCAATATCGCGCGCTTCAGGAGCAGCTTCAGTATCAGTTTCAGGAGCAGCTGGATGCTCAACAAAAGCAAGTTGATAGTCTAACTCAGATTGTCATCAAGCTGTCGGCCGATTCTAATGTTTCTGCAAAGGCCGCAGCAACCGAGACCGTGGAGGTGCCAGCAGAGAAACCTGAGACGCCGACACGGAAGAGGACGAGCTTCAAGTTCTCTGAATTTAAAAGTTGCGACCCACCTGATTTTAATGGAAAAGAGGAGCCAGATGAGGTGATGGGCTTCTTGAACACACTGGAGGGCTATTTTCGAATGTTAGAGATTCAGGGCAGTAAGAGAGTGGAGTGTGCCGCTGTACAACTTCGCCTCAAGGCCCAGGAATGGTGGATTTCGCAGAGACAGGCACTTTGCAGAAATAGTCAGGATATAAAGATGTCTTGGGAGGCCTTCAAGCAGGCTTTCATTTCTCACTTCATTCCACCCGCTGTCCGACAACAAAAAGAGAATGAGTTCATTGCACTTCGACAAGGCAGTATGTCAGTGCATGACTATGAGACAGAGTTTTTGAAGAGAGTCGCATTCGCTGGGTACATGGTACCGAATGACGATACCAAGCGAGGAAGATTTGTGCAAGGCTTGAATGAGGGCCTAGAGAAGGATGTGCTAAATCGGAAATGTACGTCTTACCGGGAGGCGTACGAGACAGCTCTCGAGATGGAGAGATTTCATAAACCGGCTAGTCGTGAGACAATGAAGAGCAACCAAGGACTCAATAATCAGAAACGACCTTGGTCTGCTAGCAGGAATGACGCACCTAAGCGTCATAATACTGAAGACAATCGAGGGCCTCAACATACAGAACGTTGTAAATTTTGCAACCGTTGGGGACATCGATCCGAAGATTGTCGGGTGAAGTGTTTCAAATGCGGCGAGCAGGGCCACAAGGAAGCTGACTGCAGAAATAGAGGAGGGAATCAGTATCCTCCTCGTGGGCATAACAATAATCAGTATCGTGGGCATAACAACAACCACAACCGGGGACCATATAACAACCAGCATCGTGGCGAAGCGCCACCAGCCTTACCGGCTCCAGCTGGGAATGCACCGAATCAATAAGGTGGGCAAGCAAGGGTTTATGCCTTGACTCAGGCAGAGGCCCAGACCGCGGAGAATGTTATAACAGGTACGTTGCTATATAAAGGCACACCTGCAAGAGTACTTTTTGATTCTGGCGCTACTCATTGCTTTATCTCTTCTGATTTTGCAACGGAAAATAAATTTTGTATGACTCAATTAAAGACAGCTTTGTGTGTTAGCACTCCTTCGGGAGTGGATATGCCTGCAACTTTGATTTGCAGGGACGGCTACATTAAAGTTGGAGGCAAGACTTTATCTCTGGATGCAATTGTACTCGACATCAAAGAGTACGATATCATCTTGGGAATGGACTGGCTCAGCGCCTGTCATGCAACGATTGACTGTGCGGATAAGAGAGTTGTGTTTCGCCTAACCGGAGAAACAGAGTTCTCTTACTCGTGCGGTTCGGCGTTCCAAGGACCTATGGTAATATCGGCAGTTACAGCAAGGCATATGTTGTACTCAGGATGTGAAGGGTTCCTTGCTTCTGTTTTTGACACTCAAATGAAGGGTGTAGATTCGAATCAGACCGAGATTGTGGCAGAGTTCCCCGATGTGTTTCCGGACGAGATACCTGGGATGCCGCCGGATAGAGAAATTGAATTCACAATTGATACATTTTCGGATACTCGTCCGATATCTAAAGCGCCGTACAGGATGGCTCCGGCAGAATTGAAGGAACTAAAGGTACAGCTACAAGAATTATTAGACCGAGGATACATTCGCCCAAGTGTATCTCCATGGGGAGCTCCAGTATTGTTTGTAAAGAAGAAGGATGGAACGATGCGGCTATGCATCGATTACAGAGAACTGAATAAGGCAACCATCCGTAACAAGTATCCCTTGCCAAGAATAGATGATCTGTTCGATCAGCTACAAGGGGCGACCGTATTTTCAAAAATCGATCTTCGTTCAGGATACCATCAGTTGAAGATCAGACCCGAAGATGTTCCTAAGTCAGCATTCCGTACGAGATACGGACACTATGAGTTTTTGGTCATGCCATTCGGCTTAACTAATGCTCCAGCAGCCTTCATGGATTTAATGAATAGAGTGTTTTGACCGTTCTTAGACAAGTTTGTTGTTGTGTTCATCGATGACATCTTGATCTACTCAAAGGACAGGGAGACTCATGTCGAACACTTGAGGGAAGTACTTCAGACGCTGCGGGACAACCCGCTCTATGCAAAACTAAGCAAGTGCGAATTTTGGATGAACAGCGTGTCGTTCCTTGGACATGTTATTTCGGCGGAAGGTGTTGCCGTCGACCCAAAGAAGATTGAGGCAGTGGTGGACTGGAAGCAGCCTGCATCAGCTAGTGAAATACGGAGTTTTCTTGGTTTAGCCGGGTACTACCGTAGATTTGTGAAGGACTTCTCGAGAATCGCCTCGCCTTTGACTCGCCTGACTCAGAAAGGAGTCGTATTTAAGTGGACGGACGACTGTGAGAGTAGCTTCCAAGAACTCAAGCAGCGGCTCGTCACGGCCCCAATTTTAGCACTTCCGGAAGGCTCTGAGGGATTTCAGATCTACAGTGACGCGTCAGGACTTGGTTTGGGATGTGTTCTTATGCAACATGGGAAGACCATATCTTATGCTTCGAGACAACTCAAGCAGCATGAGAAGAATTACCCAACACATGATTTGGAACTGGCGGCAATTGTGTTCGCGTTGAAATTATGGCGACACTATCTCTATGGTGTGTCCTGCGAGATCTTCACGGATCACAAAAGCCTGAAATATATATTCACACAAAAGGAATTGAATTTGAGGCAGCGGCGCTGGTTAGAATTGATCAAGGACTATGACTTGACAATCTCTTGTACGCCGGGTAAAGGGAACGTGGTAGCTGATGCCTTGAGTCGGAAATTTGTTGGGTCCCTAACAATAGCAAAAGAGGTACTACGGGATCTTGAAGAGATGGGCATCGAGTTCAGGATCCGTCCGCAGAATGTGCAGTTGGCTCAGTTACAACTTGAGCCGAGTCTCCAGGGAAGGATTAAGATTGCTCAGAAGGATGACCCATTTCTGCAGAAGATACGCGAGTTGATTCTAGCAGGAAAGGCGTCAGACTTTACCGTTGAAGATGACACTATTCGTGTCAAGGGAAGATTGTGCGTCCCTAAGGACGAGAACATCAGGAAGGAAATACTGACCGAGGCTCATTTCGCGAAGTATTTCTTGCATCCGGGAGGCACGAAAATGTATAAGGATCTACGTTCAACCTTTTGGTGGCATGGTATGAAGAAGGATGTGGCGCTATTCGTGTCACAGTGCATGGATTGTCAGCGTGTAAAGGCCGAACATCAACGGCCAGGCGGAGAACTACAAAATTTGGCTATTCCACTGTGGAAGTGGGATAATATCTGTATGGATTTTATAGTTGGCTTGCCAAGAACTCAGAAGGGAAATGATGCGATTTGGGTTATCGTAGATAGATTAACCAAGTCGGCACATTTTATTCCAATAAAAGTTACATGGGGAGTAGAACGGTTGGCTCAGATCTACATAAATGAAATTGTCAGATTGCATGGGGTGCCAGCTTCTATAGTGTCGGATAGAGATGGAAGATTCTTGTCGCGATTTTGGATAAGTCTACACTCGGCAATGGGCACAAAGTTGAACTTCGGTACGGTTTACCATCCGCAGACTGATGGTCAGACAGAGAGAGTAAATCAGATCCTTGAGGATATGTTGAGATTGTGCGTGCTCGACTCGAAGACAAGTTGGGACGCGCATCTCGCACTAGCAGAATTTGCCTATAACAACAGTTATCAGGCAAGTATCCAAATGGCCCCGTACGAAGCCTTATATGGACGAAAATGTCGATCACCAATATGCTGGGATGAAGTCGGTGAACGGCAAGTGCTCGGACCAGAACTTGTGGAACAGGCCGTCGAAAGGATTCGCTTAATTCGAGAAAGACTTAGAGTTGCTCAAAGTCGACAAAAGATTTATGCGGATGTTCATCGACGACCTTTGGAATTCACAGCAGGCGATCATGTCTTCTTGAAGGTCACACCCATGCGAGGTGTGATGCGGTTTGGGATGAAAGGAAAGCTAAGCCCGAGATTCGTCAGACCATTCGAGATTTTGGAGAAGGTAGCCTCAGTGGCTTATCGACTTGTACTACCTCCGGCTCTGGCTGATGTGCACGATATCTTCCATGTATCTCAACTTCGGAAGTACGTGCATGATCCAAGTCACGTAGTGAATTTCGACCAGCTGCAGCTGAGCGCTGACCTATCCTACACTGAAGAGCCTGTCCAGATTTTGGACAGAAAAGAGAAAGTTTTGCGGAATCGGGCAGTGTCTCTAGTCAACGTGCTATGGCGGAACCATGCTGTCGAGGAGTCGACATGGAAATTAGAGGAAGAGATGCGAGTGAAGTACCCCTCGCTGTTTGATAATTTTGAGGTAGGACCTTTGCTTTAAGTTTCGAGGACGAAACTTTTTCTTAGTGGTATATTATGTAGTGTCCCGCTCCTAGCGGTTCACTATGTAAGGCTTGTGGCTTGGCTAACTCGGTCGGAACCGAGTATTGGGGAAACTTACCGTCGGCATCGAATCGATCACGGACAAGTGCATAAGAACCTTTCCAATTGATGGATCGGTTTCTCTTGAAATGCGTCCAAGAGTTTTCTCTGGATGTTTTGCTGCTGGTTTTGCTGCTTGGTTTTGATGGATGCTTTTCTGAATGATTTTCGATGATTTGATTCTTGCCCTTTTTCATCGATTTACAAAGCATTCATTCTTGAGAATTATGAGAGAAGAGAACATAACGAGACAGATTATTAATCAATCTTTTGGTGCCAATGCAGACTGACGCGTGACTGAAGGCTAAGCGTGCAAGTGTTCCTCTCTCTCTCGACGATTCTCTAACTTGGTGAGTGTGGATCTCTGTGGTGGTATTGTCCCTCTCGCTATTCCTTCATGCCAACTAAATAATTGTCTTGCAACATCCGTTGATCGATATCAAGATGCTAATGCCACAAGTCAATACCACTAAGATGCTAGAGATAGAACATTGAAATGAATTGATTACACTGCAATGAACTGAACATTGAAATGATTGAATTGATGCCTAGAATGATGGTTATGAAATGCTAAGAATGATCTTGTTGCCTATTACTTCAAATATTCTATGCACACTGTGTATATCGAGTCGGACACACATTCGCCTGACCATGGACAACTTGTATACAAGGATTGAGCAATAATTTCCTCGAACGGTACAGGGGCGCCTGTACCGATTCGGCCTAGGAGGAAATAATGAAGTGCTTTGGGGAACATGAGTAATGCGAGGCATCATAGAGGCTAGCTCCCTACTGTGCTGTCATCTCATTATCTTGAAGTCCCAAATGCAAATGAATGAATGAAAAGAGTCCATATGGTTTAACAACACCAGTGGTCACATCGTGGGAATGTATGCTAATCAATGTCTTATGCAGGGGCGGTAAGTATATTATTATTATCCTGTATCTTATGCAGGAAAGCTGGATTCGGCTAATGGTAAACTAAACATGGTTTATTGAACTACCATGTCACTTGAATTGTGATTTACTCTAAATGTCGCCTGTCCCTTATAAGTTCATGCCTTTAAAATGCTTGTCATTAATAAAATGTTGGTTTAGCTGAGTGGGCCAACGGGGCTCACCAGCGCATTGTTATAATGTGCTGACCCCTCCTCCACAGGTACTGGAGAAGGCTCGGGCGCACATCGCAATTAAAGCTTTCTGAACTGCTGTTTCCTTTCAAGTTGTTTTTCCCTAAAGACGCACAAAGTATTGCGGAGATTTCAAAGATAGCTGCTTATATTTCAAAGTACTAAAGGGGCGTGATGTATGGAACGGGAAATTATTTCATGGCAGCCTATCAGTTGTACTTCTTTTCATGAATCAATGTAGCCGAAATGGCATTTCAAATATTATCGAGAAAAGTTGTATTCTGACTACAATTATGAATAAAATGAGTATTTCTTCTTCCTATATTGTGTCTCAATGTTTTCGCAACTGTGGCTTACTTCAAATGTTTCAAAATGATATAAATGTGCAATGTTCTAGCCTTGTACAAGTGCAACTCCAGACTTGTACGGCATCACGCCTTAGCGAGGACGATCGATTCGGCGTGAATCGAAGCAAAGCGAGCGATTCCCCGAATCGGGGCGTGACATAGCGACGGATTTTCGACATCACAATACGAAGCATTAGCGACGCATTTCCGACGGACTATCGTCCATTTCAACTATTAAGTACTGAACTGTGTAGACAATAGTGACGTAACATTCCGTCGGTAACCTGTCGTAACAGCGTATTAGATTGTATCTTTCCGTCGCTAATCCGTCGGTATACGTGTAACTAACGACGGATTGGCGACGGCGTTCTGACGGACTATCCGTCGATCAGGTTCTGGAAATGCTTGGCATTTCCAGCACCATGGCGACGGAAGAGTAGTCGCTAATCCGTCGATATATGTCGACCGAATAGCGACGGATTAACCTCGACCTTGTTCTGGAAATTCTTGTTATTTCCAGAACACGGGCGACGGATAGGTCGTCGCTATTCCGTCGAACAATATACTATGCCGACGGATAATCCGTCGATCATCCGTCGCTACCTGGGAAAATTTTCAAATATCCAGTTAGCGATGGAATAACCGTTGAAAAGTAGTCGGAAACTGGTGATGACCGTCGCAAAACGGTCACAAGTCCGTCGCTAACTGAGAATATTTTGAAAAAAAAATTACAGCGCTTTTCCTGTTCGGAAAAAATTTGCATAAACCAAACCAATATATAATGCACACCAATTATCCAACAATCACATAGACCAAATATATTATGCACACCAATTATCCAAGAATCACATAGACCAAATATGCACATACGAATTTAATGCACACCAATTATCCAAGAATCATATAGACCAAACCAAATTAATATAAAATAGACATCAATTATCCGGAAGAGTAACCCAATATCTATCGTTATAATCCGATCATTGCACAAATATTCTAAATTTTTCACAAATATTCCAAAACACATAGGAAGGAGTTGGCCAGTTACAGTAACCTAATATACATCGCTGGCGACCGATCATAGCACAAATATTCCAAAATTTTCACAAATATTCCAAAACACATAGGAAAATCGACTTTGGCCTCAACAAAGACCACAAGTCAGACGATGAATCCTCACAGCCAGGGATGATAGTTGCGTTGAGGCATGTACCATTCTATCAGCCACTTTGCGTACGAAGGCTCAATCTGGTTGAGGTCTTCTGTAGGGACAGGAGGGTCGGTCCCGATGCTATTACTCTCTGACGGTGGCTCCTCCTTAGCTTCAAGCTTGGGAGCAATCTCTTTCCTGATGGTCATCGGTTCTTCCTTGACCTCGACCTTTGGTAACACCTTCTCCTTAACAGTCACCGGCTCTTGTTTGACGACGGAGACTTCCTCCGTGTCGACCTCCAAGGGTTTCTTGCCTCGACCCCTTCTTCGACTAGCAGTACCACCTCGACGAGTCCTAGGAGCCATCTTTCTGACAACAGAAATTTATCGTATAGGGTAAAGAAATTTATCGTTTTATAAAAGTTGTGACGTTGGTTTTTTGCGTTCATCATCATTAGAGGGAGCAGCACTGGAAATGTTGTGACGTTGGTAGCATGAGAGAGTAAAAATCTGTATCACAAGACTAACAGAATTACTATATAATCATGTACTCACCAATAACCGAATGTAAATGGAGTCGTTGGGCCTATCGTGCAGTAATTTGTGGATCCGCTGGTATAGGCCAGATGTACTTAATATCTAGTGTATCAGATTAGTATCGGTCTATCGGTTTGGTATAGGACGTATCATATTGGTATTGGCCTTAACAAATTGGTATCGTCCTATATCCGATATGTACATGTATCGGCCGAATAGCTAGGATTCATATTGGTCTTATCGATTTGGTATCGGTCATATCCGATAGGTATCGGCCGTGTTGGATTAGTATAGACTATTTCGGATTAGTATCGTGGAAGGTTTAGTAACAACTGTACTTGGATTTCTCTCTTCTCGAGCTAGAATACCATTGCAAGAGAATCACCAGATCGTGATTGGCCAGTTACAGTAACATACATACTTCCTTTTCCATCAGGAAAAGCGAGATTGAAAAGGAAGTATGTATGTTCTGTAACTGGCCATCTACGCTCTCGTGACTCTCTTGCAATGGTAATCTAGCTCTAGAAGAGAGAAATCCAAGTACAGTTGTTACTAAACCTTCTACGATACTAATCCGAAATGGTATATAATAATCCAACACGGCCGATACCTATCGGATATGACCGATACCAAATCGATAAGGCCAATATGACTTAATGGCTATACGGCCGATACATATCGGATAGGACGATACCAATTCGCTAAGACCAATACCAACCGATACGGTCCATACCAAAATGATAGATCGATACTAATCCGACACGGTCAATACTTATAAGTACCTACGGTCCAGGAGGTTGATCCGCTAGTACATCCATGTACGAACAACGAAGTAACGATCCATTTCAATTTGGATGTAAAAATCTGTATCGTAAGACAAACTAAACATAATCAGTTCTATTTCACATGCTTAATTGCCAAGTATGGGAACGAATGGCTCAGAACACAACCCAAAATTCATTCTAGCATACATTAGTGTGAATCATCTACGTTCTGTACATATAGTGAAGTATATGTTCTTATCGTATCTAGTATCTGAAGGATGTAACAGAATCAAGATGAACTCACATAATGTTTACAGTCTTGGTCTCAACTGTCTTCGATTCTATGATCCCATGTCTTAGGTTAAATAAATCACTAACCTCATCACGGTGAGTCTTGGTGTAGCACTCAAATATGGGGCACCCGTAAATTTGTCGAGGTTTTAAATCATCGACATTGAGTTTTAAACCCTCACGTAGCCTTTCTGCTTCACTTCTAGGCTCGAGCAGGATCTTCTTACAAGCTTCGGTCTCCAGATACTTAGTGTCAAGATTCCGGACGCTTTCGTAGAGCATGTTAATGCATCCTAGCGTCAATTTGACACTAAGTACCTGGAGACCGAAGCTTGCAAGAAGATCCTGCTCGAGCCTAGAAGTGAAGCAGAAAGGCTACATGAGGGTTTAAAACTCAATGTCGATGATTTAAAACCTCGGCAAATTTACGGGTGCCCCATATTTGAGTGCTATATCAAGACTCACCGTCTGTATAGTTCGGTTATTGGCGCTCGATGTCCCTGTGGTAAGGCAATGGATGAGGATATTGCATGGGAGGGGGTTGCAGATGGAGGCAACAAGGATGGCGTGTTTGTGAAAGGAGGGAAAAGATACATAATCACAGATGATTTGCATGTAAGGCCATTCTATTCCATGGAGTATGCGTTGTCTATTTTCCGAAAGCATGGGATCATAGCATCGAAGACAGTTGAGACCAAAAATGTAAACATTGGCCGCGATGAGGTTAGTGATTTATGTAACCTAATGTAGTAATCTTGTAATTTAAAGTTGGAAGAACATGCAAGTAGCCTTATAGTTTCTGCCTCACCAGTCGAATGACTTAATTTCCAAGTATCGGAACGAGTGGCTCAGAACACAACCCAAGATTCATTCTAGCATACATTAGTGAGTTCATCTTGATTCTGTTACGTCCTTCAGATACTATATACGATAAGAACATAGATGATTCACACTAATGTATGCTAGAATGAATCTTGGCTTGTGTTCTGAGCCATCCGTTCTGATCAAGCATCTTCCTTCTCCTCTTCTCCACCATGGCTCTGAACCAATCTGCTTCTTTCTACTTCCCTTCTTTTTATTTGACTCTCTCAGCCACATATGACATCCAGCTCAAGTGTAGAGTCGGGGGAGAAGAAGTGGGCAGAAAGAGGAGGGGAAAGCAGCACAGCCGGCGGCATGACCCGGAGGAAGTACATAGGTTTTCTTCATAGTTCTCCTATGCACACCCTCCGGGTCATGCCGCCGGCTGTGCTGCTTCTCCCTCCTCTTTCTGCCCACTTCTTCTCCCCCGACTCTACACTTGAGCTGGATGTCATATGTGGCTGAGAGAGTCAAATAAAAAGAAGGGAAGTATGGAGGAGCAGATTGTTCAGAGCTATGGTGGAGGAGAGGAGAAGGAAGATGCTTGATCAGAACGGATGGCTCAGAACACAAGCCAAGATCCATTCTAGCATACATTAGTGTGAATCATCTATGTTCTGTACATATGGTGTATTATATGTTCTTATCGTATCTAGTATCTGAAGAACGTAACAGAATCAAGATTAACTCACTAATGTAATACTAAGACATCATCTACTACTATATAAGATATAGTGATATGTTGTCGTATCATCATTGCCGAGGGATGAGGGTCGGAGGACAGGCAACTTTATCTACGGCTACATAGTTTCTGCCTCACTAGTCGAATGGCTGCAGGGACTATGTCCTGATCACCATGTCGTACCGTAGATTAATGCAAATGGAGCTGAAAATATCCGTCGCTAACCGGTCACTAGTCCGTCGGTAACTGAGAATTTTTTTAAAAAAATTGCAGCACTTTTCCTGTTCACAAAAATATACATAAACCAAACCAATATATAATGCACACCAATTATCCAAGAATCACATAGACCAAATATGCACATACGAATTTAATGCACGCCAATTATCCAAGAATCATATAGACCAAACCAAATTAATATAAAATAGAAATCAATTATCCTGAAGAGTAACCTAATATCCGTCGTTATAAATCGATTTATCTTCAAGTATGAGAACGGATGGCTCAGAACACAAGCCAAGATTCATTCTAGCATGCATTAGTGTGAATCATCTATGTTCTGTACATATGGTGTAGTATATGTTCTTATTGTATCTAGTATCTGAAGAACGTAACAGAATCAAGATGAACTCACATAATGTAATACTAAGACATCATCTACTACTATATAAGATATAGTGATAGGTTGTCGTATCATCATTGCCGAGGGATGAGGGTCGAAAGACAGTCAACTTTATCTACGGCTACATAGTTTCTGCCTCGCCAGTCGAATGGCTGCAGGAACTATGTCCTGATCACCATGTCGTACCGTAGATTAATGCAAATGAAGCTGGAGCCAAAATACAGAAACCAAAATACAGAATCAAATCCCTGGGATGGATGGCTCAGAACACAACCAACCGGAGAGGATACTCTGAGAGATCCATCTGAGTAGGACGTATACTCTGAGATATCACCTTTACAAGAATGATATCAGTAGTGGGATTGAGTGCTGGAGGGGATATTATCAGAGTATACGTCCTACTCAGATGGGTCTCTCACCGTTACTATTTTTTTCTGACAGCATAGTGGATGTACTCCGTCAACAGAATCTGGCTTCGAGCCAAAACTTTGCCCCGGAGCTCAAGTGGACATCTTTCGTGTAGAGCTCGAGTGAGAGGTTTCTGACAGCATGGTGGTCTCCTTTGTCAAAGTATCCGTGCTCGTCCCACAACCAATGTGGGATGAGCACGGGTACTTTGACAAAGGAGACCACCATGCTGTCAGGAACCTCTCACTCGAGCTCTACACGAAGGATGTCTACTTGAGCTCCGGGGCAAAGTTTTGGCTCGAAGCAAGAATCTGTTGACGGAGCACATCCACTATGCTGTCAGAAAAAATTAGTAACGGTGGGAGACCCATCTGAGTAGGACGTATACTCTGATAATATATCCTCCAGCACTCAATCCCACTATTGATATCATTCTTGTAAATGTGATCTCTCAGAGTATACATCATACTGAGATGGATCTAGTATTCTCTCTTGTTGGTTGTCATATCATCATTGCCGAAGGATGAGGGTCGGAGGACAGTACAAATAGTCTAATACAAAAACAACTCAATATGTAGTCCAATACAAATAGTCTAATACAAAAACAACCCAATACAAATAGTCCAATACAAATAAGTACTAATAGCTAATAAGAACCACGCTGCTCACGCAAACGCTCAGTGATACGTTCACGCAACACCTCGAAAAAGCGAGATTTTTGGCGCGAGGAGAGCTGTCGTCCCTTGCAAGGACTGCATGAAGAGTCCTCTCGGTCTCACTAGCTACCGGTGCTGGATGAATAGAACTCCCGGTCTCACTAGCGACCGGTGCCACTTCCTCCTTAACTGTAGGAGGAGCTACCTCAGCATTCACTGTTTTCCTCAAACGACGTCCCGCTCCTCGGGTCATGGGTGCCATCTGGTAAGATCGATAGTCACAAATAATATAATTGTAACATAAGCAAGCTAACTAAAGGAACCATCATATAATTTGAGTACATTTTCGAAAGCCGATAAAGTATAAAAAATTCAATTTTTGCCCAAGTGTGAGAACGGATGGCTCAGAAGACAACCCAAGATTCATTCAAGCATACATTAGTGTGAATCATCTATGTTCTGTACATATGGTGTAGTATATGTTCTTATCGTATCTAGTATCTGAAGAACGTAACAGAATCAAGATGAACTCACATAATATAATACTAAGACATCATCTACTACTATATAAGATATAGTGATAGGTTGTCGTATCATCATTGCCGAGGGATGAGGGTCGGAAGACAGTCAACTTTATCTACGGCTACATAGTTTCTGCCTCGCCAGTCGAATGGCTGCAGGTACTATGTCCTGATCACCATGTCGTACCGTAGATCAAATGGAGCTGGAACTGGAGCCAAAATACAGTACAACTTCACCATGTCGTACCATTTTACTCTCTCTCTCTCCTCCCCCCCTCCAGCGCTTTCACTCTCTCCGGCACTCTCACACTACTAATTCCTATGTGTTTTAAGTGTGAGAACGAATGGCTCAGAACACAACCCAAGATTCATTCTAGCATACATTAGTGTGAATCATCTATATTCTGTATACATATCGTGTAGTATATGTTAACCTTATCGTATCTAGTATCTGAAGGACGTACGTAACAGAATTACGTTGAACTCACTAATGTAATACTAAGACATCATCTACTACTATATAAGATATAGTGATAGGTTGTCGTATCATCATTGCCGAGGGATGAGGGTCGGAGGACAGGCAACTTTATCTACGGCAACATAGTTTCTGCCTCGCCAGTCGAATGGCTGCAGGGACTATGTCCTGATCACCATGTCGTACCGTAGATTAATGCAATTAATGGAGCTGGAAATATCCGTCGCTAACCGGTAACTAGTCTGTCGCTAACTGTGATTGTCACATACACATATGTATATCACAGCTAGATGTATAAATATATACATCTATATAGAAGCACACAACTGATAGAACTCGCACTGTCCTTGAGACAGTGAACATATACACCATGAATCCAAACCCCATATATATTCACATTTACTAATCCAAACACCACCAAACTAATGGAACACCCAATATGGATAACATATTATTTAGCCAATATATAAACTCAGATGAATTTGAGAAGCAAAGCCACCCGCCGCCCCCGACCAAAGCCTGCCGCCCCAAGCCCGCCGCCCAGTAGTTCGGTTGCATATATATATGAAGAGTGCTTATGGGTGTGTGTCGGTTGCAAATAGCCCCGACGCACCGGCCCCAAGCCAGCCGCCCAGCCCCCGACCCAAGCCAGCCGCCCAGACCCCGACCCAAGCCAGCCGCCCAGCCCCCGACGCTTCCGCCCCAAGCCAGCCGCCCAGCCCCCGACGCCGCCGCCCCAAGCCCACCGCCCAGCCCCCGACCCAAGCCAGCCGCCCAGCCCCCGACGCCCCAACCCCAAGCCCGTCTCCCAGACCCCGACGCCCCCGCCCCAAGCCCACCGCCCAGACCCCGACCCAAGCAAGCCGCCCAGCCCCCGACGCCCCAACCCCAAGCCCGCCTCCCAGACCCCGACGCCCCCGCCCCAAGCCCACCGCCCAGACCCCGACCCAAACCAGCCGCCCAGCCCCCGACGCCCCAACCCCAAGCCCGCCTCCCAGACCCCGACGCCCCCGCCCAGCCCCCGACGCCCCAACCCCAAGCCCGTCGCCCAGCCTCCGACGCCCCGGCCCCAAGCCCACCGCCCAGCCCCCGACCCAAGCCAGCCGCCCAGCCCCTACACGACACCGAGAGAGAGAGAGAGAGAGATCGAGAGAGAGAGAGGGGGGGTTACCTTCGGGAGAGAGAGGAGAGGACACCGACGCCGACGACGACACCGACGTCGATCACCGAAGCCGACACCGGCGAGAGAGAGAGAGAGAGAGAGAGAGGAGAGAGAGTGAATTTGGGGGGAATGCGAAAAGTTTTTCCTGCTGTTTCATTTAAAGTCTGGTACGTTTATATAGCGACGGACTCGCGATTGGTAAAAAACCGTCGCCCAGCAGTCGCCTTTTTTGATAAGTGCCGACTGAATATCAGTCGCTAAGTCGTCGAAAATATGTCCCGCCAATTTTCTACACAATTTTCGCCAAATAATCGACTGTGTAGCGACGACGAAAAATTCGTCGCTATAACACCGACAGTCTAGCGACGGATGTGCGACCTTTCCTCCCCCTAAAATTAAAATAAAAATGGCAAAGGCGTGTAGTCGGTAATCCGTCGCAGAGCGGCCACGAAACCGTCGCTAATATCGACGAAAAATTTCCGTCGCTAAAAAACCGTCGCTAAATGAGTGTATTTTGGTAGTGTGTGCTTGGTGTCCGTTAGACAGAGATTAGTTTTGATCAGGTGGGTTGGCAAAATGTTTCCGCACGCATCCAACAAAAAATGGAGTTGACTAGTGGAAGCGAAGAAGAAAAACGAGTCATACGGTTTAAATATGACCAGTCAACTCCAATACATGTTTCTATTCTAAAAAAAAATATTCAGCCGGCTCACGGTAAGTCTTGATCCGTATAATCAATGACATATGGTCTATATATTTTATATTTTTTGAAAGTTTAAATTTAAAAAAAAATGTAGACCATGTGTCAATATATTATTGGATACGGATTAAAGTTCACCGTGAGCTGGACTCACTTAATAATTTCTCTCTATAATGAACTCATTGAAATGAACTAACATTAAAATTGTATAAAGAAGTCTAGTGGGTGGAGAGTATATGTTCGGACTCTAGTCTAACAATTAAATGGGATTGGATCTTGATGCCAGTAGCCCACGAAGAAGATAAAGTTCTCTAAATGTTTTTTTTTCTTTCAATTTGTTCTTGTTTGTTTCATATACTGATACAATACTGCATAACAACAAACTAGTATTGTACTAGTGTAAACTACTACAGTCTCTTGCTTGCTTCCATTTAAAACTACTGACAAGTCAAATATAAACAAAAATTACAGTGTTTTCCTTCTCCATTACACTTAAGACTATTATCATGAAGGAGCGCCCCCCTCCAACTGAGCTTTCACCATATAGTACTTTTATATGATAAGGGCAGAACCAGAAATTTGAGCTCGGTGTGCTAGCTAGGGTGGGCTAGATGCGAACAGACTCATATGAAAACTGAGCTCTCACTATAGTGAAGGGTCACTGTGCCAAGGTCAAGATTAATTAGATCCGTCACCATAGAGTACTTGTTTATGATAAGGGCAGAACCAGAAAGTTGTGCTCGGGTGTGCTGGAATCGACTAGGGTGGGCTAAGGTGCGAACAGGCTCATATGAAAAAAGAACAGGTTCTGCCTTGTATATATCCATACCATCCAAACAAACCCTTTAAGACCATTAATAGACTGTAGTCAACTCAACCATAACGTAAACCTAACCCAAACCCATATCATCCAAACTAACCGTGTATACAACCGTGTTCTATTAAAAAGATAGACAAACATCAAACTACACATAGCTAAGAGACCTTCAATATTAGGATGAAGCTAATGTAAGTGTTTCTTAATCCTCTTGAAATAATCCACATCTCCCATTAACATTAACCTGCCTCTTTTGTGAGTAATATTTAGTTAAATTAAATAATAAATAGCATCATTCAGAGCCAATCATTGAAAAAAAAATAATTATTCACTTTTATTTCGGTAGTGAAATCCTCTACCAGAAGAGAACCAAAATTAACATCCGAACAAACAAAGTTGCTAGACTACAAAAGCCGATTCATGTAAACTAGATTTATTCTAAAATCAGAAGTAGCTCCTCTCTAGACTAAGAACTAACTCCTCCACAGAGTGCCTGCACTGTCAACTTCTTCATGGCTTTTCCGCAGTCACCGGATTGTCCAAGTAGAGCTTCAGTTGCTGCAATCGAACACGATGGCTTCCCTAGGCATTCCTATAACAAGAAATATGTACAAAAAACGTCAGATATTGAATCAGTCGATAAAAAAAGAACAACATAACTAAGTTATAATTAATTAAACTTACTTCGCTAACTCTACTAAAACTATCAGGGGCATCGCAACTGCCCTTCTCAAACGCTCCACACTCTCCCTGCGCGTCGCCGAAGCTAGCGAACTGGATCTTCGTGATCGCGCGGCCGTTCCCTTCGCACGACAGCTCGAGCGTCTTCCCCTCGTAGACGCTCCCGCACACGGTCTCGAGCGCGACCGTCTGGAAGTTGACGAATCCCGGGTTGCCGCCGGCTTCCTCGAACAGGGTCAGGGTGTTGGGCTCGCCCGCCCTGAGCCAAGCTCGGGGCACGTGGTACCACCTCTGCGCCGGCTCGCCGCAGCCGGTCTGGCAGCTGTCCGACTTGAACTCGCCCCTGTAGTCACACTTCTTGCAGCCGTCCGTGGACGCGGTGTAGTTGGGCCAGAACCTCCCGATGCTCTTTCCGTTCACCCACGCCTCTCCCTTCCCCATGCCGAGCAGGTCGACCACCACCGGGTGCGTGCCTAGTGGTGTTTGGAATGTAGTCTAATCCAACGCACACACAAACAAAAATTTAGCTATAGAACATCAAGAACTCAAGACGAAGAAAATAATATTTTGTCCCCATATTGTGGAACATGATCACAGGCCCATATAGTTGTCAACTATTGCTCTTCTACTATAACCGGGCCTTACTTGCTTAAAATTAGGCAGGGAGCCAATGGAAAACCACCACGTGACCTACAGTCAAGTGTGGTCATAAACCGCGGTCAACATAGTTGAATGGTGTACATATAACAAGTACCTTGTACCAAGTGAAGGGCCGCTTGGTAGGTAGCATGCCGGAGTGCCAAACAAGGTCCAGATTAGCCGTCTCGTTGTAGAGTTGCCTATCCATGCCGTCCAGACCAACCTTGTAAGACCATTGCACCTTCGACAGGTCAGTCGTAACGTTGTCTCCGATCAGCTTCACCGGGCCACCGACGATTCCGGCAGGCATCAGATCGTAATGTGCACCGTAGTTCTGCCAATTATACCGAAAATATGACGAAGAGCAAACCAATAGATAGGACATATATAGGTTTATGAAGGAATTCAACTACAAACCTTCAGTCCTACAGTTGCACTGAGCAGCGCAATGGAGTTCTTCCCGTCTTTTATTTTGACGGGCCGCTCGAAAACGAACTGAAACTGTCCATTTGGAGCATACTGTGATCCTGTATGTATATTCAAAGTAACGATCGATTATATATTTACAGAACCAACAATGATCGATTATATATGTGCATCGGAATTTACCAACAAGGCGACCGTTAACAAAAGCATGAAGAACGTGACCGGTAGTGTTGACACTAAGAGTCATCTTTCCCTTAACGCCATTGTTGATGCTACATAGAGCAAAAGAAGTGGTCGGTTGCTATTTATATTAGAACTTGATGAACTCACAATTTCCTTTTTTATGTATATTAATCCAAGTTATTAATAGGCAGACCTTGTAGTGTACCACAAGTAGTCACTGTCGTCGCCAGTGACTAGAAGCTGCTCCACCAGTCCATTTTTAGTGTACTTGTGGCCCCTGGCACGATCAATCCCCAACCTCTCGGGCCTCCATGACCATTGCAGCTTCTCCGGCTCCTTCTCGGCTAGGTTAGGCTTCTTCACCAAGACAGAAGTCTGCGTCGTAACCTGTAATAATAATTTGAAAAAAGAAGGGCTTATAAATTCTCATGAGCTATAATAAAATTCGTAACAAATGCTCATGTCAAGAAATAAACCTTGGCAGTGTTGTAAACTTCCTCCTTGCAATCGGGAAGGACGCTAATCGACCAGGCCGGCACGAAATAGTCCTTGCCGTCATGCTTCACCGTCGCGTCGGTGGTGGTGTTTGTGTTGGTTATGAAGCAGCCCGGGGTGATACCCTTGCCGTGGAACTTCGTCAACTAAAAATCACCAAAAACGCAACATCATCACAAGGGCTTTCTTTTTTGGTTTTTCATTAAATGTGGCATGACAAGGAGCATACGAAGATTTCACTGGTGAAATTAGTATTCTCGACATCTCCGTGAGTAAGCGCCTTCTCCATCTTCTTGATGGCCGCATGGAGTTCCTTCAAATGCCCCCACTTGGGTTGCCTTATGTTGCCGTACTCGTCAAGAGGAGCGTCGTAGTCGTACGAAGTCGTAATGTAGGGGCCTCCGGTAGATCGACCAAAGTTCGTACCGCCGTGATACTGCAAATTCCATATAAGTAAACATGAATCGATCCTGAAATGTGATATAGTGCAACTGTGCAAAGAAGAAGAAGATGTAGCTCACCATGTAATAGTTTTGGAATGTTCCATTGGATTGGAAGAATCGAGCAACGGAGTAAGCTAAATCTTCAGCAAGCCTGTGTGGGTCTGGCTTATCCCAAGCTTTGAACCTAAAAAATCCATTGCCAATAATACTTTGTAAGCCTAAATATTCACTAGATATCAATAATTTCAATGTAGGGAATAATAAAATTAAAGAATGAAAATGCAAACCATCCAGTCCAGTTCTCAGTCCACATCTTAGGACTCTTAGGGTTATTTGGTGTCCAGTTATCGCAATAAAATCCATTACAAGTGTTAATCTGAACCCAAATTTTTTGCAATTAGAGTCGAAATTTAACATGTTTTAATTATAAAACATGAAAATAACACACACAAAAAAATGTACCATGGGTTGAGGAGCATCATTTTGTTGGCACATAAGCCATGGCACATCAGCATTTTGAGACAAGGCCAATTTGGCACACCACTTGATGTACTCTTTTCCGGCATCACCGTAGGGGTCTTGGATGTTACCATACTCGTTCTCAATCTATTTTAGCATATAATGATTAGTTAGATGCAATAATAGTATGTTATGATTCTTCAGAAGCAACTATATTCATAAATCACGTACTTGCAAGAGGATGATTGGGCCTCCTTGTGGAGCCAACAACTTCTCCTTCTTGACCATATCCACTATGAGATTAGTGAAAATTGCCATTTCTTCCTGTGAATTAACATAGACTAAACTCAGGAAAAAAAAAAACAATAATTTGAGAAATTTATTTTAGAAAAAAGTAATTTTTTAAGAACCTTAAATTTTTGGTTATTTGTCCTCAATTCAATCCCATCAATTTGATGCAACCAAACTGGAAGGCCTCTGAACATAAAATTAATTCAAATAAATTAGAATGTGTTGGTACAAATTGATGAAGATTTTGAACTTTAATTTGCTGAATCAACTTATACCCATAGTTCCACTCTGCGCAAACATAAGGACCAATGCGAAGAACTGCATATAGTCCTGCATTGTGGACTTCTTTAATAAACCTAATGAGATCGAAATTTCCTTCAAAGTTGTACTGCAATAAACAAGAAGAAGAAAAAAAGCATTAGAATCAATTTCACTAATATCCTTTTAACATCAATGAAAGATCAGTTAATAGCATACTTCGCGTGGACGAGGCTCATGGCCATTCCAGAAGACGTAAGTCTCTATAGCGTCGAGTCCACCTTCTTTTGCCTTCTTCATCAAGTCAGGCCACATCTAAACAAAAAGAATGGACCAAAAAATAAATAACATGAATCTAAAAAAAAATCCAGAAACTTTCAAATACATGCATATGAAGCTAATAGGTTCGATAGGAGAGCAAAATCCTAATAATATGAACATATCAAGATATGGAAAAGTTTACGAAAAATGCAAAAAAATGCAGCACCTCAGGGGTGCTTCTTGGATAATGAATAGCACCGGCGAACATGATCTTCCGCTCGCCATCGATCTTCAGCGCACGCCCGTCATAGGAAACCTTGCTCGCAGTCGACAAAGATGACAGTGAAGCCAACATGGCTATGAAGAAGAAGAAGCATGCCTTTGGAGATGCCATTGCTCTTCTCATCTTCCTCTGATCCTTTCTACAATGATGGAGTTGGAATGTGCACTTGTGGGCTATTAATAGTAGTTGTGCTCACGAAGAGGATAAGATCTTAGATTTGAAAGTTTCAAAGAAGAATAAGCTTTTTCCGGTTTCATGAGGTGATCCTCGCCATATTATGCGATTTTCTGTGGAAGATTTTGGGGACAATTTTGGTTTTTAGGACAAAATAATTCGATCCAACCGCATTAAATTTCGATGGTAAATATTTTGCACCCCTCTACACTTTAATAAAGCAAGCAAATTTTGCACTGGATAGTCAATATTTCGACAATGAAACACAACATTTTTTAATTGATTTGTAAGGCGATTTTATCGTGCATTCCAATTCCACCCAATGAATAACATGAAATGAGTCCGGTTCATAGAATAATTTTTCCAAGAGCACTCCCAAATTATAGAGAGTTGATCAAATGAGACATTGTACTTTAGGATTGTCATACAAAGTATTTACCAAGGGAGTTCTTAATTATGTCTCATTGAATTTTTTTTTTCCAGCACGTACGGGTTCAGTTAAATTGTGTCTCTTCCCGCACACGATTTTTAGTCCGTCGTCATGTCGTTTTTACAAAGAGTCCGAAACGACCGGCTAAAAATCAGGTACGAAAAGACACAAGATTTAACTAAGTCCACACGTGCTGGAAAAAGAAGAAGAAGAAGATCATAAAAACTCCCTTAGTAAATACTTTATAAGACAATCCTAAAGTACAATCATAAATTAATTTCTGCTTCGAATAAGATAAAGATATTTGTAGCTGCTATCTGGCAAAGGACCAGACCTTTACTTTTTTAATAATTTTTTGATGATAATGATAAGAATAAAAATTGAGAAAATTTGAGTGGCACCCCACTTTATTTATCCATATTTAAGGTGCACCCCACACAATTACAAGAATTTACAACACCCTCTACTTTTGATGGAAAACGTCCCACGCTAACGTTCAACTCTTTTGACCGAATTTTTGTGACCAAAATACCCTTGTTCATTGTCTCCCCCCCCCCCCCCCCCCCCCCCAACACCAGCCCCGACCATCGTTGCCCCCCCCTCCCCCACCCGCCGCGACCAGCACTGCCTCCCCACTCCTCCCCTTAGCCGGTCGTTTCTGACACTAACCGAATTTTTTTTTCCAGCACGTACGGGTTCACTTAAATTGTGTGTCTTCCCGCACACGATTTTTAGCCCGTCGTCCTGTCGTTTTTACGAAGAGTCCGAAACTGTAAAACCCCTAAATTTCTACTATTTTTTTTATTATTAAATTTGGTATCGATTTAAAATTTTGTATTGTACGTCGCGTAGTCGTATTGTACGTCGCGCACGACGTTTTATTTTTCGTAATTGCTCGACGAGTGCGAATATGTGCGAGCGTACATATTTTAGAAAAATATTTTTTTCTATTTTATTATACACTTTCAAAATATTATATAAATATTCTTGCTATAAAAAGCCTTTTTGTTTCTAAAAATTATTAATAATAAGTAATATTTTTGTATACTAGAAAAGCCTAATTATGTAAAGAATATTTTTGCATATATATATTTCGTAATTATTTATTGGTCTATTTTAAATAAATATATAATTTTTAAGATTTATTAATATTAATATTTTATTGTTCAAAAAGATATTTAAAAATATTTATTATTTTCGAAATTATTATTATTGGTATTTTGAAAAATATATTTGGAAGATATTGTGGCCATTTAAATCTTGATTTAAATTTATGTATTTATTTAAATAGTTAAATAATTAAAATTTGATTTATTGATTTGATTTTAAACTAAGAGAATTAAACTAGATTTAATTGGACTTGGATTGGATTTGATTTGATTGATTTTAATTAAATAGATGATTTATCTAAATTGGGTTTAATTACTCCTAATCCTCATCTAATTGGAAATTCCCACATCCTATAAATAGGCATGTACTCCTCCAATTTCTATTATTCATTATTCCACAAATTTTTTCTACAAATCTACGTGCATCGTGTCTGTGTCCATCCAAATTCTTATTCCATATATTTTGTACATTTACAATTTCTCTTTCCCGTGTCCGACATCCCCGGACACGTCCACCCAATCCTGTGTCACGTAGGACACGTAATTCCTACCTAATCCTAACCGAGCCATCTATTGTCCCGACCGTCCAACTCCTACTCCGACCCCGTCCCCGCTCGTGTCCTCCTTCCTGTCTCCAATCCATCGACACCCGCCACCAGCACAGACCCAACAACCACAGCCATCCTGACCACAAACCACCACAATCATCGGCATTCGACGCCGGCAAACCCGAAAACCCCAACCCACACAGACCAACAACTGTCTCAGCCAAACATCGCCACCGCCAGACTTTACCAACACCGCCGTTGGCATCTCCGGCCAACCCTCGCCGAAACACCACCGCCACCACAACCCAAGAAAAATCCCAAAAATTAAACCCTTACCTCGCCGGAACCGTCGTGCCGTCCCCAGCGCTGCCGTGGCCGCATGTCGCCGGAACCCTTCTTCCCTTCCTCCCGAATCTTTCCGCCGTACGCCTCCGCTCTGGAGCGAGCGCTCCGCCGCTGGAACCAAGTATCCGCATCCTCGCCACTCCGGCGAGATCCGCCGCACGCGCCCTTCCCAAACCCTCGCCGAGCCGTGCCCTAACCCTCCGCCGCGCGCGTCTCCACCGCACGTCGCGCTTGCGGAGCCCCGCCGACCAAACGTCAGCCTCCGCCTTCCTCCGCCTTCGCCTACACCCTCTGATCCGCCGGACCACCGAGCTGCCGTGTCAGATCGCCACTCTGGCGCCACCACTGGCAGGCGTCACCTCCCCGACGAGCTCGAGCGTTCGGCGCCGCCCTTTTCTCCTCCGTAGCCCGCCACTGCGTCCTTCTTCCGAAACCCCCTTCGCCTCCTTCCCTCGCCGCGCCCACCTCGGCACCGTCGTCCGGCGCCGGCGACCCGACCGCCTCTTTGCTCCGCTCGTCCCTCACCCTCTCGCCCACTCTCTCGCTCATTTTACCTCTCTCTTCCCTCTTTGAAGCTCTTATTTTGTTCTCAACCGTGGTCTTTCTCCTCGAAAGAGGAGAGAACCACTGGTTACATATTTTTATTTTTCCTTGTTATTTATTATTTTATTATTATTATTATTATTATTATTATTATTATTATTATTATTATTATTATTATTATTATTATTGTTATTATTATTATAATTATAATTATCAGTATTGTTATTATTATTATTATTATTATTATTATTATTATTATTATTATTATTATTATTATTTTTATTATTATTATTATTATTATTCTTACAATGCTAAGTTTTACGATTATTTTGGTTATTATTATTAATAACTGGTTTTGGTATTTTTATCATGGTTATCAAATATTTTTCAAAGTTATCTTGTAAAAATATATAAATATTGTATTTAACTTAGTATATTTAAAATATCGTTTTTAAATTCATAAACAAATTTCTAGATTATTGATATTTATCTAGAAATATTTTGGTCGTATAAAAATATAGACTTCTACCTAAAATTGTATTTTGACAACTTAGAGTTTTTCTTCAAAAAATGACTCCCAATTTTTTTAATTGAAAGCATATTTTGACTAATAATATTTCAAGTATTATAAAGTATTTCTAAAAACATAAATTGATTATTTATCAAAAAAAATTCCTTATTCTTCCGTCCGTAACTCAACCCCACACTCATATTCGATCGCCAATTCAAGCCTACCTTATGTCCACCTAACTAACTTGACCCTTCTGGACCCAATGGAACTATCCGTGCCGATATCAGAGGTCACCTTGTATAATTGTTGCGCCGAAGTCGCAGTTCGCGCCACCTTGATTATCGCAGCACACCAGGCGTACTTTCAGGCAAGACACCTTGCCATTTGCTGTTTATTTATTTTAGCTCATATTTCATGCATTATTTATTTTCTTTATGCAAAATAAACTGTGATACATGGCATAACTGTTAGAACTTACTGTTCATTTATATTTCCTGCTATGTATTATTTTTCTCACATTAAACCTAGATTTAAGGGACCACCTTGTGTGTTGCATTCATTGGCCTTGACACGTTGTAACACGAAGTTGTGTGTCGCATGTAGGACATGAAAGTGCGTGATTGGCTGGCCACCAATACGTACAAGCCGTGCGATAGGAATAACCGCTAATAGAGGTTGCATGCTAGTTTGACTTAGCGGTTATAGAGGTTATTGTTGTGGATACAACATAATAGGCATTGGGCGGGGAGGACAATTCCTTAGCGTATGGGCTTCGATGCACTTCCTTTGTGACCCGGACTCTCCGCTGGAGATACGGGGTTGATGACCCATGATTACTGACGGCCACTGACGATTCTGCGGAACGTCATGCTCTTACTGATGGGGCCTCTGGTGCTTAAGGGGGACTATATCGATCCTATTCAGCCAGGGTCCATGCGTAGGAAGGATTGTTCTTAACTACATTTCACTTAGAATGGATAGTCACCTTTATCCGTTAGGTACGAGTACTTTTGGTTTGGGTACTTGTATCTGACCGTGGCTTGGAACAATAATTTGTCGCAGATTAGTTCATCACATCTTGTCCTTGTTTGGTTGTAGGTGAGACTTACTACTTCGATGAAAATGTATTGAACCTTGTTGGGGTCCGGATACCATATTGGATTCATAGCATGGGAAGATACGTTACCGTGAATTAGTTTACCATCTCCTGTCCTTGTTTGGTTGGGGGGATGGTACGCTCGTTCAGTAGGTGCGTATTGGACCATGTTATAATTCGATTGACTTAATTATTTGAGCAATATTTATTCAGTTTATATGGCATGATATTATGTATCTTGTTACGTCCCTCTGAGGACCTGGTTATCTCTTCAGGTGTGTGCTATTGTCTTTCGCAAGTGCTTTAGCTCTAGCCGCGTTCATTGCTATTTTTCGAGGATGATTGCACTTGGATCGTCTTCGCTTCGCTCGCCAAAGTCATTTCATTTTTCAGGTATTTTTCCTTTACTTGTTGGTAGCGGGTTTGTCTCCGCCCAACATATTGTATCAAGACAATTCATTATCTTTATATGATGTCTTTTATTCATTTATTTTGCGTGGATGAGATTAGTTATGGTTCTACTGCATTTTACAGCTTATGTATTTATACGAGGCTTCCATATATTGGAGTATACTTCGTATGAATACAGCTGGCATGTCTACGTTCCTAGTCCTACGTATTTTGGGACTGGAACGTTACAAAAATGATCGGCTAAAAAAATCGTGTACGATAAGACACACGATTTAACTAAGTCCACACGTGCTGAAAGAAGAAGAAGAAGAAGAAGATCAATGAGACATAATTAATTAAGAACTCCCTTAGTAAATACTTTGCATGATTAATCCAAAGACATAATTAATTAAGAACTCCCCCCTTGGCGACCCCCTCTACCCTCGGCGCGCCCTCCCCCCTCCGACCCTCTGCCCTCCCCCGCCCCTGCCCCTATCGAGCTGCTGCCTCGACGACCCCCTCCCCCCATAGCGACCCCCCTCCCCTGACGACCACCTCCCCCTGACGGCCATCTGCCCTCCCCCGCTCCTGGCCTCCGTCGAGCTGCTGCCCCGACGACCCCCTACTCCAGCGACCCCTATCTCGGTAAACCTCCCCTCTTTCTCTCTTTCTCTCGTTGCACAAACCTAACTCGGACATGGACACTAAACATGACACACACATGCCGGCCTAACTCTAACACGGACACTGACATGATACATTGCCTGTTTGTGGTGGACTCGGACACACTCCTTCTTCTCTTTGACTTGGACACAAAATTATATTATGTTGTGATACGTAATTTGGAATTGGTTATGCATTTGAGGATATATTGATGTGGACACACAAATTGGACAACAAGTATTTAGGACATGGTGGTAGGAATGATATTCATAACTATTGAAATCAAAATTTAGGTTATGGTGTGATTATAGTGTCTATGTAGCACTTACTATCATATATGGATATGTCATTAAAGTCTTAGTCTATATTCGACAAAAATTCTAAGAAACTAGGGGTTTGTTTCTTAGATGAGTTAGCCCGACCCGATCCTACTTGGCCGTGTCAAGAGTATCCTAGTACCTAGAGTGTATAGAGAGTATCCTAGAAGTGCATGGAGTGAGTATCCTAGTAGTGTATAGAGTGTAGGTATGATTGGTATCCTAGAAGTGTATAGAGTATCCTAAAAGTGTATAGAGTGAGTATCCTAGTAATATATAAGATATTTTAAAAATTGGGTAATTGTCAAGGTAAGTTTGGAGTTTAATTGAAAGTATTTAGAGTGTATTCTATAAGATATGGTATGGTGTCAAGTGTAGGTATGATTGGTATCCTAGTATCAAGATACAAGAGAGTATTAATGTGATATTGTGTACCATGTTACATGATATCCACATGATACACAAAGACCTAAAGTTAAGGTGATATGTAGGTAAGTGTTAGGTAGGTATCTCAGATATTTAGGGTAAGTGTCTATGTCAGCCCGAAGTCAAATGTCCATGTCAGCCCTTCTCTGAAAAAGTAAGTTTACATCTGTAAGCTTTTTTTAGGCTTTTAGAGTTCTACCGATTTTCAGAAAATAGGAGAACAAAGAAAGAAAGGAGTAAAAAAATAGTAAAAAACAAAGAACAAAAAATCCTAAAAAAATATAAACTTGGCCTTTTCTATTACTTTTCGGAAATCATGTAGAACTCTGAAAGCCTTACAAGCCTTGTAGAAGTAAATTTTCTTCGAAGAGAAGGGCTGACATTGAACACGTGATGACACTCATTTAATACTCATATATCTACTAATATAACGAGAGCTCCGAGAAACGACGACGGATATCATGAATCTAATGATGCAATACTGAAAATTTTTAATGCGTCTGGAAAGCCTTCGGGAAAATGAAGAAAAGCTATTTCAATGACGAAGAGCTAAGGGCTACTCAGTTGTACATATTACTCAATTGCGACGAGGATGAAGTGGAGAAGCTAGAGGGGTAAGTAATTAATGATGAGCTGGTTTACGTCATCTCAATGTAATAATATATGTGTCACTCCCGTTTCCCGTTATACGTATTTTCGTATGCATATACGAGATCTCTGACGTTTGTCAGGTGACCCGTAGTTAGACTTGTCTTGCTTATCCTAGTCTTGGTTTGATCTTGACTTGGTTTATTTGATTGGTTTGGTTCAATTTGACTTGGTTTGACTTGGCTTGGCTTGGTTTGAGATGGAGAGGGTTGATATATAACCCAACTCCTTCTCTCTCTCTCTCTCTCCTCATTCATTTCTACATTTACTTCTTCATCTTCTTTATTTACTCCTCCCGCCTACACCCAAGCTCTAGGCAAGTGCAACTTGCTTCATGATGGATCTTAGATTTTTATTGTTCCAATATCTTCCTCTCCTAGTTCTAAGTCTCTTTAGAACTTGTCATTTTTGGTTTTGATGGATAGATTTTTGTAGATCTAGCCTTTTTTTTCTTTTTCATGATTTTCTTGGTTTTGATCTATGAAAACTTGGTATTTTCAAAAACTAATTGTTCCATGTTGTAGAAAATTTTATTCTATCTAATTTTGACATTTGAAAAGTTGGATTTGGACTTATTTTGACCAAGTTATAGACTTTTGAAGCTATGGGTTCAAACCATGGAAATTCCTACTGATTGGAGAAGACAGTGAGTAGTGTGAGCAAGCTAAAAGCTTGCGCCACTGTGTTGCGCACGCTCCTTAGCGCGGCGCAACCTGAGTCAGGCGTAACCTGAGTTAGGCGCAACCCGAGTCAGACGCAACCTAGCCTCGCGCAGTCTAGTGCCTGGCGTAACATGACTTGTCTCGATTCATTTTGGCGCAACCTTGTGCATTCTAGTGCCTGGCTCCCTAGTGCCTAGGCGTAACCTGATGTTTGGGCGCAACATGTGACCTTGGCACCCTAGTGTCTGGTGTAACCTATTACCCTGGCGCAACTTGGCTAATGCCACTTGTTGGCCATGGTACCCCTTGCCCCTCCCTCTTGGGCGCATGATGTCCCCAGTTTTCCCCTTTTTATGATTTTGCACCCATTTTATATCCTTACGCCTTTTTGATATGAACTCGATATGAACACGATGTGAGCCTGACATGTTAATTGACATGATAAATTCTTGATGGTGGTCTGTTGTGGCACACCCTTGACAAGCAATATTGATATGATAATCTGACACGACATGATAAATAACTTGATAAGACATGTACAATCTTGATAGTGGCCCGTCGAGACGCACTCCTGACAAGTAATCTTGACAAGTAACAAGTAACCTAGCATGACGTGATAATCTTGAACGTTGTTGCGACAGCTACCCTGACTTGCTAGCTACTCTTGTCTTGACACTGTGGTTGATTTTCTTGATTGCGCCTGTATAAGCTACATGTCTCGTCTTGCATCATGTCTAGGACATGAATTCCTGATTTCGTACGGTCAGGGATTTATACTGAATCTGACTAAGTTAATGACGAGATTGATCAAGTAGTTCATATAGAAAGATGTTTCCAGTTACAGACAATCCCGTTATCCCAGCCACACCTGAGGGACTTGTAGCCTGCCATCGAGTAGGGCACATTTCTAGCCTACTGTCATGTGGGGCACTTCATGAAATAAATTATGTGCACATTGTCATGTGTTGCACTCCAAGCTACTTAATAATTCTTGATAACTCTTAAATGAACCTCGTCTGGATAACCTGGATAGCTGCAGGGCTTGTGACTGCTAGAATATCTCATTGCATCTTGCTAGTAACTAGGCTTGTGATAACCCTAGTTAGTTAAAGTATCAAGCCGTACTCTTTGCTTGGCCGTGAATGATGGATGTAGTCCAGTCTAGTCTTTTCTAATCGATGCCAGTCTATGATTACTTCAGCACATGCTTGCGTACGCTTTACTCTTGTCGATAATTGGTTGGAGACTAAGCTCTGTTCAGGTGAAGGGTTGCAACCCCGATCCTTATTCAGGTGTAGGGTTGCAACCCCGGTCCTTGTTTGATTTTTGGTATGTACTCTTTCTCCCCCTTTGTCAATATAAAAATGACTTTGGCTTCCCCGTAATGTGTGAAGCCAACAATTTTCAACACAAACTGACAAAGTGAAACTAAAGAGATACAAAAATAACACAAAGTGCATAAAAAGATAACTAGTACTAAAATAAATCATGCATAACAATGTCTCACTAAAAGAAAAAGATACAATCATAAAGTGCTAAATATGTCTAACTAAGAAGTTTAGACATAACAAAATGCAAACTACATCATAGCATAGATCATCATCTAACATCCTATCCACTGTCCATCAGCTGAGTCTGCATCACATAGTGGGGTCGTCACCGCCAGAAGCATCCGGAGGAAAGTAGGCTGCAGTAGGATCAAAGTAAGGAAAAGATGCCTCATCTCCGAACCTGGGACCTGGGGAGCCTGGGTGAGGAAGGATAGTCACGGGATGTGATGGGTCCTGTGAGAGACTCCAGTAAAGATCAGCAATCCCATTCCGCAATACCTGAGCCTGGTAGATGTGGCGGAACTCCGAGTCGAGATAGATTTGATGACGTTGCGCAGAGAGAGCAACAAAGTCATCAAATCTCTGATAAAATCCTGGGTCAAAACCCAGAGCAGGAGCTGGAGCATGAAATGGAGCAGCATCATGAGGAGGAGCCTTAGCATCAGCATCTGGAGCAGGCTGAGCTCCAGAAGGCAGAGGTGGAGTAGGGTATCTACGAGATATGGTGAGCTCTATAGGAGTGGAGGAGTAGGCACAGATTTGAAGATCAATATCAAACATGTGAAAGATGGAGGCCAAGTGCATAGGATAGACCAGGTTGTGTCTTGCATTTCTGTAGTTCAGTATCCAGGCCATCATAGTCTTGGGGATAGAAAAAGGAATGCCAAAATGTATATGATACATAGCAGACATCTCTAAGAAAGTAATCTCGTCAGATGATCCTTTCTTTGGAAGGAGAGCAGAGAAAATGAAACGATGGAGTTCATAGAAGTTTTGATTATGATTTCTTGAAAAGACTCTTCTAGGAACAGGGTATGGATGGCAAATCAGTTCTTTGAAAGAGTTAAAAGTGGCATCCTCTGGAAATTGGATATGATGGACATCCACAAGACCTTCACCCACATCAGGAACATGAAAATATTTACTGATGTCAGTGGCGTTGAACTCCAATTCTTGCCCAGCAACGCAAGAATAGAAGTTGTCCTTTGGTTTTACCTGCAAGTTGCAGTAAAACATACGGACAACATTGTCGAAAATGTTCTCGGCTACTTCAAAGAAATTACGATATCCGAGATGGTCAAAAGTGGGAGCATACTCAAAAAAATAGTAAAGTTAAGAAAAGCTCCAGCACATATTTTTCGACCAGAGAATAAATCAAACTATAGGTCAGAAAATTCCTTATCAGAAAATAAATCGGAATCAAAGTCATCTGAACCTGATGGTCTAGCTAGACTAAAAAGACTAGTAGGAACGTAGTTAGACGAGGAAGACCCTGCTTGTGAGGGATCACCCTGTCTTCTCTGACGTTTGGGAGCCATAGATCAAAAGAAAGGAAAATTAAAGTACCTTGGAAGAGGAGGAAGAGAATGAAGTTGAGTAGCCCACTGGATCTCCTAGAAATCTTGAAGGGAATGAGTAGGAAGGAGTTTTGGGAGAAGTAGGAAGTTTTTCACGAATAGTTGTGTGAAAAAGATGAGGAGAAGAAGGGTTTATAAAGGGGTTAGGGCCGGCTGTTCAGTTCTGGAAGCTGAACAGCGCCGACCGAACTCGGCCCGAATTTGGCCCGAACTCGGTCAGAGTTCGGTCCAAGTTCGGCTACTTGTATTTCTGAGGTAATAAATACAGTTTTGGTAGTTTAAACTCTAACTTTATGACTTTTTGACTTCTATATTTAATAATATTTATTATTTTTGGGTTAGCTATAGGGGTACTATCCCAACTAACGGAGGTTCACTGAGGAACTCTTAAATACCGCTTCGCTTCGACCGTAGTCGTGGTGACAGACAGACCCTTTGTAGGCTTGTATCAAAAAATAATTTTCGTTAAATAAATTACGAAGTTTCTGGTCATAAAATTAAATTTAATTACCATACTACACTATGAATCTGAAAATTCAAGTATACCGAGCTCTCACCTCTGTTGACACAAAGTCACAGTCAACCAAATATTGACTACATTGACTAAATAATATCTGTATAAATTCAATACGACACACGACGTCTGCTTTCAGTTTGGGACAAACGACAGCTCAGTTTCCGACTCTCAGTATATTTTCGAGTCTGTACTTTTACATTTCATTGAGTCTAGAAGTATGTACTCTGAGTTATGCTGAGCTCTTGGAACTTGGTCTACAAGCCTACCCAAAATCCTAAGCTCCACCAAAACAAAATTGCCCACAAGTCCCACTTAGAATCACTCTGTGCTCTGGAGACAGAGTTCGGGCCGAACTCTGCCTCCACACAGAGTTCGGGCCGAACTCTGTCCCCTAGAAATCAGGAACCCTAATTTTAGGGTTAGCTGGTTGCTAGCTGTCCAACGGCCAAATTTTTGAATTCTCCTACCCGAATTCTGGCCGAATTCTACCTCAAAAATCAGTATAAATAGGGCATGAATTCTCTCATTTTGAATCACTCAATCTTCTCTTCTCTTCTCTCCTACAAGCTCTATAAGCCATACCCTTCCCATCTACTAGCCACAAGCCTCCTAAGTCTCAAGTGCTCAGCATCTCTCAGTTAGGATTCTTGTGCAAGAGTAAAGAAATCGCTTGGACAATTCCAAGCAATCGCCACTGCGATTCTCTGTAAGAAGTTGACGTGCTCTTCTGAAGTAAAGGCACGGGTTGTAAGCTACTATTTCACAAATAGTGGATTTAATCCTGAGCTAGAGTTCTCAGGCCTGGACTAGTCCTCCACGAGGGAAACCAGGTTAAAATTGCTGTGTTTGCGTATGCTCTCTTGTCTTTCATTTACATTCCGCATTTTACTCTGATTATTCATTGTTCGTGAAAGAGTAATTTTTTAATTGGTCATTATATATATATACTCTATTCACCCCCCCTCTAGAGTTGCCAAACTGTTCTTCAATTGGTATCAGAGCTCTGTTCTCTTTATAAGGACTAACATCCTAAGAGCTGATCCATGGCAACCACACAATCCTTGATCTCCAATCATGGTGAAGGTCAGTCCACTCATAGGCCTCCCCTATTTGATGGGACTAACTACACATATTGGAAAACAAGGATGAGTTTTTATCTGAAGTCTCTAGACTTTGACCTGTGGACTGTCGTAACTGACGGTTACAAAAAGCCCGCCAGAATAGTTGTCGATGGTGACCTCACTGAGAAACCACACGACAAATATTCTGTCGAGGAGAAGAAACAGGCAAGTCTAGATGCTAGGGCTATTAATGCTTTATTCTGTGCTATAGACAGGAACGAGTTTAACAGGGTCTCTACATGCACCACTGCTCATGAAGTATGGAGACTTCTGGAAGTGACGCATGAAGGAACCACTCAAGTCAAGGAATCAAAGATAAGCCGTCTCACTCAAGAGTACGAAGCCTTCAAGATGAAGCCAAATGAGACGATCACTCAAATGTTTACAAGATTCCTCGACATCATCAACCCGTTATCCTCGCTTGGTAAGCAGTACTCAAACCATGAGAAGATCCGCAAGCTACTCAGAGGGCTACCAAAGATTTGGAACCCTAAGGTGACAGCCATCATAGAAGGAAATGATCTCACAAGTATGTCTATGGAGACTTTGATGGGCAAGCTCATGACTCACGAGCTTGACCTCAAGGACTTCGAAGAGCCTGCTCCGAAGACCAGGGAGATCGCACTCAAAGTTCATCGACGAAAGGTTGATCACGATGAGACTGAAGACGATATCTCAGATGATGAAGACCAAGCTCTCATGGTACGTAACTTCAAGAAATTCCTTCGCTTCAATCAAAGAAAGAAGGAACCACAAGAAGACGATGAAGAAGAGCCAACCTGCTATGGTTGCAAAAAGACTGGACACATCAGAAGAGACTGTCCGCTCTTAAAGAAAAGCAACCGGTATGAAAAGCCCTACAAGAAGAACTCATCAAAAAGGTATGCCAACACAAGCATTTAGCATGAAAGCGAAGCAAGTGACTCCGAGGAAGAAAAGAACTCTCCTCAAGACAAAGCAAATGTGTGCCTCATGGCAAATTCCACCAAGGTATCAAACGAAACTTTAGATGACTTCTCTTTTGATGAACTTGGCGATGCTTTCACCGATTTACTTGATGATCACAAAAAGGTTATCGGTAAATACAAGCATGCCAAGGACAAAATCAAAAGTCTAGAAGATGAGATACAAAGAATTTCTTTACTTCTTGATAATGTTAGAAACACATCACCCACAAATGACACTGATGAAGTATCCAAGCTTAAATTAAGCTTATATGATGCTGAAGCACGCATTGAGCAACAAACTCAAGAAATCACTACTCTCAACACGTTGCTTGCTGAAGAAAAGAGTAGACACAAGATTTCCATGACTAAGATTTATGGCTTAAATATCAAGATTGATGAACTGCAAGCTATGTCTAAAAGATTAGAAACCAAATTGGGTAAACAGGTTGTTCAACCTCAAACCCAATCACATGGGCACAACACCACTCATACTAGTCAACCACGTCATTCTCATGCAACACATAACCATGCATTTATATACACAAACTTTCACAAACCACGTGCACGTAAGAATATTCCTCATACTCATTATACTGCACAAAGACACAACCAATATCACTCTACACATAGACAAAGTCATTATATCATGCCACAGCATCACACTATGCCATATAGACAATCTCAGCATGCCACTCCTCACAGTCAATATCATCATGCTATGCCACACAGACATCATCATCATGCCACTCACTCTATGCATAGTCATCATTACCATGCTAACTCTCCATATCATCCTCATCCTGTTGCTTATAGATATCATTCTCATGCTCCCAGTATAAATAAAAATGCTATCTGTACTTACTGTGGAATACATGGACACATCTTACCACAGTATAGAGTTAGAAGATTGGTAGACAA
This sequence comes from Iris pallida, assembly GCA_029216955.1. Taxonomy (NCBI): domain Eukaryota; kingdom Viridiplantae; phylum Streptophyta; class Magnoliopsida; order Asparagales; family Iridaceae; genus Iris; species Iris pallida. Next base: position 12,297,297 of record JANAVB010020999.1, read on the forward strand.
GAAAATATATGCTTGGTTTCCAAAAACTAACTTTTCAGGACCCTCAAGAAAATAGGTACCAAAGGTCACATCTACTCTTGATGTAGGTGGACCTTCCCTCCTCAACTGAGAGTAAGTGGATTCTCGATAGTGGATGCTCGCGACATATGACGGGAGACGCAAATCTTTTTGCATCACTATCGATGAAAAGAGAAGGATACGTATCCTTCGGTAACAATCTCAAAGGGCACATAATAGGTAACGGTATCATTGGTCATCCTCCTTCTCCTGTTATAAAGGATGTCTGCCTAGTGACCGAGTTAAAGCATAACCTGCTCAGCATTAGCCATCTTGCTGATCATGGATATGATATTAACTTTGGACAAAACTGTTGCTATATCTATGATAGGTCAACAGGAGACATTGCTTTTGAAGGAAAAAGAGAGGACAATATCTATATTTTCTATCTCTCTATAAATACTAACCATGCAGGTAGATGTTTATATGCCCACAAAGACGAACGACTACTTTGGCACCAGCGTCTCGGTCATGCCAACATGGATGCTATATCCAGGCTTTCTACCAAGAAGCTAGTGAGAGGATTGCCTGACATCACATTCAAAAAGGACACGGTATGTGCCGAATGTGAACTAAACAAGGCAACTAAATCCTCATTTCATTCCATCAACTCTGTAAGTACTACTAGACCCTTACAATTACTTCATATGGATTTATTTGGTCCTAGTAGAATAGCTAGCCTTGGTGGCAAACTTTATGCTTTTGTTATTGTTGATGATTTTTCGAGATTTACTTGGGTTTTCTTTCTCGCTAATAAGAGCGACGCTATCTCTGTTTTCAAAGTTTTTGTAAATAAAGTTCAAAACGAAAAAGGCTACATGATTACTCGAATCCGAAGTGATCATGGAGGCGAATTCGTAAATTCAGATTTTGAAAGTTTTTGTAATGCAAATGGTTTTGATCATGAATTTTCTTGTCCTAGAACTCCTCAACAAAATGGTGTTGTGGAGCGGAAGAATAGGACTCTTGGCGATATGGCTAGAGTCATGTTGAATAAATTTTCTCTTCCGAAATATTTTTGGGCAGAGGCTGTAAGTACAGCATGCCACATTTTGAATAGGGTGCTTATTCGTCCCATTTCGAAGAAAACACCCTATGAGCTTTGGTTTGGGAGAACCCCAAATGTTTCTTATTTTAGAGTTTTTGGCTGCAGATGTTTTATCCTTAACACCAAAGACAACTTAGGCAAATTTGATGCCAAAGCTGACGATGGTATCTTTCTTGGTTATGCCGCCAAGAGTAAGGGATATAGAGTTTTCAATAAACGCTCACTTATTGTGGAAGAGTCAACAAATGTGACTTTTGATGAAGACAACAGTACAGCAAATACTCTTAATGATGACATTGAGCCATCAACTTCTACTCCAATGAATACTTCAACCGAAACTAATTCTCTGGAGGGTTTGCCTAAGAAATTCTCTTTCAAACCTTCTCATCCAGAAAATTTAGTCATAGGTGAAGTTTCACGTGGAGTTACTACTAGATCATCATTAAGAGACTCTGTTGCTAGCACTGCCTTCATTTCACAAGTAGAGCCTAAAAACATTTCTGAAGCTTTTACTGATAAATTTTGGATCTCTGCTATGCAAGAAGAACTCAACCAATTTGAGAGAAGCCAAGTATGGGAACTAGTTCCTAAACCGGCTAATCACTCAATAATTGGTACCAAATGGGTGTTTAGAAACAAAGTAAGTGAAGATGGTTCAGTCACACGTAACAAAGCTCGTCTAGTAGCTCAAGGATACAACCAAGAGGAAGGTATCGACTACGATGAGACATATGCTCCTGTTGCTAGACTAGAATCCATTCGGATGCTTTGTGCTTTTGCCAATCATCAGAACTTTAAATTATTTCAAATGGATGTTAAAAGTGCTTTCTTGAATGGCTTTATTAAGGAGGAAGTTTATGTCAAACAACCCCCTGGCTTTGAAAATCACAAATTTCCCGACCACGTGTTCAAGCTAAAGAAAGCGCTTTATGACCTTAAACAAGCCCCCAGAGCTTGGTATGAAAAGCTAAGCAGCTTCTTGCTTGAGAAAGGTTTTTCTAAAGGGAAAATTGACACTACACTATTTATCAAATCTTTCAAAGACACCATTCTATTAATTCAGATTTATGTTGATGATATTATTTTTGGGTCTACTGATGAAACTCTTTGTCAAGAATTTGCCAAGTGTATGCAGACGGAATTTGAGATGAGCATGATGGGGGAGCTCAACTACTTTCTTGGTCTGCAAGTAAAACAACTGGCTAATGGAACTTTCATCTGCCAATCAAAGTACACCAAGGACATGCTGAAAAAGTTCGATCTTGACAACATCAAACCAATCAGCACGCCAATGGCCACTTCAACCAAACTCGAACCAGATGAGAGCGGCAAACCTGTTGATCAACGTAAGTATCGAAGTATGATAGGCAGCTTACTTTATTTAACTGCTAGTCGTCCCGATATCATGTTCATTGTTTGCCTATGTGCTAGATATCAAGCTAATCCTAAGGAATCACACATGATCGCAGTTAAGCGTATCTTTAGATACCTTAAGGGTACGGTTACAGTAGGCCTATGGTATCCCAAGTCAACATCATTTGATCTTATTGGTTACTCTGATGCTGACTTCGCTGGATGCAAGGTCGACCGTAAAAGTACGAGCGGCACGTGTCATTTATTAGGAAAAGCTTTAGTCTCCTGGTTTAGCAAGAAACAGAACTCTGTTGCACTATCCACAACAGAAGCTGAATACATAGCAGCTGGGCGTTGTTGTGCACAAATTCTGTGGATGAAGCAAACCCTGGAAGACTATAAGTTATCTTTCATGCATATTCCTATATTCTGTGACAATACCAGTGCCATCAATTTGACTAAGAACCCTGTATGCCACTCACGCACTAAACACATTGAGATCAGACACCACTTTTTGCGTGATCATCAGCAAAATGGCACGATTAACTTAGAATTTATTGACACTGATCATCAGCTGGCAGATTTCTTTACTAAGCCACTATCCGAAGAGCGTTTCAATTTTCTTTGTCGTGAACTTGGAATCTTAGATGAAGCAGACATAAATTGAAACTCACCTGCGTAAATATCGAGTATATTGTGATTCTTTTACGAAGAATTTGGTATGGGTACAAGCCGAAAGGGTCCTTCTGACAACAAGGCGTAAAAGCCTAAGCGACACGGTGCACTAGTCCTCAGGACTACCGCTAGCTGGGATCCGGCCCCTGCAGCTAACCCATGGCAAATTTGGACTATTGAACCACAATATATATCTTTATTTATTATATGGCTCGTTTTGATTTAATATTGCCTAATTGATATTTTCTAAAAAGTTCATTCTGTTTTCTGTGTACCTCTCCTTCTCTATCTATTCTATTCTCTTTGGTGTCCTCAACTTTCTTTTGTTTAACTCTTAAATCTTTGTTATCATTTCTTGTTATTCTTCAACTTTTGTTTTCATTTTAGCCTTTGTTCTGTTCTGGACCAATGATCCAGAACTCGGGCCGAACTCTGCTCCTATCCGAGTTCGGGCCGAGTTCGGTCCCTTGGTTCCAGGGTCGGGATCTGGCTCTGCCGTTGGATCTATTCTAATCCAATGGTCAATATTTCACCCGACCAAAGACAAAACCCTACTTTATGTCGGGATTCTTTCTCTCTCCTTCACTATTACCACCTTTTCTCACCTATACACACTCTTTCCTTGAAACCCTAACCCTAGTTTTTGATCTAGAGTGCCTCATTGCTTCTCAAATCAAGAAAAAGGTGTCTCCTCTCCATTCTCCTCCATTGTTCTTTACCTGTTTGAGGTACCATTTTTTAAAAATCTTTTAATGGCTCCTTGCTTGTTCAATCGTGGGAAGAGGATTCGAGTTGAGAGTATTTCCTCTTCGGATTCTCCTCCATCAATTGAACAAATCATTGAACAACTTCAACCACCTCACCCTTTGTTCAATCCACCTCGTCCTCAACATCCTTCCACTTATGACAATAGACTTTTTGTCTCACTTGATGCATCAAACAACTGGTTTAGTGACTTTCGGAATCGTCAGGTATTCACAGGACATCCTATCAATTTTTCCATATTCTCTCAATATGATTCTTTATTCCATGACCTCTATATTGATGAACTAGTCACTACATCTTCTGCTATTTATCGTCATGCCGTTCAAATGTTCTACTGCAACTTAACCTTTGATGACCTTCGTATTTATTCACGAGTTGCTGGTATCAATATCTCGTTTGATGACTTTGAACTAGCCGAATATCTTGATCTTCTTGAGCCAAGTTCTTGGGAAAGGCTTGTTGATGCTCGCTCGTTCCGTTTTCCCAACGGACTTTCACTTGAAAGCTTCAAGGACGATTTGTGCACTCCATACACACGTCCTCGAAAGCTCATGACGAAATATCTCAACCCATATTTTTCTGATCTTCATTGGATCATCTCTAATACCATTCTACCCAAGATCGGTTCCCCTGATGAAATCACTTATCTTGACATTTTTGCTCTTTATCATCTTCACTTTGGAATTCATTTCAATCTTCCACGTACTATGATGGACTGGATGATTCGCTGTAGGAGGAAACCACGAGCTTTGGTTTATCCTCTGTATCTTCCTATGATCTTTCGTGCTTTTCATATACCACTTGATGCTTGTCCGTTCCTGCCGGCACCTACCTTTCTATCTAAGGTACGACGCCTTCAGCCTGTTGCTACTACTGAGTTGTCTGCTGATGAGGAGCCTGACGCCCCTCCGCTCGGTCAGACTGCACCTCCTGCCAACCTGGATTCGCTTCAGACTATGCTTCGCGATCGTTTTGCTATTAAGGATGATCGCTGGACGCAGCAGGATTACCGTACCACTCTGCAGATTAGTGCCCTTGGGAACTCTCTGCATGATATGCGGTATTCGCTTGCTCGTCATCCTGATTTGCATGTGCCTATTGAGCGGGATCCACATCGCTCGGGTCATCGTCTAGACGATCCGTGGGTCATGCAGTATATGGATCCAGATGATACTTTTGTGGATCTTCAGATGTTCCAGGACCTTTTCGTTGGCCCTTTCCCTGGTCCTTCAGATGTTCCAGGACCTTCTGGTGCTCCGTGATGGAGACTGGCTTGTTATGCTGCTGCCACTGCTGATGGTCTTAGTTGCTTTATGTTTTTAGTTATTTAGTTATGGATTTATGTACTGGATTTTTATCTTAGAACCCTGATGATGTGTTTGACATTCTGGTTGGTGGATATCATTTTATGCTATTTCTCGTAGTTTCTTTTATACCAATGCACTCTCTTGTCTAGTATTATACTATTTTTTCTCTTGGTGTGGTTGCATTACTATTCATTGCTTATTTATATTGCTAACTGCCAAAAGGGGGAGAAACATATGTATATTTTTGTACTGGTTTGTTTTGGGAAACTATTACAGGTTCTATGCATTCATCTATGTATATCTGTGCTCGTTCTGGGAATATGTTATCTATCAGGTTACAGGGTATATGCACTGTTTACGGGGGAGAGCTACTACTTCTAGCTCAGAACCGTTCACTGATTACGGGGGAGCTATCCGATTCTAGTTCTGCATCAGTTATGGGGGAGCTATGTTGTAATCAACTGTGTCAAGGTATGAATATTGAAATATACATATATTATTTTGTCAATTATCAATATGGGGGAGATTGTTGACACAAAGTCACAGTCAACCAAATATTGACTACATTGACTAAATAATATCTGTATAAATTCAATACGACACACGACGTCTGCTTTCAGTTCGGGACAAACGACAGCTCAGTTTCCGACTCTCAGTATATTTTCGAGTCTGTACTTTTACATTTCATTGAGTCTAGAAGTATGTACTCTGAGTTATGCTGAGCTCTTGGAACTTGGTCTACAAGCCTACCCAAAATCCCAAGCTCCACCAAAACAAAATTGCCCACAAGTCCCACTTAGAATCACTCTGTGCTCTGGAGACAGAGTTCGGGCCGAACTCTGCCTCCACACAGAGTTCGGGCCGAACTCTGTCCCCTAGAAATCAGGAACCCTAATTTTAGGGTTAGCTGGTTGCTAGCTGTCCAACGGCCAAATTTTTGAATTCTCCTACCCGAATTCTGGCCGAATTCTGCCTCAAAAATCAGTATAAATAGGGCATGAATTCTCTCATTTTGAATCACTCAATCTTCTCTTCTCTTCTCTCCTACAAGCTCTATAAGCCATACCCTTCCCATCTACTAGCCACAAGCCTCCTAAGTCTCGAGTGCTCAGCATCTCTCAGTTAGGATTCTTGTGCAAGAGTGAAGAAATCGCTTGGACAATTCCAAGCAATCGCCACTGCAATTCTCTGTAAGAAGTTGACATGCTCTTCTGAAGTAAAGGCACGGGTTGTAAGCTACTATTTCACAAATAGTGGATTTAATCCTGAGCTAGAGTTCTCAGGCCTGGACTAGTCCTCCACGAGGGAAACCAGGTTAAAATTGCTGTGTTTGCGTATGCTCTCTTGTCTTTCATTTACATTCCGCATTTTACTCTGATTATTCATTGTTCGTGAAAGAGTAATTTTTTAATTGGTCATTATATATATATATACTCTATTCACCCCCCCTCTAGAGTTGCCAAACTGTTCTTCAACCTCATTATGTTAAAACGGTCTTCTGCCAGTGGTTTTGTGAAAATGTCTGCTAGTTGATGATCTGTGTCAATGAACTCTAAGCAGATATCTCCGTGTTGTTGATGATCACGTAAAAAGTGATGACGTATCTCAATATGTTTTGTGCGTGAGTGACAAACAGGGTTCTTAGTCAGATTAATAGTGCTAGTGTTATCACAATAAATATGAATCTTAGTGTAGTATAGATTGTAGTCTTCTAAGGTTTGCTTCATCCACAAAATTTGAGCACAGCAACGTCCTGCGGCGATATTTTCAGCCTCAGTAGTTGACAATGCTACAGAATTTTGCTTCTTGCTAAACTAAGAGACTAAGGCCTTCCTAGGAAATGACACGTACCGCTGGTACTTTTACGATTTACTTTGCATCCTGCAAAATCCGCATCCGAGTAACTTATCAGGTCAAAGGATTTGGTTTTAGGATACCACAAGTCGATTGTAGAAGTTCTTTTAAGGTATCGGAAGATACGCTTAATGGCACTTAGGTGTGATTCCATAGGATTTGCCTGGTAACGTGCACAGATGCAAACACTAAACGTAATATCAGGGCGACTAGCAGTTAAATAAAATAAACTACCAATCATACCTCGATACTTACGCTGGTCGACAGATTTGCCACTTTTATCAGAATCAAGCTTTGTGGATGTAGCCATTGGAGTCCCGATTGGCTTTATATTATCGAAGTCGTACTTTTTTCAGTATGTCCTTCGTGTACTTAGTTTGGTTAATGAATGTTCCCTTTGAGTTTTGTTTGATCTGAAGTCCTAGGAAGAAGTTTAGCTCTCCCATCATACTCATCTCAATTTTACTCTGCATACACTTAGCAAAATTTTGACAAAGTTTTTATTAGTAGAACCGAATATAATGTCATCTACATAAATTTGCACAAGAAGAATGTCACCATTTAAAGATTTGATAAACAAAGTTGTATCAACTCTTCCTTTTGAAAAATTATTATCAAGTAAGAAGGCACTTAGGCGTTCATACCAAGCACGAGGTGCCTGTTTGAGTCCATAGAGTGCTTTCTTAAGCTTGAAGACGTGATCAGGTTTTTGAAAATCTTCAAAACCAGGGGGGTTGTTTCACAAAAACTTCTTCTTTTAAAAATTTGTTCAAAAATGCACTCTTCACGTCCATTTGAAATAATTTAAAATCATTAAAACATACAAATGCACAAAATATGTGAATGGCTTCTAGTCTAGCAACAGGAGCATATGTCTCATCATAATTAATACCTTCTTCTTGATTATAACCTTGTGCCACTAGACGTGCTTTGTTGCGTAGAACTTGTCCATCTTCACTAAGTTTATTTCGAAACACCCATTTGGTACATTGACCAATAGGTTTAGGAACGAGTTCCCAAACTTGGTTTCTCTCAAATTGATTTAGTTCCTCTTGCATGGCATCAATCAAAAACTCATCAGAAAAAGCATCATCTATATTCTTAGGTTCTATTTGAGAAATAAAAGCTACATTTGCTGCTATTTCAGAATCCCTAAGAGAAGAGCGTGTACTTACACCTTTTGATACATCACCTATGATGAGTGTCTCTGGATGATCTGGTAAGAACTTTAATAAATCAAATTTTTGAGTCAGATCTTCCACAGGACTCTTCTCAGTTTTTGCTTGTACATTTTCAGCATCACTGTCGCTAGATATGTGACTATTGAGCTCATCAAAAGTAACGTTAATTGATTCTTCCACAATCATAGATCTTTTATTAAAACTTCTATATCCCTTACTCTTAGCAGCATATCCGAGAAATATTCCTTCATCTGCTTTAGAGTCGAACTTACCCAAGTTATCCTTGGTGTTCAGGATAAAGCAGCGACATCCAAAAACTTTAAAGTAAGAAATGTTTGGAATCCTTCCAAAGAAAAGTTCATATGGTATTTTTTTCGAGATAGGTCGAATTAACACCCTATTTAAAACATGACAGGCTGTGCTAACAGCTTCTGTCCAAAATTACTTAGGAAGATTATGCTGATTCAGCATGACTCTAGGCATTTCGCTTAGAGTACTGTTCTTCCGCTGTACAACACCATTCTGTTGGAGAGTTCTAGGACAAAAAAATTCATAGTAATATCCACTATCATCATAAAATTTTTGAAATCAGAATTTACGAATTCGCCACCATGATCACTTCGGATACGAGTAATCATGAAGCCTTTTTCGTTTTGTACCTTTTTGCAAAATATCTGAAATTCAAAAATAGCATCACTTTTGTTTGATAAAAAATAAACCCAAGTAAAGCGAGAGAAATCATCAACAATTACAAAAGCGTAGAGCTTACCGCCAAGACTAGCTACTCTACTAGGACCAAATAAATCCATATGAATCAACTGCAAAGGTCTAGAAGTACTTACATCGTTGATGGATTTAAATGAAGACCTATGTGCTTTGTTCTTTTCACATTCAGCACATACCATATCTCTCTTGAATAGAATCTCAGGGAGTCTTTTTACCAACTTCTTAGTGCTTAGTCGTGAAATAATATCCATATTTGCATGCCCTAGTCTCATGTTCCATAGCCAACTTTTATCTAGATTAGCTACTAGGCATCTTCCTGCATTATTAGTACTCTCCAAAAAGAAAACATAAATGTTGTCTTCTCTAATCCCTTTATATACGGGATCACCAAATGACATATCATATATGGTATATTTATCTTTCACAAAATTGATACCATAACCATTATCAGCCAAATAACTTATGCTCAGAAGATTATGTTTCAACTCTGTTACTAGACAAACATCCTTTATTAGTGGATAAGAAGAAATATCGACAGTGCCATTACTAATAATATCACCTCTCAAATTATTTCCGAAGGAGACGTATCCTTCTTTCTTCATCGATAGTGTGGCGAACAAATATGCATCACCAGTCATGTGCTACGAACATCCGCTATCTAGGATACACTTGTTTTTAGCATGACAGGGTTGAGGGTCCACCTACATAACAAGTAGATGAATCCTTTGGTACCCATTTACTGAAGGGTCCATTTTGATTAGTTTTAGATCTCCAGAATAAAGTGTGATTGTCAACAAGTTTCTTTGTCAAGCAATACTGTGATATGTGTCCATGTGTACCACAATAAGTACAAGTTAGTTTAGAACCAGTAGTGGTTGAAACTGTGTTGACATGCTTGTTTGGTTTCTTAGAAAACCTATAAGTGAAAGCATGATGATAGTCGTATTTCTTCCGTGCTTTCTGATTTTTAGTCCTCTTAGGTGTATGCTTAGCATTAGGATTAAACTTAGGCTGTGTCACAGGTATTGCCTGTTTGCCTAACTTGATTTCTAACTTTTTAGAAATCGTAACAGACTCTTCATATCTAGCAGTCATATCTGAGAGTCTTTGTTCTGTGACTAAGTGCTTCTTCTTCTCTATGTCATATAACTCTTGTATTTTGACATAGTCTCTTTCTTTCTTGTCAACCTTGAGGATAGCCTCATGATAGTCTACTTTGAGTTTGGCTATCTCTTCCGTGTTATCGGTAGTAGACGTCTCTTTAATATCTTCAATAAGACTGGACAGTCTAGCTATCTCGGTTGTGTATGCCTTAATCTCTTTTCGAGATTGCTTATACTTGTCAAGCACAGTTCTGTGTTCTTCAAGTAATTCGCTAAAGGCATTTTCTAATTCATCGAAAGTAAAATTATTATATAGAGGGTTTGAGGATACCTTATCAAATGCCATAAGATAGACATTGGCATCTCCGCAGGGTCTGTCTGCTTCCTCTGTATCACTGGCATCACTTTCATGTCAGATGCTTGTGTTAGCATACTTTCGACTGGTTGTTGCTTTTCTGCTTGATCTTGATCTGTCATATGGATTGCTTTTCTTTGATGTTGGGCAGTCCTTCTTCATGTGCCCTGACTTCTTGCATCCAAAGCATATGGTTTCATCTTCATTGCTTTCTTGAATATCTCTTTTCCTTCTGTTTGATTTCTCAAACTTTAGGAATTTTTTGAAGTTCTTCACCAGTAGGGCTTGTTCATCACCACTTGATGATTCTTTATCAGAATCATTGCATGTTAATTTTCTGGCTTGGGCTTTGAAGGCAATAGATTTTTTTTTGGAGTTGCTTCTTCAAACTCTTGCAGATCAAGCTCATGGGTCATGAGCTTGCCCGTCAATGTTTCCAGAGACATGGTGGTGAGATCGTTTCCTTCTATGATTGCTGTTGCCTTCGGGTTCCAGTTCTTGGTTAGAGCCCGTAGCACTTTTTTGATCTTATCATGATTGCTGTAATCCTTACCAAGAAATTGCAAAGGATTAGTAATATCAAGGAAATGTGTGAACATATGTGTAATTTACTCACCGGGTTTCATCTTAAAAGATTCATATTCCTGTGTCAGTCTACTGATTTTGGATTCCTTCACTTGGGAAGTACCTCCATGAGTTACCTCAAGAAGTTTCCAAATCTCATGAGATGTTTTACAGTTTAAAACTCTGTTGAACATCGTTTTGTCAATTGCACAGAACAGTGCATTGATGGCACGAGCATCTAGACTAGCCTTAGCTTTTTCAGCTTCTGTATATTTATCATGAGGCTAGTCTACAAGCTGGCCGTCAACCACTGTTGACTATTGAGGGTCTATTTGTGGATTGCCCTTCACCGTTGAATATTGATTTTACGGCTGCCATATATACTCTTTGAGGTTTGTTATATTAGGATATAATCCGCTCTGATACCAATTGTAGGTCCGTTGAGCACCTCTAGAGGGGATGAATAGAGTGTGTGTGTGTGTGTATGTGTGTGTGTGCAGCGAAAAATAATCAGCAATTTAAATTTTAAACTATGGCAGTAAATAAGAGACAGTAAATATAAGGCAAGAGATAGAGAGATCAAACTCAGTGACACAGCGATGTATACTGGTATACCTCTGAGAGGACTAATCCAGTCTCGAGTACTCTTGCTCGATGTTAATCTACTAAGGCACAAGCTAATTGAGAGCTTACAGTCTCTTACAACATCGTGCTTGGTGACAAGTGTAATGCCCCGCTCCACACGGTGCATTATGCTGAGTCGTTGACTCGAAGAGTAGCGTTGACCCGATTGCGTATCGATATGAATCGATATGAGAGTTACGTTATCCCGAGCAAAGTATCGAACTAAGTCGATACGAAGAGTTGCCTTGTCCCAAAGAATGCATCGAGTGAATCGATGCGAAGCGCCACGTTGCCCCGAAGGATAAGTGCGTTGAGACGGCTCGAAAATTCTAAGAAATCGAATCGACTAAGGCGCAAGTCCGAATCGATGCAAGTATTGATTTTAGCTGGTTTCATGTGTAGGCTATACGTTTACGCTGAAATATTAGAGGTCGATCTTTTGCCTTATTCAGTAAGGGGTTCGCGAAAGCAAATCGTCGCCTTGCGACGGACTGACACGTTGGCACGGTAAGCCAAAACGAATGTATAACACTACTAAAATACCCCACTTTACCGACGGAAGTTTAGCGACGGACGGATTCCGTCGCTAATAGCGACCAGTTTCCGACATCTTAGCGACGGATTAGCGACAGACAACATAACATAATTTTTTCCAATTTTAAATGTAAAAATTTGTCGGGTTTCCGTCGCTAAGGCGACGAACGTTAGCGACGGATTCTTTTTCGTCGCTTATTCGTCGCAAATGTTGGCGGCAAAATCTTTAAAACATTGGCGGGAACTTTAGCGACTAACTGGCGACGGATATATCCGTCGGAAAACACCTTTTAATTGGCGACGGTTTAGCGACTAATTTATTCCGTCGCTATTCCGTCGCTAGGTTCTGTGCCCTAACTTAAATTGAACCGACGGGGAGGAATTTTTCATTCCCCCCAAAACTCTCTCTCTCTCTCTCTCGCGGCTCTCTCTCTCTCGCGCGCGGCTCTCTCTCTCTCTCTCTCTCGCGGCTCTCTCTCTCTCTCTACCAGGTATCTCTCTCTCTCTCTCTCTCTCTCTCTCTCTCTCTCTCTCTTTCTCTAATTTTGGGTTTTGGGGCCGGGGGGGGGAGTGTGGGTGGGTCGGCTTCGCGGGGGGTGGAGAGGGCGGGGGGGAGGGTGGTGGTGAATGGGGTCAGGGGGTCGGGGGGGTGTGGGAATGGGGGCAGGGGGGGGGTGGGGAATGAGGGTCGGGGGGGTGGGGAATGGGGACAGGAGGGTCGGGGGGTGGGGGGGGTGGAGAGGGCAGGGGGGTCGGGGGGGGGTGTTGAATGGGGGCAGGGGGGTCGGGGGGGGTCGGGAATGGGGACAGGCGGGTCGGGGGGCGGGGGGTGGGGGGTGGAGAGGGCAGGGGGGTCGGGGGGGTGGGGAATGGGGGCAGGGGGGTCGGGGGGGTGGGTAATGGATGAGGGCAGGGGGGTCGGGGGGGGGGGGGGTGTTGAATGGGGGCAGGGGGGTCGGGGGGGTGGGGAATGGGTTGCATTCCCCGATACGGATACGGTTTGGCATGTCCCGATCCTAAGAAATAATACTATTTCATTTAATTTAATTTTATTTAATTTCAAAACTACTAAGAAATAATACTTAAAACACTTAAAATTATGCCTAAATGTATAAATTATATGTTTTTAAATGTAAATAATTTATTAATAATTATTTGTTTTCCAATACCAAAAAAATCCGATACTTCGATCCGATACCGCCGATACTACCGATATCGCCGATACCAATACTAGATTGCTTAGACTTATATTGCAAGGTAACTAGATACAAGTTATGATACAATGTAAATGCAAGTATACATGTTAGCTAGATAGCTTAGACTTATATTGCAATCTCCTATTCACACGAGTATTGATATCGCCGATGCCAATACTCGTAGGAATATATAGTCCGATACCGATTCCGATACCGATACTTTGAACCTTGATTTAAATACATGTTAGTATAGTATCTTCACATATATGTTAAGAGTATATACATGATTAGCAAGGTAACTAGATACAAGTTATGATACAATGTAAATGCAAGTATACATGTTAGCTAGATAGCTTAGACTTATATTGCAATCTCCTATTCACACGAGTATTGATATCGCCGATGCCAATACTCGTAGGAATATATAGTCCGATACCGATTCCGATACCGATACTTTGAACCTTGATTTAAATACATGTTAGTATAGTGTCTTCACATATATGTTAAGAGTATATACATGATTAGCAAGGTAACTAGATACAAGTTATGATACAATGTAAATGCAAGTATACATGTTAGCTAGATAGCTTAGACTTATATTGCAATCTCCTATTCACACGAGTATTGATATCGCCGATGCCAATACTCGTAGGAATATATAGTCCGATACCGATTTCGATACCGATACTTTGAACCTTGATTTAAATACATGTTAGTATAGTGTCTTCACATATATGTTAAGAGTATATACATGATTAGCAAGGTAACTAGATACAAGTTATGATATAATGTAAATGCAAGTATACATGTTAGCTAGATAGCTTAGACTTATATTGCAATCTCCTATTCACACGAGTATTGATATCGCCGATACCAATACTCGTAGGAATAGTCCGATACCGATATACATTGTAGAGCTCTGTTTTGCTATTCTGGACATGTTGTGACCTGTGCTGTTCTAAATAGGAGCCAGACACACTCCTGAGACGGGGGAGTATGTATAGTGATGTGGATTCTTACTAACTTATCATGTGAACCCATTTATGGGCCCTTCATTGAACCTTCTCATGTGCAACTTTCAGTCCATTCACAGTTCCCTATATTGTACTCTATATCACCTAGTTCACTTATATCTAACATCCTAACCCTAATCCAAATTTATGAGTATCGGTATCGGGCTATTCTTATGTTTAGTTTGTCTTACGATACAGATTTTCACATCCAAATTGAGGATGAGTCGTTATTTTGTTAATCGTACATGGATGTACAAACGGCAACACGAGAGTAAAATTGGTGTGAGTGACGATTTTCAGGCAGGCGTGGAAGTATTTCTTAATTATACAATGAGCAAAGCTCAGTACATGGACGGTAACAAAATTAAGTGTCCATGTGTTAAATGTCACAATAGACGTTACGAAGAAGTGGTGACTGTGAGAGATCATTTGACCCGTAAGGGTTTCGTACGTAATTACGGCCTGTGGTCATCGCAAGGTGAACTATATTCGGAAAGACAGGCTGCGGAAGCTGCTACTTATGCTTTTGATGATAATGCTGCAACGGATGTCATCGAAGACCACGGATGCTCTGTTGATTATGGAGATCTGCAGAACCTTGCACGAGATATGGTGTATGATACGGCAGGGCCTAATTTTGATCCGGAGGATCCTAATCCCGAGGCGAAGGAGTTCTATGACATGTTTCAGGATGCAGATACTTCTCTATATCCTGGTTGTGAGACTCATTCCGCACTGTCAGTGACAATGCGGTTGTTGAACATAAAGTCTGATTTTAACTTGCCACAAGCTTGCTATAATCGGATCACAGAAGTAATCAAGGAGGTGTTACCGAAGGAATCAAAAGAGCTACCAAAAAACTTTTATAAGTCAAAGATGATGGTCCGACAACTGGGACTGGGGTACGAGAAGATAGATTGTTGTCGCAACGGATGCATGTTGTACTACAAAGAGAATTGCGTATCAGAAAGTTGCAGCTTCTGTAATGCGGATCGTTACAAGCCAGTACAGGGAAAAGGAAAGTCGACTAGAAAACGACGTCCTTACAAGTATATGCATTACTTGTCGATCACGAAGCGCTTGCAGAGGATGTATATGTCTCTAAATACAGCAGAACACATGACGTGGCACAGCGAAGAACGCATAAAGGACGAAGGAGAATTGTCACATCCTTCGGATGGAGAGGCGTGGAAACATTTTGATTTGTGTCATCCAGATTTCGCTGCAGAGCCTAGAAATGTACGCCTGGCGCTATGTGCTGATGGCTTCGTCCCTTTCGGACAGTCGGGATCTCAGTACTCATGCTGGCCGGTCATTCTTACCCCTTACAATCTGCCACCATGGATGTGTATGAAGACTCCTTATATGTTTCTGACAGCTATCATACCCGGTCCTAAAAATCCGACGAAGAACATCGATATATATTTACAGCCGTTGGTGGATGAGCTGAAACAGCTGTGGGAGATCGGCGTCACGACCTATAATATTTCCAGGAAACAGAACTTTCAGATGAGAGCTTCACTCATGTGGACAATCAATAATTTTCCAGCATACGGTATGCTGTCGGGATGGAGTACGCACGACAACATGTCTTGTCCGATATGCATGGAAAATAGTAAGGCGTTCCGCCTTAGGCATGGAGGAAAAACTTCTTTCTTTGACTGTCACCGTCAATTTCTGCCCGCGACCCATCCTTGGAGAAAGAATAAGGACGCGTTCAGATATGGAAAACAAGAATTTTCTCAACCTCCTGCCAGATTTTCGGGATACGATATTTGGGAAGCTGTAAAGGAATTGCCCACCGCAATGGAAGATCCATCGAACCATCGTGTCGAGGGGTTCGGACAAAGCCATAACTGGACCAAACGGAGTATCTTCTAGGACTTGCCTTATTGGAAAGATAATCTTATAAGGCATAATCTTGATGTCATGCATATCGAAAAGAACGTGTTCGATAATGTCTTCAATACCGTCATGGATATTAAAGGAAAGACGAAGGACAATCCAAAAGCAAGACAAGACATAGCCGAGATATGCAAGCGTCCTCATCTGAACTTGATACAAAGGGGTGCTGGTGGACAATTAAGTAAGCCTATAGCGCCATACACATTGAGCAAGGAAGATAGATTAATAATCTGCAAGTGGATATCTAATTTAAGATTTCCCGACGGCTATGTTTCGAATTTGTCTAGATGCGTTGATCTCAATGAACGCAAGCTAACGGGAATGAAGAGTCACGACTGCCACGTGTTTATGGAAAGATTACTGCCCATTGCTTTGAGAGAGTTGTTGCCTTCTGCTGTATGGGTTCCGTTGGCCGAGCTGTCTACATTCTTCAGGGATATCTGTTCAACTAAGCTGACGGTGCAACATATGGTACAACTTGAGGAGAAGATTGTCTTAACAATCTGCAAGTTAGAGAAAATATTTCCACCGGGCTTTTTCGACAGCATGGAGCATCTACCGATTCATCTAGCATACGAAGCCCGTGTCGGTGCATCTGTTCATTATCGATGGATGTACCCCTTTGAAAGGTAAATAAAAATCGATATAATTTAAGTGAAATTTAAGTGGATTTTACAATTCATTGTTAATTCTCAAGATAATTTGTCTCTTTAGGTACCTACACCATCTAAAGAAGAAAGTTGGCAACAAGGCTCATATAGAGGCTTCGATATGCGAATCATATCTTATCGAGGAGGTGTCAAATTTCTGCTCCATTTATTTCGATACTCATGTCGAGACAAATCGAAATAGACCTCAAAGGAATGAAGAAGACGTTGAGGATGGAGGTATATTCAATTTAAGGGGCAAGCCTATTGGGGCTAGTAAGAAACGGTGGTTGACCGACGATGAGTATGATACCGCTCACCGATATGTCTTGTTAAATTGTGACATACAAGAAGTGAGAGATTTGGAGAAGTAAGTGACTACGCCTCGTTATAATCTCTAATTTGGTGAATTAAGTGACTACACTTATTTTTATTCTCTCTAACAGTGTATTTAGAGGTGAAGTCAAAATGAGGACACCATATATTACAGATGAGGGACTTCAAAGAGAGATTGATTGTACCTTTCCGTCCTGGTTTCGTAAATACGTAAGTAACTGAGATAATATGTTATGCGGCTACCATTAAAATATATGCAGCTAAAATATTTAAATTATCAATACATGTTTACAGGTTTTATTGCCTGAAACAACACTCATAAATGAGAGCATTAGTTATTTGGCATTGGGACCGAAGAAGCATGCAAAGACTTTGTCAGGCTATGTCGTTAATGGCTTCAAGTTTAAGTCAACTCAGCATGCTATAAATGCCGAATTTTTCAATGACGGCTTCGATACCAAGAATTCTAGTGTTTGCATAAGAGGCACCATCTATGACGACGAGCCGGACTTTGACTATTATGGAGTGCTTCGGGAGATTGTAGATTTACAATATAGTGCCCCATATGATATGCATATTGTGATGTTCAAATGTGAGTGGTTCGATACGAGACCAAATATCGGTTGGAGAATCGATAAACAATTTGGATTCGTCGATATAAATCATCGCAGGAGGTATAGAGGGTCCGACACGTTTGCGATAGCAAGTCAGGCTGTTCAAGTCTACTATACAAGCTACCCAAGGCGTCGTAGAGATCGATTTGACTGGTGGGCAGTATGCAAGATTAAATCTAGAAATACATTCAACGTTGGAGACCCAGCATACCAAGAGGACCAGATCGAGAAGCCCCAATACATGGGACAACAGTCGGATACCATGGACGTGGAAGATGTCGATATACCTCATGCTGAGGAAAATAGAGGGGAGGAAGAGGTTGATATACAAGACTTAGCTGTCAACCAGGGGAGAAAGAGGCGTCTTGTCCCAAGTATTGAGCCTGAAGAAGAAGTAGAAGAAGAAGAAGAAGAAGAAGAAGAAGAAGAAGAAGAAGAAGAAGAAGAGGATGAGGATGAGGATGAGGATGAGGATGATGATACAGATGAAGTCGACGATGAGGATGATGATATAGATGAAGTCGACGATGAGAATGAGGATGAGAACGATGACGATGACGATGAGGACGAGGACGATAACGATGATTAGATTAAATATCGGTATATATTAGAAGCACTTACAACTAACTTAGTGAATTCAATTTAGATGGACACATTCTTATTTCAGTTTATGTTTTTGTCGTTCGATCATCTACTTATTGTATGATTTTTTTTTTACAGATGGCACTCTTAGTTCTCATTGTCTTGACGGCACTCGCCGCCCTGCTGCTGGTATATATATTTTAGTTCAGTTTTATATTCATTTATACTTCTATATTGTTAATTATATTTACGTGTTCTATTTACAGGTCATGGTCACTACCACTCGTGCTGCTGGTAGCGGCAGTGGCCGTGGCCGTAGTGGTGCTGGTGGTGGCGGTACTTGCCGTGGTGGGCGTGGTGGTAGCGGCACTGGCCGTGGACGTGATGGTAGCGGTCGTGGTGGTAGCGGCACTGGCCGTGGACGTGATGGTAGCGGTCGTGGTGGTAGCGGTCGTGGTCGCCCTCCACATTCCCCGGATATAGAGTCCTCCGATCCCGACTTGGAGAGCCCGGCCACAGACTCTTCCCGCCGTCGATCTATCTCTGCGCTACCTTCATCTTCATCGAGGCCTGAGACTCCATCCGCTAGCGGATCCGTTCTGCCCCCGGATGCACCAGCGGGTACACCATCAGTTACTGCAGGGTGGGCTCCGGAGTACCCCCGGATTCAGCTTCATCCTGCTACCGGTGAGTACATCCGCGGACCCGCGGATCCTCCGACGCCTCCAGAGAGGCCGATAGGCGAGAACCGACGAGAGCTATGGCCCGCGGGTGATACGTAAGTAAATTTAAGTTAATTTATTAAATTTGTTTCATTTATTCAAGTTAATAATCCAGTCTTTGCTTCTTTGTAGGTTTTTCCCGTATGATGCTGCCCGGATACTCGGGCAAATTATCCGAGAAAACTACCATGGCCCCTACCTCAATTTTTCTGAGGTGCCTCAGAACATGCAGTACGTCTGGCTCGAGGAGATGAAGGTATATATATATCTTTTGGTTAATTATTAATTATTCTTTAATCCACTAATTTTTTAATTACGTGATAATTTAATTTGTATGTCAGACGACGTTCTGGTGGCCCCCCCATCGCGAGGAGTTGATTCGCAAGGCCTACAAAGCCGCCGCCGGGAAGAAGATACGGGATGCGGTGTACGACGTTCGTACGGCGCATTCGAGGAAGAAGTGGCTCCGGAAGGAGTACTACGAGCAGATGTTGGATAAGATGAATACTGCTCAGTACAGGGAGAAATCAGAGAAAGCGAAGGCGAGCAGACAGGCCGCTGGTCTGCATACGGGAGGTTCAAGGCCCCACGCAGCGACGCGTGCAGATTTGGTGAGATACCGCAAATTCATTTCACTATTAAATTCGGTACTATTAATATACGTAGTTAATTAAATTCGACGTATATTTCGTATGCAGGCACAACGGGCGGTAAAGGAGGGGAGAGAGCCGGAGTCGGTCACCGCCTACGATGTATTCCTGCATACACACAAGAGGCGGGCAGACGGGAGCTTCGTCGACGCGAGGGCCCAGGCGACTGATGTAAGTAATTACGTTTATGAGATTTATATTAGAAATATAATTATTGTTAACTTAATTAGGTGAACGTAGGATTCAAATTATAACTTAGGGAAACATAGGATTTAGATTATAACTTAGGAAAACTTATAGTATAAACACATTCATTGGATAGGCTGCATATCGTGAGACCCTTAGTCAGATTGAGCCCCCTGCCGAGGTTGTCGGCGAAACGACGCCCACCCAGACGCCCTCTTCTATGGCCGCTCGCTACGACGACGTGTTCGTAGAGTCTGTCGGCGGCTTTAATAAAGGGTGCGTCTACGGCGTAGGTTCCCTGGCGGCGTCGTTGCAGGGCGCGACTCCGAGATATCCACCGCCCCCGCCTCCTCCTGCGCCCCCGTCGGACGATATGAGGACGCAGCTTGCGACTCTCACCTCCGATATATCGGAAATGCGGAGTCTAATGTCGGATGTGCTGGAGCGCCTTCCGCGTCCTTCTTCTGCTCCCGGTCCAGATCCGTCTGCTCCCGGTCCGTCTAGTGTGGTTGCCGGTCCTTCCGACCCTGGACGTTATTTATTTGACCGTTCTGCCGAGGTCCACCTGGTACCGGATACTGCGCTCATTGGGCTCATGGACTTGATGTCGCCAGAGCAGCTCCGCACGCTTCCAGAGCATGTGTTGTCCCAGGTGCCGGCGTACATGGTGGAAGAGTACATCCGCAGAGCCGAACGACGATGCGATCCATCTCAATGATATTTGTACTGTTTTTGGATATTTGTACTGTTTTTGGATTTTGAATTCTGGATATTTTGGAAGCGTACATGAATGTTTGGATATTATGAATTTGTGTATTTGTGTTTGGATATTTGTACATAGATTTTTGGATATTTCTGTTTGATATTGGATATTATGAATTTGGATATTTGGATATTTGGATATTTGTTGATCGTACATGGATGTTTGGATATTGGATATTATGAATATGTGTAATATTTACGAAAAGGAAATAGAATGTTTCTGTAATTTTTTTTAATTAATGTTGCATTTAGCGACGGACTAGCGACTAATTAGCGACGGATATATCTTTTTAGCGACCGATGAGCGACTAACTAGCGACGGAAAATCCGTCGCTAACTGGGTTATATAAATATTTGCAGTTACCGACGGACGAGCGACGGACAATCCGTCGCTAACTGGTTGAAAATAAATTTGCAGGTAGCGACGATCTAGCGACCAACTAGCGACGGAACTTCCGTCGCTAACTGGGTACAATTAATATTAGCGACGGAATATCGACTACCTAGCGACGGCAAATCCGTCGACATGGTTCTGGAAATATGGTAGGTTTCCAGAGACTTAGCGACGGATAATGGGTTGCTAATCCGTCGCTAATCTGTCGAGGATGACGACGGACTAGCGACGGCTTAGCGACCCATTATCCGTCGACATGGTTCTGGAATTATGGAAGCTTTCCAGAACCAGGCCGACGCCCTACCCGTCGCTAATCCGTCGCTATAACGTCGAGGTTAACGACGGAATGGCGACGGAATAGCGACTGATTTTGCGTATCAGGAACCTCTCTGATACGCTTTTACCGACCTATTTACGACGGCTTAGCGACGGATATTTTAATATTATATGGCATGTAAACCGACGGGAACAAGTCGCTAATCCGTCGCTAATCCGTTGAAAGGCAACCGTCGGTAATCAGTCGCTAGTCCGTCGGTTAATCATTTGTCCGACGGCTTAGCGACGGACAAATTTTAGCGACGACGTATTTCCCGACGGCCATTTTCATCAAATATCCGTCGCTATGCCGTCGGTAATTTATGTTACCGACGGATTCGCGACGGATGTGGCCGTCGCTAAAGTTGGTTATTTTGGTAGTGTAATTCAATGAAGCACGAAGTGCTCGAATGGCTAAATCATGAGAGTTGCCCGTGCAATAAAGTTATAAAATCGAGCCGCAACGGCTCGGCGAAATGACAAGGCACATTGATTCAAGGTGGGAGGACATTAACTATCTTTCCTACTCCTTCATGCCTAAGTAAAATATATATCATTGTATGCTGAGTTAACCTATCAACGCCATGGGCGTGGCTCGATAGAGAGATAAATATAGTGTGTGTCGAACACTAGATAGATCAATTGAAATGAATCGTACAGCAAATGTACGAGTCGCTATGGAATATGGAATATCGCTAAGACGAGCGTCTCGGTGTGCAAGCCATAAGAACATGAGATAACTGTATCGACGAGTGCTCCAGTACATAAGTCATTCCGTGCCCCCATGCACGAGTTAGCATGCTAGAACATTGAAAGACTATATCGACGCGAGTGCCTCGGTGCAAGAGCGATAGAATATTGAATACCTTATCGAGGCGTGCCTCTGTTGAACGAGTCGGAAGGATTAGAACATAAGTATAACGCGTTGAATACTAAGGCGTAGAATATGGAAACACGGCTTCGAGGCGTGCCTTGAATGTACGATGCAAGGAAAGATGGCGAATGTGTGCAGCTACACAATACTTACAAAAGATGGCGTCGTTGCGATAAAGAGAATAGAAGTGGCACGAATGTGGCATAACTGTCGATACGGCATGGTACCTTCGAAATGTTCGTGGCCTTCGGGCGTTCGTTGAGAACATTGGGGCGTTGT
The DNA here is from genome assembly GCA_029216955.1 of Iris pallida. NCBI lineage: Eukaryota > Viridiplantae > Streptophyta > Magnoliopsida > Asparagales > Iridaceae > Iris > Iris pallida. The sequence goes on from JANAVB010020999.1 coordinate 12,319,918, forward strand.
GCCAATTGAAATAGAGATAAGCGAACTTGCTTAGTTGTATGAAAGATAAGATGCGTTGCATGATCAAATGGACTTAAAGACGTATTGCCCGTACACGGGTATTATCTTCCCTCTAACGTTGATCACCAGGGCGCTGGGACCGTTCGGCCTAGGAGGGACTACGATAAAATCGGTATTGTTGGTACACTTTATTTAGACAGGTAGCGACCTTCTAGTGAATGTGATAAGCCACTTACTCGAGTATTTCGGGGGTCCTCTGATTGTTTGGTTAGCAACCACAACGGAGTGATCATCGTCTTACATATTTGATTCGATAAATATAAGTCCATTCTAGCTTGGAAAGCTAGTGACCTTCATATAGTTAAGGGCGATGGGTTGAAAGTGTAAGGTATATATCGTGCACATATAGACCCTAAATAGAGGGCACTTATAACATGACAAGAAAAACTGATAGGCGTATTCACCTTGCATCGGTGCAAGGGCGAGTGCGTCGACTAGGTAAAAAGTCGTGCCACGAAACAACACGGTATTGCTATTGGTTTCCTGTTTTATTATGCGAATCGAATAGACATGCTTGCCATGATAACATGCTTACAGTCTTCAAATATGTCATGAACTCATCCTAAGGCGAACATAGAAAGAGAACTAAATTGTATGTTTGCATGAATCAATACAATACTAAATGTCGGTTTGTTAAGTGGATTTTTGATCAGTACAGCGAGGACGAAAGTACTAATCCCCAACTAGTTTGCCAGCAGGTTCAGGGATTGGTCTACTCGCAGCGGAGCTTCGCTTGAATGTGTTGAGACTTGGAATGCCGAAGCGTATTGAGGCGTACAACCGCATTGACGCTCGGACATGCAACAGGATTGATGAGGTCGAGATATAGAAGGCATGATGTATGGAACGGTGAAATCCTTTGTGGACAAGAGAGAACCTGAGTGTTGTAGCCAATCTGGCATATATTGTTGGGCTATCGAAAGCCTTTGTAATCTCAATTCGAATATCAATAAAGAGAATTATTTCGTATACTCTATTTTTCTTTTATTGTTAATGTTCAACTCAAAGATAACCATTTGAGAACTTATCATCTTGCCTTGTATGAGCGTAACTTCAGGCTCGTGCGGCATCATGCCCCCTGCGATGATGATGATTCGGGTGATTCTGGGTCGGGGCGCGAGTGATTGGTACCAGAGCTCTAGGCTCAATTTCTACTGGATGCTCGCTTCATTACAATTCTAAAACGTCACCAACCACCAATCAAATCACTCTTGACTCTACTCGATGCCGCACTGGATGTTCCATACAATAAGTTTAATACAAATCGTATAATTTTGCCGTATGTGTTTTTGAAATTACATAATGTTTGCTGAGAAAGTCGCGAAGGATATATTGTATTGAATGCAACGAGTCGTAAAAATGTTAGTTGCTGTAAGTGCAACCAATTGTAAAATATGATTTGAGATAATGTTGCAATGTAACATGTTGAATGAGAAATGAAACCATGCATGACGTGCAATGGATTGTGAATATTGGTTGCACGAATGCGGAAGCATAAATAATGCGTTGAAATGAAAGTAATAAGTCAATATCGAATGTGTTGAACGAATTTAAGCATTGACTTTGAAAGTTGGGAATAAATCGTTGCACGATGTGCAAAATGCAACGAAAGTAAAATTGTTGCACGTGGTGCAACACATATCAAAATAATCGTTGCACGGAGTGCAAAAGGAGATTGAAAATAAATCGTTGCACGATATGCAACGTAAAGAAACTGAAATCATAAATCGTTAGAATGAACCGTCCGGTTGCATATCGAACTTGTGTTGGCAAATGAAAGCATTGGCCGAGTTGTGTCGAATTTGATTCAATCAAAGTTACGGTTGTGATCAAGCACGATCACTGCGGAAATCGTGAGTCGGGAGAGATTGTTGGTTTATATTAAGTATAATACGAGGAAAATGACTTAATTTTCGAGTGGTATATGCCATACCACGTAGGCGATGAATGACTCAATTCCGAGTGGTATATAGTATACCACTTGTGCGATAAATTGTATCGAAGCATTGTGAGAATTGTGGAAGGTTTGTCCACAACGGACGGGAGAGTACCGAGACTCGATTGGAAATTTGTATGATGGTATATTGATGCAAGTGTTCTTCGAAGATCGGTTGGGACGATAAGACGAGACTCGTATCAATGAATGATACGTCGGACGGAAATGATAAGTCGGTCGGACGACCGAGACTAGCAGAATGATTATGCTTTGAAGCAATAATCGGATAGACGGAAAAGAAAAACTTGAACTTACAAGCGAGTCGCACGACTTGCGATCTCGATAGAAATATTGGGCGAGGCAAATCGAATCGCACGACTTGTGATCTCGATAGAATGTTGGGCGAGACTTGCACGACTTGCGATCTCGATAGAAATTTAGGAGAGGCGAATTATAATCGGATCACACGATGTGCGACTTCGGTAAAGAGTTGGTTAATGCGGGTAATCGTGCCTATGAAGATAGATTGGTTATGTTGCGACAAAACTCATTTGAGTATGAACTAAACACACGAAACTTAGAGGGCGTGATCGTATAACTTGAGCGTTCGATGTTGGATAATCGGTAACTCGGTTACACGATCAAAGTATAACGGAATGCAACGAATCGAGAAACGATTCGAGACATACGAAAAAGTTGTGGAGAACTTGGACGTATGCAATGCAAGTTGTCGACGTTGAAACAGAATCAAAGTTAACCCTCACGCTATCGAAATTGATACGAAGTATCAAGATCGATACGCAAGAAAACGTAAGCACGATGTGAGAATACATGTCACTACCATATTTCTAGTTTGAGGGTAAATTTGTCATTTTTGGGGTAATTTAAAATTATTGGTATTAATTAGAATTTATGGGGATTTTTAGGATTTATTTTGGATTTATTTGGACTAGTTTGATTTTTGACTAGTTTTGACTCATGTAGACCAACCTAGGAACTAACCCTAGTTAGTTGGGCTTGGTTAGGTCAAGTGACCCTAGTATAACCTAGTGTGACTCAAGTTAGTGGTTAGTGATTTATTAGAACTTGAATTAGGAATTTAGGAATCAAGTTATTTGATAAATGGCTTGTGGTTACACAAGTCATTTTGTGACTAAACTAGATAGGACTAGCTAACCTAGCACAAACCCCACCCTAACCTAACATGGCCGGCCACCTAGCTGAACCTAGGGATTCCCCCCTATTTAATCCCTCCTAGTTTTTAGGGCTAGCCTCTTTTAAGGTTCTTTCAAAGTTCTAAGGAAAGAGGTGAGTCCCATCTTCCAAAAATTATTAAAAATCCATTTTAAATCTTTTTTCCTTCAAACTAATTTCTTTAGGACCTAAAATTCATCCTCTTGCTGTTGGAATAAATTGGTTGCAGGAAGAAACAATTTGTGAGACTTGGAGGCTTGAGGGGTTCATTGCATTTGAGGACTTTTCCACCCATTGTTCTTCAAGAGGTAACTTCCCCATTCCTCCATGGATTTCCATTTTGTCTTCACCAATAGGAAGCCCTAAGGGTCCCCTAAGGTCTGAATAGATTTTGTGTCGAGTGTCTGTGGTTTCGTGTCCGTTCTGGACACGTATCAGCAGTTAAGACTAGGTGCTCGACGAAATGCCTCAAAGGGCATTTCGATCGTCTTTATTCAATATTTTTGAATAGGAAGTTTGATCTTGATCTTGTTTATAGGTTCCTATCCTTGCGTCATAGATTTCGTGTCGTGGTGTGTCGTTTTTCTGCTGTGGACACGCGCGCGCACACGACCGCGCGCTGCTACAGGGATCCCCTGCCTATCGGGCCCTGTAGCGGACACGACACAAACCCTCTGGACACGAAACTTTGTGGGAGCCTCGGGGCACCCACTGACACTCCATGTGTCAAGTTTCGTGTGCCCACGTGGCATTTCGAGTGAGAAATCCTCGACGCACGAGTTTCTCTGTGTTCTGTGCTGTGTGTTCTTTTGCTTCTGATACGGGTTTACTTATCTGACACGGCGACACGAGGCCAATGTGCAGACACTTGGACGTGGACATCTAGACCTATGCTAGGTGGGCACACGAGCACGTGGCCTAACTCGTGCTATTTTGTGTACACGAGGCTCGTGCACACGTGCATGAGGACACAACACATTGTGCACTGTCCAGTACACTGTTTTGGTGTAGACACGTTTGTGTCCAATTTTTTGGACACAAACAACTTGTGTAGTATGTACTAGTTATAATTTAATGTTACCAACCTCTGTAATTATATTTTTAATCAATTTCATTATTAAAACTGTCAATTTACCATTTTACTGAACCACACTGTATCAGCCCATTCCCTTTCTGTTTTCAGTTTGCAAACTTGAGTTGCCTGACGATTTAATCCATAGTATTGATGTTTAATACTTAGTTATTGATTCTAAACTGTCTCCTATATATATTGTCTTGCCATGATCAAGGTTGGTGTGAATTGATGAGTGAGGGCTGATTAATGAGTAGATGTTCATACCATGTTATGAACTAAAATTATTAAATGTTCTTCATAACTGAGAATGGGAAAGGGGGGAAATGTTATTGATTTGCTGTGTTGTTTTGGTATTACAACCTGTGTAGGCACTGTTTGGATTTCTTCAAGAACTGAGATTGAGAACAATGATTTGGTTTCCCTTTCCTTTTCTTTTCTTCTTAACTGGAATAATGAGGTGTAGCCTTAATGCAAAAATCTGAGTTTTAGTTCCAGTTGTAAAACCTTAGATTGGTGTCCATTCTTTCTACCTATTTTGAGACTGAGTTTCAATTCCAGATTTTGTCTAAACCTGAGATGAGGTAGAGGGGACTTGATGTTCAATGTGCAATTCCAGTTTTGACTTTAATTAGTTCCTTCCCCTATCCTTCACTGTTTCTATTAAACTTATTCATGCACACAGTCTTCTCTTCCTCTCTTCATTATTGGGGATTACTGCATATACAAGTGACTGCTCACTTGTTTACTGTCACTTTTCCTGCAACTGAACACACTTTCTTTCTTCACTGCTGGGTATTCCTGCACACATATGACATACACATTCATTTGACACCTAGTTACTGTAATCCCCCTAAATTTCTACTACAATTTTTTTTTATTTAAAATTTTGTATTTTAATTTATCTTCGTATCTATACGTCGCACATGAGTCGCTTTGTCGTATTTACGTAGCGTGCAAAATTTGCATTTCGTAACTTCTCGACGAGTGCGAATATGTGTCGAGGTACATAATTTAGAAAAACATTTTTCTTATCAAATTTTATTTTATAGGAAAGTTCAGTTTCAAATAATATGTGATAAATATTTTTAATTTCAAAAAGAGTTATTTTATTCAAATAAATATTGGTTTGGAAAATTTTGGAGATTTGTTTATTTTGCTATGATTTAAGTATTTACCATGATTTTCGAAATTAATTAATATTATATTTTAATATTTATGAAAAAGATATTTGGAATCTTGTTTTATTCAATATTTGATTACATATGGTAATTTAAATTGCAAAAGATTTTATTGACTGTATTTAAAATATTTTAAAAGTAAGTATAGAATTAATTTGGATGGGATTTGAATTAAATTGAAGTATTTTTAAATCGATTTAAATTAAAAGATGGAATTATCCATCGGGATTTAAACAAATCCTAATCTATTCCAACTGGAAATTCCCACCTCCTATAAAAGGAAAGGTACTCCTCCAGCAATTTTTTTCATCCACAACCAGATGTGCATCGTGTCGGTGTTGCTATCCTCTTCCACTATATATTTTTTTCTACAAATACATAATCCTGCCCCGTCCGACAATCCCGAACGTCCATCCATGTTGCGTCGGACACACCCCGACTCAATTCGAATCCTAAAACTAAACTTTCATCGTCCCAACAACGGCGCCGCCCCACGCCAGTCACCATCTTTGACACCACCACAACTCCGTCGTGGCAGCCCCTAAAGACTGAGCCATCACCCCGCCTACAGCCACCACCTGCCAGCACCCCGACTCCAAATCCATCACCACAGAACTATCGTCCAGCAACCACCCCACCCTCAAAATTTCTACTCCGGTCTACTCTTCGGCCAACCACCTGCCGACCACCGATAGTGCCCCAAAAATTTACCACCACCATCATCCACAAAAGAAGGAGGAAGAAGGCCCTAACCTGACCGAGAACTCCCCGACCCAGAGCCGCCGGGGTCTTGTACCCGCCCTCGCCCGATCTCTCCGTCTCCACTGGAGGACAACCGCGCCGCCCGCGCGTACGAACCCTCCGCCAGCGTCCACTGTTGCCGCGCCACCGTAGCCACATCTCCCCGCTCCCGTCGCCTCGATCCGTTGCCCAAATTCCGACGCCGATCGCCAGATCTGGACTCACGGCCGACCGCCTTCACGAGCCGCCGTCGCGTGCATGAGCGGCGGAGGAACCCCTCTTCGCCGTTCCTCCAAAGTGGCTCCGCCGAGCCTCGAAACCCCCTTCTCGACCGGAGCACGGCCCCACTCCGTTCAGTCGCGCCAGCACCTTCACCTGGCCGCTGTCGTAGCCGAACCGCTCTCTCCGAACCGACGATCGGTCAGCCCTCCTTCCGAATCCGCCGCGGCGCCTACGACCCGGATCCGCCAGTCTTCTCCGACCGACGAGGAACTCATTCGCCTCCCGCTCCGCCTGAGCACAGGCGCCTGCGCGCCGACCGACGCGCCGGAGAACCCCCCAACTGCCTCCACCTCTGATTTCCGCCGCCCATCCGACTCGCCGCCTCCAGGCCAGCGCGCCAGCGCCGGAGCCGCGCCGCCCTTCCCCGGTGAGAAAACCCCCCTCCGACCCGTTCTCTCTCTCTCTCTCACTCTCCGTCGAGATTTGGAGGAGAAGAGTAACAGTATATGTATATATTAGTAATATTTATTATTATTATTATTTTGTTACTGATATTAATATTATTATTAGTTTTAATATCATTATCATTATTATTTACATTATTATTATTTATAAACCATTATTATTATTATTATTATTATTATCATTATTATTATTATTAAAGATTATTGTATATATTATTATTACTATGTTATTTAGTATAATTATCAATGATAATTAGAAAGATTAATATTGTTACCATTATTAATATTCTTAATTATATTCAAATTTTATTGTTATTTAATCGATATATAAGTAAAAGAATTTTTATTAGGGTACATGTTCTTTTCGACTCTTCTATTTTAAACAAATTCGTAAAAAGTTTGTAAATAAGTTTTATTAGATATAAATGTTTCAAAATAATATTGTAAATAGTTTTTCAAATATTATCTAAAAATATATTCTAGCATTCTCCTTAAAATTCTGTTTTCCAACTTATAGTAATTACGCCTAAAAACGATTTGAGATTTTAGTATTTTCCAAAAACAAATCTAGTCTTAAAATTATTATAAATATTTTCTAAAACTAAGTTATATTTATTTTGCAAATTCCCTTGTTGGTTATTATCATCGTTGATCATGACTAATTCTATGTTCCTATTTTCTCGCGATTTGGACCACTGCATCGGCCATGGCTATTAGACTATGGAGACATGTCAGAAAATATCGCACCACACCAGGCGACACACCAGGCAAGATACCTTGCCATTATACTGTTTATATTCAGTCTGCATTTTTATTACATATCACTGTTCATCTATTTTTAGTCGTGATTACTGCCTGCTCAGTGATATTAGTTGTACCATGTTATTTACCTTTGATTGCATATGGACTTAGAGTTAACGGACTACCATTAGCTTAGTACATTGCATAAACTTTGACACTGTTGTGCCACGAGATGTGTGAGTTATGAGTAGCATATAGTCTACGGACTTGCGTGTTGGCTGATCACTGATGCGTGCAGGACGTGCGTTAGGTCTAACTGTCAATAGTTGTGTGTTAGAAGACTTGACGGTTAGTAGTGTTACATGGTCGTGGATGCGACATGATAGGTACATTGGGTGGGGAGAATATTTCCTTATCGTATGGGCTTCTATTGTACTTTCCTTGTAACCCGGAAGCTCCGCTGGAGATACGGGTATGAGCCTCTCAGGTTGGCCACTGTCGTTTTTGAACGTCATGCTCTCGGTCACTGGTGCCCAAGTGGAGACTATACCAGATCCCATTTACAGCCAGGGCCCATGCGACGAAAGGTTTGTTCTCACTGCATGTTCACTTTAGTTGGTTAGATTACCTTATAGTGTCTTGTCATTTTCTTTGATTGTGGCATATTTATATTCAGTATTATATGGCATGTTGATGTATCTTGTTACGTCCCTCTGAGGACCTGGTTATCTCGCCAGGTGTGTGTTCTTGTATTTCTGCAGGTGCTCTAGCTAAGGCCATGACTTGCGCTCTATTCATCGAGATGTTGCTCTTGGATCGTCATCTTCTTGCTCTACCGAATTCCTTTCCTTGTATATTTTGTTCTTATTAAAATTTATTGGTAGTAGACTTTGTCTCCGTCCAACGATTGTATACATGACAAATTCAAAAGTTGCTTTTATATCATTAATTACCTTTGTGGATGAGATTTAGTACCTTGGTTACTGCATTTACAGCTTATGTATATATACGAGGGTCTATATACTTCGTATGTATACAGCTGGCATGGTTATGTCCTAGTCCTACGTATTTTGGGACTGGGGCGTTATATGTTTTTGTGGTGGCCCATGCAGGTCAAGTTTGCCGTTTCGGTTACATGATTGAACCAAACGGACCTGCAATATAGGATTAGAATCTAGAATCTCATCCATTTACTTGACATCTTTTCTTGACTTCAAATTTCGAACTCTCGTTCGACCTCCTTGATTTGCATCTTGCTTGACTCCTTCTACCATGAATTCTTAGTTTTGTGTTTAGTAAAGATGACTACACTAGTATATGCACATAGGTTAAACACATGGCTAGATGGATTGCATTGGAATTTTTTTTTTGTTATAAAGGAATTTATTTTTCTAGAAAGTATGACTTTAAGGTTTAGTTAATTCCAAGTTGGGTAGTAGCATATTACCACCTTCAATGGATAGTTGGAATTTTATTTTTCTATTACAAGGTGGTATACACAAGAGAATAGCTAGATTGAGAAAACAAATGTATGTTTTATGATTTTTGCAAATTGTGAAATAGTTTATGATTTATTGGGATATGAAACCGATTTGGAAAACATCTTTAAATTGTGACACATGAATTACGATTAAGTTCAAGTTTGGATTGAATATGTTAAAGTTTATCTCGAATTTATTACGGTGTTTTAAATTATAAGATATGATTTTGTAATGACTAGAGAATATGAAGGGTTTATGATTTACAGTTTGTTAGAGAGCTTGAGGTTTTAAATTGATTCTACGATTTACGAATTATAAGTATTAATTTTGAGCTTGAAGAGATAATGGTAAAAGTTTTGTTTGAAATGTTTTTGGAAGATATGAAATCGACTTGAAGGAAAAATTTAAATATTGGTCATATGATCTATGATATATAAAGTTATTTAGATTTCGAGTTTAAAATCTTGATTATGGATATTTAAATTTTGAAAAAAAAGGGGAGTAGTTGTGACTTATTGGAAGCTAGATATACACATTTGAAGGATATAGAATTAAATTCGGGAGTTATTTTAAATGTTTCATTTTGTAGTGTGAAATTCGACGGATAGACTTATTAAATGTTGAGTTTAAGACTTTGGAGAAAAAAAAATTCGATTTGCGATACACAAGGGTTATTTTGAGATTGTTTAGGAATTTAAAATTTTGATTAAAGTTGACAGTCTAAGATAACTGAAAATTTTGGCGGAGTATCTTGGAAATTTATTGAGAAACTAAATTTTTTTTTGGATTAGATCATATATTGGTAAAGGGCCAAGGAGCAAACAATGTCACCCTAAGGGGATAGAAGTATTCCACATTTGATTACCATACCACCTATGATTATGCTATTACATATACACAAGTATAGTTAGTCATCGACCAACCCGATGAACATATCTTTGACTTATTCGACTTTTCTCGAATCTAGATCATTATTTGTGACCATCCACTTGTCTGAAACTTAGAAATGATTAGAGTCGTTCTCTTGACCATACCCTTATCTATGAGACTATTTTCTCTCTAGAAACTGTGCCTCTAACTTACTTTACCTTGACCTACGAGATTCATAATTATCTTTACTTCGTGCCTTAAACCTTTTATTTTCGTGCATTAATTAGTACCATATAAAAATCCACTTTCTATTTTTGATCATTTGGCGTCCCTATCGTGACTTTGATATTTGGAGCACAACACTAGACTTTTCCTTTCCACAAATTTCATATGCAAGACCTAGACGAACTCACCTTCATGTAGGTATATCATGTCCCACTAAAACACGTCCCCTTGTACTCTATTTTTATGGTACGACTTTCGGGCCATAAAGACTCGACTATAACCGATATCATGATACCGAAATACTTTTGACTATATTTGGACTCGATCTCGACCCAAATTTTGGCCCGATTATGATCTACTAAATCCGTTAAATGCTTACCCTTGTGTTTTATCTTGACTGCTTAACCCTTGTCATTTTATTTTCTTGTATTGATTTACTTAGACACATAACACCGTTCACACTCCAATATTAGCAACACTTACCTTTCTCCCTTCCAATTAAATTGCTTTCTCATACTTCACTATGATTTCTCTGTTGTTTACGCCACCTTGTTCCTTGTTCCCTTATGCGAAATGAAATTTGATCATGACAATCTTGAGTTAGTAAAAGCTAGATTGGAGAACCCCACAGCATGGATAAATAATGTAGTTGGTTAAGATAATTACGAGATTATAAGCTATAGGTGGGAAATAAATGAAAATGTGCAATAAATTCGAATCAATGAAGTAAGGAATGATATATTATGTTTTGATGAAACACTCGAGGATAAATAGACTGCACGACTTTCAAATTTGTTTTGAGGTAACTACATATCGAGTGAAATTTTTTTCTAAAAGTATTGATGGTTTAAGAACCAAATATATATAAAATTATAGATGCAAATTTTAGATAAAGACAATGTTGACGATACGACGATATTTTTTTCAAGGATTACCAATTGTTGAAGAAAGAAACTGTTATACTTTGATTAAGTTCTAAAAAGATTATTAATATGAAGTTAAGATGAGTTTTCATCAAAAGAGGAGATTGTTGAATTCAAATTTTCGAGAGAGACTAATGAATATTTTAGAAAATTTTCAAATATGATGATAAAATTTTTATGAAGGCATACTGCTAGTTTTCGAGATTATCGAACATTGAAGACGGACTTTATTTTTGATACCTATAGAGGCATCGTACATTGACCAATAAAATTGTAGTAAAGAGATTTTTCAATTTCTACTTGGGCCAATTGATTGAAGGTTTGGAATTTTAATAGAAAATTTTAACTGGGAAGATACATGTGAGCTAGTATAATAGAAGATTACGATATTCAAATTAAGACTATTTGAAATTCTATGACGAGTTAGAGAAAATTAGAGTACAATGAGAATCATATTGGTTTTGTTTAAGGGAACGTAGAACGAAATTTTTTTTAAATAGAACGATTTATGATAAGAGAGATTTCATGAATATTGACGATATCAAAGGATTAAGGAGTTTATTACCTGCTCATGAGGTGGTCCCATTTTGAGGTTAATGTTAGGGATGATCGAGCTTAGTCATTGATCGATTGTCATATGCATGATCGTAATCTAAAACCATCGGAATTTTGGTCTAATCGATCGAATGACATATTGCCATTGAAATGTCGTTTCATTCTCGTCAAACAATTAATTGCCTTTTTGTTCAATATGAATCAAATTCTTATCGATTACACTGCTTCTACCTCCTTCGTCCTACCTATCCTAAGTTTTTCTAAATTTCGAGGACAAAATTCTTTTAAGTTGGGTAGGATGTAATCCCCCTAAATTTCTACTACGATTTTTTTTATTTAAAATTTTGTATTTTAATTTATCTTCGTATCTATACGTCGCACATGAGCCGCTTTGTCGTATTTACGTGGCGTGCAAAATTCGCGTTTCGTAACTTCTCGACGAGTGCGAATATGTGTCGAAGTACATAATTTAGAAAAACATTTTTATTATCAAATTTTATTTTATAGGAAAGTTCAGTTTCAAATAATATGTGATAAATATTTTTAATTTCAAAAAGAGTTATTTTATTCAAATAAATATTGGTTTGGAAAATTTTGGAGATTTGTTTATTTTGCTATGATTTAAGTATTTACCTTGATTTTCGAAATTAATTAATATTATATTTTAATATTTATGAAAAAGATATTTGGAATCTTGTTTTATTCAATATTTGATTACATATGGTAATTTAAATTGCAAAAGATTTTATTGACTGTATTTAAAATATTTTAAAAGTAAGTATAGAATTAATTTGGATGGGATTTGAATTAAATTGAAGTATTTTTAAATCGATTTAAATTAAAAGATGGAATTATCCATCGGGATTTAAAAAAATCCTAATCTATTCCAACTGGAAATTCCCACCTCCTATAAAAGGAGAGGTACTCCTCCAGCAATTTTTTTCATCCACAACCAGATGTGCATCGTGTCGGTGTTGCTATCCTCTTCCACTATATATTTTTTTTTCTACAAATACATAATCCTGCCCCGTCCGACAATCCCGGACGTCCATCCATGTTGCGTCGGACACACCCCGACTCAATTCGAATCCTAAAACTAAACTCTCGTCGTCCCAACAACGGTGCCGCCACACGCCAGTCACCATCTTCGACACCACCACAACTCCACCGTGGCAGCCCCTAAAGACTGAGCCATCACCCCGCCTACAGCCACCACCTACCAGCACCCCGACGCCAAATCCATCGCCACAGAACTATCGTCCAGCAACCACCCCACCCTCAAAATTTCTACTCCGGTCTACTCTTCGGCCAACCACCTGCCAACCACCGACGATGCCCCAAAAATTTACCACCACCATCATCCACAAAAGAAGGGGGAAGAAGGCCCTAACCTGACCGAGAACTCCCCGACCCAGAACCGCCGGCGTCTTGTACCCGCCCTCGTCCGATCTCCCCGCCTCCACCGGAGGACAACCGCGCCGCCCGCACGTACGAACCCTCCGCCATCGTCCACTGTGTCCGTGCCACCGTAGCCACATCTTCCCGCTCCCGTCGCCTCGATCCGTCGCCCAAATTCCGACGCCGATCGCCAGATCTGGACTCACGGCCGACCGCCTTCACGAGCCGCCGTCGCGTGCACGAGCGGCGGAGGAACCCCTCTTCGCCGTTCCTCCAAAGTGGCTCCGCCGAGCCTCGAAACCCCCTTCTCGACCGGAGCACGGCCCCACTCCGGTCAGCCGCGCCAGCACCCTCACCTGGCCGCTGTCGTAGCCGAACCGCTCTCTCCGAACCGACGATCGGTCAGCCCTCCTTCCGAATCCGCCGCGGCGCCTCCGACCCGGATCCGCCAGTCTTCTCCGACCGACGAGGAACTCATCCGCCTTCCGCTCCGCCTGAGCACAGGCGCCTGCGCGCCGACCGACGCGCCGGAGAACCCCCAACCGCCTCCACCTCTGATTTCCGTCGCCCGTCCGACTCACCGCCTCCAGGCCAGCGCGCCAGCGCCGGAGCCGCACCGCCCTTCCCCGGTGAGAAAACCCCCCTCCGACCCGTTCTCTCTCTCTCTCTCTCTCTCTCTCACTCTCCGTCGAGATTTGGGGGAGAAGAGTAACAGTATATGTATATGTCAGTAATATTTATTATTATTATTTTTTTGTTACTGATATTAATATTATTATTAGTTTTAATATCATTATCATTACTATTTACATTATTATTATTTATAAACCATTATTATTATTATTATTATCATTATTATTATTATTAAATATTATTGTATATATTATTATTACTATGTTATTTAGTATAATTATCAATGATAATTAGGAAGATTAATATTGTTACCATTATTAATATTCTTAATTATATTCAAATTTTATTGTTATTTAATCGATATATAAGTAAAAGAATTTTTATTAGGGTACATGTTCTTTTCGACTCTTCTATTTTAAACAAATTCGTAAAAAGTTTGTAAATAAGTTTTATTAGATATAAATGTTTCAAAATAATATTGTAAATAGTTTTTCTAATATTATATAAAAATATATTCTAGCATTCTCCTTAAAATTCTGTTTTCCAACTTATAGTAATTACGCCTAAAAACGATTTGAGATTTTAGTATTTTCCAAAAACAAATCTAGTCTTAAAATTATTACAAATATTTTCTAAAACTAAGTTATATTTATTTTGCAAATTCCCTTGTTGGTATTATCATCGTTGATCATGACTAATTCCATGTTCCTATTTTCTCGCGATTTGGACCACTGCATCGGCCATGGCTATTAGACTATGGAGACATGTCAGAAAATATCGCACCACACTAGGCGACACACCAGGCAAGATACCTTGCCATTATACTGTTTATATTCAGTCTATATTTTTATTACATATCACTGTTCATCTATTTTTAGTCGTGATTACTGCCTGCTCAGTGATATTAGTTGTACCTTGTTATTTACCTTTGATTGCATATGGACTTAGAGTTAAGGGACTACCATTAGCTTAGTGCATTGCATAAACTTTGACACTGTTGTGCCATGAGATGTGTGAGTTATGAGTAGCATATAGTCTACGGACTTGCGTGTTGGCTGATCACTGATACGTGCAGGACGTGCGTTAGGTCTAACTGTCAATAGTTGTGTGTTAGACGACTTGACGGTTAGTAGTGTTACATGGTCGTGGATGCGACATGATAGGTACATTGGGTGGGGAGAACATTTCCTTATCGTATGGGCTTCTATTGCACTTCCCTTGTAACCCGGAAGCTCCGCTGGAGATACGGGTATGAGCCTCTCAGGTTGGCCACTGTCGTTTTTGAACGTCATGCTCTCGGTCACTGGTGCCCAAGTGGGGACTATACCATATCCCATTTACAGCCAGGGCCCATGCGACGAAAGGTTTGTTCTCACTGTATGTTCACTTTAGTTGGTTAGATTACCTTATAGTGTCTTATCACTTTCTTTGATTGTGGCATATTTATATTCAGTATTATATGGCATGTTGATGTATCTTGTTACGTCCCTCTGAGGACCTGGTTATCTCGCCAGGTGTGTGTTCTTGTATTTCTGCAGGTGCTCTAGCTAAGGCCATGACTTGCGCTCTATTCATCGAGATGTTGCTCTTGGATCGTCATCTCCTTGCTCTACCGAATTCCTTTCCTTGTATATTTTGTTCTTATTAAAATTTGTTGGTAGTGGACTTTGTCTCCGCCCAACGATTGTATACAAGACAAATTCAAAAGTTGCTTTTATATCATTAATTACCTTTGTGGATGAGATTTAGTACCTTGGTTACTGCATTTTACAGCTTATGTATATATACGAGGGTCTATATACTTCGTATGTATACAGCTGGCATGGTTATGTCCTAGTCCTACATATTTTGGGACTGGGGCGTTACAGTTATACTTGACAGCACACCACACAAACACACATCCTCTTCACTGATTGCATTCTATGCACATGTGCTAGTCACTGTCCACACACTCTTGATTTTCTTTTCACTGTCACTTTTTCCTGCACACAGGACACATATACACTCTTTGACACATTCATGATATACACACACTAGCACTCTCTCTCTTTCCTATATTCTATTCCTCACTTGTAAGCCATGGTTGTGTTAGGCATATACAATGTGTATGTGTAAAATTGTGTGAGTGTATATATATATATATATACTTCTTTGTTAGCTAATGATGTAGGTTTTATATCTAGCCTAGATATGTGTAATGTTTTATGTGATGTTAATCTATGGGTGTAATAGTGAGGTTGTGGACTTGCTAAGGTTTACTAGATTTAGCTAAGCTATATTGTGATATGGCTAGTATAGGCTTGCCTAACCTTGTTAGGAATGGTGCTAGCTAGTGTAGATTAGAATAGCTTAGTTTAGACTCAATTAGACCTGGTTGACCTAGTTTGACTTCTAGGGTTGACCAGAGTTGACCAAGGGTTGACTTTGGCCTAGATTGACCTAGAATCATGTAGAATGCATAGTAGGACTCCATTTTGCTATTTTGGACTTGTTGTGACTTGTGCTGTTCTGATTAGGAGCCAGACACCACTCCTTGGACAGTACGTTTCATATCGGACACTCAGATACAGGCGAGTACATTCTCTGATCATTTCATATCCTGCTTAGAATTATTTCCTGCAGTAGATTACTTTACTTGTACTGTCACGATGGTCACACGGATTGGTACTATATGGATCCTTTCTTGAGATGTTATCCTTAGGGAGCATCGGGTACTCTATGTTTTGTGCGTTTCACTTACATGGCGTATCACTATGCTTCGTTGGTTCCTTTATCACTTACGACATATACTCTTATGATCGTAGAGTCTTCCTGGAATCCTTATCCCATTTATGGGACTACTATGTATCACCTTCGGGGTCTATCACCTTCGGGGTCTGTTACATAGCATCATATAACATAACCTGGCTGGATCCTTGTGTATTGATTGGGGGTACGGGGGAGTATAAATGGACATGTGAATAATACACCAGTAGTGTAGCATCAGAATCATTCTATAGTGTAGCATCAGAATCATCCTAGGCCATTTACATGTTCATATTGTACTCTGATTCACTAGTCACTGCTAGTTCTCTATGTATAGTAGATATTTCTATTACAGTTCTCTCTCTGTTTACATACTGCACTTCTTTCAGTACTTGTATCTTACTTTACTGCTTGTTTATATTTTCTAACCTGCTATAAATTGTTGAGATGTACTGTGCTCGCTCCTGTCCTGACTGGACCTGTTGAAATATTACAGAGGACGAGGAGGAGGCCTGCCTGGACACCTACTACGGGGCAGCCCTAGATGACACCTGTGAGCTGGACCCTCAGGAGAATCCAGCAGTAGCTGAGGACCTTCCCCCGACTGCCTAGACTAGATAGTTAGGCTATTATCTTTATGTAGTTGGATCATGTTCTAGTTAGACTCTTCATTTGGAGATCAGTTTATATATATTCTTTTATCTGAGACCTTGTATTGCTAGAATTATCTTAGACTACTATTTTATCTATTTCATTTCCTTGAGTTCTGTTCATATCGTGCTATCTCTTCCTTAGTTGTGATTGAGTGTATTATTGCTATGTCACCCCCATTCGGGGAGTATAAACTGTTTAGATATATACTGCTAGATGATGTGACTTAGGACAGCGTTCTACCGCCGACACTGCGACGTAGGCTGGACGTATTCAAGTCTCGTGCCCTTACTCTAGGGTGCGGGTCGTAACAATACAAAATGGAGTGCGCCTTATGCTATCAAAGTTTTGTAAATAATCATATGAGAAGGAACGAACTGGTTGATCATGAACTTCGTAATTGATCAAGACGAGACTATAAGTCATCGATGATTGTTCGATGCGTATAGCATCTCGTGTGTCGACCCGTAAATAAGATAGACTCGAACTCAATGCGAGTAGATGCGTCGTGAATAGCGAAATCATCGACAGCAGTACATGAGTTGTCGAAGGCTAGTTACACATCAGTTGCGCTGATAGAAATTGTTATGTACGGATTGAGTAGTCACATAGAAAATCGTCGGAACATGATTTGGCACCGAAATAAGATATAGCATGGTTCGTAGAAAAAATTGTCCTTCGGTGATGATCTACAATTATCGAGCGTAGCTTCGGGAAAGCTGACCCTAGAAGACTTGACCGCCAAATCAAATTGAATGTTGCAGACCGTAAGATGACCATGCGATGTCACATATGAATTTACATCGAGAAAGAAATGTATTAATGCATGTTGACGATAAGTCTAGGCGATCGAGAATTGTTGCAACAACTTTCGATTGAGAATGATATAGATAGATTTTGAGTATTCGTCGGATGAATGCTTGAATGGTTATGTTGGTCGACGATCGAACTTGAAATTCACCAACGAACTTGGTGATTCGGATAGGCAATTACGAGAATCGTGCTATGCATGAGAGAGAACGATAAGGGGATGACCTACGAGTTATGTAGTTAGATTCGGATTCACCTTGCAATTGAGCTTGCGTGAATCAAACTTATATTCGATGTTGCGAGACGGATAAGATAGGAATTTGGCTAGTGAATTCCAACTCGTTAGGAAATCGGATGTAAGATACATCGTAGAGACTTCGTGTCAAGGCGATCGTTGCCTTGAGCACCGTCGCCTCGATATAAACTATTGTGTCGGATAGATTGTGGCCTTTATGCAATGTCAATTTGAGTTGCATCGGGAGAAGTTAAGCACGGTGCTAGGTAAGTCACCTAGCGGATGTAGTCCTAAATGTTGATGTATTTACAACTCAACAAAGAAAATCGTATCGAGATAAGTTGCCTAGCAAGACTTCGAAAATAGTTGGGCGGCGACTTCGAACGCAAGGCGTTGCGAAGGATCGTTGCGATCGGATGCGCGACGTCTTGACACGACGCATAGAATTGATAGTCCATACAAAACTTACAAAATGAGAAATACGATTTTTAAATCACATCGTGTGCCTTGACTTTTGTTGGAGGATCCCGTATGTATCAATATGCATATGCAAGAGAATTGCAAGAACTTATTCTAGAGCCCAAGTCCGATCGAGAGTACGAGGTAGCAAGTAATTGAGAATAAGAAGTTACATGTTTGCTTTATTCCAATGTCCAACAACTAAGCCTGGTTGAAATGCATATATTGGTGGGACGCCTAAAATATGTGTATGATTCCAAACTAAGTTTTATGATCCAAACGATAGTGAGACGAGATCGTGGAACGATCTAGTGAAACCCTTGGAAATTTGGTATTGGTTTCGGTTCGAGGACGAACCTTGTTTTGAGTGGTATATTATGTAATACCCCGCTCCACGGCGCATTATGCTGAATCATTGACTCGAAGAGTAGCGTTGACCCGATTGCGTATCGATACGAATCGATATGAGAGTTACGTTGTCCCGAGCAACACATCGAACTAAGTTGATGCGAAGAGTTGCCTTGTCCCAAAGAATGCATCGAGTGAATCGATGCGAAGTGCCGCGTTGCCCCGAAGGATAAGTGCGTTGAGACGACTCGAAGATTCTAAGAAATCGAATCAACCAAGGCGCAAGTTCGAATCGATGCAAGTATTGATTTTAGTTGGTTTCATGTGCAGGCTATACGTTTACGCTGAAATGTTAGAGGTCGATCTTTTGCCTTATTCAGTAAGGGGTCCGTGAAAGCAAATCGTCGCCTTGCAACGGACTGAAGCGTTGGCACGGTAAGCCTGTCACGACCCGCACCCACTGTGAGGGTACGAGAACGTAACAACGCCCAGCCTACGCCGCAGTATCGGCGGTAGAACGCTGTCCTAGGTCAATCATCTAACAATATAGAGGTACCTGTACAGTATATACACTCCGAATGGAGGTGACATAGCAATATACAGTCTCAATCACATCTAAGGCAGAATGATGAAAATAAAAGATAGATAGATACTGGAATAAAAAGATCCACAGGATACAATCAGAGAGAAAGAGTCTAAGTGTCTACTGCCATACAAAACAGAACATCCAACTCAATACAAGTCTCTAATACTGAAAATGAAAGAATATATACAATCAGATCTCAGAAGACAGAAATAGTAAAAACTAGACTAGGGAGCCTCAGTCTCTAAGCTAGTGGATCAGGCTGGAAATCTGGGTCACACGAGTCATCTACAGCTGTCCCATAGAAGGTGTCTACGCAGGCCTCATCCTCTGTAATATTTTCAACAGGTCTAGTCAGGACAGGAGCGAGCACAAAACATCTCACGCAGTTCATATCATGTTAGAAAATATAAAACATGTAATAGAGTAAGGTACATAAAACGCTGAAAGAAAAATGTATAGAAAATAGCAGAGATTTGATAATGAGAAATATCTATATATGATAAGTAAGACTGTAAGGAATATATGATTTAGAGTACAATATGGTTATGTAAACGGGCTAGAACAATGCAATGGTAACTCCATTGTACGTGGGTGTACAATAGATATATACAATAGTTATATAATATTGTACAATAGGATTTGAGTACATAACCAATTCTACTCCCCCTCCCCAATCAATACATAAGGATCCACTCATGTTACGTTATCTTGCACAATAGTGTACAATGTTATACAATAGATGTACAATATTATATAATAGATGTACAATGTTATATAATAGTTGTACAATGTTATACAATGGAGTACAATGGTCTATCCCTGGGACTCATGTGATACTGAGAGTACAATATGCATAAGGAGTATACAAAGATATAGGTATTCAATAAATACAATATGGAAGTGAAACGCACATCACAATATGTATCTAGTGAATACAAGGGGATAACATCCCAAAAGGAGATCCAAATAGTACCAATCCGTGATAACAATCGTGTCAGCATCAAGTACAGTAATCTAGAGCAAGAATATAAATCCGGACAAGTATGAAACGGTCAGAGAATGTACTCGCCTGATAGCCTGAGTGTCTGAAGAGAATATACTGTCCGAGGAGTGGTGTTTGTCTCCTATAGAACAGTACAAGTCACTATGAGTCCAAAAATGATAATAAGATGCATTACAATGCATTCTAAATGAATTCTAGGTCAATCTAGGTCAAACCTAAGTCACACCAAGCTAAATTAGGTCATACTAGGTCATACTGAGTCACACTAGGACAATCAAGGTCAAACAAGGTCACAGAAAATCAATCCACGTCAAACTAGGTCAATCTGGGTCAAGGGTTGACTTACAGTTGACTTTTGGTCAAAAAGTCAACTCTAGTCAACTCTGGTCAATACGGAGTCAACCCTAGGTCAAACAAGTCACATGTTGACCAACTGTTGACTTTCAGTCAACTGGTCAACTCTGGTTTGGTTCCGGTCAAATCTAGTCGCTTAAAGGCCAAGTTTGACTCTCGGTTGACTTCTGTTGACTTTGGTCAAAATGGTCAACCGATGCCAAAACTAGTTGTCACGCCCCAGAACCAGAATACTGGAGAGCGGGGGCAGACATAGCCAGCTACGTATAATGAAATGGAATCCATCTCATCATACGGTCACGGCTGTCTAGATATGTGAGGGTTTTACTACAATCCATCAGTCTCTTAAGGTCATAAAATAGCCTATTGTCTCAATCTCAACCAACTAATAATAATTACAAGATGTCAGATCACCAAATACACAATAGTAAGACGTCCCATACATTACATATTCGGAATGATCATGAAGCTAGTCGTTACAAAATGTTAGGACTAGCAAGAGTTCAGTCATACATGATCAACCCCCGGGGCTTGTCAATCATGTTACAGCCCGTAGGCGGACAGTAAGTAAGTACAATCGAGCTAACACTTGCTCGTCGGCTAAACGCCTCAAAAGAATAATTTACAATATTACGGTGGAAGAACAAAAGAAATCCACTCGATGCCCTGGTTACGCCTGGTGACCACCATCGGGCTGGAAAGCAGGAAGATCCTTTGGTGCTGCTCCGGAATCTGGCCATACAAAACCAGCTGGGTCAGACCCCAGAAAGAGCAAGTGCCACAAAGGAGGCTTCACTTAAGGACTAAAACCAACAAACAACATGTAAGAAAAACATTAAGTAACACAGATTGGGGTTTGTGCACTACCAATGCACTTATCCCAATCAGAGAAAATAACTAAATGAAGCATCATTGACATACGATAACTGGAGAATCATGCTAAATAAATATAACTGGACAATATATGAAGAGAAGACGAAGGTACTATTCCGGAAGCCAGGTTACAATCCTTAAACCAAACAAGGACCGAGATTGAAACCCTTCGCCTGAACAGAACTTAGTCTCTGATCATTTATTGCTAAAAGTGACAATCATTAAGGTGAAAGTGAGAGAGAGTACAATGATAAAAGTGACAATGAAGAGTACAATATGCTAGAGTGACAATAGGGTACAATCATTATAGTGACAATCATTCTGGTACAATCTTGTAATCAATCACTTCTAGACAATACTATACTGGACTAGACTCCATCCAAGAAATTACGGCCAATCATTGCCTACGGCTTTCTACATTAACTAACTAGGGTTATCACAATCCTAGTTACTAGCAAGATGCAATGAGATGCTCCAAGTAGTCATAGGCCCTGCAGCTATCCAGGTTATCCAGGCAATCATTATAGTGACAATTTAGAGAGTACAATACATTAGAGGGACAATAGAGTTCAATCATTTAAAGTGACAATCAAGAGTGCCCCACATAACAGTAGGCTGGAAATGTGCCCTACTCGTCGGCAGGCTACAAGTCCAAACATTTGCGGCCGGGATAACGGGATCGCCTGTAACCGGGGAACATCTCTTCATGTCTAGTGAATTATACTAGTCATTAACCTTAGTCCATTTCAGTAGGTACTCCTGACCGTGGTACTCAGGAGTCCCCTCCTAGACATGATGCAAGACAGAACTGGATTATTTGTACAAGCACAATCGCCCACGGTGTCAGGATTAATTATACAGGTCAGGTCATGTCAGGTAGCCGTCGCAACAGCTTATCAAGATAAATCATGTCAGGGTACTTGTCAGGAGTGCGCCACGATGGGCCACTATCATGTCAGGTTGGTCATGTCAGGAGTGCACCACTATGGGTCACTGTCGTGTTATGCTAGTTCCTTGTCATACCATGCCATGTACAATAGTCATTCCAAACATATTAAGTAAAATCAAGTTCATGACAAAAGGCGTAAGGATATAAAATGGGCGTAAAATATCTAATAAAATATTAATATACAGGGCTATAGAAGAGCCAAGCTTAAGGAAAAATAAAACCAATTCTCCATGTTTGGACAGATTGCGCAAGGGGTCAGGGGGTTGGATTGCGCAGGGTATCAGCTGCGCAGGGAGCCAACTGCGCAGGGGCACAGGGCGCAGGGTTGGATTGCGCAGGGTGTCAGCTGCGCAGGATGCCAACTGCGCAGGAATGGTTGGCGCAGGCTGGATTGCGCAGGGTGCCAACTGCGCAGGAATGGTTGGCGCAGGCTGTGAAGTGCGCAGACTTAGACTGCGCAGGCAATGGATGGCGCAAGATGCAGACTGCGCAGGCTTAGACTGCGCAGGGGTCAAGCGTGTAGGAACCGATGGCGCAGGGTTGGTTGCGCAATCGGACAGCGGCCAGGCTGCGCAGTCATTAACCAACGCTAAAGAGCGCGGCGCGGGGAGGCTGCGCAGTCCAGTGCTGCGCTAAAGAGTACAGACTGTAGATCTTCTTCTCCAGGCCGAGAGGAACATCAAGAACACCCAAAATTCAATCTTTCATATTTTGGTCAAATCAAGGCTAAATCTAGATTTTCAAAGGTCTAACTTGAGTAAAATTGAATTCTCTTCCACATGGAACAATCAAAACATGAAAATGAACAAGTTTCATAGATCAAAACCACCAAAATCTAAAAATACTTCAATCCTAGATCTACAAAATTCTAAGCTCCAAATGGAGAAAACCCAAGTTCTAATGTTGCTTAAAATGAGCTAATAAAACTATTAGACAAATAAAATGTAGCCCTCAAGTGATAGCAAGATGTAACTTGCCTAGGTGGTGGAGAGGAAAGAGTAATGAGGAAGAAGATGAAGAAGAAAATAATTGAGGAGAGAGAGGGGGAAGTTGATATTTATGGTAGGTGGTGTGGGTTCTCCATGTCAACCCAAAATAAACCAAGCCAAGATAAACCAAGGTGAACCAAGTCAAGGCCAATAAACCCTCTCTAGCAATTAAACCAAATGAATCATGAAATAAACTAAGCTTCACTAATCCAATGAACCATTAAAACCAATTAAACTATCAATGCCAATAAAACCAAGTCAATGTGAAATAAACCAAGATAACTAATCATGAATAAATAAAATATGGGTCCAAAACATGTATACATGTACTAAATACGTATCACGAATTTGGGACATTACACTAGTCTATGAGCACTATATTTGATCATTACCAACCAAGAAATCAAGTTCTAACTCTATCTTAGACTCCAAACTCAAATATCCTATTCCTAGACATTACCTATATTTCCCTTACCACGGTAAATACCTATACCTTGTCCAATACCACTCTAACCTAGGAATACTGGCCTAGGTTTCCTAGGATAGATAGATACTATCCTATACTAATATTACCTACCAAGAAATCCTAGTATCTAGGTCATCTAAGTCATCTTATGGTACATGTTGGCCATTTACCCCTTTACCTTGTCCTATGCCTTACCAATATCATACACCACTCTCACCATTTAACTAACACTTACACACACTCTAACTAACTCACTCACAACATATGGTCACATATAGGTTCACACACTCATAGGCAATAGCTACCTATTAGGCTCATCTATAGGTTCCTATACCACTCACACACACACATGTTATATAGACTCACATGTAGGCTCACCTATATAACTCACACACACACACACACTTAGGCTTAGATATAGGCTAACCTATAGGCTATGCCAATCTCATATAGGCTTACACTCAAATGGTTTTCCATTGGGGTATTTAGTGGACTGAATTGGGGTTAACAAGGGTATACATGGGCTGTCACTTGGGGTTTGCTAGGGACTGAATCTGATGGTTGAAAGACAGCAATTAGATAGGAATGGGGACTGAAAATGGCTCATGTTTTGAACAGGAATGTGGGGACTTGTATAGGCTGTCAAAGTGTATGGTATGGGACTACAATAGGCTGGTGTAGGACTGATTTGTGACTGTCAAATGACAGGTTTAGGTGATATGCAGGACTTCTAATAGCTAGTTTTAGGAGCCTGAAATGGGACTGTTTTGGGGTCCTAAAAGTGGACTAATATGGGATGTAAGGGACAGATATAGAGGACTGAATATGGGCTCAGTTTAGGACTGAAATCTGGGGCTTAAGGACTGAATTTGTATAGGTTTAAGGACTCCTATATAGGCTTAGTTTAGGACTGATTTGTAGGGGCAGGTATTGGTGCTCTTGATGTACTGATATAGGGGTGTTTAGGACAGCCTACATGGGGTTAAACAAGGGTGTTCAACGGATGAAATGGGACAGATATAGAGACAATGTGGACTGCAATTAAAGGGTTAAACAAGGGTTTAATGGGACTGGTTTGACAGTCCAAATGGGACTGATATGGACTGTGCAGGACAGTGGTTCCAAGGGGACAGGTTTTAGGGCTGTGTTGGGGGTTAACAAGGCTTGATTAAGGCTGCTTTATGGGCATGCAATGGCTGTACCATGGGGTCAATTATGACAGGTAAGTGAGGGTTTAAGGGGACTGCACATATACACCCAAAACCTGCTACTGCTGGGCATTTCAGTCCCTATAGGGACTGCTGTAGCCCAACTAAATCAGTCCCCTAGGTGGGGACTGATACACACTGCACAGCAGTGTGTCCTGTTGTATCAATAGCAGTGCCATTCCCCCCTTGCTGCATCCTAAAACTCTCAAATACTCCACCACTCTCAATCTCTCTATCACTCCTCTAACTCTCTCTCGGTCCCTCTAATCCCCTTCTCTAATTTCCTCACAAGCATTCACTCACACACCATCTCTACCATACATACACATAAACAAACACCATTCCTACACTCCTCCAAACTGTAGGACCGTTGAGCACCTCTAGAGGAGGGGTGAATAGAGTGCGTGTGTGCAGCGGAATATAATCACCAGTTAAAATTTAAACTATGGCAGATATGTAAGAAACAGTAAATAGAGATAGAAAATTCAAACTCAGTGACACGGCGATATATACTGGTATCCCTCTGAGAGGACTAATCCAGTCTCGAGTACTCTTGCTCGATGTTAATCCACTATGGCACAAGCTTTAACTGAGAGCTTGCAGTCTCTTACAACACCGTGCTTGGTGACGAGCGCACGACCAGCTCCACACACACACCGTGCTTGGTGACGAGCGCACGACCAGCTCCACAACAAGAAAAGTTGTTGAAACTTGGAACGACCTCTTTACAACTCTTGAGTAACCAAAAGACTCTAAATCAACTCTGATTGTATTGGCTTTTGGCTAAGAGATGTATAGGTGAGATTTGAAAATCTTTGATCGTTTGAAAACACTTGAGAAATAGAGAAGAGAGAATGAAGAATGAATTGATGATTTGAAATAAAAAAGTTCTTCTCTATTTATAAGTGTTTTCTCCAACCGAACTCGGGCAGAACTCGGACAGAGTTCGGATGCAAATATCTCGCAAAGAGACGTTGCTCGCATATTTGGAGGCAACAGAAATTTGAATAACTTTTGACCGAACTCGGTCAGAGTTCGGACCGAACTCGGGCCGAACTCGGCTTCGAGTTCTGTCAGGAGATATTTGAAAATTATTTTCAAAAACAGTTTTCAAATTTGTTTTTGGTTATTTGTAAAATTATTTTGAAAGACTATTTTCGAAATATGTTTTTGAAATACTTGTAAACAAAAATACGAATGGTAAATAGGTAGGCTTTTTGGAATGTGGACAGTTTTAACCCTAAGCCAGTATTACCATAATTGATTTTACAGAATTAATCCTAGACTCAATAAAATATAAAATACAGAATAAAATGAGAAATGAGTCTCCAGTAGATTTGATAAAGTTGACGCTTTGATTGATGCGGTGCATCGTCCGTTGAATATGATTTCATGAATCCTGAAATGATTAGCAGTATTTTCTATATTTTGTGTATTGACTAAAGTGTATGTTGATTATCGAAATCGGGTGTGACCATGGAATGGGCCAACAATCTCCTCCATTTTGATAATTGACAAACTTGAGTCTATACCAAAATATATTTATATCAAATAGAACAAAATACAAAGTACCTGAAAAAATATTTGGATTTTGTTTTTGGATTGTTGTATATGCTCGCGCTTCGTGCTTTGGTATACTCTTTTTCTCCCCCTTTGTCAAGTAGTAAAATGAATAGGCTCCCCCGTAAATCGTGAAGCCAACAATAGACAAACACAAGACAAAGTGAAGCAAAAGAAATAATCACAGCATAGACATATATGGAACAACTAATATAGAATAAACTAACTCATAATAAACTGAAATAACATAGAAGTTTCCACTAGAAATCTAAAGAGTACAACTGATAATGTCTAACTAAACAGTTTAGACAAGAAAAAAAAACTACTACATCAACTGCATCAACTAATCAAATCAATATCCACTAGTCCAAGGCTGAATCTACGTCACATCGTAGGGTCGTCCGTACCGGGAGGATCATGAGGAAAGTATGCTGCAGTCGGGTCGAAGAACTGAAAGGTAACCTCATCAGTGAAACGAGGACCCGGAAAAGCAGGGTGAGGAAGGATGGTGACCGGATGGACTGGATCCTGAGCCAAGCTATAATGGAGATCAGCAATACTATTTCTCAGCACCTGGGCCTGAGAAATGTGCCGGAACTCTGAGTCCTGATGATGTTGCATAGAGACCGTAACAAAATCATCGAAGCGCTGGTAGAAAGTCGGGTCGAATCCTGGGGCAGGTACCGGAGCAGGAGGAGCATCAGCTGGAGGGACCTCAGCATCAGCAACTGGAGCAGGAGCAGCTCCAGGTGGTGCAGGAAATCGACGAGAACGAGTCAGCTCAACAGGAGGAGAAGAGATGGCACACGTCTCAAGATCAATCTCGAAACGTCGAAATATGGAAGTAAGGTGCATAGGATATACTAGATTCCTACCTGCATTTTTGCAGTTAAGCATCCAGGACATCATAGTTTTGGGAACGGAGAATGGGATGCCAAAGTGGATGTGATATAGAGCAGAAAGTTCTAAAAAGGTAACTTCATCGGTAGAGCCTTTCTTCGGAAGAAGAACAGAAAATATCATACGATGAAGCTCATAAAATATTTGGTTCAGATGTTTGGCAAAAATTCTCCGGAGAGGAGGGTTAGGATGACAAATTAATTCCCTAAAAGAAGCCAAAGTGACATCAGCAGGGAACTGAATGTGGCAGATGTCAACTAATGCATCACCAAGATCAGGAATATGAAAGAATTCACTGATGTCGGTGGCACTAAATTCTAATTCTTGCCCAGCAATGCAAGAATAGAAATTGACGTTTGGTTTTACCTGCAGATTGCAGTAAAACATACGGACTGCATTGTCATAAATGCTCTCTTGGACCTCGAAGAAATCGCGGTATCCAAGTTGGTCAAAGATTTGAGCATATTCAAAGAAAGTGGTAAAATTGACGAAAGCTCCAGAGCAAATACGACGACTAGAAAAAGAATCAAACCAGAGATCCGAGAAGTCTTTGTCGGGGAACAAAGTAGCATCGTACTCTTCGGGATCTCTCGGTCGTGCTGGACTAAAGAGACTAGCAGGGATGTAGTCAGAGGAAGAGGAAGCACCTTGAGAAGAGGTTCCTCTTTGACGTTTGGGGGCCATGAGGAGATGGAAAGAAAAAGAATACCTTTAAGGAAAAAGGAAGGAGAAGGAAGATGACCGCCCACTGGAACTCGTCGAACCCTTGCTAAGAAGGAGGAGGAGAGGCTTCTAGTAGGAGAGGAAGGCTTTCCACGTTTTGTTGTGAAGAAAAAGTGGAAGGAAAGTTGGATTATATAGGCACTAGGGCCGGCTGTTCGGTTCTGGAAGTTACCACAGCGCCGACCGAACTCGGTCCGAATTCGGTCCGAACTCGGTCAGAGTTTGGGCCGAGTTCGGCCACTTGCATTCCCGAGATAAACAGTGCAGGCTGGTAAGTTTAAAAGTTAAATTTAATAACATTGATTGTTTTATTAAATAACGATTGTTATTTCTGAGTTAACTGTAGGGGTTGTCCCAGCTAACGGAGGTTCACCAAGGAACTCTTAAATACCGTTTCGCTTTGACCGTAGCCGTGGTGACAGACATACCCTTTTTAAGTTTGTACCCAAAAATAATTTTCGTTAAATAAAATATCAAGTCATAAATTTAATTTTAATTACCATATGCACTATGAGTCCGAGAATTCAAGAATGCCGAGCTCACGCCTCAAAATATTAAAACGTTCTTCAGCCAATGGTTTAGTGAATATATCTGCTAGTTGATGAACAGTGTCAATAAATTCTAGGCAAATATTCCCGTGTTGTTGATGATCACGAAGAAAATAATGTCTAATTTCTATGTGTTTTGTGCGTGAATGACAAACAGGGTTCTTAGTCAGATTTATTGCACTAGTGTTGTCACAATAAATAGGAACATTTGTATAGTGCAGATTGTAGTCCTCTAGGGTTTGCTTCATCCACAAAATCTGAGCACAACAACGTCCTGCGGCGATATACTCAGCCTCAGTTGTTGATAATGCTACTAAATTTTGTTTCTTGCTAAACCAAGAGACTAAGGCCTTTCCTAAGAAATGACATGTGTCACTGGTACTTTTACGGTCTACTTTGCATCCTGCAAAATCTGCATCCGAGTAACCTATAAGGTCAAAGGATTTGGTTTTGGGATACCATAAGCCAACTGTAGAAGTTCCTTTAAGGTATCAGAAGATACGCTTAACGGCACTAAGATGTGATTCCTTAGGGTTTGCCTGATAACGTGCACATATGTAAACGCTAAACATAATATCCGGGCGACTAGCAGTTAAATATAATAAACTACCAATCATACCTCGATACTTACGCTGATCGACAGGATTGCCACTTTCATCAGCATCAAGCTTTGTAGATGTAGCCATAGGCATCCCGATTGGCTTTACATTCTCGAAGTCGTACTTTTTCAGTATGTCCTTCGTGTATTTATCTTGGTTGATGAATGTTCCAGTCGAGTGTTGTTTGATTTGCAGTCCTAGGAAGAAGTTCAGTTCTCCCATCATACTCATCTCAAATTCACTCTGCATACACTTGGCAAAATCTTGACAAAGTTTTTCATTAGTAGAACCAAATATAATGTCATCCACATAGATTTGCACTAGAAGTATATCATCATTCATGGATTTTATAAATAAAGTAGTATCAATCTTTCCTTTCGAAAATCCATTATCAAGTAAGAAGGCACTTAGGCGTTCATACCAAGCACGAGGTGCTTGTTTGAGTCCATAAAGTGCTTTCTTAAGCTTGAAGACGTGATCAGGTTTTTGAAAATCTTCAAAACCAGGGGGTTGTTTCACAAAAACCTCTTCTTTCAAAAATCTATTTAAAAATGCGCTTTTTACGTCCATTTGAAAAAGTTTAAAATCATTAAAACATGCAAATGCGCAAAACATGCGGATGGCTTCTAGTCTAGCAACAGGAGTATAGGTCTCATCATAATCAATTCCTTCTTCTTGATCATAACCTTGTGCCACTAGACATGCTTTGTTGCGTAGAACTTGTCCATTTTTACTGAGTTTATTTCGGAACACCCATTTGGTACCAATTATCGATTGACCAATTGGTTTAGGAACAAGTTCCCAAACTTGGTTTCTCTCAAATTGATTAAGTTCCTCTTGCATGGCAGAAATCCAAAATTCATCAGAAAAAGCTTCATCAACATTCTTAGGTTCTATTTGTGAAATAAATGCTACATTTGCTGCTAATTCAGAATCTTTAAGAGATGAACGTGTACTTACACCTTTGGATACATCACCTATAATGAGAGTTTCTGGATGATCTGGCTTGAATCTCAATGATTCAAATCTTTGGGCCATACCCTTCACAAGGCTTTTCTCAGTTCCTGCATCTTCGGAACTTTTATCAGTCCTTGTCTCTTGGGTCAGATCTTTCTCAGAATTCTTCTTAGTCTTTTTAGGTGCATCTTCATCATCACTGTCGCTAGATCTGTGACTATTCAACTCATCAAAAGTAACATTAATACTTTCTTCAACAATCATAGATCTTTTATTAAAAATTCTATATCCCTTACTCTTAGCAGCATATCCGAGAAATATTCCGTCATCTGATTTGGAGTCGAACTTTTCCAAGTTATCCTTGGTGTTCAGGATAAAACAGCGACAACCAAAAACTTTAAAATAAGAAATGTTTAGAATTCTTCCAAACCAAAGCTCATATGGAGTTTTCTTCGAGATTGGTCGAATTAACACCATGTTTAAAACATGACAGGCTGTACTAACAGCTTCTGCCCAAAAGTATTTAGGAAGATTATACTGATTCAGCATGACTCTAGCCATTTCGCTTAGAGTATGGTTCTTCCGCTCCACAACACCATTCTGTTGGGGAGTTCTAGGACAAAAAAATTCGTGGTAATATCCACTATCATCACAAAACTTTTTGAAATCAGAATTTTCGAATTCGCCACCATGATCACTTCGGATACGAGTAATCATGAAGCCTTTTTCGTTTTGTACCTTTTTACAAAATATCTGAAATTCAAAAATAGCATCACTTTTGTTTGATAAAAAGTAAACCCAAGTAAATCGAGAGAAATCATCAAGAATAACAAAAGCATAGAGCTTATCGCCAAGACTAGCGACTCTACTAGGACCAAATAAATCCATATGAATCAACTGCAAAGGTCTCGAAGTACTTAAAGCGTTGATGGATTTAAAAGTAGACCTATGTGCTTTGTTCTTTTCACAATCTGCACATACCAGATCTCTCTTGAATGGAATTTCAGGGAGTCCTTTTACCAACTTTTTTGTATTCAGACGTGAGATAGTATCCATGTTTGCATGTCCTAGTCTCATGTGCCATAGCCAGCTTTCATCTTGATTGGCTACTAGGCACCTTCCTGCATTACTAGTATTCTCCAAAAAGAAAACATAAATGTTGTCTTCTCTAATCCCTTTATATACGGGATCAC
This sequence comes from Iris pallida, assembly GCA_029216955.1. NCBI lineage: Eukaryota > Viridiplantae > Streptophyta > Magnoliopsida > Asparagales > Iridaceae > Iris > Iris pallida. The sequence continues at coordinate 12,351,770 of JANAVB010020999.1, forward strand.
CAGATGACATATCATATATGGTACATTTATTTTTCACAAAATTGATACCATAACCATTATCTGCCAAATGGCTTATGCTCAATAGGTTATGTTTCAATTCAGTTACTAGACAAACATCCTTTATTATTGGATAAGGAGAAATACCTACAGTACCATTACCTATTATATCACCTCTCAAGTTGTTTCCGAAGGAGACGTATCCTTCTTTCTTCATCGATAGCATAGCGAATAAGGATGCATCACCAGTCATGTGTCGCGAACATCCGCTATCGAGAATCCATTTGCTTTTAGCATGAGAGGGTTGAGGGTCCACCTACAAGACAAGGAGATGAATCCTTTGGTACCCATTTTCTGAAGGGTCCACACAGATTAGCTTTAGGTCTCCAGACTAAAGTATTATTGTTAACAAGCTTTCTTGCAAGACAATATTGTGATATGTGTCCGTGCGTACCACAATATGTGCAAGTCAGTTTAGTGGTAGAAACTGTATTTGCAAGCTTGTTTTGTTTGGAGAACCTGTAAGTGAAAGCATGATGGTGTTCGTGTTTCTTCTGTGCTTTCTTGTGTTTAGTCCTTCTAGGTGTATGCTTCGCATTAGGACTAATCTTAGGCTGTGTCACAGGTATTGCCTGTTTGCCTAACTTGATTTCTAACTTTTTAGAAATTGCAATAGACTCTTCGTATCTAGCAGTCATATCAAGGAGTCTTTGTTCAGTTACTAGGTGCATCTTTTTCTCTATGTCATAAAGCTTTTGTACTTTGACATAGTCCTTTTCTTTCTTTTCAATATTAAGGATAGCCTCATGATAGTCTGCTTTAAGTTTGGCTATCTCTTTCGTATTACCGGTAGTAGATGTCTATTTAATATCTTCAATTAGATTAGACAGTCTAGCTATCTCGGTTGTGTGTGCCTTAATCTCTTTTCGAGATTGCTTATACTTGTCGAGCACAGTTTTGTGATCTTCAAATAGTTCGCTAAAGGCGTTCTCTAGTTCATCGAAAGTAAAATCATCAAACAAAGGATTAGATGATACCTTTTCAAAAGCCATGAGACAAACATTTACATTGCTGCAGGGTCTGTCTTCTTCTTCTGAATCACTGGCATCGCTTTCGTGCCAGATGCTTGTGTTCGTATACTTTCAACCAGATGTAGCTTTTCTGCTTGATCTTGATCTATCGTATGGACTGCTTTTCTTGGTGGTTGGACAGTCCTTCTTCATATGCCCTGATTTCTTGCATCCAAAGCATATAGTTTCATCTTCGTTGCTTTCTTGGACGTCTTTCTTCTTTCTGCTTGTGAACTTTAGATATTTCTTGAAGTTCCTCACAAGTAGGGCTCTTTCATCACCACTTGACGATTCTTCATCGGAATCATTGTATGTTGATTTTCTTGCTTGGGCTTTGAAGACAATAGTTTTCTCCTTTGGTGTTGCTTCTTCAAAATCTTGCAAGTCGAGTTCATGGGTCATGAGTTTGCCCATCAGTGTCTCCAGAGTCATCGTGGTGAGATCATTTCCTTCAATAATTGCTGTGGCTTTTGGATTCCAGTTCTTTGTTAGAGCCCGCAGCACTTTTCTGATCTTCTCGTGATTGCTGTAATCCTTGCCAAGAGATTGTAAAGGATTAGTTATATCAAGGAAACGAGTAAACATCTGTGTAATTGACTCACCGGGTTTCATCTTAAAAGATTCATACTCCTGTGTCAGTCTACTAATTTTGGATTCCTTTACTTGGAAAGTCCCTTCATGGGTTACCTCAAGGAGTTTCCAAATTTCGTGAGACGTCTTACAGGTTGAAACTCTGTTGAACTCGGTTTTGTCAATTGCACAGAATAGTGCATTGATGGCTCGAGCATCAAGACTAGCCTTTGCTTTTTCAGCATCGGTGTACTTGTCATGAGGCTTTTCCATAAGAATGCCTTCAACCACTGTGGGTGCTGGCTTCTTATAACCATCAATGACTATTGACCAAAGATCAAAGTCAAGAGACTTTAGAAAGAAAGTCATCCGTGTTTTCCAGTATGTGTAATTTGTTCCATCAAATAGGGGAGGTCTATTTGTGGATTGCCCTTCACCGTTGAATATAGATTTCATGGCTGCCATATATACTCTCTAAGGTATGTTATATAAGAATATAACCTGCTCTGATACCAATTGTAGGACCGTTGAGCACCTCTAGAGGGGGGGTGAATAGAGTGCGTGTGTGCAGCGAAATATAATCACCAGTTAAAAATTTAAACTATGGCAGATATGTAAGAAACAGTAAATAGAGATAGAAAATTCAAACTCAGTGACACGGCGATATATACTGGTATCCCTCTGAGAGGACTAATCCAGTCTCGAGTACTCTTGCTCGATGTTAATCCACTATGGCACAAGCTTTAACTGAGAGCTTCAGTCTCTTACAACACCGTGCTTGGTGACGAGCGCACGACCAGCTCCACACACACACCGTGCTTGGTGACGAACGCACGACCAGCTCCACAACAAGAAAAGTTGTTGAAACTTGGAACGACCTCTTTACAACTCTTGAGTAACCAAAAGACTCTAAATCAACTCTGATAGTACTGGCTTTTGGCTAAGAGATGTATAGGTGAGATTTGAAAATCTTTGATCGTTTGAAAACACTTGAGAAATAGAGAAGAGAGAATGAAGAATGAATTGATGATTTGAAATAAAAAAGTTCTTCTCTATTTATAGACGTGTTTTCTCCAACCGAACTCGGGCAGAACTCGGACAGAGTTCGGATGCAAATATCTCGCAAAGAGACGTTGCTCGCATATTTGGAGGCAACAGAAATTTGAATAACTTTTGACCGAACTCGGTCAGAGTTCGGACCGAACTCGGGCCGAACTCGGTTTCGAGTTCTGTCAGGAGATATTTGAAAATCATTTTCAAAAACAGTTTTCAAATTTGTTTTTGGTTATTTGTAAAATCATTTTGAAAGACTATTTTCAAAATATGTTTTTGAAATACTTGTAAACGAAAATACGAATGGTAAATAGGTAGGCTTTTTGGAATGTGGACAGTTTTAACCCTAAGCCAGTATTACCACAATTGATTTTACAGAATTAATCCTAGACTCAATAAAATGTAAAATACAGAATAAAATGAGAAATGAGTCTCCAGTAGATTTGATGAAGTTGACGCTTTGATTGATGCGGTACATCGTCCGTTGAATATGATTTCATGAATCCTGAAATGATTAGCAGTATTTTCTATATTTTGTGTATTGACTAAAGTGTATGTTGATTATCGAAATCGGGTGTGACCATGGAATGGGCCAACACAAACTTGGCCGACCCCTTCCTAATACCAATCATAAAGTCACACCACATAATATATGTATAGATACATATATAGAGACACAATGAGAGATATATAGAACTATATACAAATATGAATTAAAAGAGAATATGATACTCATTGATACCAACCTATACATCACAAATAACATCTCCATATGTATAAAATCTGAGAATAAAGAGACAAAATAGCATTTATACATAGCCACAAACAAGTGGTGTGTCCAAAATAGAGATCCTCCCACTTGGACACAAACCACCACCATGGACACACCTATAGGCCTCTAAATGAATCTAAAATGGACACAATAGAGATACACACATTGGGGGACATTCCTTTGGGTCAAAAATTAACCTATATGCATGTAGGGATGGTTTAGAGGAGAGATTATACCTTCCGGGAGAGAGATTCAAAGGAAAAGCCTTCCGACACGTAGAGATTCCAATAGGACACGATCGAGCTCCGAATCCTTCCAAACTTGGCTAGCACCTTCCTTTCATGGAGTAGAGAAGAAATGGAGGAGATTTGGTGGAAGAAGGAGTTGATTTGGAGGTGAAATCACTAGAGGTTGCTCTCTAGAAATTTGGAGAAGAACAAGAGAGAGAATGGAAGAGTGAAATAATGTGAAGTGGCTAAACCCTATCCTCTTGATGTGGCCGGCTAAGGGGCTGCTATGGGGACTTTTTGAAATGTCAAAAATACCCCCCTCTAGCTGTTAACAATACATTAAAAAATGGGGTTTAAGTCGGGGGCTAGTTTGGTCATTCTAACACACTAATCAAATAAATCTTAATCCAAATAAATTAGCCTAGTCACTAACTAAAATAAATGACATGTGGGCCATAGCTAACTAGTGTGTGGGTCCACTAGGGTCAAAACTACCTCGGGTCCCCGTTTCAAGTCGGATTGAGCTGAAATTCGAACCCGACTCAAATAACCCCAAAATATTACAATAAATAAATAAATAATTTCAAAATAATCTAAAAATAAAAAAAGACAAAAATACCCTTATTTCTGGAAACTGGGGGCGACAAAGCCAAAACGGACGTATAATTCAATGAAGCACGAAGTGCTCGAATGGCTAAGTCAGGAGAGTTGCCGGTGCAACGAAGTTATGAAATCGAGCCGCAACGGCTCGGCAAAACGACAAGGCGTATTGATTCAAGGTGGGGAGACATTAACTCTCTTTCCTACTCCTTCATGCCTAAGTAAAATATATATCATTGTATGCTGAGTTAACCTATCAATGCCACGGGCGTGGCTCGATAGAGAGATAAACATCGTGTGTGTCGAACACTAGATAGAACAATTGAAATGAATCGTACAGCAAATGTACGAGTCGCTATAGAACATGGAATATCGCTAAGGCGAGCGCCTCAGTGCGCAAGCCATAAGAACATAAGATAACTGTATCGACGAGTGCCCCAATACATAAGTCATTCCGTGCCCTAGCGCACGAATTAGCATGCTAGAATATTGGAAGACTATATTGGCACGAGTGCCTCGGTGCACGAGCGATAGAACATTGAATACCTTATCGAGGCGTGCCTCTGTTGCACGAGTCGAAAGGATTGGAACATAAGTATAATGCATTGAATACTAAGGCGTAGAATATGGAAACACGGCTTCGAGGCGTGCCTTGAATGTACGATACAAGGAAAGACGACGAATGTGTGCAGCTGCACAATACTTACAAAAGATGGCGTCGTTGCGATAAGGAGAACAATTGTGGCACGAATATGGCATAACTGTCGATACGGCATGGTACCTTCGAAATGTTCGTGGCCTTCGGGCGTTCGTTGAGAACATTGGGGCGTTGTGCCAATTGAAATAGAGATAAGCGAACTTGCTTGGTTGTATAAAAGATAAGATGCGTTGCATGGTCAAATGGACTTAAAGACGTATTGCCCGTGCACGGGTGTTATCTTCCCTCGAACGTTGATCACCAGATCGCTAGGACCGTTCGGCCTAGGAAGGACTGCGATAAAATCGGTATTGTTGGTGCACTTTATTTAGACGAGTAGCGGCCTTCTAGTGAATGTGATAAGCCACTTACTCGAGTATTTCGGGGGTCCTCTGATTGTTTGGTTAGCAACCGCAATGGAGTGATCATCGTCTTACATATTCGATTCGATAAATATAAGTCCATTCTAGCCCGAAAAGCTAGTGACCTTCATATAGTTAAGGGCGATGGGTTGAAAGTGCAAGGTATATATCGTGCATATATAGACCCTGAATAGAGGGCACTTATAACATGACAGAAAAAGCTGATAGGCATATTCACCTTGCGTTGGTGTAAGGGCGAGTGCGTCGACTTGGTAAGAAGTCGCACCACGAAACAACACGGGATTGCTATTGGTTGCCTATTTCATTATGCGAATCGAATAGACATGCTTGCCATGATAACATGCTTACAGTCTTCGAATATGCCATGAACTCATCCTAAGGAGAACATAGAAAGAGAACTAAATTGTATGTTTGCATGAATCAATACAATACTAAATGTCGGTTTGTTAAATGGGTTTTTTATCAGTACAGTGAGGACGAAAGTACTAATCCTCCACTAGTTTGCCAGCAGGTTCAGGGATTGGTCTGCTCGCAGCGGAGCTTCGCTTGAACGCGTTGAGACTTGGAATGCCGAAACGTATTGAGGCATGCAACCGCATTGACGCTCGGACATGCAACAGGATTGATACGGCCGAGATATAGAAGGCATGATGTATGGAAAGGTGAAATCCTTTATGGGCAAGAGAGAACCTGAGTGTTGTAGCCAATCTGGAATATATTATTGGGCTGTCAAAAGCCTTTGTAATCTTAATTCGAATATCAATAAAGAGAATTGTTTCGTATACTCTGTTTTCCTTTCGTTGTTAATGTTCAACTAACTCAAAGATAACAATTTGAGAACTTGTCATCTTGCCTTGCACGAGCCCAACTCCAGGCTCGTGCGTCATTACGCCCGCTGCGAGGACGATGATTCGGGTGATTCCGAGTCGGAGCGTGACAACAAGTGCATGACCAACTTCACAATACCATACTTGGTGATGAGCGCACGACCAGCTCCATAACAAGGATAATTGTTGTACTTTGAACAACCTCTTTACAACTCTCGAACACCAAAAGACTCTAGATCGAAGTAGATATTACTAGCTTTTGACTAAGAGGAGTATAGGTGTGATTTGAAAGCTTTTGATCAGGTGAAAACACTTAGCGAATAGAGAAGAGAAGATGAAGAGTGAATGAGTGATTTAAAATAAAAAACTCTCTCCTATTTGTTGGTGTTTTCTGGGACCGAACTCGGGCAGAGTTCTGATGCAAATATTTCGTATATGTACGTTGTATGCAGATTTGGAGGCAACGGACATTTGAATTCAAACTGACCGAACTCGGGCAGAGTTCGGACCGAACTCGAGCCAAACTCGGTTTTGAGTTCTGTCTAGGAGAATTTCGAAATATTTGTTAAATTCTGTTGCAAAAATAATTTTAAACACTTGGTAAACATGAAATGGGAATAGGTAGGCTTTTTAGAAATGTGGACTGAGATTAACCTAAGCCAGTATTACCTAGTCGATCGTACAATTTAAATTCTAGACTCAATAAAGGTAAAATACACAATAAATTGTAAAATGACTCGGACTGGATCCCATTGAAAGTAATCTTCAAATTGATGATTTATATGATTGATGATGCAGTACGATGCTCGTTGATATTGATTTCACATATCCTGAAATGATTAGCAGCAATTCGTATATTTTGTGTATTGACTTAAGTTCATATCGATTATTAAAATCGGATGTGGCCATGGAATGGGCCAACACTTGCGTCACAGGATTGTCGGGGCAATGCCCTGCACGAGACAGTACAAGATGCCCTGGGTAGAGTTGGTTATCAAGAAAATAATGCGGCTAACAGCTTCAAGCATCTGAACCCTCCTTTCTTTGACGGTACTGAAGATGCTATTGCTGCTGATGCATGGCTTCAGGACACAGAGGTTATCCTGGAAGAAGCTAGGATTCCTGAGGGTGAGAAGGTGGCCATCGTGCGCCTGCAGTTATTGGACTTAGCCCATAGCCGGTGGGCGATGTAAGCAATTGGATTGGCGATGCCTGTCTTATAGGCGGTATTCAGCGACAAGTTCCAGACCAAGTACTTCGACGCAGTAGTTCGGTATGATCTGTAGACGAGATTTAGCAATCTTAAGCAGATGGGAAGGACGGTCGATGTATATGTGGTCGAGTTTTTTATGCTTAGTCGATTTGCTCCCACCTTAGTGGCGACCGAATTGGACCGAGCGCAGCGATTCCAGCAGGGACTCTACCTAGAGATTATTATATCAGTAGAGCAGTTTGAGCACCAGACATTTGTTGTCGTCTTGCGAGTAGCGAAGAGGCATGAGTATACCTCCCAGAGGATAATAGATCGAACTGGAGGACGGAAGAGGTCTTATGGACAGTTCTTTCAGTCATCAACACCAGCCTCGGTAGCTAGGGCTTTGACCATTGGAGCTCCTAGGAGGGCGACCACAGTTTTTTCGGTTCAGCACTCGATACTGACGTACCCTCAGCAGCAGAAGCAGTCTTCCGCGATGGGCTGCACTCAATGTGGAAAGCCAGGATACGTAGTCTCAGAGTATTGTAGAACACAGGGATTGTGCTTAGCTTGTGGGGCACCGGATCACATGATAGGGTCCTGCCCGTATAGAGCCAGTTCCTCTTCATCAACCCTAACCAGTCCATCGGTTAGGGGACCAGCACCAGTACAGCAGCAGTACCAGCCTCCGAGGCTATTGCCTTTTTAGGCTCAAGCTTTCCAGCAGCAGAGGCCGCAACAGTATGTCCAGGCCCAAGCTCAGATTCAGAACAGGCAGAGAGGTCACCAGCAGAAGGAACCAGCATCGAAAGGACAAGGTCAAGCGATGGCTCTGACCGTAGCAGAAAAATTGGCATTATGTGAGGTGGTGGCAGGTACCATTTTCGTCAACTATTTTCCAGCATCAATATTATTTAATTCGGGTACATCGCATTCATTTATGTCTGTACAATTCGCTACACGGATAGGACTGGAGCCCGATTCATTATCAGTAAGGCTCAATATACTTACCGGTAAAGGTCTTATGGGAATAGATAGAGTCTTTTCCTCGTGTCGAATCGTAGTTAGCGGTAGAGAGTTTTTTGCTAGATTGATAGAATTTCCGATGGCCGACTATGATGTGGTCCTAGGAATGGATTGGTTGAAGGATCAATACGCAAGAATAGACTGCCATATTGGCAAGATTATTTTTGGTATTCCAGGCGAACCAGAGTTTTTATTTTCCAGGGGCGAGGTAGAACCTTCTCCCCCAGTCTTACAAATGCAAGTAGCAGAGACAGTTCAGTTTCCCAGAGTCGTTGAAGAGTTTTCTTATGTGTTTCCCGAAGAGCTTTCAGGTATGCCCCTAGAGAGAGATAGAGTTCACTATCGACTTGATTCCAGGGACTACACCAGTGTCAGAGAGGGTCTACAGAATGGCACCATCAGAGTTGGAGATCCTGCACAAGATGATTGAAGAACTCAGAACCAAAGGATTCATTCTTGCTAGTGGATCACCATGGGGAGCCCCGATGCTTCTTATGAAAAAGAAGGATGGTACATCAAGATTATGTATTGATTATCGTACCTTGAACTCTGTAACAATCAAAAACAGATATACCTACCAAGGATAGATGATTTATTTGATCAACTTAGTGGGGAAGCAGTATTCTCGAAGATTGACTTACGGTTGGGGTACCATCAGATCAGAGTCAGAGAGCAAGACATTCCGAAAACAGCATTCAGATCTAGATATGGGCATTGGGAGTTCCTTGTTATGCCATTTGGAGCGACCAATGCACCAGCCGTATTCATGGACCTCATAAATCGTATCTTCATGCCTTATTTGGACCAGTTCGTGATAGTGTTTATAGACGACATCTTAGTCTACAGCAAGAATGAGGCGGAGCATGAGCAGCATCTTCGTGTAGTTCTTCAGATTCTCAGAGAGCACCAGTTATACGCAAAGTTCGGTAAGTGCTAGTTTTGGCTGGATTGTATCTCGTACTTAGGTCACATCATTACCAGAGGTGGAGTGGACGTTGACCCCCAGAAGATAGTAGCTATAGAGACATGGCCAGTTCCCAGTACCGTCCCAGAAGTTCGGAGTTTCCTAGGATTAGCCGGCTATTACCGACGGTTTGTATCAGACTTCGCTCGGATTTCAGCACCATTGACGCAGTTGACCCGCAAGGATGTGCAGTTTGCTTGGACAGTAGAGTGTCAGAGTTCATTCGAGAAGTTGAAGCAAAGATTGATGACGGCTCCCATTCTCACACTTCCAGATGGGACTGGAAGATTTTTAGTTTATTGTGATGCTTCTGGCAGAGGATTGTGATGTGTCTTAATACAGCATGGTAAGGTAGTAACTTATGCATCATGTCAGCTTCGTGATCATGAGAGAAATTATCTAACCCACGACTTGGAGTTAGCAGCGATGGTTTTCGCACTTAAGCTTTGGAGGCATTATTTATATGGAGATCGAGTGGAGATTTTTACCGACCATAAGAGTCTTAAGTATGTGTTTATTCAGAATGATCTTAAAATGCGTCAGAGGAGATGGCTAGTGCTTTTTGTGGATTACGATATCAATCTACAGTATCATCCTAGGAAGGCCAACGTAGTTGCAGATGCGTTGAGTAGAAGAGCAGGAGCTTATTTTCTAACAGCACAGCCAGTGTCACGACCCGCACCTTAGGTAAGGGCACAAGTACGAGACAACGCCCAGCCTACAGCATAAAAATGGCGTAGAATGCTGTAGGTCTACTAGCCAACAAAACAGTATATAATAACCTGTCATCTCCGCATGGAGGAATATAATATGAAATACTGATAAACTCAATCACAATCTAGAAGGAAGAATCATGGCACGAAACTAGATAGATATAATCACAAGTGTAAATTCCAGCTCAACAGAGAGAAAGAGTCACAAAGTAATATGGTTATACAACCCAAAATATAATATATATAACATAAGTAGCAAGCTGGAGAGAAGGTACAGTCCAAATATCTACTCTAACTAAACTAAGCTAGAGGCTCGTCGGGCGGAGCTAAGCCCTGTTGAACCAAGGTCTCCAAGTCTAAGCCCACTACGTCATCCGGACCATAGTAGGTACTGCAATCCTCCTCATCAGCATCTGTAATATTTTGTCAACATATCCAGTCAGGATGGAACGAGTACAATCAACTAACAACAGTTCATAAGATATGACAAACGCTATAAGACTGTAAATAGAGAGTATATACAAAAAATCATGGAATGTACATGTGAGTATCATGGCAAGGTAAGCTGTAAATCTAGAACTAGAACAAGGTAAGTAAAATTGAGCATGCCATGTACAAGAATCAAGAATCATCTATCTAAGTGTATGAGTACTAATTTCAACATGTGGCCGGCTTGGGTCTGCACAAGGTCTACTGGCCTGGTTAATCATACATGGAGTGTATGATTAACGCTCACAAGATCTATAAGAGTAACAAGGTGGATAATGACCACACATCTACACTAATACTCCCCGTCCCCGACTGGTAGAGTGGATCCAAACAAGACACGTCACGACGTGGGATTCTACGTGAAGGAAGCAAGTCTCCTCGAGAATCAGCATCCATATACTGCACAAGAACTACAAGGGGGCTTGCATAAGACATACCAAGATAACAAGGAATTACACCTCATATCGGGTTCCATAAATACCAATCTGTGTGACCAATGTGTCAAGAACAAGCATATCTACATTAATTACATGAATTATAACAATCATCATAAATTGGTAAGTATCAGAGAATGTACTCGCATGTAATGTGATGGATAGATCGACTGAGTCCAAGAACAGTGCCTCGAGGACCCATAGATGGAATACCATATCAATATAATGGTTTAGAAGTGAAATTAAGTCATACTGAGTCAAACTAGGTCAAGATACGTCAAACTAAGTCAATCTAGGTCAAACAAGATCAAACTAGATTGTAAATGGTCAATCTAAGTCATATTAGGCCTAACCAGGTCAAACTGGGTCAATGCAAGTCAAAGGGAATTAAACTAGGTCGATTTAAGTCAACGGTTGACTTACAGTTGACTTTTGGTCAACTGGTCAACTCTGGCCAAACCTAGGTCAACTCTAGGTCAACTTTAGGTCAAACTTGGCTAACATTGACTAACAGTTGACTTTGGGTCAACTGGTCAAGTTTGGTCAAGTTTGGTCAATTTTAGGCTTCGGTTGACCTTCGGTCGACTTTTGGTCAAAATAGTCAACTGTGGCCAACCAAGGTCAAAGCTAGTCCAAGTCTACTATTCCTAACCATTACCAACCATAATATCCTAATTTTAGCTATATCTTAAAGTATTAAACTCATATGTTGAGAAATGGGTATTATCCCTATTTATCCCATTTATCCTTCTACTCTAGTACTAAGGCCAAGTAGCTTTACCTTAGGAGTTTCACTCCAGGCTTCCTAGGGTAGTAGGATACTAGCCTATACTATCATTACCTACCAAGCTTTGTAGAAGCATGGAAAATACTAAAGAAAATGACTCATGCGGCCAAAGAACCCCATGCGGCTCAGAAAACTCATACGGTTCATTGAATCATGCGGCACAAGGAGCTATGCGGCCCAAAGCATTCCATGCGGCTCAGAAGACACGTGGCCTGATAGTGCTCCCCTCCGACCCATGCTGCATTAATTGCTTTGACGGCTGACCCCTCTTAAAAGTTGACAGCCCTGACACCAAAGCGGGTAATTATGGCTCTGTCATAATGATGAATCTCTAGGGAAGAAAAAAGAGATCTCTGACACAAATCCCCCGAGAACCATAAAAATGCCACGTGGGCATTCGTATGCGGTTTACTGCTCATGCGGTTCAGAATAAATCCTATGCGGCTCAGAGTGAATCTGTTCTATGCGGCTCAGGCCATGAAAGCCTCATGCGGCTCGAGCAAAGAACTTCCCATACGGCTCAGAGTGAATCTATCCTATGCGGCTCAGGCCATGAAAGCCTCATGCGGCTCGAGCGAGGACTTCTTATGCGATTCGAGAGGGTCATGACCATGCGGCTCAGGCGGATATGTACCTATGCGGCCCACAAAAATTACTCCTCTGTTGTTAAAGGGCTCAGGTGAACCATATGCGGCTCACATTCATATGCGGCTCACTAGTCATGCGGTCCAAATCCCCCCAGCAGCTTCTAGGACACGTGTCCTAAACCAATTAATTCCTCAAATTGGCTGCCATTAAAGATTGGGTCAAATCCCAATAATCTGGGACACGTGACAGAAGAATAGATCTGATTTATTCGCAGATATCAGAAGATCATTATAAGGAAGATTTATTCCAATCAGCATTAATTGCTCATGGGATTTGGTGTAATCTACACCTAATGGCCCAGATTCATCATAATCAAAAGGAATGGCCTGGATTGACCAATCCCCAAGCTGCCGTCATCTCCAAGAGCTAATCATTGGCAACCCTAATGATCAGATCCCACTATTATAAATAGCAGGGTGCCATTCCCTTGCGAGATATACAATATCAGAGAGGAAAATACATATATACAGAGAGACTTTTCCCTATAGTCAGAGAGAGAATACACAGAGAGAGAGAGAGAGAGAGAAGCCAGAGGAGCAACAGAGGAGCAAGAAAAACATTTCTTCATCAACGCCTACCATCTTTTCACAAGGAGCCAAGGCTGCATACCGATCGTCCAAGGAGTAAGACAGGGCTGCCGTCGCCTTCCCGAGCCTCTATCGTCACCCCCCAGAATCTAAAATAAACAATTGTACTTAGACTGCTGTACCTAGGTTTTCGTCCCTAGGCTTTCTTTGTACAAGCGAGTTTGTAACGTGAAGTAAAAGTCCGGTCCTCCGATAATTGTTCTGTTCTTTTATATTTCATGGCAAACACGATGGCGACTCTGCTGGGGACTAACTTCTCCACGGCTGAGGAGTTGGTGACGCAATCGGATGCAGCCAAGCTTGGCTCCACTCAACAAAAGATGGTCGCCCGGTTCGACCAACAGGCGTTCGAAGAAATGCTCTCCGACAAGAGCACTGGTCCGGTCCAGAAGCAAGCCCGCACAAAAAAGGCCCGTAAGGAGTGGAGACCCCGATCCTTCGTTCCTACTGAAGCTCTTACGGAGACACCCTCTGTTGTTCAAGACGGCGAGCAAGATTCTCCTGCGGCCCCACTTCAGATCGTAGACAACTCTGCTGTCCCCAAGTCTGGCAGAATAAAACACTATGATGTTGGACTTGCAGGGGCAAAGAGAAACTCTATGAGATCCGAGCCGTATAAGGATATCAGCCGCAGGGAGAAAGCTCATGCGGCTATATCCTCCAGCCGCATGAAGAAAACTCATACGGCCATATCTGTCAGCCGCATAGCTTACGCGGCTACAGTTGCCAACCACACGGATGAAATTCATACGGCTATAGGAGTCAACCGCTTGCAGAAAACCCATGCGGCCAAAATTGCCAACCGCATGCGGCCAGCCTGTACGGTCGTGACTTCTAGCCGCACAAAAACAATTCGTCTGACGGCAGAAGACAACCGCATGCAGACAGCCTACACGGTACCCAACCCTAGCCGCATAGCATCCGTTTCACGCTTCTCTCGATCAGTCTTCGACCGTCTCTCATGCGGTCCTGACCCTGATGGTTCTCTGGATGATAAGCCAGATTCTGTGGTATCCAACTTGGACTCCTCCTATTACGCACCCACAAGTGCTAAAAGGAGGAAGTCTAGGGCAGTGCGGGCTCATCAGGCCCAGTCAGCTATCCCAACCTCTGACTATTGGGGTGTCCCGTTGACTATCACGCGGGCCTCGAATGGGAAGTTGTATACAACCTCTCGAGTCCAGCCCCCGGCGGTAAACAGACAGAGTGGTTCCTCTGACCTACGGGAGGCGATCCTCCACAAACGCAAGGAAAGAGAAGGAGTATCGGCATGCAAAGAGTCCTCGCTTGGACATCGCTGCACCCAAATCATCGTCAATTGCTGCTGCAATAACGCGACAGTGACGAAAGATCGGCCATCCGTCTTCCAAAGGCTACATCACCCGAACTCAGAAGATGAGGCACCTCCTGTTGTCTCTTGCAATTCTGCTCAAAAGGTCTCCGTCGAAGGGAGAAGGAAAAAGATGAGTATCTCCAGTCCCAAGATATCAACCACTACAGCTAAGAAACTATCGTCTAAACGGTTGTCCTCTACCGGTGTATTCCAACACACCCGTTCGAAGACAAAATTTACCGCGATGGGAAATTCATCATCCACATCGCTGGGGGTTGAAGGAACTGGGGGTAACACTCCTCCGAACATCCGCAACAATCCGATGTTTCAAGGAGCCGAGCCCGGACAAACAACTCTTCCATCGGGGGCAACAGACGCTGATGTCCCCGAAGACATCCGCAACTCTCAAGACGAAGCAAGCTCTGAAGCTGGGGATACTGTTCCCTCCGAGTCCGAGCCCGAAGAGAACATTCCCACCTATTCCGACGACTTCTCAGTGCACGGGTACGACTCGGAGGGCACATCCTCTACCGTTCCTTCCATCCCTCCTCATGTAATGACGGTTTTTATGACGGACAGCAATCAGGGAGGGTCCAATGATCGCCAGCGCATCGACAATCTCGAAACCATTTTACTTGCTTTGGTCAAGTCTGTAGACGAGATTAAAGTGGCCATGCCCACTCTACAAGGAGAAACGCTCGGTCAAACAAGCACAGGCCCCATGGTCAATGTAGATTCGAACTCAGCGGCACCAAACTCGGGCAATAATCCTCTCGAAATAACAGCCCCTACCACGACAGATGAGACCCAAAAAGTAAGGAGAGAGGTCCAGGAGCTCCGAGCCATGTTCCATGCCCGAGAAAACGCTCAAGATCTCAGAATACGGCAACCATACCCTGCTGAATGGAGGGATGTTCCATTTCCACCAAGATATAAGCCGTTCAATATCAACCCGTATGATGGCAAAACCTCAGCAAGTCGGTACATCACTTACTTCGAGGTCACCACCGACCATCTGCCCCATGATGATGCTATCCTCACACGGTTATTCATTGGGGCGTTAGAAGGGGTCACCTTCGATTGGTACCGCAATCTACCGGACAACTGCATCCACTCCTTCACCGGCTTCAAGTGCCTGTTCTTGGAGCAATTCTACGAAGTAGGACAGGACGTCACTATGTCCACTCTCATGGATGTCGTCCAAGGGGAGAAGGAGTTGACAAGGAACTACATCGAGCGGTTTCGCCAGACCGCCATGAAGCTGCCCTCTGGAAATCCAGATTCCTCTTTGATTGAGATCTATCAAAAGAGACTGCTTTCTACGATCAGTCTCTGGATGGGCGAAAGTCAATTCAAAGATTGGAAGGCAATCATCATCAGCGCCACAAGCGCCGAAGAACGACTAAAGAAGGCTCGCCAACTAGGATTGTACATCTCGAAAGGACAAAACAAGGACAAGCGTCCCAACAACGATAATAGGGGTAACCCCTCCAACAATTGGGATAGCAAGGGGAAGCAGGCTATGGTGGCCGACACGGCACAAAAGCCCGAGTCACAACCAGCAGACAAATAATGGCCTCAGATCACTTACTCTTTCGAAGACAGCCACGTCAAGCCTATCTTGGACATGCTCATACAAGGAGGTAGAATTCAGCTTCCTCCACCAAGACGGAAGCCTCGGCTGGCTGATCTGGAGAACCCAAAGTTCTGCCATTATCATCGTTATGTACACCACGCTACATACGACTGCTACCAACTAAAACGGTATATCCAAAGACTCATCGATTCGAACGCTCTGGCCATCGACTTCGAAGAGGTAACCGTAGCAGCCAATATGGTGTCCGTACAATTCGGCAGCTTCCCTCCGACGGAGACTCAAGACGGGGTAATCCCCGTCCCTCTGGCGACAATAGAGATTACCAATCTTCTACCTCCCCGGGAACAGGCTGCTGGTCTAGTACCTCTCACCACCTCACGAGGGAAGGTCATATGGGTCCATCCAGACTTGGTATCAGAAGTAACTCGGTCCACACCATCTCCTACCAACAAAAAAAAGAGTAGAAAAATTAGGACCTGCCACACAATCTCAGCAGACAACGAGGAATCTACAGCCGTCGTCACGCGGTCCAGAGCACAATCCCAACCTGTGGTTGACAACCCAACCGAAAATCATCAACCTACTACAACTGATGCTCTGGGACCGGCTCAGCTTTCGACGACCGACAAGCCTAGGCCGAAGGAGACTCGCTTCGAAAAATCTCTCCGAAAAGACGTAGCCCAAGGGCTAGAGAGGCCCTACAACTTTGACATCTTAGCACAATTGGCTAACACTCCGGCCAAATTGTCACTGTACGAACTCCTAAGGCTCTCTAAGGACGTTCGTATTGCATTGAGCGAAGCACTCCAAAATGCCGATGCCTATCTGGCTCAATCCAACCTCACCGGGGAGGACTCACCCGTGGATCTCCAAGACAGCGCCTGCACGGGAGCAATGCCCAACATCGTCTTTACTCCGCAGGACATGCTCATCAAAACCAACCTACATGATCGCCCACTATACTACACAGGATACATCGGCGACATGAAGGTGGATCGGATGCACATTAACCCTGGCTCTTCCATAAGCATCATCCCAAAGGGTCTGCTACATCATCTCCGCATCCCAATGCATCGCCTGACACCTACAAGCACCGCCATCAGCGGTTTCAATTCGGGCAGGAGCTACCCTATTGAGAAGATTCGTCTGAAGTGTCAAATTGGTGACCTCCAATCCGAAGTCACCTGCTACGTCATAGATGCAGACACTTCTTACAACATCCTCTTGGGGCGCCCATGGATACACGATTATACGATCGTGCCTTCTACGCTACACCAGTGCATCAAATATGTCGACAAACACGGCTTCGTGAAGACAAAATTTGCTGATATCGATCCCTTCAAGGGGGTCGAATCCTACTACTCAGACTCCTGCCTATACGAAAAGTCGAAAAGGCACCTTGATGAAGGAAATGAACAAGCTAGTACCGAAACAACCACGTGATCAGAAGGACCCCTGACGATCCACCTCCAAGCTCGCAAACCGGGCAAGTCCGTACCCCTTACCGCCACTCTGCGGAAGGACGCGATCAGCCTCTCGGCGCAAGAGGAGCAGATGATAATCCGGCTGCCAAGGTTCGGCCAAGTGCCGAAACCCACAACGGGGCCACTGACAATCAGACTGCCGAGAGTCAGTCAACCCCAAACAGGGAAGCTCAATCCCTCCGACAAGCCGCTGACGATACGCCTTCCCAAGAAGGGTCGTCACCCCGACGCAAGGTCTGACACTTCTAGTGAACCGGCCACTCCTCGCTCCACCTCGAGTGCCAAACTGGGGGTCGCTAGTCTGCCAACAACTCCACGCTTTGCCCCGTCAACTGAACCACTGACAATCAAGCTTTCCAGGTCGTCATCTCAGTCTTCATTTACACAGGGGGTAGCCGAAGAGGAACCGGAGCTAGCCAAGTATATGGCTACCCACACCAATGTCCCCTCCGCTGATGATGTAATCCCCCTAGAAACCTTACTTCATCAATAAAGGGTTATCTTTGAACTACACCGAGCTCAATAAGCTATGTACAATGTATGCTATGGAATACGGTATAGGCACTCATTTATACACACAGGTGACAAATGTGCACACCGCAGTCCAGCTTATTCCAGCAGAAGATGCTTACCGCATAATCGAGGGAGAAGACCATCCAATCATCTTTGGCCGGAAGGACGATCCGTACCCCTTCACCATAAAAGAAGTTGATCTTGGGTCAGATGTCGGAAGATTGCCTCTGTATCTTTATAGCCTCCAGTCCAAATATCTCATGCAAAAACAGGGGTATGATCTGGAGACGACGCCAGGTTTAAACTACGGTACTGGACGACGATTACCTTTGAAGCCACCAGTCCCGGCGGGCAAACCACGAGACTACTATAGCAAAACTCGATGCGGGCTAGGGTATGTAACTCCCACAACGACCCCTAAGAGTTCAGATGAAGAGTGTGACTGGCAGTCACATTCAACCGGGTCACCAACTTCCGACTTGGATACCAGCATCGGAGATATATTCAGACAAGTCCTGTCAGTCAACATGGCATTCGCCGACGCTTATGAAAAAGACGAAGACATCTCCCAAATCCTTGAGCTAGAGCCATGGGCCCAACAATTGGACACACAATGGGAAAAGCGGTTCGAACTGAGAGAACCTCCTACTGAAGATGAGGTCATACAAGTGGATCTCGGCAGTGAATCCTCTCCGAAACCAATTTTCGTCAGTAAAAGCCTAACAGACGAAGACCGGGAGTCGCTGCTAGAACTTGTCAGAGAATACATTGATGTGTTCGTCTGGATCTATGAAGACATGCCAGGGTTAAATCCCGACATTGCTCTTCACAAACTCAGCATTCGGCCAGATGCGAAGCCAGTCAAGCAACAACAGCGACGCTTCCGCCCAGGCATCATGGACGCAATCGAGGCCGAAGTCAATAAACTAATAGCCAGCGACTTCATTCGTGAGGAGCAACATCCTGACTGGGTCGCCAATATAGTACCCGTCCTCAAGAAGAATGGAAAGATTCGAATCTGCATCGACTTTCGCAACCTGAACGAGGCGTGCCCCAAAGATGAATTTCCCCTTCCTATTACAGACATCATGATCAACAATACTTGCGGCTTCGAACGCATGTCATTCATGGATGGCTTCTCGGGGTACAACCAAATCAAAATGTCTCCTGACGATGAAAAGCATACATCATTTCGAACACCGATTGGCACGTACTGCTACACAGTCATGTCTTTCGGTTTAAAGAACGCTGGCGCCACATATCAAAGAGCCATGAGCATCATCTTCAGAGACCACTTACGCAAGACGGTGGAGTGCTACGTTGACAATATAGCCGTTAAGAGCCGTAGCAAGGGAGACCATCTGCAGGATCTAAGGACGGTATTCGACCTAATGCGAATGCACAATTTGAAAATGAACCCTACGAAGTCCTTTCTAGGCGTATCCAGCGGGAAGTTCTTGGGCTTCATCATCACCGCACAGGATATCCATGTAGATCCTGAGAAGACGAAAGCAATCATGGAGATGGGTCCCCCGAAAAATCTCTGCGAACTCAGAGGCCTTCAAGGGAGGCTAGCTTACATCAGAAGGTTCATTTTCAACCTCTCTGGGCGATGTCGACCATTCATGCACCTCATGAAGAAAGGAGTCTCATTCGTATGGAACGAAGAATGCCAGCGTGCTTTCGACAGCATCAAAGAATATTTGTCAAATCCTCCGGTCTTGGTGGCCCCAGTCCCTGGAAAACCGTTCTTGCTCTATGTACGAGCAATGGAACACTCCCTCGGTGTCCTGTTGGCATAAAACAACGATGCAGGCCACGAACAAGCCATATACTATCTCAGCCGAATGATGGTTGGACCCGAGCACCGATACACCGCGGTTGAGAAGGAATGTCTCGCCTTGGTGTTCGTCATTCAGAAAATGCGGCACTATGTTACCGGATAAATGATACATGTGATCTCACGAGTCAACCCTCTCAGAGTCCTCATGACTAAACCAGGGGCACTTAGCTCTCGCCTCGCTACATGGGCAATATTGTTGTCCCCTTATCATATGATCTTTGTCCCACAAAAGGCAGTCAAAGGTCAAGCCCTGGCAGACTTTTTAGCAGCCCACCCAGGCTCGGAGTCCTCCAGAATATATGAAGAGATCCCAGACGAGGTCGCCGACTCGCATGCAACCTCTCACGAGGCTATATGGCGAATGTTCTTTGACGGTGCTTCAAGGACCGGACCTAAAGGCAATATAGTCGTCGGAGTCGGGGTAGTGCTGGTCTTCCCTTCCGGATTGGTGATCAACCGCGCCTATTCCCTCACAGAACCCTGCTCTAATAATGTGGCCGAGTACAACGCTCTGGTCATTGGCCTCCAACTTGCAAGAGAGCTGGAGGTAGAATACCTTGAAGCATATGGCGATTCCCAACTAATCGTCAATCAGATCCGGGGTTCGTACGAAGTCCGTCATGAAGACATGATCCCTTATCACCAAATAGCGATCGATATCATCTCGTCATTTGAGGGATTCTTTATCGAGCACGTCCCCAGACTCTGAAATATTGAAGCCGATGCCCTAGCTGGTCTTGCCGCTTCCCTAGCAGTTCCGAATTATGATCGCCAATCAGTGGATGTGATAGGCCACGAACTGGTCTGTCCCAAAAACAATGTGCAATTCGTGGCAAGTTATTCCACACAGACGGTCGATGATGCCCCAGATTGGAGACAACCATTCATCGACTTCGTCGTCTACGACATCCTGCCCGAGAACCCGAAGGAAGCCACTTCCATCAGAAGGCGTTCTCTCAGATTCTTCTATGATACAGAGACGAAGATGCAGTATCGCCACTCCTACGACGGATTACTGCTTCGGTGTCTGTCAAACGCAGAAGCCAAAGAAGCAGTACGAGAAGCTCATGACGGTATCTGCGGGGCCCACCAGCCCGGCCCAAAACTACAAGATCGCCTTCGCCGAATGGGCTACTATTGGCCCACGATGGTGGCAGACGCGATAGATTATGCTAGAAAATACAAAGCTTTCCAAGTCCATGCGGACTTCATCCACCAACCATTAGAATTTCTACATCCGACAGTGGCGTCCTGGCCATTCGAAGCATGGGGAATAGATATCATGGGTCCAATCACTCCACCTTCCTCCCGAGGACATCGCTTCATACTTGCGATCACTGATTACTTCTCCAAATGGGCGAAAGCAGTTCCGCTTGCAGAAGTCAAAACTTTGAATGTGATCAGCTTCCTCAAGCATCACATCATCTACCGCTTTGGACTGCCCCGAAGAATCATTCATGATAATGGTTCGCAGTTTGCAAGCCACGTATTCCATCGGTCTTGCGATAAACACCGTATTTAGAATATAGCTTCGACGCCGTACAACCCGGCAGCAAAAGGGTTAGCAGAGGCGTTCAACAAAACAATCATCAAACACCTCAAGAAGTTCGTCTCCTCCAACAAGCACGACTGGAACGAGAAGCTCGGCGAGTGCTTATGGGCTTATCGCACCACAATTTGGACCACCACCGGGAATACACCATTCTCTCTAGTATACGGGAGTGAGGCAGTTCTCCCATTAGAGACTCAAATACCCTCACTCCGCGTCGCCCTCACTTATCAATTGACAATGGATGATAACTACCGACGTCGACTGTAAGAGTTGGAGGCATTAGATGAAAAGCACCTCTTAGCTCAGCAGCGAATTGAGCTATAACAAGCACGCATCTCTTGAGCCTTCAACAAAAAGGTCAAAATCAGAACATTCCAGGTAGGCGATCTCGTCTTGGCAGTCCGGAGGCCGATGGTCATGACTCACAAGACCGCCGGCAAGTTCCAGCCAAAATGGGAAGGCCCATTTATCATAGAGACAGTATTCTCCAATGGTGCTTACCGTCTCGTAAAACAAAACGGAGACTTGCTCATGTTGCCCGTCAATGGCAAGTTCCTGAAGAAATACTATGTTTAAACAGCATTCTCCAGATCATCGAGTCACGTACCCGCTGGTACCACTGAACTCGCTCCATAAATTTCCAGATTATCGAGTCACGTATCCGCTGATACCACTGAACTCACCCTCATAGTTTTCCAGATTCTCGAGTTACGTACCCGCTGGTACCACTGAACTCGCTCCATAAATTTCCAGATTATCGAGTCACGTATCCGCTGATACCACTGAACTCGCCCTCATAGTTTGCCAGATCATTGAGTCACGTACCCGCTGGTACCGCTGAACTCACACTCACCATTCCCAAATTTCCAAGTCATGTATCTGCTGGTACCTCTGAACTTACACTTTGATTCCAACATTCATGGATTGTCGAGTTATGTACCCATCGGTACCCCTGAACTTACATCCTGGTCACTCTTTTGAAAGAAAGTCATGTATAACCATACCGCTAAACTTTCTTCCTACAAGAGATCCTCCCTCATGATCTAACACCTGCACTCCCAGTGCACAACAAAGGTAACGGGTCCACAAACTTCCAAGACGGCCATGTCCTCATTACCTCTGAGCCATTCCACTTCCGCCAAAAACAAATCACCCCCTACATAGAACTTCCATGTCCTTATTACCTCCGAGTTGTTCTATGTGCCCTCCTTCATTGAGCCCACTCCTGTCATGTCCTCATTACCTCTGAATGGGAAGGCTCCGTCGAAGAAACCTTCATACTTATCATGTCCTTATTACCTCTGAGTAAGTATGATGATCCCCTTTCGACCTATTATCTGTACCCACAACCGGAGTACGCCAAGGGTAATAGGTCCACAAATGTCCTCTGTTGACCATCAATATCCTCTGTCGAGTTCACTCCTGCCATGTCCTCATTACCTCTGAGTAGGAAGACTCTACGTTAAGAAAACCTTCCCACTTGCCATGTCCTCGTTACCTCTGAGCAAGTATGTCGGTTCTCCATCATCCTATTATCCGTATCCTAAACCAGGGTACGCCAAGGATAATAGGCCCACAAATATCCTCATCTAAATTTCTCGGCACAAATCTATCACCTCATCAGGCCCCAGGAGCCCAGCTGCTCTACGGCATTCCCTTTTTCAATACCAAGAGCACCCATGACCATGTCACTATGGCTGCTTCAGGTACCCTGACCAAAACTTGTTACTTCTACCTAAAACCAAGGTATGCCATGGGTAACAGGTCCACAAATATGTCCCCTATGCGGGGAAAAACATCGCCACAATATCACAGGCGCAGCAAGCAATACAAATGAAGGATAGAATTGAAAGTACTTTTTATTTGAAGGAAGAAAAAGCATTACATACTTCGGGATTATGTCCCCTTCAGAAAGAAAGAAAACAGAAACAAAACAAGAAGAAAAAAGCCGACTACATTTCAGCATTACTCAATTCTAGGAGGCAGTTTCTTACTGAGGTGGTCCCCCGTTCAATCCGTTGCCGAGCGCGACGCTCGGCCTCCTGGAATAAATGCTCCTCATTGTCCAAGCCCAAAAACGCTTGACAGTCATCTTCCAATTTCTTCAAGGCAGTCTCCAGGTCAGTCGAAGCTTGAGTAACCCTGTCAGCCTCTTGAACAATTAGTCCCCTGTCATTGCGGGTAGTCTCGAGTTCAGACTCCAAAAAAGTCAACTTCTTCTGAAGCGCAAGGATCTGCTCCCGCGTCTCAGTAATCTCACGAGAGACAGACTCCTCCCGAGCCACAACGTTTTTGGTCGCATAACTCAATTGATCATACCGATCAGCTAAGTCGCTGAGATCCTTCAGCGCGGCTGGTCTGGTCTTATCTCGAGCCGCTCTGGTCCTCTCTATAACAGCAATAAGGGAATTTCGCTCCTCGTTTATAACAGCAGGCAGATCAGCCTGCCGCAATACTCGAAGCTCGGACACCAGCTGATCAGCCTCCAGCAATTTTGCCTCCAGAAGCGAAGCCATCCCTGCATCATCAGGAAGATCCCTAAGGATGTTTATTTGACCATGGGCACATTGTCGGGCCAAGGTAAAAGAGGTCCCTCTGTCTACAGCGGCCTCGATTCCCCTCTTCAAATGACGATGAAAACTGGCAACCACGTCCTGCAATGCGTCGTTCAAGACCTCAGCAGAGGAGGGCGTCAAGGGAAGCCGGAGCGGCAACGTCGGAGGAGTAACGCTAGAGTTCGCCATCGGAGGAACAGAGTCCGAGAAGAACGATGCATGGATAGCGGCCAACTCGTCTTCCGTCGCCCGAAGAGCTTGGATGCTCGGCAGGGAAGAAAGGTCGACTCTCGAAGCCATCGGAGCAGAGGATGATACAAGGACCATCGTTTCCTGCCCCGGCTGCCCCGAGAATTGGCCCGCTAAACTCAGGCCCCCCAGAAGGCCCATCAAGACGAGTCGGACAGTGAGGAGGTACACCTCTTTCCATCGATGCCCCTTCGGTTGGGATTGTCTCAGCGACGTCCATCCTCGGCACTGGAGGGACAGGACCTGAATGTCCAGAATAACAATCAATTGACGTAACCCGAAGGATATGATTGAAGAACAGTTTGGCAACTCTAGAGGGGGTGAATAGAGTTTATATAGAAAAATAGCCAATTAAAAATAACTCTTTCACCAATAATAAATAATCAGAGTAAAGTACGGAAAATAAATAGAGAGCAAAAGAGCATACGCAAACACAGCGATTTTAACCTGGTTTCTCTCGTGGAGGACTAGTCCAGGCCTGAGAACTCTAGCTCAGGATTAAATCTACTATTTGTGAAATAGTAGTTTACAACCCGTGCCTTTACTTCAGAAGAGCACGTCAACTTCTAACAGAGGATCGCAGTGGCGATTTGCTTGGAATTGTCCAAGCGACTTCTTCGACTCTTGCACAAGAATCCTAGCTGAGAGATGCTGAGCACTCGAGACTTAGGAGGCTTGTGGCTAGTAGATGGGAAGGATATGGCTTATTTGAGCTTATAAGAGAGAAGAGAAGAGAAGATTGGATGGATTGGAATAAGAGAATTCATGCCCTATTTATAGTGTTTTTATAGGCAGAATTCGGGTAGAAAAATTCAAATATTTGGCCGTTGGACAACTAGCAACCAGCTAACCCTAAAATTAGGGTTCCTGATTTCTAGGGGACAGAGTTCGGCCCGAACTCTGTGTGGAGGCAGAGTTCGGCCCGAACTCTGTCTCCAGAGCACAGAGTGGTTCAAAGGGGACCATTTGGGAATTTCTGGTTTGGTGGAGCTTGGGATTTTTGGGTAGGCTATAGTCTAAGTTTCAAGAGCTCGGCATGACTCAGATTACATTAGTCTAGACTCAAAGAAAGTGTAAAATATAGACTCGAATCAACTAAGACACGGAAGCTGAGCTGTCTTCTGTCTTGAGCTTAATGCAGACGTCGTGTGTCGTATTGAATTATTACAGATATTATTTAGTCAATATTGTCAATATTTGGTTGACTGTGACTTTGTGTCAACAATCTTCCCCATATTGATAATTGACAAAATAATATATGTATATTCAACATTCATACCTGGACACAGTTGATCATAGCAACATAGCTCCCCCATAATCGATGCCGAGTTAGAAATAAGAGCTCCCCCGTGATCAGTGAACGGTGCTGAGCTAGAAGAAATAGCTCCCCCGTAAATAATGCATTGAACCTGTATAATATCTCCAAAAAGCACAAACAAGCACAGATATACGAAAGCGAAAGATATGATACCAAATATATCCAGCCAGAATATACATAGTTCTCTCCCTTTTGGCATTTAGCAATATAGACTGCAGAGGAACATGGAAACGCAGTAGACAATAATAGGAATGCAACCACACCAAGCAGAGAAGAAACAGTATATAAATAAACAAAATGAGTCACTAGCATAACATATAAAACTACGATAAGCATAAAGTGCATAACCAAATGTCAAACACATAACCAGAGTTTTAGAACATCCAAGTACATAAAAACTAAATAACTAGAAATCAAAATGCATCATCATCAGCAACAGCGGCAGATAGTAGCCAATCTCTATCACGGAGCACGAGATGGTCCAGGAGTGTCTGAGTGACCAGGAAAGGAGCGACGGGGGTCCACAAAAGCATCATCTGGATCCATGTAACGCATGACCCACGGATCATCAATGCGATGGCCCGCACGCGCTGGATCCCGCTCCATGGGAATGTACAGATGACGAGACAGGGAATACCGTATATCATGCAGAGAGTTGCCGAAGGCACTTATCTGCAGAGTAGTACGATAGTCCAGCTGTGTCCAGCGATCGTCCTCAAGAGCAAAACGATCCCGGAGCATAGTCTGAATAGACTCAAGAGTGGCAGGTGGAGGAGGTGCATCCTGACCGAGTGGAGGGGAGTCAGGCTTCTCATCATCAGAATGCTCAGAAGCCTCCGGAGAGGCGACGACTGCCTGAGTACGTCGTGCCTTGGACAGAAAAGCAGGAGCATGCAAGAACTGACAGTCATGAATAGGAATAATGAACGCACGAAAAACCATAGGAAGATATAAAGGATAAACCAATGCTCTTGGTTTCTTCCTACAATTTATCATCCAGTCCATCATTGTCCTAGGAAGATTGAAGGGGATACGATAATGAAGGTGATACAAAGCAGATATCTCAAAGTAGGTAACTTCATCAGTAGAGCCAGCTTTTGGCAAGATAGTGTTAAAAATGATTCGATGAAGTTCATAGAAATATGGGTTGAGGTGCTTGGCCATAAGTTTGCGAGGACTTATGTTAGGAGCACATAATTCCTCCTTGAAACCTTCAAGAGAAGTATCGCCAATAAATTGAAATTGACGAGCTTCCACAAGTTTATCCCAAGCATCGAGATTAAGAAGATCAAGAAAATCCCCCAACTCAGAATCATTGAAAGCAATGTCAATACTGGCAACCCGGGAATAGATGTGGGTTGCAACGAAAGTAAATTGCAATAAAACATTTGGATGGCGCTACGGTAAATGACAAAGTTTGAGGCAACTAACTCATCCAAACATAGATCACGAAACAATGATTCATATTGAGAAAAGATTGTAAAATTTATCGGATGTCCCCCGAACACCGGACGAGTCCGAAAGTCGCTAAACCACGCATTAGACGCGTCTAGCGACACAAATAATCGTTCGTCATATGTATTCGGATCATAGGGACAAGGCGGATTGAACAACGGATGAATGGGTTGTTGTTCAACTACTTGCTCAATTGGAGGAGGAGGATTCGAAGAGGAAGCTCCCTCAGTTCGAGTCCTTTTTCCACGATTGGGCAAGCGAGGAGCCATTTGCAAGAAAATAGAGAACTTGAAATGGAGAGAAAGAAGGAGATATACCTGAAATCAACAACAAACAGTGGAAGAGAATGATGATAAACCCCTTTCCCTTGATTTTGAGAAGGAATGGAGCACACTAGATAGAAAACTAGGGTTAGGGTTTGTAGGAGAAAGTTTGGAGAGGTGGAGAAGAAGGAAAGAATGAAGAAGAGAGATGAAAACCCGAAAATAAAGAGAGGGTTTTCTTTGGTCGGAGGAAATCTGAACCGTACAATCTAAAATGATCAAACGGCGGAGGCTGTCCCCGACGCTGGAACAATTGGACCGAACTCGGCCCGAACTCTTATAGGGGCAGAGTTCGGCCCGAGTTCTGGGTTCATGTCCCAGAACATAAGTCAGGCCAAAAATTAGAGAGAATGGTTAAGTGGTGAAAAAGAGTTAGAAATGAGGATAAAAGCTTGATGAAAGCAATCAGATAGATAGAGAGGTAGACTAATATTAGAATGAACTTAGAAATTAGTAAATAGGCAATAATAAATCAAAACAAATCATATAATAAACAAGGAAATATAATATAATTCAATAGTTTGAATTTGCCATGGGTTAGCTGCAGGGGCCGGATCCCAGCTAGCGGTAGTCCTGAGGACTAGTGCACCGTGTCGCTTAGGCTTTTACGTCTTGTTGTCAGAAGGACCCTTTCGGCTTGTACCCATACCAAATTCATCGTAAAGGAATCATATTATACTCGATATTTACGCAGGTGAGTTTCAATTTATGACCGCTTCATCTAAAATTCCAAGTTTACGACAAAGAAAATTGAAGCGCTCTTCGGATAAAGGCTTAGTAAAGAAGTCTGCTAGCTGATAATCAGTGTCAATAAATTCTAAGTTAATCGTGCCGTTTTGCTAATGATCACGCAAAAAGTGGTGTCTAATCTCAATATGTTTAGTGCGTGAGTGGCAGACAGGGTTCTTAGTCAAATTAATGGCACTAGTGTTGTCACAGAATATAGGAATATGCATGAAAGATAACTTATAGTCTTCAAGGGTTTGCTTTATCCACAGAATTTGTGCACAACAATGCCCAGCTGCTATGTATTCAGCTTCTGTTGTGGATAGTGCGACAGAGTTCTGCTTCTTGCTAAACCAGGAGACTAAAGCCTTTCCTAATAAATGACACGTGCCGCTCGTACTTTTACGGTCGACCTTGCATCCAGCGAAGTCAGCATCAGAGTAACCAATAAGGTCAAATGATGTGGACTTGGGATACCATAGGCCCACTGTAATCGTACCCTTAAGGTATCGAAAGATACGCTTAACCGCGGTCATGTGTGATTCCTTAGGATTAGCTTGATATCTAGCACATAGGCAAACACTAAACATGATATCGGGACGACTAGCAGTTAAATAAAGTAAGCTGCCTATCATACCTCGATACTTACGTTGATCAACAGGTTTGTCGCTCTCATCTGGTTCGAGTTTGGTTGAAGTAGCCATTGGAGTGCTGATTGGTTTGACGTTGTCAAGATCGAACTTCTTCAGCATGTCCTTGGTATACTTCGATTGACAGATAAAAGTTTCATTAGCCATTTGTTTCACTTGCAGGCCAAGAAAGTAGTTGAGCTCTCCCATCATGCTCATCTCAAATTCCGTCTGCATACACTTGGCAAATTCTTGACAGAGGGTTTCATCAGTAGAGCCAAAAATGATATCATCAACATAGATTTGAATCAACAGAATAGTGTCTTCAAAAGATTTTATAAACAGTGTAGTGTCAATTTTCCCTTTTGAAAAACCTTTCTCAAGTAAGAAGCTACTTAGCCTTTCATACCAAGCTCTGGGGGCTTGTTTGAGGCCATAAAGCGCTTTCTTTAGCTTGAACACGTGGTCGGGAAATTTGTGATTTTCAAAGCCAGGAGGTTGTTTCACATAAACTTCCTCCTTAATAAAACCATTCAAGAAAGCACTTTTCACATCCATTTGAAATAATTTAAAGTTTTGAAAATTAGCAAAAGCACAAAGCATCCGAATGGATTCTAGTCTAGCAACAGGAGCATACGTCTCATCGTAGTCGATACCTTCCTCTTGGTTGTATCCTTGAGCTACTAGACGAGCTTTGTTACGTGTGACTGAACCATCTTTATTTACTTTGTTTCTAAAAACCCATTTAGTACCAATTATCGAGTGATTAACCGGTTTAGGAACGAGTTCCCATACTTGGCTTCTCTCGAATTGGTTGAGTTCTTCTTGCATAGCAGAAATCCAAAATTCATCATTAAAAGCTTCAGAAATATTTTTAGGCTCTACTTGTGAAATGAAGGCAGTGCTAGCAACGGAGTCTCTTAGTGATGATCTAGTAGTTACTCCACGTGAAACTTCTCCTATAACTAAATTTTCGGGATGAGAAGGTTTGAAAGAGAATTTCTTAGGCAAACCCTCCAGAGAATCAGTTTCGGTTGAAGTATTCATTGGAGTAGAAGTTGATGGCTCAATGTCATCATCAAGAGTACTTACTGTACTGTTATCTTCATCAAAAGTCACATTTGTTGACTCTTCCACAATAAGTGAGTGTTTATTAAAAACTCTATATCCCTTACTCTTGGCGGCATAACCAAGAAAGATACCATCGTCAGCTTTGGCATCAAATTTGCCTAAGTTGTCTTTGGTGTTAAGGATAAAACATCTACAACCAAAAAAACTTTAAAATAAGAAACATTGGGGGTTCTCCCAAACCAAAGCTCATAGGGTGTTTTCTTCGTAATGGGATGAATCAGCACCCTATTCAAAATGTGGCATGCTGTACTGACAGCTTCTGTCCAAAAGTATTTCGGAAGTAAAAATTTATTCAACATAACTCTGGCCATATCGCCGAGAGTTCTATTCTTCCGCTCCACAACACCATTTTGTTGAGGAGTTCTAGGACAAGAAAATTCATGATCAAAATCATTTGCATTACAAAAAATTTCAAAATCATAATTTACGAATTCGCCTCCATGATCACTTCGGATTCGAGTAATCATGTAGCCTTTTTCGTTTTGAACTTTCTTTACAAAAACTTTGAAAACAGAAATAGCATCGCTCTTATTAGCGAGAAAGAAAACCCAAGTAAATCTCAAAAAATTATCAATAATAACAAATGCATAAAGTTTGCCACCAAGGCTAGCTATTCTACTAGGACCAAATAAATCCATATGATATAGTTGCAAGGGTCTAGTAGTACTTACAGAGTTGATGGAATGAAATGAGGATTTAGTTGCCTTGTTTAGTTCACATTCGGCACATACCGTATCCTTTTTGAATGTGATGTCAGGCAATCCTCTCACTAGCTTCTTGGTAGACAGCCTGGATATAGCATCCATGTTGGCATGACCAAGACGCTGGTGCCAAAGTAGTCGTTCGTCTTTGTGGGCATATAGACATCTACCTGCATTGTTAGTATTTATAGAAAGATAGAAAATATATATGTTGTCCTCTCTTTTCCCTTCAAAAGTAATGTCTCCTGTTGACCTATCATAGATGTAGCAACTGTTTTGTCCAAAGTTAATATCATATCCATGATCAGCAAGATGACTAATGCTGAGCAGGTTATGCTTTAACTCGGTCACTAGGCAGACATCCTTTATTACAGGAGAAGGAGGATGACCAATGATACCATTACCTATTATGTGCCCTTTGAGATTGTTACCGAAGGATACATATCCTTCTCTCTTCATCGATAGTGATGCAAAAAGATTTGCGTCTCCCGTCATATGTCGCGAGCATCTACTATCGAGAATCCACTTACTTTCAGTTAAGGAGGGAAGGTCCACCTACATCAAGAGTAGATGTGACCTTTGGTACCCGAGTTCTTGAGGGTCCTGAAAAGTTAGTCTTTGGAAACCAAGCATATATCTTTTTATCTACAAGTCTTCTAACTTTGCACTGTGGTGAGATGTGTCCATGTGATCCACAGTAAGTACAGATAGCATTCTTATTTATACTAGGAGCATGAGAATAATATCTATAAGCAACAGGATGAGGATGGACATGATGTGAAGAGTTAGCATGGTGATGATGATTATGCATAGAATAAGTGGCATGGTGATGGTATCTATGAGGCATATCATGATGGTATTGTCTATGATGTGTGACATGTGGATATTGTCTATATGGCATGGCATGATGATTTTGTCTATATGGCATATGATGATCTAGTCTATATGGCATTGCATGATGATCTTGTCTATATGGCATGGCATGATGATTCCTATGTGTGGAGTGATGTTGATTGTATCTTTGTGCATGATGATTGTGTACTGAGTGAGAATTATTCTTACGTGCACGTGGTTTGTGAAAGTTTGTGTATATAAATGCATGGTTATGTGCTGCATGAGAATGACGTGGTTGACTAGCATGAGTGGTGTTGTGCCCATGTGATTGGGTTTGAGGTTGAACAACCTGTTTACCCAATTTGGTTTCTAATCTTTTAGAAACAGCTTGCAGTTCATCAACCTTAATATTTAAGCCATATATCTTAGTCATGGAAATCTTGTGTCTACTCTTTTCTTCAGCAAGCAACGTGTTGAGTGTAGTAATTTCTTGAGTTTGTTGCTCAATACGTGCTTCAGCATCATGCAAGCCTAATTTAAGCTTGGATACTTCATCAGTGTCATTAGTGGGTGTCGTGTTTCTAACATTATCAAGAAGTAAAGAAATTCTTTGTATCTCATCTTCAAGACTTTTGATTTTGTCCTTGGCATGTTTGTATTTACCGATGACCTTTTTGTGATCATCGAGTAAATCAGTGAAAGCATCCCCAAGTTCATCAAAAGAGAAGTCATCTAGAGTTTCGTTAGATACCTTGTTGGAAGTTGCCATTAGGCACACATTTGCTGTATCTTGAGGAGAGTCCTTTTCTTCCTCGGAGTCACTCGCTTCACTTTCATGCCAAATGCCTGTGTTGACATATTTCTTTGATGAGTTCTTTTTGTATGGCTTCTCCTAGCGGTTGCTCTTCTTCAGGAATGGGCAGTCTTTTCGGATATGTCCAGTCTTCTTGCAACCGTAACAAGTTGGTTCTTCTTTATCGTCTTCTTGTGATTCCTTCTTCCTTCGATTGAAGCGAAGGAATTTCCTGAAGTTGCGAACCATGAGAGCTTGGTCTTCATCATCCGAGTTATCTTCTTCGGTCTCATCGTGATTAGCCCTTCGCTGATGAGCTTTGAGTGCGATCTCCCTGGTCTTCGGAGCAGGCTCTTCGAAGTCCTTGAGGTCAAGCTCGTGAGTCATGAGCTTACCCATCAAGGTCTCCATTGACATTATTGTGAGATCGTTTCCTTCTATGATGGCAGTCACCTTAGGGTTCCAAATCTTTGGTAACCCTCTGAGCAACTTACGAATCTTCTCGTGGTTTGAGTACTGCTTTCCAAGCGAGGATAGAGGATTGATGATGTCGAGGAATCTTGTGAACATTTGAGTGATCGTCTCATTTGGCTTCATCTTGAAGGCTTCGTATTCTTGAGTGAGACGGCTTATTTTGGATTCCTTGACCTGTGTGGTTCCTTCATGCGTCACTTCTAGAAGTCTCCATACTTCATGAGCAGTGGTGCATGTAGAGACCCTGTTGAACTCATTCCTGTCTATAGCACAGAATAAAGCATTAATAGCTCTAGCATCTAGACTTGCCTGTTTCTTCTCCTCGACAGAATATTTGTCGTGTGGTTTCTCAATGAGGTCACCATCGACAACTATCCTGGCGGGCTTTTTGTAACCGTCAGTGACGACAGTCCACAGGTCAAAGTCTAGAGACTTAAGATAGAAGCTCATCCTTGTTTTCCAATATGTGTAGTTAGTCCCATCAAATAGGGGAGGCCTATGAGTGGACTGACCTTCACCATGATTGGAAATCAAGGATTGTGTGGTTGCCATGGATCAGCTCTTAGGATGTTAGTCCTTGTAAAGAGAACAGAGCTCTGATACTAATTGAAGAACAGTTTGGCAACTCTAGAGGGGGGTGAATAGAGTTTATATAAAAAAATAGCTAATTAAAAATAACTCTTTCACCAATAATAAATAATCAGAGTAAAGTGCGGAAAATAAATAGAGAGCAAAAGAGCATACGCAAACACAGCGATTTTAACCTGGTTTCCTTCGTGGGGGACTAGTCCAGGCCTGAGAACTCTAGCTCAGAATTAAATCCACTATTTGTGAAATAGTAGTTTACAACCCGTGCCTTTACTTCAGAAGAGCACGTCAACTTCTAACAGAGGATCGCAGTGGCGATTTGCTTGAAATTGTCTAAGCGACTTCTTCGACTCTTGTACAAGAATCCTAGATGAGAGATGCTGAGCACTCGAGACTTAGGAGGCTTGTGGCTAGTAGATGGAAAGGATATGGCTTATTTGAGCTTATAAGAGAGAAGAGAAGAGAAGATTGGATGGATTGGAATGAGAGAATTCATGCCCTATTTATAGTGTTTTTATAGGCAGAATTCGGCCAGAATTCGGGTAGGAAAATTCAAATATTTGGCCGTTGGACAACTAGCAACCAGCTAACCCTAAAATTAGGGTTCCTGATTTCTAGGGGACAGAGTTCGGCCCGAACTCTGTGTGGAGGCAGAGTTCGGTCCGAACTCTGTCTCCAGAGCACAGAGTGGTTCAAAGGGGACCATTTGGGAATTTCTAGTTTGGTGGAGCTTGGGATTTTTGGGTAGGCTATAGTCTAAGTTTCAAGAGCTCAGCATGACTCAGATTAGATTAGTCTAGACTCAAAGAAAGTGTAAAATACAGACTCGAATCAACTGAGACACGGAAGCTGAGCTGTCTTCTGTCTTGAGCTTAATGCAAACGTCGTGTGTCGTATTGAATTATTACAGATATTATTTAGTCAATATTGTCAATATTTGGTTGACTGTGACTTTGTGTCAACAATGGTGATAGAGCAGATAAGCTTCCTCACGGGTTAAGATTCGGCTAATCTTACCAAGGGAGGGGCATAAAGGCCGCAGCTCATCCACAACTGGCATAGTCCCCTCACCCGCGATCCCCGAGTTAAACTCAGCCACGTCCCCTGCCTCCGTCACCTCGAAGGAGGATACAGATTGATCTGCGTTCTCTTGAATAGGAGCAGGCTCATAGGAGTCCCCGTCACCCTGGGTCACCGCCCCGACATCCTGAAACTCTTCTTCTTCTCCCGACACCTAAAAGAGGGAACGAAGACAGTCAGGATTGAAACTCAAAGGAAAGAAGGGAGAAGGGATCAAGAGCAGTTTTGTTACCTCTGACGCAGGGTTGACTTCTTCTCCACCTTCTTTTATGGCTAGCGGACGGTGCCTAGTCGCAACCAGCTTCCGGGATCGAGAAGCACTGCCTATAGGAGAAACTTGCCTGCTACGTTTCGGAATAGGACCAGGCGCAACAAGAGACTGATCCCTCAGCATCTCATCTGACAAAACATGCGACTGACCTACCTCTGCGCCTACCACTGGAAGGATAGAGTCATCTTCATCACACTCGTTGCCTTCGCCACCCTCAGTAGCGAAATCCAAAACTGGCACTTCGGCTCTAGTCTTTCTTTTCTTGGCTCCTTGAGAGCCTTCCTCCAGACCGGTGCCAACAATAAAGCTGGTACCTGGGATAAAACCGACTGGGGGCTTGTTCGCCATGACATGATACAGAGCTGCCATGTACAAGATCTCCACTGACTCCTTAATGGCAAGGACCGAGAAAATGGTACGAGTGTGGAACGAATCATAATATTGCCAAGCTCTGATACCATCAAGAAGACTACCCTCATAACCCAGACAAGAACTGGGGCTGTCCAGACAAAGTTGGCTGTATCCAAACTGACGGGCAAACCTGCTAGGTAGATAAGGCTCCAGAAAAACAGCATTGCAGTTACGGTACACTAGATGTACGGGACGGATGTTACGCAACCATAAGAGCATCTGGCCATCCAGAAGCTGAGGGGGAGCGATACCGTCAATATGTACAGCCTCTATGTCCATGTCAGTAAAGCGAGGGACGGATACGAAGATATGATACTTATCTGCCCTCGCCAATGCCATCTGGCAAGTCCGCATGGTTTCACATTCCCAAGGCTCGTCACGATAGCGGAAGATAAATGCGTCATCATCAGTCACACCGCCTTCAGGGCCTGGCCTCATCAAAGACGGGTAATATATCAGCAACCACCCCATCAAATAGTGATAGGGCAACTCAGTTCGTTCAAAATCCTTGGTCACGTCACGGGCAATGATTTTGGACGTGAAGGTGCGAAGGCCACGATGTATGCTGCACACCATGGCCGGGAGGAGAGCTAGCCTGATTCGTAAAACTAACTTCACAGCCGAAAGGATGAAGTTACAACTAATTCTCTCAATAGAACCGGCTCCTCCCGAGACTACACAGTTTCGTAGCCAGATCATGAAAAATCCTGCCAGAAGCGCTTTCTCAGACAGCTCTTGAGTATCCTGGTAAAAGTAATCGAAAGTATCAGTCTGGCTCCCGAATCTGTCGCTGGTAGTGGTCGCTCCCCTAGCCGACGACACCAAGTCCTCAACCGCTTCCCGAGGTCGAGGGCGACGAGAGGTGACTTTACCTAAGGCATCTGCCGAGAAGAGATAGTGCACCCAATCCCTGGTATAGGGAGCATTCCCTTCCAGGTTACTATCCTTTCGGGTCATCTGATAACATGTGTTATAATGGCACAATATCTCCTGGTAAAGGGCCGCGAAGCCAGGATACCGTCGTTTCAAAACTTCGAGTTCCTCATTAGTACGTATACGCTTCAAACGCTTCAAACGCTTCATCCCCCCAAGGAAGCTTGGAGACCGCGTGCATCTCATGGAGCGCGAGTCCCGTCTCCCCCACAGGTGTGTAAAAGGTCCCCGTACGGCAATTATACATTTCCAGCAGAGACATGAACAGCTTCTTGTTTATGGACAAGCCATGACTGGTACCTCGGATAGCGTGGTACAGGCCAATCTCGCACAAAAAGGCCTCATACTTCTGCAAGATCCAAGTAGACAAATTGATCCACGAAGGAATAGAGTACACCCAACCAGGGAACGTCAACCGACCGACGGGGTAGGAGCCTTTCCGAGCAAGCTGATTTATAAGAGTATTGGCGGTAGAAAATGAGAAATTAGGGACCGCCACATTCAGGAAAGAACCTGGGACCAACCCCGTCACAGAACGACTAGTGTGCACTTTGCCGGCAATCACGGACTTCAGATTGTTATTATAATAGATGTTCCCCACAAACATCCCACCTCTGGTAGGGGTTAAAGTCCCCCATCTTTCGATCTAACGGGAGCATATTTAACCAAGATAGTGGGAAGTGTCGCTCCATTTGGGGGATGCGAATCGCCATCCCGTTAGAAACAAAGCTCCAGTCCTTCGACACCTCCAGGACATGATCGTTCCCCACGGTCAAGGCGTCTCCAAAAAAGAATGCAGGCTTCAAATACTCCTCTTCAAATTTCCCGGAGTTCATCATAGCATTAAGGAAGTGGAAAGACTGATTCTTGATGGCGTTCAATCTAGCCGTAGGTTCATCGCTCGGAAACTGGTCAGCCATATACTGAACAATATGGTCGTACATATAGCCGAGAGCGGCTTGAGCGCTACCCACCAAGAGTTCTCCAGCAGCGTTAACCGGCAGGTTCACTGAAGAACAGAAAGAAAAAAGTAAGTTAAACGGAGGGTTAAAAGAAGGAAGCCGATTGGGTGCTCCAAAAACCCCATGCGGCTCAAGAAAACATCCATGCGGCCCCATCAAGCTCAGAAGAACACTTATGCGGCTCCATACAATAAAAAGTCTATGCGGTCTAACGTCACTTATGCGGCTTCGCCGACAAGGCAAACATACAGACGCGATAGTCCTCTTATGCGGCTCGCAGCTCAGCCGTAGGGCGAACATGCGATTTACAAAGGCTCGTGCATAAAGTATGCGACGTAGCCATGGCGGTTGGGGTTCTTTAACTCATGCATTGTCCTTACCAGTAATGGAGGGGTGAACGTCAGGATGAACGTCAGGTACGACAACAGGCAGATTAGCAGCCGCAGCCGAGGCGGAAGTGGAGGCCGCCTTCTTGCCCTTTACTGCCACGGTCTTCTTGGGAGCCATTAATTATCAAAAGAGAAGAAGGGTAACCGAGATAGGAAAGGTCTGAGGAAGAAGAAAGAAAATAAAGAAGTCCTCTCTCTCTTCAAACTCTTCCTATTTATAGGAAGACGAGAGAATGAGGACACGTGGGCCAATGACCGACTCATGAAGAGCGAAACCGACTCCTTGGGTTTCGTCTCCAAGATTCCCCAAGGCGTCAAATCCGAAAGATTTAATAAGCTGACTCTTGGGATTCCCCCTACAAAAACGGCGCTGAAACGAATTCGAGGCAATTAAAGACCTGCACACGTGGCAAGAAGCTATGCGACTGAACAGTCTCCTACGGCTGAGTCACCTATGCGGCTGAACAATCCATACGGCCAAGACTTCTATGCGGTCAGGATTCTATATGCGGCTAGAAGAACACAGCCATGCTTCTTATTCAAAGTATTTCAATTTTACAAAATGAAAACTTTGAAGGGGGTCCTGTAGAAGCATGAAAAATACTAAAAAAAATGACTCATGCGGCCAAAGAACCCCATGCGGCTCAGAAAACTCATGCGGTTCATTGAATCATGCGGCCCAAAGCATTCCATACGGCTCAGAAGACACGTGGCCTGATAGTGCTCCCCTCCGACCCATGCTGCATTAATTGCTTTGACGGCTAACCCCACTGAAAAGTTGACAGCCCTGACACCAAAGCGGGTAATTATGGCTCTGTCATAATGATGAATCTTTAGGGAAGAGAAAAGAGATCTCTGACACGAATCCCCCGAGAACCATAAAAATGCCACGTGGCCTTCCACGTGGGCATTCGTATGCGGTTCACTGCTCATACGGTTCAGAATAAATTCCATGCGGCTCAGAGTGAATCTGTTCTATGCGGCTCAGGCTATGAAAGCCTCATGCGGCTCGAGCAAAGAACTTCCCATGCAGCTCAGAGTGAATCTATCCTATGTGGCTCAGGCCATAAAAGCCTCATACGGCTCGAGCGAGGACTTTTTATGCGGTTCGAGAGGGTCATGTCCATGCGGCTCAGGCGGATATGTACCTATGCGGCCCACAAGAATTACTCCTCTGTGGTTAAAGGGCTCAGGTGAACCATATGCGGCTCACATTCATATGCGGCTCACTAGTCATGCGGTCCAAATCTCCCAGCAGCTTCTAGGACACGTGTCCTAAACCAATTAATTCCTCAAATTGGCTGCCATTAAAGATTGGGTCAAATCCCAATAATCTGGGACACGTGGCAGAAGAATAGATCTGATTTATTCGCAGATATCAGAAGATCATTATAAGGAAGATTTATTCCAATCAGCATTAATTGCTCATGGAATTTGGTGTAATCTACACCTAATGGCCCAGATTCATCATAATTAAAACGAATGGCCTGGATTGACCAATCCCCAAGCCGCCGTTATCTCCAAGAGCTAATTATTGGCAACCCTAATGATCAGATCCCACTATTATAAATAGCAGGGTGCCATTCCCTTGCGAGATATACAATATCAGAGAGGAAAATACATATATACAGAGAGACTTTCCTCCATAGTCAGAGAGAGAATACACAGAGAGAGAGAGAAGCCAGAGGAGCAACAGAGGAGCAAGAAGAGCATTTCTTCATCAACGCCTACCATCTTTTCACAAGGAGCCAAGGCTGTATACCGATCGTCCAAGGAGTAAGGCAGGGCTGCCGTCGCCTTCCCGAGCCTCTATCGTCACCCTCCAGAATCTAAAATAAACAATTGTACTTAGACTGCTGTACCTAGGTTTTCGTCCCTAGGCTTTCTTTGTACAAGCAAGTTTGTAACGTGAAGTAAAAGTCCGGTCCTCCGATAATTGTTCTGTTCTTTTATATTTCATGGCAAACAAGCTTCCTAGGTGAAGTGGACATCCAGTCCATCTTACGGTCCATGTTGTCGATTTACCGATTATCTTGAGTATCGCGAGATACTCAATGATATCGTGTGATACCATCCTCCTAATTCCACACAAAACTCCAATTTTTACTCAGGAGCCTACCCACAAAATTTAATTCACATATCGAAGTCCCATCCAATTTTGGACGCGATCCGACACTCGGAACTCAAAATCCCCCTCTTACTCGCTATTCTACAATTTCATAATTCACTCACACTCATTCAAAACTCACTCTACTACTACTCGCTTAGGACTAGTTGGGAGGTTGTTTTAGGGGGTATATAAGTATACATATAGGGGTATATATATGTATATATATGGGTATATAAGTATATATATATATGGGGGTTTAAGGGGATAAAAGGGGGGGGTTTATTTAGTGATGTTGCTGCTGCTAAATGCCACTGCTGCTGCTGCTATTTATGCTGTTATTGCTGCTGCTATTTGCTGTTTCTGCTGCTGTTATTTGCTATTTTTTGGGGGGGGAGGGATAGCAGCTCCATTCCCCTCCCCCCCCAGCTACTGTTGCATCCCTTCCTTTCTCCCTCTCTAACTCACCTCTCATTCCCTCTAATCTCTTTATCACTCACCTCGCATTCCCTCTAATCTCTTTATCTCTTCCTCTCTAATCTCTCTAATTCTATCTATAAATCCTCCTCTAACTCACTCTATATACATATATATATATATATATATATATATATATATATATATATATATATATATATATATATATATATATATATATATATATATGTATATATATATCTCACTCACACACACACACATATCTATATATATATATATATATATATATAGGCACACATACACACATACACATCTATATATATATATATATATATATATATATATATATATATATATATATATATATATATATATAAAATATATATATATATATATATATATATATATATATATATATATATATACATACACATCTATATATATAACAACAGTTTCTAGGCCAGTATCCAGATGGC
This sequence comes from Iris pallida, assembly GCA_029216955.1. Classification (NCBI taxonomy): domain Eukaryota; kingdom Viridiplantae; phylum Streptophyta; class Magnoliopsida; order Asparagales; family Iridaceae; genus Iris; species Iris pallida. The sequence goes on from JANAVB010020999.1 coordinate 12,391,977, forward strand.
ACCCTGTCATAACCCGTACCCAGTGTAGGGGCACGAGAAGTGGGTACGTCCAACCTACGCCATTGTGTCGGTGATAGAACTCTATCCTAGGTCACTATCACAAACTAAATACAATATGATATACTCTCCGAACGGAGAAAAAATCACAGAAGGTACAACTCAATCACAAATCTAGAGATAGAAATAGCACGATATGATAAATATAAAATCTCAAAGAGAACATACAAACAGAAGAAAAGTCTAAGTGTCTAACGACACAACATCACAACATCCAGAAAATAATACAACTCTAAAGTCAATACAAATGACATATAAAAAATAAGATAAAGCCTAGCTAATCTAGTCTAAGCAGTAGGGATGATGTCCTCAGCTAGAGCTGGATCCTCCTGTGGGTCCAACTCACAGGTGTCGTCTGATGGGCTCCATAGTAGGTTGGATAGAAGTCCTCGGTATCATCTGTAATATTTTCAATAGGTTCAGTCAGGACAGGAGCGAGCACAGTACATCTCACGCACTTCATATCATGGCAGAAAATATAAAGCATGCAAAAGAGTAAGATACATGAACTGTAAGAAGATGTACATGAAAACAAGAGATATTTGTAAACTGGAAATATATGCATGATAAGTAAGAACTGTAAGTGACTAGTGATTTAGAGCACAATATGGTTATGTAAACAGGTTAGATTATACAATAAAATGGGACTCCATTATACACGAGGGTACAATGGACATATACAATATTTTATACAATAGGGAATTTGATCGCATAACTATTTCCTACTCACCCTCCCAATCAATACACAAGGATCCAGTCAAGTTATGTTATTGCACACAAAGTATAGTTGCACAAGATGATCATGTGGGCACATGAGAGTACACGATTTCATACGATTTGTACACGAATAACACGAACACAAGGAGTATACAATGCCCATGATAAAGTACACGAACACGAAATACCCGATGTATCCTATAAGGGGATAACATCGCATAAAAGATCCATATAATACTAATCCGTGATAACAAGTATCAGCATCAAGTAATCTAGAGCAAAAATATAAGTCGTGACAAGTATGAAATGATCAGAGAATGTACTCGCCTGTAATTTGAATGTCTGTGAGAATACACTGTCCGAAACGAGGTATCTGAGTCCTATTTAGAGCAATACAAGTCATGATGTATACAAAGGAGTTATAAATAAAGTGTACAATGCATCTACATGATTTTTGGATCAATCTAGGTCAAAGTTAACTCTTGATCAACTCTGGGTCAAACCAAGTCAACATATAGTCAAACTAGGTAAACAACAAGGCTATCTTGGTCAACAGGTCAAACTAAGGCTATCAAGGGCCAATTTGGTCAATGGTCAACTATTGGTCAACTTTAGGGTTTGGTCAACAAGGTCAAACTAGTCTAAGTTAGTCAAATCTAGGTAAACTCTAGGCAAGCTAGCCTATTGTGTTCAATACCAAGTCATTCTAGGTTTTGGGCTAGTCAACTAAAGCCTAAACAATCAATCCTATAGGGTAAACTATACACTAGGTCTATCTATCATTTTACAATGTACAAACCTATAGATACAATACATATTTATATACATACTTGTATACATATCATGTATACATAATTGCATACATATTTATATAAGGTAATATACATACATGTATTTCATTCATACATATTATATAATATACATTACATATCCTACCTACAAGCTGTCATATATGCATACATGCCTATACATGGATATCATACATACAACTTACATTCATAGATGCATACCTACATGCATACATATCATATTTGCATTCATTCAACTGATATATTCATGCATTGCATACCTACATACATATTTATATATATACATATATGCATTATGCATTCATGCCTACATACATATTTACATATATACATATATTCATATATACATTCATACATAGATGTAGGACCGTTGAGCACCTCTAGAGGGGGGGTGAATAGAGTGTGTGTGTGTGCAACAAAAAATAATTACCAATTAAAAATTAAACTATGGCAGTGAAATAAGAGACAGTAAATATAAAGCAACAAGAGATAGAGAATTCAAACTCAGCGACACGGCGATATATACTGGTATCCCTCTGAGAGGACTAATCCAGTCTCGAGTACTCTTGCTCGATGTTAATCCACTATGACACAAGCTTTAACTGAGAGCTTGCAGTCTCTTACAATATCGTGCTTGGTGACAAGTGCACGACCGACTTCACAACACCGTGCTTGGTGACGAGCGCATGAGCAGCTCCACAACAAGAAAAATTGCTGAACTTGGAACGACCTCTTTACAACTCTTGGATTACCAAAAGACTCTAAATCAACTCTGATATTACTGGCTTTTGGCTAAGAGGTGTATAGGTATGATTTGAAAATCTTGGATCGTTTGAAAACACTTGAATAGAAGAGAAGAGAAGATGAAGAGTGAATGAATGATTTGAAATAAAAATTTCTTCTCTATTTATAGGTGTTTTCTGGAACCGAACTCGGACAGAGTTCGGACAGAGTTCGGATGCATATATCTTGCAAAGAGACGTTGCTCGCAGATTTGGAGGCAACAGAAGTTTGAATATAAACTGACCGAACTCGGACCGAACTCGGTTAGGAGTTCTATCAGGAGATTTTTGAAATATTTTATCAGAAATTGTTTTTCAAAGAGATTTTGGAATGTTTTGTAAAATGATATGAGAGTGGTAATGAATAGGCTTTTTAGAATGTGGACTGGGATAATCCTAAGCCAGTATTACCAAAATTGATTTTACAAAATAAATCCTAGACTCAATAAAATGTAAAATACATAATAAAATATAAAATGGGTCATCTCCAGATGTGATGATGTTGATGCTTCGTTGATGCAGTACAACGTCCGTTGAAATTGATTTCATATATCCTGAAATGATTAGCAGCAGTTTGTATATTTTGTGTATTGACTTAAGTGCATGTTGATTATCGAAATCGGGTGTGACCATGGAATGGGCCAACAATCTCCTCCATTTTGATAATTGACAAACTTGAGTCTATACCAAAATATATCTTATAAAATAGAACAAAATACAAGTACCTGAATCAAAAGATGTTTTTGGATTTGCTTTTTGGTATATGTACTCTTTTTCTTCCCCTTTGTCAAATAGTAAATTGACTTGGCTCCTCCGTAATGTGTGAAGCCAACAATAAGACAAAGTAAAAAAAAGTAAAGCAAAAGAGACATAATCACAACATAAAACAATGACTATAGAAATACTAATACTGGAAATAAAGTACTAAAAAATGTCATACTAACAAAGTGCTGAGTACAATAATCAGATAATGTCTAACTAATGAGTTTAGACATGAAAGAAGAAAAAAAAAACTACATCAAAAGCATAGAGATCATCATCTAACAAATATCCACTATCCAAAAAGCTGAACCCGCGTCACATAGTGGGGTCGTCAGCACCAGGAGCCTCTGGAGGAAAGTAGGCTGCAGTGGGGTCGAAGTGCTGGAAGGAAGCCTCATCTGTGAACCGCGGACCCGGAAAGCCTGGGTGAGGCAGGATGGTGATCGGATGGACCAGATCATGGGCTAGGCTGTAGTGGAGGTCAGCAATCCCATTCCTCAACACCTGAGCCTGAGTGATGCGTCGGAACTCCGAATCAAGATAACTTTGATGACGTTGCGCAGATATAGCAACAAAATCATCAAAGCGCTGATAAAAAGTCGGATCAAATCCCGGGGCAGGGGCTGGAGCAGGAGCAGCATGGAGAATCTCAGCGTCAGCAGCTGGAGCAGGCTGAGCTCCAGGAGGCAGAGGTGGAGCAGGAAATCGGCGGGATCTGGTAAGCTCGATAGGAGTGGAGGAGAATGCACAAGTCTGAAGGTCAATCTCAAAATGACGAAAGATAGACGCTAAGTGCATAGGATATACCAGATTCCTTGCTGCATTTCTGCAGTTCAGCATCCAGGACATCATGGTCTTAGGGATAGAGAATGGAATGCCAAAATGAATGTGGTATAAAGCAGAGAGTTCCAAGAAGGTCACTTCATCTGTGGATCCTTTCTTTGGAAGGAGGACAGAGAAAATCATGCGATGAAGTTTATAAAAAGATTGGTTCAAATGCTTTGCATAAACCCTACGAGGAACAGGGTCTGGATGACAAATGAGTTCCCTGAAAGAGGCTAGGGTAACATCAGCAGGGAATTGGACATGGGTAATGTCAACCAATGCTTCACCAAGATCAGAAACATGGAAAAATTTACTGATATCGGTAGCAGAGAATTCTAATTCTTGCCCAGCAACGCAAGAATAGAAGTTTCCGTTAGGTTTTACTTACAGATTGCAGTAAAACATTCGGACAGCATTATCAAAAATATTTTCTGATACCTCAAAAAAATCTCGGTATCCTAAGTGGTCAAAAGTAGGAGCGTATTCAGAAAATATGGTAAAATTGATAAAAGCTCCATTGCAAATCTTGCGACCAAAAAAAGAATCGAACCAAAGATCAGAAAACTCTTTGTCCAAAAACAAAGTAGTGTCATAGTCTTCTGCATCCATTGGTCGTGCTGGACTAAATAGGCTAGCTGGTGTGTAATCAGAAGAGGAGGAGGTACCTTGGGAAGAAGTAGCCCTATGACGTTTAGGAGCCATTTAGACAATAGAAGAGAAAAGGAATACCTTTTTGAGAAAAAGGAGGAAGATGAGAATTTCGAAACGCCCACCAGATCTCTTCGAATCCTTGCTAGGATGGAGGAGAAAGGAATTTTAGGGAGGAATGAGATGTTTCCACGAGTTGGTGTGTGGAAAAACTAGATGAAAGGGTTGAATTTATAGGACCTAGGGCCGGCTGTTCAGTTCTGGAAACATAACAGCGCCGACCGAACTCGGTCCGAATTCGGTCCGAACTCGGTCGGAGTTCGGCCCGAGTTCGGTCACTTGCATTCCCGAGACAATAAATACAGTTCTGGTTGGTTAAAAGTAATTTTTATGACTTTTGACTCTAGTATTTAATAACGAACACTATTTATGGGTTAACTGTAGGGGTTGTCCCAGCTAATGGAGGTTCACCGGGAAACTCTTAAGTACCGCTTCGCTTCGACCGTAGTCGTAGTGACAGACGTACCCTTTTTAGGTTTGTACCCAAAAATAATTTCCGTTAAATAAATTTCAAAGTTGTAAGTCATAAAATTAATTTTAATTACCATATTACATTATGAATCTAAAAATTCAAGTATACCGAGCTCACGCCTCATTATGTTAAAACGGTCTTCAGCCAATGGTTTTGTGAATATGTCTGCTAGTTAATGATCTGAATTCTAAGCAGATATCCTCGTATTATTGATGATCACGAAGAAAATGATTTATTATCTCTATGTGCTTTGTGCGTGAATGACAGATAGGGCTCTTAGTCAGATTAATAGTGCTAGTGTTGTCACAATAAATAGTAACTTTAATGTAGTGCAGATTGTAGTCTTCTAAAGTTTGCTTCATCCACAAAATCTGAGCATAACAACGTCCTGCGGCGATATACTCAGCCTCAGTTGTTGATAATGCTACTGAATTTTGTTTCTTGCTATACCAAGAGACTAAGGCCTTTCCTAGGAAATGACATGTGCCGCTGGTACTTTTACGGTCCACTTTGCATCCTGCAAAATTCGCATCCGAGTAACCTATCAGGTCAAAGGATTTGGTTTTAGGATACCATAAGCCGACTGTAGAAGTTCTTTTGAGGTATCGAAAGATACGCTTAACGGCACTAAGATGTGATTCCTTAGGATTTGCCTGATAACGTGCACAAATGCAAACACTAAACATAATATCAGGACGACTAGCAGTTAAATATAATAAACTACCAATCATACCTTGATACTTACGCTGATCGACAGGTTTGCCACTTTCATCAGTATCAAGCTTTGTAGATGTAGCCATAGGAGTCCCGATTGGCTTTGCATTCTCGAAGTCGTACTTTTTCAGTATGTCCTTCGTGTACTTAGCTTGGTTGATGAATGTTCCATTTGAGTGCTGTTTGATTTGTAGTCCTAGGAAGAAGTTTAGCTCTCCCATCATACTCATCTCAAATTCACTCTGCATACACTTAGCAAAATTTTGACAGAGTTTTTTGTTAGTAGAACCGAATATTATGTCATCTACATAAATTTGCACAAGGAGGATATCATCATTCAAGGATTTTATAAACAAAGTAGTATCAACCTTTCCTTTTGAAAATCCATTATCAAATAAGAAGGCACTTAGGCGTTCATACCAAGCACGAGGTGCTTGTTTGAGTCCGTAAAGGGCTTTTTTAAGCTTGAAGACGTGATCAGATTTTTAAAAATCTTTAAAACCAGGGGTTGTTTCACAAAAACTTTCTCTTTTAAAAATCCATTTAAAATTGCACTTTTTACGTCCATTTGAAATAATTTAAAATTATTAAAATATGTAAATGCACAAAACATGCGGATGGCTTCTAGTCTAGCAACAGGAGCATAGGTCTCATCATAATCAATTCCTTCTTCGTGATTATAACCTTGTGCCACTAGACGTGCTTTGTTGCGTAGAACTTGTCCATCTTCACTGAGTTTATTTCGGAACACCCATTTGGTACCAATTATCGATTGACCAATAGGTTTAGGAACGAGTTCCCAAACTTGGTTTCTCTCAAATTGATTTAGTTTCTCTTGCATGGCATGAATCCAAAACTCATCAGTAAAAGCATCATCTACATTCTTAGGTTCTATTTAAGAAATGAATGCTACATTTGCTGCTATATCAGAATCTTTAAGAGATGAACGTGTACTTACACCTTTAGATACATCACCTATGATGAGTGTTTCTGGATGATCTGGCATGAATTTTAATGATTCATACTTTTGAGTCAGATCTTTCACAAAACTCTTCTCAGTCCTTGCATCTTAGGTTAGATCTTTCCCAGAACTCTTCTCAGTCCTTGCATGTGTATCTTTATCATCACTATCGCTAGATCTGTGACTATTTAACTCATCAAAAGTAACATTAATGGTTTCTTCAACAATCATAGATCTTTTATTGAAAATTCTGTATCCCTTACTCTTAGCAGCATATCCGAGAAATATTCCGTCATCTGCTTTGGAGTCGAACTTTTCCAAGTTATCCTTGGTGTTCAGGATAAAACAGCGACATCCAAAAACTTTAAAGTAAGAACTATTTGGAATTCTTCCAAACCAAAGCTCATATGGTGTTTTCTTCAAGATTGGTCGAATTAACACCCTATTTAAAACATGACAGGTTGTACTAACAGCTTCTGCCCAAAAATATTTAGGAAGATTATACTAATTCAGCATGACTCTAGCCATTTCGCATAGAGTACGATTCTTTCGCTCCACAACACCATTCTGTTGGGGAGTTCTAGGACAAAAAAATTCATGGTAATATCCACTATCATCACAAAACAATTTTGAAATCAGAATTTTCGAATTCGCCACCATGATCACTTCGGATACGAGTAATCGTGAAGCCTTTTTCATTTTGTACCTTTTTACAAAATATCTGAAATTCAAAAATTGTATCACTTTTGTTTGACAAGAAATAAACCTAAGTAAAACGAGAGAAATCATCAACAAGAACAAAAGCGTAGAGCTTACCGCCAAGACTAGCGACTCTACTATGACCAAATAAATCCATGTGAATTAACTGCTGTAGTGTCCCGAAATTCGTGATACATATTTTATACGTGTTCGTATTTCTGACCCGTATTTCTCATTTTCTTTGATTAGTTAGTTGTGGTTTATTTTCATATTTAGCATTGTGGTTTAATTGCCGTTTATTGTTTATGGATTTATTTTGATTAAGTGGAGCTTAGTTTTATTCGGATAGGAGAAGGATTGGGTTGGTTCGGCTTGGCTTGGTTTACTTGGTCCATCATGAACCAAGGTGAACCCCTACCTACCACCCCATCATCATTTATTAACCCCACCCTCTTTCTCTCTCATCATTCACTCTTCTTCTTCCTCACCGTTGCTCTCCACCTACCAAGAGGTTTAGGCAAGTGCAACTTGCTTCTAGAAGGATCTTGATTTTTATTGTTCTATTCTTTTATTTACATGATTATAAACCTTTTTAGAACTTGGAGTTTTTAATTTTGATGGATAGATTCTTCTAGATCTACATTTTAACTTTAAGTTCATGGAGTTTTCTTAGTTCTGATCTACTAAAACTAGTTATTTTCGAAAACTAATAGTTCCATGAGCAAGAGCACGAAATTTTGTGTGAATTTGATTTTTGATTCACCTCATTTCGAGTTAAAATGAAGTTTTTATGGCCAAAACAAGTTTTCTAAATTTTCATGTCGGCTGAAGAATCTGATTCTGGCGTAAAATGAAATTTTATGCAGGGAAGCTAACGTAAAATCAAATTTTACGCAGGAAGGCTTGCGTAAAATAAAATTTTACGCAGGGAACCCTGGAATTGCATAAATTATGCTGGATTGTATCCAGAATATAATATTTTACGCAGGAAACCCTGGAATTGCGTAAATTACGCTGGATTGTATCCAGAATGTAATATTTTACGCAAGGAATCCTGAAATTGCGTAAATTATGCTGGATTGTATCCAGAATGTGAAATTTTACGCTGGAACCCTCCCCTTTAGCATATTTTACGCAGAATTAAATTTTTGGCTTAAAAAGTGTGCAGAATGACTGTTTTTGCCAAGTTAAGCTATTTTCTAGCCAGAATTTCGAAAAACTTAAAACATGAAAGTTTTAGATCTTTGTCTTACCTTTCCGAATATCACTGGATCACCTTAAATTGAGTTCGTATGTGGAAGTTATGTCCCGTCTCCCTGAGCCGTATGATTCCTCCACAACTCTTGCACCCTGTTTATATTTAGTTATTGCATACACGCTTATACCAGATTAATGTTAATTTTAATTAATGACATGACATGATAGTGACCCATCGTGGCGCACTCTTGACAGTAATTTGTCATGATATATATATCTCGAATGCTGTTGCGACGGCTAACATGTCATGACAGAATTGAATGGCCTGGACACCGTGGGTAATTATCTTTGTACAAAATAAACCGGTAATGTTTGCATCATGTCTAGGACAGGGATCCCTGAGTACTACGGTCAGGGATACCTACAGTAATTGACTAAGGCTAATAAACTAGAATAATTCAGTAGACATGAAGAGATTCCCAGCTACAGGCAATCCCGTTATCTGGGCGCATTAGTGGACTTGTAGCCTACCGATGAGTAGGGCACATTTCCAGCACACCGTTGCGTGTTGCATTCTCCATAAACAAAAATTCGACCTGGATAACCGGATGGTCTGCAGGGCTTGTGGCTGTTGGGATAATCTCATTACATCTTGCTAGTAACTAGGCCTGTGATAACCCTAGTTAGTTAAAAGTATCAAGCCGTACTCTTGATTGGCCGTGATTGATTGGATGGAGTTTATCCCAGTTAATCTTGTCCCGATCATGTACAAGATTGTGATACGACATGATTATTAATTCTTGCCTTAACAATAACGATCGGGGGTCCAGTTCTGTTCAGGCGAAGGGTTACAACCCCGGTCCTTGTTTGGTTTAAGGGTTGTAACCTGGCTTCCGGAGCAGTTCTGTGTCCTCTCTTCGTTTATTGTCTTATTGCACCCCATGCCATGCTCGTCATGTTTTACCTTACTTCAACAGCATGATTAATTATTTATACTGGCCTTAACAATAAAGATCAGGGGTCCAGTTCCGTTCAGGCGAAGGGTTAGAATCTCGGTCCTTGTTTGGTTTAAGGGTTGTAACTTGGCTCCCGGAACAGTTCTGTGTCCCTATTCGTTTATTGTCCTCACTGTATCAATAGTATTTGAGACGGATTTCTATTCAGGTGAAGGGTTACAACTCCGGTCCTTGTTTGGTTTAAGGGTTGTGACCTGGCTACTTGAATGGTTTCCTCGTACTCAGTTTACTGTGGTTATCTCTATTATTAGCAATTCTTTATTTATTATCTTTATTATTCTATTATTGATGTGCTGGTTTTAGTTCCTAAGTGAAGCCTCCTTTGTGGCACTTGCTCTTTCTGGGGTCTGACCCAGCTGGTTTTGTATGGCCAGATATCGGAGCAGTCCCAGAGGATCTACCTAACTTCCAGCCAGATGGTGACCACCAGGCGTAACCCTGGCAATGAGTGGGTTTCTTTTTGTCCTCCCACTTTATTGTAAAATTATTCTTTTGAGACGTTTAGCCGACGAGCATGTGTTAGCTCGATTGCACCTTTACTTACTGTCTGCCTATGGGCTGTAACATAATTGACAGATCCTAGGGTTGATCATGTATGATTGAACTCTTGCTAGTCTTGACATTTTGTACGACTAGCTTCATGATCATCCAATATGTAATGTTGGGGATGCCTTACTATTGTATATTTGGTGGTCTTACATCTTGTAACATTTACTTACTTGCTTGTGATTGAGACAATAGGCTTGTTCTTGACCATAGGAGACTGATGGATTGTAGTTAAACCCTCATATATCTAGACAGCCGTGACCGTATAATGAGGTGGATTCTATTTTATTATACGTAGCTGGCTATGTATGCCCCCGCTCTCCAGTATTCTGGTTCTGGGGCGTTATATGGTTTTAGTGGTGGCCCATGTAGGTCTTGTCAATCAAGATATGTGAGGGTTTACCGAATAGATGTCTCAATCAGTACTCGCCCTTGATCTCTGCACGTATCCCCTTGATTCCTGAAATTCTTGTCCTGATCATATGCTTGTAATCGTTGATCTGTCCTGGTCCTTCCTTATTATTCCCATGTCGTCTTCTTCAGTGGCATTGAACCTGGACCTGCCGATCAGCAAGGCAGATCACCTCCCGTGGACCAGCAGCAACTAGAAGATCAGGCCCAGCACTCAGGGGCAGCATCCCGAGTCATGTCTATCGGGGATCCAGAGCCACCAGTTCAGCCAGTTCAGCCTGCAGAGCCTGATGATGGCACTTTGGTAGGTCTCATCAGGACCTTGTTAGCTTTCCAAGATCGTCGAGGTGATGCATTGCACCAGGCAGTGGAAGATGCTCTGAACAGAGGCGATCATCCAAGGAACAGGCAGCGAACAGTTTCAAGCGCTTGAACCCCCATTCTTCGATGGCAGCGAAGATGCTATCGCTGCTGATGCATGGCTCCAGGATACTGAAGTAATTCTAGAGGCAGCCAGAACCCCGGAGGACGAGAAGGTGGCCGTGGTACGTCTACAGTTACTGGATCTTGCCCGCAGCTGGTGGACAGCTCAGGCCGTTGGATTGGTGGCGCCTATTGCTTGGGCAGTATTCCATGAGAAATTACAGACGAAGTACTTCGATGTGGTGGCTTGGTACGATCTACAGACCAAGTTCACCAATCTGAAGTAAGGAGGCAGAACGGTCGACGGGTATGCGGCCGAGTTTTTCAGGCTTAGTCGGTTTGCTTCCACTTTGGTGGCGACCGAGTTTGACAGAGCCCAGCGATTCCAGCAAGGGCTCCATCTCGAGATTTTGTTGGCAGTGGAACAATTTGAGCATCAGACTTTTGATACAGTATTGAGGGTAGCTAGGAGGCACGAGTATACCTCCCACAGGATCGTGGACAGGACCGGAGGTCGGAAGCGATCTCACGGCCAGATGACCCAGTCGACAGCACCAGCCCCGGCAGTCAGGGCTTTGACAATTGGAAATCCGAGGCAGGCGGCCTCAGTGACGTCGGTCACGTCCCCTCCGTAACAGAAGCCGAAGCAGTCTTCCGCAATGGGCTGCACTCATTGTGGGAAGCCAGGACATGTTGTTTCGGAGTGTCGCAAAGCGCAGGGATTATGTTTGGCTTGTGGGGCACCGGACCACAAGATAGGGTCCTGTCCGAATAGGGCCAGTTCATCATCGGCCCAGAATAATCCCTCAGTAAGGGGACCAGCCCCAGTCCAGCAGCAGCAGCAGTACCAGCCTCCGAGGCCATTGCCGCCTCAGGTCTTAGCCTTCTATCTACAGAGACCCCAGCAGTATGCCCAGGTCCAAGCTCAGTTCCAGAATCGGCAGAGAGGTATATGTGTCCTATTGTCTTATTTTTCGCCGTCGTTATACGGGACACATGTCATGTTTCATGTATCCTAATTACAACGGTATATTCCGGCCCGAGCCATGTCCTAGATCATTCGAAAACGGTTATTGATACCAACCTTTTCGTACGAGGAGAGGCCCGTGTCCCTGTTTGACCAAAGAGAGAGACCTTAAGCGCAAGACTATCAGTTTAGTTCGTGTTGCTTGAGTTCATCGCTCTTTGGGAGAGTCAAACGTGGGAGTGTGAGGATGATATCCGATCACGTTATCCCAATCGGTTTGGCTCGTGAGGTGTAATATCTTCTTTATGCCTTGCACTTTGATTCCTTGCTTGCATGTATGATTGTATGAATGATTGGTAGCGTAGATTGCTTGCAATAGTATAGCTGTCCCGACATCTCTAGCCTCTTGATTAAATTTCGAGGACGAAATTCTTTTAAGGTGGGTAGGATGTAGTGTCCCAAAATTCGTGATACGTATTTTATACGTGTTCGTATTTCTGACCCGTATTTCTCATTTTCTTTGATTAGTTAGTTGTGGTTTATTTTCATATTTAGCATTGTGGTTTAATTGTCGTTTATTGTTCATAGATTTATTTTGATTAAGTGGAGCTTAGTTTTATTCGGATAAGAGAAGGATTGGGTTGGTTCGGCTTGGCTTTGTTTACTTGGTCCATCATGAACCAAGGTGAACCCCTACCTACCACCCCATCATCATTTATTAACCCCATCCTCTTTCTCTCTCATCATTCACGCTTCTTCTTCCTCACCGTTGCTCTCCACCTACCAAGAGGTTTAGGCAAGTGCAACTTGCTTCTTGAGGGATCTTGATTTTTATTGTTTTATTCTTTTATTTACATGATTATAAACCTCTTTAGAACTTGGAGTTTTTAATTTTGATGGATAGATTCTTCTAGATCTACATTTTAACTTTGAGTTCATAGAGTTTTCTTGGTTTTGATCTACTAAAACTAGTTATTTTCGAAAACTAATAGTTCCATGAGCAAGAGCACGAAATTTTGTGTGAATTTGGTTTTTTATTCACCTCATTTCGAGTTAAAATGAAGTTTTTATGGCCAAAACAAGTTTTCTAAATTTTCATGTCGGCTAAAGAATCTGGTTCTGGCGTAAAATGAAATTTTACGCAGGGAAGCTAGCATAAAATCAAATTTTACGCAGGAAGGCTTGCGTAAAATGAAATTTTACGCAGGGAACCCTGGAATTGCGTAAATTACGCTGGATTGTATCCAGAATGTAATATTTTACGCAGGGAACCCTGGAATTGCGTAAATTATGCTGGATTGTATCCATAATGTAATATTTTACGCAGGGAACCCTGGAATTGCGTAAATTATGCTGGATTGTATCCAGAATGTGAAATTTTATGCTGGAACCCTCCCCTTTTTCATATTTTACGCAGAATTGAATTTTTGGCTTAAAAGTGTGCAGAATGACTGTTTTTGCCAAGTTAAGCTATTTTCTAGCCAGAATTTCGAAAAACGTAAAACATGAAAGTTTTAGATCTTTGTCTTACCTTTCCGAATATCTCTGGAGCACCTTAAATTGCGTTCGTATGTGGAAGTTATGCCCCGTCTCCCTGAGCCGCATGATTCCTCCACAACTCTTGCACCCTGTTTATATTTAGTTATTGCATACATGCTTATACCAGATTAATGTTAATTTTAATTAATGACATAACATAATAGTGATCCGTCGTTGCGCACTCTTGACAGTAATTTGTCATGATATATATATCTCGAATGCTGTTGCGACGGCTAGCATGTCATGACAGAATTGAATGGCCTGGACACCGTGGGTAATTGTGTTTGTACAAAATAAATCGGTAATGTTTGCATCATGTCTAGGATAGGGATCCCTGAGTACCACGGTCAGGGATACCTACAGTAATTGACTAAGGCTAATAAACTAGAATAATTCAGTAGACATGAAGAGATTTCCAGCTACAAGCAATCCCGTTATCTGACTTGTAGCCACCGACGAGTAGGGCACATTTCCAGCACACCGTTGTGTGTTGTATTCTCCATAAACATAAATTCGACCTTGATAATCGGATGGTCTGCAGGGCTTGTGGCTGTTGGGATAATCTCATTACATCTTGCTAGTAACTAGGCCTGTGATAACCCTAGTTAGTTAAAAGTATCAAGCCGTACTCTTGATTGGCCGTGATTGATTGGATGGAGTTTATCCCAGCTTAATCTTGTCCCGGTCCTATACAAGATTGTGACACGACATGATTATTGATGCTTGTCTTAACAATACGATCGGGGGTCCAGTTCTGTTCAGGCGAAGGGTTACAACCCCGATCCTTGTTTGGTTTAAGGGTTGTAACCTGGCTCCCAGAGCAGTTCTATGTCCTCTCTTCGTTTATTGTCTTATTGCACCCCATGCCATGCTCGTCATATTTTACCTTACTTCAACAGCATGATTAATTATTTATACTGGCCTTAATAATAAAGATCAGGGGTCCAGTTCCGTTCAGGCGAAGGGTTACAATTCTGGTCCTTGTTTGGTTTAAGGGTTGTAACTTGGCTCCCGAAATAGTTCTGTGTCCCTATTCGTTTATTGTCCTCACTGCACCAATAGTATTTGAGACGGGTTTCTATTCAGGTGAAGGGTTACAACTCCGGTCCTTGTTTGGTTTAAGGGTTGTGACCTGGCTACTTGAATGGTTTCCTCGTACTCAGTTTACTGTGGTTATCTCTATTATTAGCAATTCTTTATTTATTATCTTTATTATTATATTATTGATGTGCTGGTTTTAGTTTCTAAGTGAAGCCTCCTTTGTGGCACTTGCTCTTTCTGGGGTCTGACCCAGCTGGTTTTGTATGGCCAGATATCGGAGCAGTCCCAGAGGATCTACCTAACTTCCAGCCAGATGGTGACCACCAGGCGTAACCCTGGCAATGAGTGGGTTTCTTTTTGTCCTTCCACTTTATTGTAAAATTATTCTTTTGAGGCGTTTAGCCGACGAGCATGTGTTAGCTCGATTGCACCTTTACTTACTGTCTGCCTACGGGCTGTAACATGATTGACAGATCCTAGGGTTGATCATGTATGACTGAACTCTTGCTAGTCTTGACATTTTATACGATTAGCTTCATGATCATCCAATATGTAATGTTGGGGACGTCTTACTATTGTATATTTGGTGGTTTACATCTTGTAACATTTACTTACTTGCTTGTGATTGAGACAATAGGCTTGTTCTTGACCATAGAAGACTGATGGATTGCAGTTAAACCCTCATATATCTAGACAGCCGTGACCGTATAATGAGATGGATTCCATTTCATTATACGTAGCTGGCTATGTATGCCCCCGCTCTCCAGTATTCTGGTTCTGTGGCGTTACATGGTTTTAGTGGTGGCCCATGCAGGTCTTGTCAATCAAGATATATGAGGGTTTACCGAATAGATGTCTCAATCAGTACTCGCCCTTGATCTTTACTCGTATCCCCTTGATTCCTGAAATTCTTGTCCTGATCACATGCTTGTAATCGTTGATCTGTCCTGGTCCTTCCTTATTATTCCCATGTCGTCTTCTTCAGTGGCATTGAACCTGGACCTGCCAATCAGCAAGGCGGATCGCCTCCCGTGGACTAGCAGCAACTAGAAGATCAGGTCCAGCACTCAGGGGCAGCATCCCGAGTTATGCCTACCGGGGATCCAGAGCCACCAGTTCAGCCAGTTCAGCCTACAGAGCCTGATGATGGAACTTTGGTAGGTCTCATCAGGACCTTATTAGCTTCCCAAGATCGTCGAGGTGATACATTGCACCAGGCTGTGGAAGATGCTCTGAACAGAGGCGGTCATCCAAGGAACAGTGCAGCAAACAGTTTCAAGCGCCTGAACCCTTCATTCTTCGATGGCAGCGAAGATGCTATCGCTGCTGATGCATGGCTCCAGGATACTGAAGTCATTCTAGAGGCAGCCAGAACCCCGGAGGACGAGAAGGTGGCCGTGGTGCGTCTACAGTTACTGGATCTTGCCCGCAGCTGGTGGACAGCTCAGGCCGTTGGATTGGTGGCGCCTATTGCTTGGGCAGTATTCCATAAGAGATTCCAGACGAGGTACTTCGATGCGGTGGCTCGGTACGATCTACAGACCAAGTTCACCAATCTGAAGCAAGAAGGCAGAACTGTCGACGGGTATGCGGCCGAGTTTTCCAGGCTTAGTCGGTTTGCTCCCACTTTGGTGGCGACCGAGTTTGACAGAGCCCAGCAGTTCCAGCAAGGGCTCCATCTCGAGATTTTGTTGGCAGTGGAACAGTTTGAGCATCAGACTTTTGATGCAGTATTGAGGGCAGTTAGGAGGCACGAGTATACCTCCCACAGGATCGTGGACAGGACCGGAGGTCGGAAGCGATCTCACGGCCAGATGACCCAGTCGACAACACCAGCCCCGGCAGTCAGGGCTTTGACAATTGGAACTCCGAGGCAGGCTGTCTCAGTGACGTCGGTCACGTCCCCTCCGCAACAGAAGTCGAAGCAGTCTTCCGCAATGGGCTGCACTCATTGTGGGAAGCCAGGACACGTTGTTTCGGAGTGTCGCAAAGCGCAGGGATTATGTTTGGCTTGTGGTGCACCGGACCACAAGATAGGGTCCTATCCGAATAGGGCCAGTTCATCATCGGCCCAGAATAATCCCTCAGTAAGGGGACCAGCCCCAGTCCAGCAGCAGCAGCAGTACCAGCCTCCGAGGCCATTGCCGCCTCAGGTCTTAGCCTTCCATCTACAGAGACCCCAGCAGTATGCCCAGGTCCAAGCTCAGATCCAGAATCGACAGAGAGGTATATGTGTCCTATTGTCTTGTTTTCTGCCGTCGTTATACGGGACACATGTCATGTTTCATGTATCCTAATTACAAAGGTATATCCCGGCCTGAGCCATGTCCTAGATCATTCGAAAACGGTTATTGGTACCAACCTTTTCGTATGAGGAGAGGCCCGTGTCCCTGTTTGACCAAAGAGAGAGACCTTAAGCGCAAGACTATCAGTTTAGTTCGTGTTGCTTGAGTTTATCGCTATTTGGGAGAGTCAAACGTGGGAGTGTGAGGATGATATCCGATCACGTCATCCCAATGGCTCGTGAGGTATAATATCTTCTTTATGCCTTGCACTTCGATTCCTTGCTTGCATGTATGATTGTATGAATGATTGGTAGCGTAGATTGCTTGCAATAGTATAGCTGTCCCGACATCTCTAGCCTCTTGATTAAATTCTGAGGACGGATTTCTTTTAAGGTGGGTAGGATGTAGTGCCCCGAAATTCGTGATACGTATTTTATACATGTTCGTATTTCTGACCCGTATTTTTCATTTTCTTTGATTAGTTAGTTGTGGTTTATTTTCATATTTAGCATTGTGGTTTATTGTTCATGGATTTATTTTGATTAAGTGGAGCTTAGTTTTATTCGGATAGGAGAAGGATTGGGTTGGTTCGGCTTGGCTTGGTTTACTTGGTCCATCATGAACCAAGGTGAACCCCTACCTACCACCCCATCATCATTTATTAACCCCACCTTCTTTCTCTCTCATCATTCACTCTTCTTCTTCCTCACCGTTGCTCTCCACCTACCAAGAGGTTTAGGCAAGTGCAACTTGCTTCTTGAGGGATCTTGATTTTAATTGTTCCATTCTTTTATTTACATGATTATAAACATCTTTAGAACTTGGAGTTTTTAATTTTGATGGATAGATTCTTCTAGATCTACATTTTAACTTTGAGTTCATGGAGTTTTCTTAGTTTTGATCTACTAAAACTAGTTATTTTCGAAAACTAATAGTTCCATGAGCAAGAGCATGAAATTTCGTGTGAATTTGGTTTTTGATTCACCTCATTTCGAGTTAAAATAAAGTTTTTATGGCCAAAACAAGTTTTCTAAATTTTCATGTCGGCTGAAGAATCTGGTTCTGGCGTAAAATGAAATTTTACGCAGGGAAGCTAGCGTAAAATCAAATTTTACGCAGGAAGGCTTGCGTAAAATAAAATTTTACGCAGGGAACCCTGGAATTGCATAAATTACGCTGGATTGTATCCAGAATGTAAAATTTTACGCTGGAACCCTTCCCTTTTGCATATTTAACGCAGAATTGAATTTTTGGCTTAAAAAGTGTGCAGAATGACTGTTTTTGCCAAGTTAAGCTATTTTCTAGCCAGAATTTCGAAAAACGTAAAACATGAAAGTTTTAGATCTTTGTCTTACCTTTCCGAATATTTCTGGAGCACCTTAAATTGAGTTCGTATGTGGAAGTTATGCCCCGTCTCCCTGAGCCGCATGATTCCTCCACAACTCTTGCACCCTGTTTATATTTAGTTATTGCATACACGCTTATACCAGATTAATGTTAATTTTAATTAATGACATGACATGATAGTGACCCGTCGTGGCGCACTCTTGACAGTAATTTGTCATGATATATATATCTCGAATGCTGTTGCGACGGCTAGCATGTCATGACAGAATTGAATGGCCTGGACACCGTGGGTAATTGTATTTGTACAAAATAAACCGGTAATGTTTGCATCATGTCTAGGACAGGGATCCCTGAGTACCATGGTCAGGGATACCTACAGTAATTGACTAAGGCTAATAAACTAGAATAATTCAGTAGACATGAAGAGATTCCCAGCTACAGGCAATCCCGTTATCTGGG
The DNA here is from genome assembly GCA_029216955.1 of Iris pallida. Taxonomy (NCBI): domain Eukaryota; kingdom Viridiplantae; phylum Streptophyta; class Magnoliopsida; order Asparagales; family Iridaceae; genus Iris; species Iris pallida. The sequence goes on from JANAVB010020999.1 coordinate 12,410,714, forward strand.
CGCATTAGTGGACTTGTAGCCTACCGATGAGTAGGGCACATTTCCAGCACACCATTGCGTGTTGCATTCTCCATAAACAGAAATTCGACCTGGATAACCGGATGGTCTGCAGGGCTTATGGCTGTTGGGATAATCTCATTACATCTTGCTAGTAACTAGGCCTGTGATAACCCTAATTAGTTAAAAGTATCAAGCCGTACTCTTGATTGGCCGTGATTGATTGGATGGAGTTTATCCCAGCTTAATCTTGTCCCGATCCTGTACAAGATTGTGACACGACATGATTATTGATGCTTGCCTTAACAATAACAATCGGGGGTCCAGTTCTGTTTAGGCGAAGGGTTACAACCCCGGTCCTTGTTTGGTTTAAGGGTTGTGACCTGGCTCCCGGAGCAGTTCTGTGTCCTCTCTTCGTTTATTGTCTTATTGCACCCCGTGCCATGCTCGTCATGTTTTACCTTACTTCAACAGCATGATTAATTATTTATACTGGCCTTAACAATAAAGATCTGGGGTCCAGTTCCGTTCATGCGAAGGGTTACAATCCCGGTCCTTGTTTGGTTTAAGGGTTGTAACTTGGCTTCCGGAACAGTTCTGTGTCCCTATTCGTTTATTGTCCTCACTGTACCAATAGTATTTGAGACGGGTTTCTATTCAGGTGAAGGGTTACAACTCCGGTCCTTATTTGGTTTAAGGGTTGTGACCTGGCTACTTGAATGGTTTCCTCATACTCAGTTTACTGTAGTTATCTCTATTATTAGCAATTCTTTATTTATTATCTTTATTATTCTATTATTGATGTGCTGGTTTTAGTTCCTAAGTGAAGCCTCATTTGTGGCACTTGTTCTTTCTGGGGTCTGACCTAGCTGGTTTTGTATGGCCAGATATCGGAGCAGTCCCAGAGGATCTACCTAACTTCCAGCCAGATGGTGACCACCAGGCGTAACCCTGGCAATGAGTAGATTTCTTTTTGTCCTCCCACTTTATTGTAAAATTATTCTTTTGAGGCGTTTAGCCGACGAGCATGTGTTAGCTCGATTGCACCTTTACTTACTATCTGCCTACGGGCTGTAACATGATTGACAGATCATAGGGTTGATCATGTATGACTGAACTCTTGCTAATCTTGACATTTTGTACGACTAGCTTCATGATCATCCAATATGTAATGTTGGGGACGTCTTACTATTGTATATTTGGTGGTCTTACATCTTATAACATTTACTTACTTGCTTGTGATTGAGACAATAGGCTTGTTCTTGACCATAGGAGACTGATGGATTGTAGTTAAACCCTCATATATCTAGACAGCCGTGACCGTATAATGAGGTGGATTCTATTTTATTATACGTAGCTGGCTATGTATGCCCCCGCTCTCCAGTATTCTGGTTCTGGGGCGTTACAACTGCAAAGGTCTAGAAGTACTTACAGCGCTGATGGATTTAAAAGTAGACCTATGTGCTTTGTTCTTTTCACAGTCAGCACATACCATATCTCTCTTTAATAGAATCTCAGAAAGTCCTCTTACCAACTTCTTTGTACTTAGTCGTGAGATAGTATCCATATTTGCATGTCCTAGTCTCATGTGCCATAGCCAGCTTTCATCTTGATTGGCTACTAGGCACCTACCTGCATTATTAGTATTCTCCAAAAAAAAAACATAAATATTGTCTTCTCTGATCCCTTTATATATGGGATCACCAGATGACAAATCATATATGGTACATTTATCTTTCACAAAATTGATACCATAACCATTATCTGCCAAATGACTTATGCTTAATAGGTTATGTTTCAATTCTGTTACTAGACAAACATCCTTTATTACAGGATAGAGAGAAATACCTACAGTACCATTACCAATTATTTCACCTCTCAAATTATTTTCGAAGGAGACATATCCTTCTTTTTTCATCGATAGCATAGCGAATAAAGATGCATCACCAGTCATGTGTCGCGAACATCCGCTATCGAGGATCCATTTGCCTCTAGCATGAGAGGGTTGAGGGTCCACCTACAAGACAAGTAGATGAATCCTTTGGTACCCATTTTCTGAAGGGTCCATCCTGATTAGCTTTAGTCTCCAGATTAAAGTGTGATTGTCAACAAGCTTTCTTGTTAACAATACTGTGATATGTGTCCATACGTGCCATAGTAAGTGTAAGTAAGTTTGGAACCAGATGTGGTCACAACTGTGTTTACATGCTTGTTTGGTTTGGAGAACCTATAAGTGAAGGCATGATGATATTCGTGTTTCTTCTGTGCTTTCTTATTCTTAGTCCTCTTAGGTGTATACTTGGCATTAGGACTAATTTTAGGCTGTGTCACAGGTATTTCCTGTTTGCCTAACTTGATTTCTAACTTTTTAGAAATCGCAATAGACTCTTCATATCTAGCAGTCATATCTGAGAGTCTTTGTTCTGTTACTAGGTTCTTCTTCTTCTCTATGTCATATAGTTCTTGCATCTTGACATAGTCTCTTTCTTTCTTTTCAATTTTGAGGATAGCCTTATGATAGTCTACCTTGAGTTTGGCTATCTCTTCCGTGTTACCGGTAGTAGACGTCTCTCTAATATCTTCAATAAGATTGGACAGTCTAGCTAACTCGATTGTGTATGCCTTAATCTCTTTTCGAGATTGCTTATACTTGTCGAGCACAGTTTTGTGATCTTCAAGTAATTCGCTAAAGGCATTTTCTAATTCATCGAAAGTAAAATCATCATATAAAGGGTTTGAAGATACCTTATCAAATGCCATAAGACATACATTTGCATTGCCGCAGGGTCTATCCTCTTCTTCTGTATCACTGGTATCACTTTCATGCCAGATACTTGTGTTGGCATACTTTCGACCGATTGTTGCTTTTCTGTTTGATCTTGATCTGTCATATGGACTGCTTTTCTTTGAAGTTGGACAGTCCTTCTTCATGTGCCCTGTCTTCTTGCATCCAAAGCAAATGGTTTCATCTTCATTGCTTTCTTGGACATCTCTTTTCCTTCTGCTTGATTTCTCAAACTTTAGGAATCTTTGAAAGTTCTTCACAAGTAGGGCTTGTTCATCACCACTTGATGATTCTTCATCAGAATCATTGTATGTTGATTTTCTTGCTTGAGCTTTAAAGGCAATAGATTTTTCTTTTGACGTTGCTTCTTCAAACTCTTGCAAATCAAGTTCATGGGTCATCAGCTTCTCCATCAGTGTTTTCAAGGACATAGTGGTGAGATCGTTTCCTTCAATAATTATTGTGGCTTTTGGATTCCAGTTCTTGGTTAGAGCCCGCAGCACTTTTCTAATCTTCTCATGATTGCTGTAATTCTTGCCAAGAGATTGCAGAGGATTAGTTATATCAAGGAAACGAGTAAACATCTGTGTAATTGACTCACCGGGTTTCATCTTAAAAGATTCATATTCCTGAGTCAGTCTACTAATTTTGGATTCCTTCACTTGGGAAGTATCTTCATGAGTTACCTCAAGAAGTTTCCAAATTTCGTGAGACGTCTTACAGGTTGAAACTCTGTTGAACTCCGTTTTATCAATTGCACAGAATAGTGCGTTGATGGCACGAGCATCTAGACTAGCCTTAGCTTTTTCAGCTTCAGTATATTTGTCATGAGGCTTGTCTACAAGCTGGCCTTCAACCACTGTGGGTGCTGGTTTCTTATAACCATCAATGACTATAGACCAAAGATCAAAGTCAAGAGACTTTAGAAAGAAAGTCATTCGTGTTTTCCAATAGGTATAATTTGTTCCATCAAATAGGGGAGGTCTATTTGTGGATTGCCCTTCACCGTTGAATATTGATTTCACGGCTGCCATATATACTCTCTAAGGTTTGTTATATAAGAATATAACCTGCTTTGATACCAATTGTAGGACCGTTGAGCACCTCTAGAGGGGGTGAATAGAGTGTGTGTGTGCAGCGAAAAATAATCACCAATTAAAAATTAAACTATAGCAGTGAAATAAGAGACAATAAATATAAAGCAGCAAGAGATAGAGAATTCAAACTCAGCGACACGGCGATATATACTGGTATCCCTCTGAGAGGACTAATCCAGTCTCGAGTACTCTTGCTCGATGTTAATCCACTATGGCACAAGCTTTAACTGAGAGCTTGCAGTCTCTTACAACACCGTGCTTGGTGACAAGTGCACGACCGACTTCACAACACCGTGCTTGGTGACGAGCGCACGACCAGCTCCACAACAAGAAAAATTGCTGAACTTGGAACGACCTTTTTACAACTCTTGGATTACCAAAAGACTCTAAATCAACTCTGATATTACTGGCTTTTGGCTAAGAGGTGTATAGGTATGATTTGAAAATCTTGGATCGTTTGAAAACACTTGAATAGAAGAGAAGAGAAGAGAAGATGAAAAGTGAATGAATGATTTGAAATAAAAAGTTCTTCTCTATTTATAGGTGTTTTCTGGAACCGAACTCGGACAGAGTTCGGACAGAGTTCGGATGCATATATCTTGCAAAGAGACGTTGCTCGCAGATTTGGAGGCAACAGAAGTTTGAATATAAACTGACCGAACTCGGACAGAGTTTGGGCCGAACTCGGTTAGGAGTTCTGTCAGAAGATTTTCGAAATATTTTATCAGAAATTATTTTTCAAAGAGATTTTAGAATGTTTTGTAAAATGATATGAGAGTGGTAATGAATATGCTTTTTAGAATGTGGACTGGGATAATCCTAAGCCAGTATTACGAAAACTGATTTTACAAAATAAATCCTAGACTCAATAAAATGTAAAATACAGAATAAAATATAAAATGAGTCATCTCCAGATGTGATGATGTTGATGCTTCGTTGATGCAGTACAACGTCCGTTGAAATTTATTTCATATATCCTGAAATGATTAGCAGCAGTTTGTATATTTTGTGTATTGACTTTAGTGCATGTTGATTATCGAAATCGGGTGTGACCATGGAATGGGCCAACAATAGAGAGAGGGTTAAGGGGGGTATACATGTGTGTGTATAGTGGATCATGAGTGGAAATTGAGAGGGGGACTGATTTCAGTTTTAAATCAACATGTAAACTCAAAGCCTATAATCAAGTCTCAGTTTCATATTGTTCTCAAGTTTTCAGTTAACTTCTAAACTTATTTAAACTATGTAATCTCTCAGGTTTCATTTAAATACAGTTTTTAGTATCCCAATTATCCATTCACAGTCCAATTCAACCCACATCTCGGTTTACCTATAACAGTCTCACATATAGTGTAAAACTCCATTTCAGTAAAGTCAATCTCAGTTTCAACATAGGGAGATTAATTCTCAGGTTTTTTTATATTCATTCACAGGTTTCTACAGTTTACAGTTTGTTACCATTGAACGATTCATTTCAAACCCAAAGCCTATAACCCAATCTAACATGCATTTCAATTCAGTTTTCACATCAATTAAACCCTGAACCATCATACCAATCAATCAAACCCCAATCTCAGTTCTCTCAAAACCTGAGAATCAATATGGAAACCCAAACAATCATGGAAGCAATTTCGAACATAACTTAAACCCAAACTCAATTTTAGTTTAAACAGTAATGAAGTTCACAGGTTTACATTCTCAGGTTATACCAACTTAAAATTCAGATAAATCAGCTTAGGTATCAGTGATTTGAAATCAGGAAACCTTGGTTATCATTCAAACTCAAACATTCGAATGAACCCAACGAAAACTCAAATCCTACACTTTAGTGTACATGTAAGAGAACTAGAAATATGAAATCAAAATCATAATTTGCGATCAAAAATCCTAAACTCAGGTTATCAAACCCGAACTCTGTAAATAGTATCAGCCAAAAATTCGAAATCCTTAAAATGAAACCAAATCCTTTAAAAACCCATAAACAGGTGCATACTGGTGTTCTCCATATGTGGACGTGTCAGGGGGTTAACTTCGTGTCCAAAAACTGGACACGAACGTGTCCTAACAAAGAGAACACACACAGACACGCGTTGTACAGCGCATCATCGTGCGGGCATGCCAGTGTCTCGTGGACACGACACAAGCCATAAGACCTCTCGTGCTCAGAGACATGTGTAGCCCAGGCATAGGGCTACACACACATCACCCTGAATTGTGTCTTCGTGGTGACAGGACACGACACGAAGTACGTGTCAGTGTGAATTTTCTATACGTGCACAGTATGTGTAAAGTCAGTGCATACGTGTTTTCATGTCCGACACGACACAAGGTCATGCGAGACTTGGGGGTGACCTGTCAGTCACTGCTCCAAGGTACACACTAAGTTTCGTGTGTCGAAACGTCGTGTCCAGAGAGAACTAAGACACGAGTAGCAGGATAAAGTGCATGGGCTCATGCTGCGTGTGTGCCTGTCCAATTTTGACACAAAAATGACACAATCTTTGACTCAGTCGAATAGATTTGGAATCTACACACCAAGGGCTACACAACTGTCACGACCTGCACCCGTTTTTTTTTATGGATACGAGACGTGTCCAAGCCAGCCTACGCCGCAGTGTCGGTGGTAGAACACTGTCACGGCCATGAAGATCAAAATCACAAATAATGCTCATTCATATAATTAATTTAACTTACAATGAATCACAAGTTTTACATTTGTAGAAAAATATAAACTTGTACAAATAAAAGAATGACTACAACTCAACTATCGAGCTAGTCTCTAGGCTTTTGTCTGCAAGTATTCCCGTCACTCCCCAAGCTAAGTGAATCCACGGCTAACCTGAAAATGTTGGTTTCCAGTCAGGAATGGAACGAGCACAATTCACTGAATGCAATTTCAAATAAAGAAAATGACTATAAGACAAAGGTTAGACATCAATCATGAGTTTTGAAAATAATAGTAAGGCCGTAAGAAAAATCAATAGTAATAAATAGACCAATATACTTTCCCACCTTTAGAAGTACCTTTGATATGTGATCAGTCTGGGGTACTACACCGCACGGTCGACGAGGTCTACTTGCATAAAAAGTAAGCACGGTCTACAATGTCTACTTGCAGAAAATAAACACGGGCTACACTACTTGCAGAAAATAAACACGGGCTACACTACTTGCAGAAAATAAATACGGGCTACACTACTTGCAAAAAATAAACACGGGCTATACTACTTGCAGAAAATAAACACGGGCTACACTACTTGCAGAAAATAAACACGGGCTACAATGTCTAACACGGGCTATGGTCAGATCACATATCTTTGGTACTTCTCATTCCTGACTCAACAATTTATACTAGAAAATAATCACATAACCAATGGCCAATCAATGAAATATAGTGAAAATCAATATCGAAATGCAGACAATAAATTGTACTCGCATGTGGTCCTCTGCTGGTGAAACCGACAGTCTGAACTACTCAATGTGCCACAATAGTTAAAACCCGTACAACAGTCCTCGGAAGCTGAAATAAACATTACCAATGATCTCAGAATAGTCAAATTAGCTAGGATTGCCTGTCCTTAAGTCCACTTCTGGACACAGGGGCAAAACGGTAATTTCGGGCAAAAATGATGTCCGCCGTTGGATCCGCTTTGCACCGAAAAATGTGCCAGAGTCAATGGTCTCTAAAGTCGTCAAACTACATGTCTACGGATCCATTTTTTCGATACGAACCCAACCGTATGTCCAGAGTTGGATTCCGACGGGCCGTGCACAAAATCGCCCGTTGAGTAGAACCGCGGGGCCCACAAAACGGTGATTTTATCAACAGTCTCAGAATCGGACCAAACTTGGCAAATAGGACCAAAAAAACGATACGGTCCTGCTGGCGTAAGTTTCGTCTTGATCTGATGAACGTGCACAAAGTAATTGGAGAATTTGCAAAGTGCTCGACGGATACGCATCAAATTCGTCACGCACACGCGACCAATTTGAATTTCGTCAAAGCCCACACGACCACGAAGCCGTTACGCAGCTTTCGATGCTTACGGTGCACGACCACGTCGTCCGGTTTGGCGGGACGCACGCCGTGTGGAGCGTTTCTATGTTTTCTATATTTTTGAAAAAATAGGTTTTTGTTGAACTTTGGGATTCGATTTCTCGACGCGTAGTCGACGATTTCTGGATCCACAAAAAGGACTGTGAAGCCCTATATGTTATCTAAAAATTTTGTTCAAATAGATTTCTGAAAAAGTTCATGGGTTAACGGCAATTCGCCTCCCAACTTGGGAGTTTGGACTGATTCGTGCTCTGTTTGTAAGCAGGTTTTTTCCGAGTTTTGGCACTCGATTTACCACGCGTACAACGCGAATTAATTCAGACTTTTTTGAAGGAGATTAAAGAGGGTAAGGTTGTGCTCGTACCAGAGTTTGTAGCTCGCAAATCCATCCATTATACGCGACGAATCGTCGCTGTAAAAGTAGACCCCTCGCAGCGAACTGCTGTCGTTTCTTCCTGTGCCTCGCACGCGCGCGCACCATTTCGGCACGGTCGTGGCCGCGCGCGGTGATGGCGCCGGCGGCGGGTGACCGCCCAGGGGTCGGGGTAGACTGGGGCGGCGCTGGGCTGAGATGAGTGCGACGATGGTTAGGGTTTTTTGTTCGATGAAAACCTCTCTCTCACGTATTTAAGTACTGCGGTTGACGAAGACATGGTGAGGTCGGGTTTTGCTCTCGGCCTGGGGTATTTTGTTGGTGGGCTTGGAGTTGTTTTGATTAGTTAGGCTTTAGGCTGAGTTGCTACTACTCGGTTTCAGGGTGTGGGGGAACTTATGGTCTGCGGGCCACTGATTGGCCGGCTGGGATTTAATTGGGTTTAAGGTTGGTTTTTATTTCTTTGCTCAATCAATAGTTTTGTATAAATGGCTTACATGGTTGGCCATGTTACACGTGACCCATTTGAAGTGGGGTGTGCACGTGAAGCTTATAGCTGATGGCAATCAACTAGAACTTTGCCTAAGCTGATGCATGGTTGCACGCATGCATGTTGTTGTTGCAGCAACATGCAACAAATATATATCGAATTGAATTGAATTCCAATTCAATTCAATTCAAACATTCATTTCATTTCAATTCAATTCAATACTATACTATATAATCATAATAATAATAGAGGCCACCACCATTTGCACTTGTTGCTTTAGGCAGTGGTACAAGTCATATTTGGAGGGCAGAGTGTTGTTGTGTACATATTTCTCTTTTCTTTCCTTGTGAAAGTGACAACACTCCTGTTAGCTGGTAGGATTTGGGCCAACTCAAACAGATTGTACCGGGTTCAGTTGTTTAGAGCCGGGTCTGGGCTTTTCTATTTTCTCCTCTTATTTACCACTAATATATATACATATATATATACATATTCATGATATATATACACCTACGTATACATTTATATATACGTCCTTATTTATATAAATACACACACACATATATAATTATATATTTTATTTATACATATTTAATATATTTAGAATTTACCCATACAGAATTTACATATATCTATGTATATTTACTTATTATATGAATATGTGTATTTCCATACACATACACAATTAGTACATATATATTTTTTATATATACATGCACATACACATATATATAATTTATATACGCATAAATATAAACCACATTATAAAATTAAATATGATAATTATTAAAAATCTAAAAATTACCATTTAATTAAAATAAGTAAAATAGATTATTTTAAAATTCCGGGAAGGGGAGCTACAAATATACCCACCTTAAAATAATTTCGTCCTCGAAATTCTAATTTATAACTATTCCTTAAATTCAAAGGAAATATACCATTTCTTTAATCTCTTCGAATTTTTTTTTAATTCCTCAAAACAGTTTATATCCTCCTCCTAACCATTTTGTAACTATGAAACTCCGAGGACTTCTACCCACCTTTGGTCACACTACTCTCTCAACTCTATGTCACTAAAACTTTATAATCCTCCACTACTTGCTAAAATTTCTACAAATAGAGATCTACTGCTTATGACCTCTATAATCCTTCTCTATCTATCAAACAACCCAAAATCTGACAAGCAACAAATTTACACAAGCAGCTAAAAATTATTGCTAAATTCTAATAAGCGTGACCATTCGTCACTCTACAATGGGGAGGACAGGAAGATAAGAAAAAATAATCGAGGGAGGATAAGAAGTTTCTAGATCGGTAGGGAGTATCCAATGATACAGACAGAAGGAAAGTTTATGAACCACTGCCTTATTCGCTAGGTCGGGCTACTATAGTTCAGTCACTTGCTATGTCGAAGAACCCTTCGTTACTTAGAGTGGCCTGCCATCCGTGCAATACGGAAGTCTCGTTCTCGAAATTCCAATTCAAACAAGGTTCCATAACAGAACGGAATTGAGAAGTCAAGATTGTGGTCTTAATGAGTTCTCTACCTGGACATCAGTCGTTAGTTGGATGAACATTGGATTCCAATGTATATGGACTAGAAAAGATCCCAAGATAAGCCTATTACTACTAGGTTAGGATAACCTAGAATAGGTTTTTCCCCAAGTGGTTGAGCTATTTATCAGGCAGGTTGGTTAGCTAGGTCCCTAAAGTCCAAAAATGCGCCTTCAGTGACTTTTGTATTACGTGGCACGAGAAGACACCATTGAGTGGCACACTAGTGACATTTGCGCAGGGGCTCGAGTCGATCACAACCATAAATTGGGTTGAAGGATTCGAGTCGAAGTTGAGTCCCTAATCATAATCGAGAAGTTTACCGGTACCATGGTAAGGGTTATAGTTAGTCCTTTCTACCTGAAAATCGTACCATAAAAATAGAGTACAAGAGGACGTGTTGAGTGGAACATGATATACCTAGATGAAGGTGGACTCATCTAGATCTTACATATGAAAGTGGTTGGGAGATAACAACTGGTCTCGTGCTCTGAATATTAATGACACGGCCGGGGACACAAAATGAACTAAATGAGAAGTGGGAGTCCAAAGGCACTAATCATCACCCCAGTAGAAAATTATTCTAGTCAATCGTAATCTTCATATACTCCCAAAAATTTAGGAGGCTTACAGTCTACCCACCTTAAAATAGGACATGGTCTTAGGAATAATGAGGTCAAAAGAATTTCAAAGTCCGATACTGTACCTCGACTCTTGTTGATAAAGAGAGGCGGCGTAACGGGATACGGTTGATATAAGTCAAGTCAAGGGTCGTTCCTCAAGAGTTTGAAACGAGTGCGTGTGTAATGACACATGGTCGATAAAATAGAATGACCTACTCGTCCACAGTATACATGAGTTGTCGACGGGGTAACCAACTCTAAGGTACATCATATGAAAGATTTCTAACAACTGAGTCGTGAATTTATATTGGGGTCAAACCTGTCGGACTAGTATCACAAGGGTTCTAGTTGAAGCAAGCTTCAACAAAAGATTAGAGGCTCACAATATTTGGTCTCTGGAGAATAGGTAGTCTCCTAGGTTGGCATTCCGACTAAGGGTAAAACCCTCATCATTCTTAAATTCAGATGGCTTGAAAGTCCCGATAACAGTTTGACGGTTGATGGAAGAACGAGTAACTCAATCACATGACTGGCCGATGGTAGCTACACTTGTGCCTACCATGATCATAGCCATGGGAATACTCTGTATCTTTCTACCAATTATGAGCTTCTGTCTTTCCAAATTAGTGAAAGACAAAAAAAACAATAAAGAGTTCAAGAAAGATGTTACTGAATACAATCACGTGATTCAAGGCGAACGTATAATTCAAGAGAAATTTTCAAGCATTCGCGGATGAGATCATAGATATCTCGATATCTCAATCCACGTAGGATAATTAAATAAAGTGCGAACCAAATGCATCATGGTTGATCAGACCATAATACTGATTCTGATTAGACAATGTGTTAGTGGACGTCCCCAATAAACATATGTCTTGGATCAAGCTCGATAAAAGAGTGAGCTTGCAAAACTAGGCTGTTATAAAACATTGGTCAAAATAGACAAATTACAAGTACGTGAGATTTTTGAAAAGAGGCACAAGTAGTTCGAGTTTAGAGAGAATCAAAACTTCACCTGGTGTTCTTGCTTCTATAGACATCCCACTATCCTCTTATCCTTAAGGCCTTGGTCGACTAATGGTTTATGGACTTCTGAATTAATATTCTAGGTAAACCTATTAGTGTCAGTCAATTTCCTCGCCAATACGTCATAAGGACTACGGAAGGCTAGGCCGGGAGACATGTTATCCAACTTACAAAACTTCCACTAATATTGGCCTTGGATCTTATGGGACATACATGGAATTGTTCTATCCTCTATAGTACCTTAAACTTGTAATCACGTCTGAAATCATTTCACCGAGGATTATGCCTCGTCCGTTTACTCGGGCGATGGTAAAACTCTTGGTTCTGTGATTCAGATGTGATATGCTATCAGATACTCTACCTTATCTCGACACCTGGTTAACTATGATCAAAGAGGACCACTAGCCATAGTTTTAGGAATATTCTATAACCTATAATTTCCTTAAAAATTTCAACTCTAGGGTCGTGTCTCGCCAGTGCGCTGCTGGCTGCAGTGAGTCCATAGTCTCCATAATTCAAATAAATGGCGACAGTGCGCTGCTGTCCTGCCATTATAAGTTAACTACATCCCTTTAACTAAAGTATGTAAAAATTCCTGGGCTTCTAGGGATTCAAACGAGTCGACTATGTAATAAGGCGTAAATATTTGTCCTATCAGTCGCAATCTGTAAATAAAAGATTTAATCATGGAGGAAAGAACTGGAGACAAAAGGATTACAAACATTCTAGTATCTATTCCATGTGTATTCAAACCTTTGGGAAAAACTTTGAATCATAACTAACTTGAGGTTTATCTATGGATAACATAAAATAATAACTCTTAGGACAAAAATAGGAACTGAATAGGCAATTTGACTAAGATGTGCGGATGATATCTAAGAGGCAAAGAGAAGGAATTAATCAATTTATCAGGGTTAGATTATTAATACTAGGAAGCCATGTCTCACCAAGTGAATAATCTATCCATATGGATCTTATCGTCATATCAAGAGTAATAGTGTACCTATAAGGATCTGACACTCTATCAAAATTAATAACACCTTATCTACATTGCATGGCCTAGACTACCCATCGGTAAATTTGTATAAAGGACTCCTAGTCCTAGTCATTCTCGTAAATTAATTAATTTCTAATTCGTGAATGAGCATTTCTGTTCGCAAGCTCGCAATAGTACGACTAGCTTAAGTACTATCACGAGTTCGCATGATTTGCGAAGACTGGCCTGCATGGGCCACCACAAAACTTGTCACGACCCGCACCCTTTTTTTTTTTTTACGGATACGAGACGTGTCCAAGCCAGCCTACGTCGCAGTGTCGGCGGTAGAACGCTGTCACGGCCATGAAGATCAAAATCACAAATAATGCTCATTCACATAATTAATTTAACTTACAATGAATCACAAGTTTTACATTTGTAGAAAAATATAAACTTGTACAAATAAAAGAATGACTACAACTCAACTATCTAGCTAGTCTCTAGGCTTTTGTCTGCAAGTATTTTCGTCACTCCCCAAGCTAAGTGAATCCACGGCTAACCTGAAAATGTTGTTTCCAGTCAGGAATAGAACGAGCACAATTCACTGAATGTAATTTCAAATAAAGAAAATGACTATAAACAAAGGTTAGACATCATCATGAGTTTTGAAAATAATAGTAAGGCCGTAAGAAAAATCAATAGTAATAAATAGACCAATATACTTTCCCACCGTTAGAAGTACCTTTGATATGTGATCAGTCTGGGGTACTACACCGCACGGTCTACGAGATCTACTTGCATGAAAAGTAAGCGGTCTACAATGTCTACTTGCAGAAAATAAACACGGGCTACACTACTTGCAGAAAATAAACACGGGCTACACTACTTGCAGAAAATAAACACGGGCTACACTACTTGCAAAAATCTTGCAGAAAATAAATACGGGCTACACTACTTGCAGAAAATAAACACGGGCTACAATGTCTAACACGGGCTATGGTCACATATCTTTGGTACTTCTCATTCCCGACTCAACAATTTATACTAGAAAATAATCACATAACCAATGGCCAATCAATGAAATATAGTGAAAAATATCGAAATGCAGAAAATAAACTGTACTCGTATGTGGTCCTCTGCTGGTGAAACCGACAGTCTGAACTACTCAATGTACCACAATAGTCAAACCCGTACAACAGTCCCCGAAAGCTGAAATAAACATTACCAATGATCTCAGAATAGTCAAATTAGCCAGGATTGCCTGTCCTTAAGTCCACTTCTGGACACAGGGGCAAAACGATAATTTCGGGCAAAAACGATGTTCGCCGTTGGATCCGCTTTATACCGAAAAGCGTGCCAGAGTCAATAGTCTCTAAAGTCGTCAAACTATATGTCTACGGATCCAGTTTTCCGATACGAACCCAACCGTATGTCCAGAGTTGGATTCCGGCGGACCGTGCACAAAATCGCCCGTTGAGTGGAACCACGGGGCCCGCAAAACGGTGATTTTATCAACAGTCTCAGAATCGGACCAAACTTGGCATACAGGACCAAAAAAATGATACAGTCCTGCTGGCGCAAGTTTCGTCTTGATCTGATGAACGTGCACAAAGTAATTAGAGAATTTGCAAAGTGCATGATACGGTGAATTTCGACGGATACGTATCAAATTCGTCGCGCACACCGCGACCAATTTGAATTCCGTCAAAGCCCACACGACCACGAAGCCGTTACGCAGCTTTCGATGCTTATGGTATGCGACCACGTCGTCCGGTTTGGCGGGACGCACTCCGTGTGGAGCATTTTCTATGTTTTCTATATTTTTGAAAAAACAGGTTTTTGTTGAACTTTGGGATTCGATTTCTCGACGCGTAGTCGATGATTTCTGGATCCACAAAAGGACTGTGAAGCCCTATATGTTATCTAAAAATTTTGTTCAAATAGATTTCTGAAAAAGTTCATGGGTTAACGGCAATTTGCCTCCCAACTTGGGAGTTTGGACTGATTCGTGCTCTGTTTGTAAGCAGGTTTTTCCGAGTTTTGGCACTCGATTTACCACGCGTACAACGCGAATTAATTCAGACTTTTTGAAGGAGATTAAAGAGGGTAAGCTTGTGCTCGTACCAGAGTTTGTAGCTCGTAAATCCATCCATTATACGTGACGAATCGTCGCTGTAAAAGTAGACCCTCGCAGCGAACTGCTGTCGTTTCTTCCTGTGCCTCGCACGCGCGTGCACCATTTTCGTACGGCCCGTGGCCGCGCGCAGCGATGGCGCCGACGGCGGGTGACCGCCTAAGGGTCGGGGTAGGCTGGGGCGGCGCTGGGCTGAGATGAGTGCGACGATGGTTAGGGTTTTTTGTTCGATGAAAACCTCTCTCTCACGTATTTAAGTACTGCGGTTGACGAAGACATGGTGAGGTCGGGTTTTGCTCTCGGCCTGGTATTTTGTTGGTGGGCTTGGAGTTGTTTTGATTAGTTAGGCTTTAGGCTGAGTTGCTACTACTCGGTTTCAGGGTGTGGGGGAACTTAAGGGTCTGCGGGCCACTGATTGGCCGGCTGGGATTTAATTGGGTTTAAGGTTGGTTTTTATTTCTTTGCTCAATCAATAGTTTTTGTATAAATGGCTTACATGGTTGGCCATGTTACACGTGACCCATTTGAAGTGGGGTGGGCACGTGAAGCTTATAGCTGATGGCAATCACTACAACTTTGCCTAAGCTGATGCATGGTTGCACGCATGCATGTTGTTGTTGCAGCAACATGCAACAAATATATATCGAATTGAATTGAATTGAATTCCAATTCAATTCAATTCAAACATTCATTTCATTTTATTTCAATTCAATACTATACTATAATCATAATAATAACAGAGGCCACCACCATTTGCACTTGTTGCTTTAGGCAGTGGTACAAGTCATATTTGGAGGGCAGAGTGTTGTTGTGTACATATTTCTCTTTTCGTTTCCTTGTGAAAGTGACAACACTCCTGTTAGCTGGTAGGATTTGGGCCAACTCAAGAGATTGCAACCGGGTTCAGTTGTTTAGGGCCGGTCTGGGCTTTTCTATTTTCTCCTCTTATTTATCACTAATATATATACATAATATATAATATCATATTCATATATATATACACCTACGTATACATTTATATATACGTCCTTATTTATATAAATACACACACGTATATAATTATATTTTATTTATACATATTTATATATTTAGAATTTATCCATACAGAATTTACATATATTTGTATTTACTTATTATATGAATATGTGTATTTCCATACACATACACAATTAGTACATATATTATTTTATATATACATGCACATACACATATATATAATTTATATACGCATAAATATAACCACATTATAACAATTAAATGTGATAATTATTACAAATCTAAAAATTACCATTTAATTAAAATAAGTAAAATAGATTATTTCAAAATTCCGTGTGTGCCTGTCCAATTTTGACGCAAAAATGACACAATCTTTGACTCAGTCGAATAGATTTGGAATCTACACACCAAGGGCTACACAACCATGTATTTAGTTTTGGAAATTACTAAAATAATTTTCTATGTGGCATTTTATCGAACACTCTTTTAAAAGCACCAATACGTGTCCGATACGGACACGAAATGGACACGAATTCCTACCAAACTTGGGCTACACCTAGGGAAACCCTAAATGAATGCATCTATGGAAAGAAACTGAAATTTAAATAGGTTTTAGGGTAATTACCTATCGAGGGTGAAACCTCAATGAAAATGAACAAGGGAATGTATCCTTCTCCAATTGAATGATCAATTCACTCTGAAACCTTGCTAGCTAGCCTCCCTTAGCACCCTCTACTATTGGGATGATGCAATTGATTAGGATCAAATTGGACTTAATTTGGATTAATTAGGAGAAGTTTAGGGAAGAACAAAGTAGGGTTCTTCTAGGTTTTTAAAAATAGGCAAAGGCTTCTAAGGGTGACACTTATAGGGGGGATCCTATGGTGGATGCCATTAGATGAATTAGGGTTAGGTTTTGGTCTAGATGAGTGGCTAGGAGTCCACCCAATTCTAAGCCTTCATATTAGTTCAACTAGTCATAACTTTCTTTTTCACAAATATCCTAAGAGTAAATATCCTACTATGAAATATCTAGATTAATAATCTTGTCATTTACTAGGTTACCCTAATCAATATAGATTAGGCTAAGTTCTAGGTCAATCTCAACTAATAAATAGCACATATTTAATTAATATAATTTTTTTCACAAAATTGTCAAAATGACCAAAATACCCTTAGGCTAAAAGTTGTAATTAGTCATCCTAATCACATGATTAGGCTCCCTTGGTCATGGTTAGTCTCTAGGCTTAGCAATTCTAGGGTTACATTAATTAATCATCAAAATTATATTTCAATATTTTAAATAGTTTTAAATTAATTAAAAATTGCCAAAAATCACATATGATTTAAATATCATTATTAAATGATTATAATTACAAAATTTCAAAATTACCCTTATTTCTGAAAAGTGGTGTTACACACCCTTTGAAGCACTGTATGGCAGGAAGTACAGATCTCCGTAGCCCGGGATATAGGTGAGAGGCAGATGCTTGGTCCAGAGATGGTTATGCAGACAATCGAGGTGGTCAGACAAGTCAAATTATCTTTAAGTTGCACAAGATCTCTCAGCGTCATTGGGCCGATTATCATCGGCGTCCCCTTGAGTTTTCAATCGTGACCACGTGTTCCTTAGGATCTCGCCTACCCGTGGCATCATTCGATTCGGCGTACGGGGAAAGCTTAGTCCTAGCTATATAGGGCCGTTTGACATTCTCGAACGAGTAGGTGATGTGTCCTATCGTCTCGCTCTTCTGCCGTCGTTACGCGAGGTGCATGATGTCTTCCATGTATCCTAATTGTGACGGTATATCCCGAATCCGAGCCATATTCTTGATCATTTAGAATTGGTTGTTGGTACCAACCTTTCGTATAAGGAAAGGCCCGTATCCATATTGGACCAAAAAGAGAAGGCACTCAAGAACAAGTCTATTAAGTTAGTTCGTGTTGCTTGGGGTCATCACTCTTTGGGTGAGTCAACGTGGGAGCGTGGGGATGATATCCGATAGCGATATCCACACATGTTTGACTCATAAGGTATAATATCTTCCTTATGCCTTATGCTTTTAATTCTTTGCTTGCATGAATGATTACTGATTGACTACTAGTCGTAGCTTTCTTATGATTAAAATATAGCATGCCCCGACATCTTTAGCCTCTTGATTAAATTTCAAGGACAAAATTCTTTTAAGGTGGGTAGAGTTGTCACTCATGTTTCCCGTTATACGTATTTTCGTATGCGTATACGAGATCTCTGACGTTTGTCAGGTGACCCGTAGTTAGACTTGTCTTGCTTAGCCTAGTCTTGGTTTGATCATGACTTGGTTTATTTGATTGGTTTGGTTCAATTTGACTTGGTTTGACTTGGCTTGGCTTGGTTTGAGATGGAGAGGGTTGATATATAACCCAACTCCTCTCCTCTCTCTCTCCTTATTCATTTCTATTTTACTTTCTTTATTTACTTCTCTCACCTACACCCAAGCTCTAGGAAAGTGCAACTTGCTTCATGATGGATCTTGGATCTTATTGTTCCAATGTCTTCCTCTCCTAGTTCTAAGTCTCTTTAGAACTTGTCATTTTTGTTTTGATGGATATATTTTTTGTAGATCTACGTTTTGCCCTTTCTCATGATTTTTTTGGTTTTGATCTATGAAAACTTGGTATTTTCGAAAACTAATTGTTCCATTGTAGAAAATTTCATTTTGTCTAATTTTGACATTTGAAAAGTTGGATTTGGACTTATTTTGACCAAGTTATAGACTTTTGAAGCTATGGGTTCAAACCATGGAAATTCCTGCTGATTGGAGAAGACAGTGAGCAGTGTGCGCAAGCTTTTAGCTTGCACCACTGTGTTGCGCACGCTCCTTAGCACGGCGTAACCTAAGTCAGGCGCAACCTGAGTCAGGCACAACCTGAGTCAGGCGCAACCCGATTCAAGCGCAACCTAGCCTCGCGCAGTTTAGTGCCTAGCTCAACATGACTTGTCCCGACTCGTTCTGGCGCAACTTGACCCGACCTTGTGCATTCTAGTGCCTGGCTCCCTAGTGCCTAGGCGCAACCTGATGTTTGGGCGCAACATGTGACCTTGGCACCCCTAGTGTCTGGTGCAACCTATTACCCCGGTGCAACTTGGCTAATGCCACTTGTTGGCCATGGTACCCCTTGCCCCTCCCTCTTGGGCGTATGATGTCCCCAGTTTTCCTCTTTTTATGATTTTGTACCCATTTTATATCCTTACGCCTTTTTGATATGAACTCAATATGAACACGATGTGAGCCTAACATGTTAATTGACATGATAAATTCTTGATGGTGGTCCGTTGTGGCGTACCCTTGACAAGCAATATTGATATAATAATGACACGACATGATAAGTAACTTGATAAGACATGTACAATCTTGATAGTGGCCCATCGAGGCACACTCCTAACAAGTAATCTTGACAAGTAACAAGTAACCTAGCATGACATGATAATCTTGAATGCTGTTGCGACAGCTACCCTAACTTGCTAGTAACTCTTGTCTTGACACTGTGGTTGATTTTTTTGATTACGCCTGTATAAGCTACATGTCTCGTCTTGCATCATGTCTAGGACATGAATTCTTGATTTCCTACGGTCAGGAATTTATACTGAATCTGACTAAGTTAATGACTAGATTGATCAAGTAGTTCATATAGAGAGAGTTTCCAGTTACAGGCAATCCCGTTATCTCGGCCACACCTGAGGGACTTGTAGCCTGCCGTCGAGTATGGCACATTTCCAGCCCACTGTCATGTGGGGCACTTCATGAAACAAGTTCTGTGCATATTGTCATGTGTTGCACTCCAAGCCACCTAATAATTCTTGATAACTCTTAAATGAACCTTGCATGGATAACCTGGATAGCTACAGGGCTTGTGACTGCTGGAACATCTCATTGCATCTTGCTAGTAACTAGGCTTGTGATAACCCTAGTTAGTTAAATATCAAGCCGTACTCTTTGCTTGGTCGTAAATCATGGATGTAGTCCAGTCTTGTCTTGTCTAATCGATGCTAGTCTATGATTACTTTAGCACATGCTTGCGTATGCTTTACTCTTGTCGATAGTTGGTTGGAGACTAAGCTCTGTTCAGGTGAAGGGTTACAACCCCGGTCCTTGTTTGGGTTACGGGTTGTAACTTGGCTACCGGAATAGTCCCTTAGTTGTCTTATCATTTATCACCTTATTTTCTCTAACTCATGTCTTTTATTATTATTTATGTTCCCATGTGCTAATATGCTGGTTTTAGTTCTTAAATGAAGCCTCCCTTGTGGCACTTGCTCTTCTGGGGTCTGACCCGGCTGGTTTTGTATGGCCAAATTTTGGAGTAGGACTCGAGGATCCTCCAACCTTCCAGCCAGATGTTGACCACTAGGCACAATCCTGGCAACGAGTGGGTTCTTATTTTGCTCTCTCATTCTCTTGTAAAAATATTCTTTTGAGGCGTTTAGCCGTCAAGCAAGTGTTAGCTCATTTGCAACTTTACTTACTATCTGCCTACGGGCTGTAACATGATTGACAAATCTTAGTGTTGATCATGTATAACTGAAACTCTTGCTAGTCTTCACATTTTGTATGACTAGCTTCATGATCATCTGAATATGTAATGTTTGGGACGCCTTACTTTGTATGTCTGATGATCTAACATCTTGTAACATTTACTTACTTGCTTAAGATTGAGACACTAGGCTTGTTCATAACCATAAGAGACTGTTGGCTTGTAGATAAACCTTCATGCATCTAGACAGCCGTGACCGTATATTGAGGTAGATTATACTTCAATGTACGTAGCTGGCTGTGTATGTCCCCCGCTCTCCAGTATTCTAGTTCTGGGGCATGACAATATGATAATATTATACTACTAAGCGGTGATTGCTTCGTTGTTTTTCTGCACATATAATGATGAGTTGAGGTCGGTTAGACCCTACATAACAGACGAAGAATTAGGACAAGAAATGAGACGTTATTTTTCTTCTTGGTTGAGCGCATATGTAAGTAGCTCGTAATTAATCTTTTTAATGAAACTGCACAATAAATAATTTACTATCGCTTCTTTGGTATTCAGGTCGATCGTCTAATTTTATCCGAGACTGAATCAATTAGAACTCTAGCCAAAGGACCAATTACTGTCGTTAAAATATAGCCAAGTTACTGTATGAATGTGTTTAGGTTCAAGTCGACAAATGCTCCAATCAGAGAGCTTCATGGATCTTGATTCCACAAAAAATAGTTGTTTGTGTATCAATCTTTGAACTACAAAGACGTCGATCCATGCAATGAATATCGTGTTGTTCAAGTGTGAATGGTTCGATCCGATTGAAAATCAAGGTTAAAAAATTGACAAGCATGATCTTGTGGATATAAACTACAAGCGTAGATATCAAGGCTACGAACCATTTGTCCTATCAAGTCAGGCTCAGCTCATGTACTTCACAGCTTATTTGAGACGGAGAACAACGGAGTCTGAATGATGGACAGTATGCAAGACTAAAGCTAGAGATACCTTTGACGTTGACGAAAAAGCTTATCAGGAGGACGAGCTACCTCTTGTAACAAATATTATAGATGTGGACTCCCCGAAAGTTACTCATTACACGACTAATAATTTAGAAGAGGTAGAATTATCCGAAGAGGAAGATGAAGACGAAGGCGAAGATGAGGAGGAAGAGGAGGTCGAGGAAGACGAAAAAGATGAATTTTCTGAAGATGATTGAGAGAAATGTACTTTTATTTTGTTATTATGTAGACTTGGTTATTCTGTATACTTAGTTATTATCTAGTATTGGTTATTATCTAGACTTCGATATTTTTGTAGAATGTACTATCTAGACTTTGATATTTCTTATAGAATGTACTTTTATATTTATGACTGTAGAATGTACTATATATTTATTTATTTCTTGTATCATCATATCTTGTTATCATGTATGACAGAACGATGCAAATCATTAAGCAGGTCCCGACATGGAAGAGGTTCTCCTCCAGTACTTCCTACTAGTTCTGGATCCTCGACGTCGAATATTCCAGTGTATCGACCAGCCATATCTCCGACTGCCACGACGTTACGTGGCAGCACTCCTGGGACGAGTAGTTCTAGGCCAAAAAATCCTCCCACGTCTAGCGTTCCTCTTGCTAAGACAACGATAGAGACAAATGAGCAGATGGAGGAGGCTGAACCGATGCCAGATCAATATCAGCGAGATCCTCTGTACGTACCTCCGGATGAGACGAGAACGGAGATTTGGGACGACGGTACAAAGTAAGTATTTTAGTTTATCATCATATATATCGTGGGTAAAGTACATTTAAACTCTCCTTAGATGTGACGAAAATGCAATTAAAGACTCATAGTTTGAAAGGAACCCTATTTTTTATATTTTTGCTCAATTCAGCCCCCGCCGTTAACAACCGTTAAAATAGTCTAAAAATATGATTTATCCCTCCCCTCTCCCCCCATCTCTCCGGTGGTGGGGTGGGTCGAGGGGGCTGGCCGATGGAGGGAAGAGGGCGGGCAGGTCGGGGGCGGGCTGGCAGAGGGAGGAGGGAGGACGGGTCGGAGGGCGGGGGTTGGCCGACGGAGGGAGGAGGAGGGGTAGGAAAGGGAGGGATGGTAGGGGAAATGAGGGTACTTTAGGTAGTTTTTTATTTTTTTTATTTTTAAAGTCACTAACAGCCATTTCTAACGACTAATAGGCGGTAGGTGCTTTCTTGCTCATGCGAGCAATCTAAGGTAGGGCAAACTGCTTTAATTTTCTACGGAGTCTTATTTTGCTAATGAGGCAAATCTAAGGAGGGTTTAAATGCACCATATATATCGTTTATATCTTTATTCGTCATAAATTCACTTTTTCATGAATATAATTACCATCGTATAGAGACCCAAACAATTTTCCATCGTCGGTATATAGACGCATGTGCCACTTTCTGAGATACAATTATGGTAGCCCTTGGATAAAATACTCCGATGAATCATACGATAGGAAGGCCTTCTGGTTTGCGCAGTTCAAGGTAAAAGTATATTTGGTTTTAATATGAATCATCTTATTTATGTATATTATATAAATGACTAAATAACTTTCTTCTAGCAAACATATTTCTATCCACTACACCGGGCCGAGTTGATCGAGGAGATGCTTCCTGTCGTCGCCGCCAAGCTGATCCGTGATGCTATTAATAACCAGAAGGCTCGTGATCGCGCTGGAAAGCCGATCCAAGGTTGGATCACCCCTGATCAGTGGACTGCGATGAAGGCTAGGTTCGGCGTGCCAAGGTACAAGAAAAGGTCTGAGAAGCCCAAGGCGGCTAGACAGAAGGCCTCAAAGTGGTGCGATGGATCGATCCTGATAACGGAACATTTTCGTCATTTGGTATATTTTTTTATTTTAGAAATATTATTTTAATGCAAGTCCGATAAATTTTAGAAATAGTACTAAATAATATATTTTTAACAGGTAAGGAGGGGTGATGACACCAACATGATGACCGTCTTCTTGGCCACCCATCGAAAGGGCGAGAAGCTTATTGACGAGAGGGCCGAGCAGACCTATATAAGTATTACAATACTTTGTGTACTTTGTGTTAATTATAATATAACATAGAAAATATGCAAATACATATTCATGTAGTTAGTAACAATAAGTATATTAGAAATTAGCAATTATGGAGTATCCATACTTTTCTAGGCCGCGTATCTTAAGCTTCGCGAGCGGGCGGCTGCTAGCACTACAAAAAATAGTCTTTTAACGACGGCGGTATCCGTCGCTAAAAGTCATTTTTTCGTCGCTAAAGCCAAATAGCGACATATCAGCGACGGAAACGGTTTGTCGGGAAATCACGTGTCGCTAATTTCAATCAGTCGCTAGTTTGTCGGAAATAGCGACTGATTAGTGACGAATTTAGCGACACGCTATTTATTACAAAATGTGACGTATTAGCGACAAAAATCCCATCGCTACTTTTACCGACTAACTACCAACGGGTCCGCGGCGTATTACAGGATTAATGTTGTGACGGTATAGCGACGGAAAAGTACGTCGCTAAAGTGTTTCCGATACGCTATTGATATCGGACAGGCTTGTAGCGACGAACCGGTTATGTCGCTATTTCCGTCGCTATACTTTAAATCTATATTTTCCAGAACCTTAGTGACGGAATGTTCTAGATATTCCGTCGCTCTTCCGTCGCTATACTGTATTTTTCCAGATATTTTGTCGTTGTTCCGTCGCTAAATACAATTTGTGTGTCTATATTTGTGTTTCCCTGCACTCCACATCCATGTTGATAGTTACACACAATATACAGTCATATAAACAGTTTCCAATACAGATATATAAACAGTTACATACATACCAAAAGTTTACAAACAGTTTTCAAATACAAACAGTTTCCAAATACACACATACCAAAAATGTTCCAAATTGTTCCCAAATATAAACAGTTTCCAAACAATATCTACGTCGACGGCGGCGGAGGAGGCGGCGGGTGGGTGTAGCTACCCAGCATATTTTGTAATGCGTCTTCGAAATCCTCCCGAGACAGAGGAACTCTCGAAGTTGGTGCTGGATCCGTCGGTGTTGTAGTCGGAGGTGTTGTAGCCGGATGTGCTGGAGTCTGTAGCGGAGCTGAATCGGTCGAAGTCTGAACCGTCGGAGCTGGAACGACCGGTACTATAGGTGTCGGAGCAGAAGCTCCTGCACTACCGTATATGTAATTTTGTAAATCCCATAATATACGGGTAATAGTGACCTGGTCGTAGACGGCAGCACCGTCGGTGGAAAGTACCGGTACAGGTGGAGGTGGAGGTGGAGCTCTGGAAACGACGGACGACTAGGATGTAAACGATCCAATACCGTATATGCTGCCACCTTTTCCTACTCCGTCCGTATCTACCCATAGTTTGTTCCTATCCGTCGGCTGGCTTGGTCCAGCCCCCTCACCTCCCTCAACCCCCTCTCCGACCCGACTCTCAAACTCCTCATATATTATATAAACGTAAATAAATTTAGAGTTAATATAAAGACTCATAGTAATGTACCGATACCAATATCAATACTCCTAGTAATGGGCCGATACCGATACTCATACTCATATAGTAATAGATCGATACCGATACTCACATAGGAATGGCCCGATACCGATACTCTGAGTATCGGACCATTCCTATTAGTATCGATATTGCAATCGAAATCGGTATCGGCCTATTACTATATGAGTATGGGGTACCGATATCGATACTCGTAGTCCGATCATCTACAATTATAAAAATGTAATACATATAAAGAATAAGAAAACTTACATAAGCTTTGGCGGCCCACTCATCTACGAGCTTCCCATCGTTCTTGCGCTTGTGGGTATGCGCAAAGACTGTGGGGAAGTCGACGGTGCTCGGATCTCCACCTTTTCCGGCGACCTCCTCTCACTTGTACAATTAAACATAAATTAATACTCATTTTGTAGGGTTTAAGACTTAAAAATTTGATAATTTAATAGAATACTCACCAATCGGCACATGTGCTCCGAAGACGGGATCGAACCACCCGTGTGCTGACCAGCCTTAGCACGAGCAGCCTTCGCCTTCTCAGACTTGACCAGATAGGCCGAGGTCTCCATTTTCTTCTTCATCTCCACCCAGAAATTTGCTCTGAGCCACTCCTTGCACCCCATGTTCTGATCCACTACTTCTCAGGCTCTCCAGCGCCTTCTGGTCGTGGATCATGTCACGTATCCTTTTGCTGGATACGGTCTTGTAGCACCTCCGGATGGCCTGGTCCCTATGCTCCGGCCACCAGTACGACACCTGCAAATAAGATAAACGCACATGAATGAACAAATTTTTGATACATATTATAAAGAAAGACCATTATACATACCCTCAACGCGTCAAGCCAAACGAACCGTATCTCCGCCGGGATGTCGTCGAAGTTCAGATACGGCCTATGGAAATTACGGCAAATCAAGTCACCTAGATCTCGCCCGGCGCGGATCGAAAAAAACTTGAGATAAGAAAACAATGTACGGCATCAGCTACTATGAAGAATATATGAATAAATATATGAATTTACAATAAACTAAAATATATATACTTACGTCTTCCCATCGGCCCACAGCTTCGAAAGATGGACGTTGGCTGGGCGCTCCGGTAACGTCGGAGGATCTCCTACGCATCGTATGTAGACTCCGCGCTCGACCACTAAGTCCGGATAGGGATTGGCCGCAACGGAAGCAGCCGTAGGGGTAGAAGCGGCCGGAGTGGTCGTAGGAGTAGTCGTCGGAGTATTGGACGAAGGAGTAGCTCCCCCGACCGATGAACGGGCCGTGCCCGGAGATAACCCATCATGAACATCTTGGAACTCATCCTCGTCGACAAGTAGACGGCCTGGACGCTCCAAAGGAGCCGGACGTGAGCCATACCCATGCCGCAAACGTCCACGTCTGCCTCCCGCCATAGGCAAATCTGAATCACGTACACGTCCACGTCCACGTCCAGGTCCGCCTCCCACTATAGGCAAATCAAAAAATGTATATGTAATACACATATTTTCAATTCTGTATACTTCACACTTGCTATATGTAACCGAGATATGCATATATTTTTGATACATAAAACCTAACTACTAATACATATACATTCCCTTCCTGTCTGAGACTCAACCATTATTAAACTCTGTGAATTTCCAATCCTACACTGACACCCCTACCCAAACTTAACATAAACGTGTACCTAAAATACAGCATGCAAGTTTTCTAATGCTGCTACGTCTATACTCGTATAGGTCCTATGAAGGGGGGAGGGTCGCCGGAGGGCGGGTCAACATCCTATGTTACTAAAACTCTGTCCCTGGATAAGCCCTCATACGTATACTGCCCCCTGAGCCTGATACTCAGTCCTAACTCGACTCCTAGACACACACACACCCTGACACATGATACTATCTAATTTTTTACACTTTCTTTACCTATAGGTTGTCAACCCGATCGCATATGTGACTTCAAAGGGAGGAAATCCTAGAGTGTTAGTCCGATAGCGAGACCCTTAAACAACTATGAAGCAAACATACTCCATTTTGCTTTATAATCATAGTCACTTTGTTCTTGGAGAAGCTATATATAGCTAGAAGAATCCAACACGCTACCAATTTGAATTAAATGAACAATTAATTAAATATTACAAATGGTTGTTAACCTCACATTTCGGATAATCAACCTTGTTAAATCCATTCATTGATGTCGATGTGTATGAAAAGTGTAAAACCCCTAAATTTCTACTATAATTTTTTTTAATATTTTAAATTTGTATTTTTACTTCGTATTTGTATGTCGTATGCTAATTTGCATTTTCCGTACCCTCTCGTCGAGTGCGAATTTGCGCGAGGAACATATTTTTAGAAAACATTTTTATATAGCTCTCAAATATCAGGTGATAAATATTTTCATTTATTTATTGATTGATTTATTTATTTAATTGTTTATTTTATTGCTAAAAGTCGCACAAAACATCCCATCGAGTTTTTCCCAAAAATAATTTATTCAATTATGGTAATGATATTATAAATGTTTACTTGCAATTACATGAATCTAATTCATGTATAGATTTAAATATCTAATTTTCGAAATTAATATTATGCTAATTTTTTACAAATTATAAGAAGATAATTCTAAACTTATTTTTATGAATTAAAGCCATATTTGATTTATTGGATAACTTTAAAATGA
Organism: Iris pallida; assembly: GCA_029216955.1. Lineage (NCBI taxonomy): Eukaryota > Viridiplantae > Streptophyta > Magnoliopsida > Asparagales > Iridaceae > Iris > Iris pallida. The sequence continues at coordinate 12,438,551 of JANAVB010020999.1, forward strand.
CTTTTTTTTATTAAATATACGATTATCTAGCTTTCGAAAGGATATTGTTGCTTTAAATTAAAAGTTATTTAATTTAGATTTGATTTTTGAATTATTTACATGGGGTTTAAATAAACCCAAGCCTTATCCAACTGGGAATTCTCACCTCCTATAAAAGGAGAGGTACTCCTCCATATTTCTCAACCACAATTTCTACCCCATTGTGCATCGTGTCTGTGCCTCCCATCCACTAAAATCTCCACCAATACAAATACATTATTAATCGAGGCCGACAATTTCGGACCTCCATCCCGTCGTGTCAAACACCCTCGACACGACGAAACCTACCCTACTATCGTCCTAGGCCATCGACCGCAGACCCAGCCAATTCACCACCACCGTTAGTAATTACAACTACCCCGCCACCACCGCGGTAGCCGACTCACTTCCGACAGCACCCTGACACCGACAACACACAAACCTCCATCCCAGTCACCCCCGTCCCCGTCTCTGACTATAGCCCATCATCCACCACCATCGCCGCTACCACCACCGTCATCTCCACCACAAACCACCACAGTAAGGAAAGGGGAAGAACCCTCACCTTCGCAGTGACCCCGCAGCCGCGCGGAGATCCCCAGATCCGCCACCGAGCTCCGCCTGCAGCGGTCGCCGGCGAGCCATCTCGCCTTCCGCCTGAACCGCTGCTACAGCTGCCTCCCACGCCGATCTTCTCCGACGCGTGTCTCCGTTCTAGCCCGGCACCCCGGCGTGCGTGCCACCGCGCGCAGGAGCACCACGCCGCACCGGACATCTCCGCCGTCCGCCGTGGACGTCGACGCGCCGCCCGGCATGGACCGCCCCTCCGACTTTTCTTTCTCCGCCTCTTCCGCCGTTCGGCCGCCGCCATCTTCCCAATGACGCTGCGCTACCGCACGAGAGCGTTCGTCGCGCGCCTCCTCCCTTCCCGTAGCCGGAGCTCCGCCTTCCGCTGGAGCGCCGACCAGCCCAGCGCCGCTTCACCGAGGTGAGCCCTCTGTTATTTCCCTTTCTTCCCTCTCTCTACTCTCTCTCTCTCTCCCACCCTTCTTTCTTATTCCTACATTCTAGTATAGGGAACAGCGCATTACTTAAGTTCTAGTAATATCTATCATTATCTATTATTACTATTATCAGCATTATTATCATTATTATTATTATTAGTATTATTAATACTGTCAAAATTGTTAGCATTATTATTATTATTATTATTATTATTATTATTATTATTATTATTATTATTATTATTATTATTATTTTGTTAAAGATTATTATTCGCACTATTAATATTGTTATTATTATTTCAGTAACTTAACAAATATTTCTATCAAATTTCAAAATAGTTTTTCTTATATTAAAATATGTTTCTCGACTCATATGAATTTCTATCTGACCAGATATAGCTCTTGGTAAAAAAAAATGATTAAGAAATATTTTTAAATATTTATATACTTTAATACAGTTTTCACCTAAAACCCTATTTTATGACTAGTAGTTTCTTTGAATAAACAAAATGTACATTTCAAATATATCTTCAAGTATCATTGTAAAATTTATTTTTAGTAATAAAATAATAGTTTCCTATCCATAAATTGTATTTGATAATATTATCTTCTAAAAACTACCAAAATATGTTTTAAGTACAAATACATTTTTCTTCGCAAAGTTTTCAACTATCGTCAATTGTAAGCATGACGGATCATATCTCCTATTTTTCCACAAATTTGGACATACTCATCGACCTTGACTATTGGACAAACAGGACTTGTCAGAGCATCGCACCACCCCAGGCAACCCACCAGGCAAGACACCTTGCCTTTACTGTTTAAATTTCCTGCTCAATATCATGCATGTTGTATTTTCAAGTTCTTTCTTTCTAAATTATATGTAGATATAAATTACTATATTTTATACAATTGGCTTAGAGTTAAGGGACTACCGTCAAATTTAGTGTGTCTCATTGACTTGTCACGATGGTACACGAGTTGTGTGTGAGAGTTGTGAGTATCATATAGAGGTCACTTGCGTGTGGGCTGATCCCCCGTGCGCATGTGTAGGAATAACTGTCAATAGATGCATGATTAGAAGACTTGACAGTTATCTATATTAAAACAGTGTGGTGGAAACGACACGTGTTTGTGTATCATGGTTACGACCCACGTATAGTATCAGGGAGGGGACGGCTACTAGCGTAGGGGCTAGTTTTATTTTACACATTTGGGAGATAGTGTCTCGGATGAGCGCTACGTGTTACCCGGCCGATAGTGTCTCGGATGAGCGCTACTTGTTGGCCACTCTTTATTACTTGCTTGTGACAGCCCCTGCGTAGAACGTTGTCCTCTAAATTATAATCCACATAGAATGGTTAGGAACCTTTACGCATGTATATTTTCTATTGAGCTCTTACTATTTAGTTTTTGGCATGATATTATGTGTCTTGTTACGTCCCTCTGAGGACCTGGTTTTTCCCTAGGTGTGTGTTCATGTTTTCTGCAGGTGTTCTAGCCAAGGCCGTGGTCTTCTCCATTCCTTCGAAGACAATTGCGCTTGGTTCGTTTTATCATTTTGTCGATCGCTTTCTTGTACATTTATATCATTGAGATAGTTGGTAGTGGACTTAGTCTCCGCCCAACGATTGTATCATAAATGTTCAAGTTGAATTTTTCTATTATTATTCTTTTTATTGTGGATGAGATTTAGTTTGTCTTGGAATACTACATTATACAGCTTATGTATACATACGAGTCTTCGTATATTGGAGTAGACTTCGTATGTATACAGCTAGCATGATACGTATCTAGTCCCAAGTATTTTTGGACTGGGGCGTTACAAAAAGAAAGAAAAAAAATCCCAGCTAGCTATGACATGATGATTTTTTAAATATATAAATATATGTTTCCTTGTGCTATCCATTTTGCATTAAAATTTGCATTCAAATCTACTAACTATGTTTTCCTAGAAGCATATTAGCGCTACCCAGTTTTGTATTAAAATTTTCTATGGTACATGGTAGGGATAAACTCCTAATTTATTATCAATGTCCATATTGTCACAACCGCTCCTTGGTGCCGATCTGGAGAGTGTTCTGAGATTAGAGGAGATGTTGATCACAATAAGATGGGAGCGACGCGACCGTTCAGGAAACTGCCACTTCGTCCAAGTCGGCTGCCAAAGGAATCCTTGCAGAGATAGCCAACGACGAATATATACACCCGGAGGAGGAAGGAAGATCTAGTACCAACGAGTTAGAACGTGACATGGAACAACATCGATCCCGAAGTACTTCGAGAACTATGAAACCTAGAACGAGAAATAGGTGGCGGAGGAGCAAGCAAAGAAAAACGAAGAACTCATCCCCTATGTTTCTGAGATCGGCAAGGAAGCAACCGGTCGACCCCCTCTCCCTTTCTATGCTCCTTACGTTGGATGAATTGAAAGGCGTGACTTGGGATCTTAGCAAGGATAGTGTGGCGAGCCCGCTTAGATTTACGGGCTCTTTCTATAGGTGTTGTTGGAACATTATTCAGCATGATGTGTTGGATGCCGCAGTGGCTTTCTTCCAAGGACTCAGCTACCCTAAGGCCATTTCTTGTGCTAATCTGGTTCTCATCCCGAAATTGGATCACCCTTCCACCTTTCATGACTTCAGACCATTGAGCATGTGCACATTCCTGAACAAAATTATATCGAAGATTATCGCCAACTGGATGGTGGGGCTTCTTCCGAAGATAATATCCATAGAGCAGAGTGGCTTTGTTAGAGGTAGAACCATTACGGATAGCATCATGCTTGCATACGAGATGGTTAATTGCATCAAACACCCGGGTAGGGGAGGTAACATTGTAACTAAACTAGATATGTAGAAGGCGTATCGCCACTTTGGACCTTTTCCTTAAGGAGCCTTTAAATGATAAATAGGAAAACCCTCGCCCCTAATCGAAACCAAGTCAAAACCTAATCGAAACCTAGTCGAAACCTAATCAAAACCTAGTCGAAACCCCTCGCCCATAATCGAAACCCTAATAAGCAAAAAAAATACAAAAATCCAAAAATTAGGGGGAAATGAGAGGGAGAGAAGGAAAAAAGGGTACCTGAAGGGGGGTCGCCGGAGGGGGGGACGCCGGAGGGGTCGGGTGATCGGGGAAGAGAGGGGGAAAGAGAGCAGAATTTTGTTAAAAAATTTCAGAATGAAAATAAAACCCTCTATTTCGATTTTTACTGAAACATAGCGACGGATTCTGCCGTCGCTAGTACGTCGTTAGACATTATCCGTCGCTACCATGTCGCTAGTTAGTCGCTATAGTTATGATATATTTTAATAAACTACGCCGTCGCCTATCAGTCGTCTTTCAGTCGCTAATAGGCGACTGAGTTGTCCGTCACTAATAATTCAGTCGCTATTTGCCTGTATTTTGGTAGTGTAGTACACCTGCAAAGGGAGATGCTGGTACTTCCTTCCAGCCCGCTCCATCTCCGTCGGAGGACGAGCTGTGGGCGACCGCCGCTAGTGGTCTCCATAGGGGTACATACTACGGTACGAGATCCTATGGCACCCTATTTACGACACAGTCCTCTAGGGCCTCCGCTACAAGTGTGCATTGCCCATAGCCCTCGCAGGAGTCTGCCCGAGTCCAGGAGATTGTTAACCATCAGATTGAGTCTTTCCGTGATGAGATGTTGCTACGGATCCAGGAGCAGCCCTAGTCTCAACAGCAGACAGACGATGCCATGCTCATCGTACGATTAGATACACTCGAGCGCAGCATCATGGAGCTCATGGATATGACTGAGAGGATAGAGCGTGACGTTACTTTTCTTAGAGCGTCGACATAGCACAGCGTAATGGAGCTGCAGGCATCACAGCTGTCTATGGGCGAGAGGCTGACGATGATGCAGGATTCGATGGTTGATAGCAGTACCAGGCTATTATCTACCATGGATTCATACAACCAGCGACTAGCAACATTGGAGCAGATACGTCCTCCAGGTGCGCCTTCATCGTCACCGACTCCACCGACGTCACTGCCTTCTTCATCGACACCGACTCCACCTACGTCACAGCCTTCATCGACGTCGGTGTCGATTTTATGGGAGCAGTATGAGTTGTTTTTATCACTATGCACGACGGTGCCCCTCCTCCTCTAGTTTCGCAGTAGTCCTAGTAGGACTGTTTATTGATTATTTGTGTGTAGAGTGGTTGTTTATGTGTATACCCATGATATTGGGTTTGAATATTATACATTTGTTGAGGCTTTGAGACTTTATTGGTTGCTTGTGTGTGGACTTATTTGCGTGGATATTTATTTATTGCACTGATCTGCATATGACGGGATATTCTTCAGACTGGATTTGTAGACTTATTTGTAATTCTAATGTGCCATTTTTTCATATTTTCTTCTATTATTCATTTTATATGTATGTGAATTTTTCGGTGTTGAGTGTTCCACCGAAGGGGTCGACGAACTCAGAGAATTCAACGGAGGGTTGCTCCGGGTCTATTCATATTGATTGTTAATTATTAAACTACATGGATACCACACTAGCATGATAAGTCATTCTATTTCCTTTTTATTTTTTTTGCAAAATTAGCGATGTTTAGCGACTATTACTGACGTTTAGCAACGCGCAAAGAAGTCGCTAAGCATTGGTGAATTCTGCAGGTCAGCGACTCGTAGCGACTAAGACGTCGTCGCTAAACGTCGGTAAACGTCACTACACGTCACAAATTTTGCAGAAAATCACCAACGGTCTACGTCATATATGGGAGAACATCGATAGACGTTGTCAAAACGTCACCAATTCCTGCAACTTATCCAGACGTTTAGCGACTTATTCTGCGTCGCTACATTTTCGACATAAAGTCGGTAAATGTTGCAAATGTAGCGATGTGCGGACGTCGCTGATAAGTGTCGCAATAACGATGTTTTGTGACGTTTTTGCTGTCAGCGACTTGAAGTAACGCGACAACCCAAAAATGTCACAAAAAACGTCGCCAAATGCATTTAGCGACGTCTTCTTACATTTTAGCGACGCCTTAGTGCGTCGCTAATATGTGATATTCTGGTAGTAAAAACATTGGTTATATATCATACTGGTGAGACCATTTTTTTGACGTGTTCATGTATATTACCAGTGTTCATGTTATGTTATGTTTTGGAGTGTTTAGGTGCTTCCTAGATTAGTGCACTTATTAACCTAGGCTAGTATAAAGCACAAACTATATTCCATCAACTAGATTGGAGCAATAGTCCGACCATCATGGCTTCAATTTGGACATATATTTGACAAAACATGGACACACCAAAATATACACAGGCACACCAAATTCAATGCCATGCCCATACCATGTTGTACTGTGTGCACAACTCTGCAACATAGCTAGCCCTGTAATAGTGATGAATGAATTATGTCCAAATTTTCCATCACCATATAATGGCTCTGCTATCAATGCTCAAATATAAGAAACGCATGAAAGAGATACTCACAGGACCACTGGAACAACTGTCAGAAACTTTCTATTCCGTGTAAGTTGCTTGTCACTGCCCATCTGCTCCCACCAAGACAAGTTATTGTAGACAGCCTGGTCTTCATTAGCAAAGGGTGTTCCTTTCTTCCAATGGAAAAAGTGATAGGTAATCTGAAGAACAGAAAATAATAAGGTAACCAACAAGATAAATGCAGAAGAGTATAAAAGAATTCACAACAACTATATGTGCTTCATGTTCAGGGGCAGAGCTAGGATTAAAATTATGGAGGGGCCGTGCTACTACATTTAAAAATTTTATAGCATAACATTCTTCATAATTAAAGCTTCCAAACTCGTATATCATATTTGTGTCTGCAACATAGTAGACACATCAACTATTTTGGCATGTGTCCTAGTGTACTTTTGGAGTGTCTATGTCATGTCTACTTTGGTGCTTTCTAGTCTAGTCAATCATAAGTAAACAATATACCAAGAAACACCAGACAACAAATCAACAACATACCACAATCGCAACTATAAAAGCAGCTCAAGAATCATAGGAACTAAAATTTACAAGAAAATATACTAGACAATTGGGGAAAAAGAACATACAAAAATCAGTGAACTTCATCATCGACAAGTGTATGAACTCGACGTACTCTCCCCCATGGTCATCCTCCGTCTTGTGCAGCTGCTGCACCAGCGGCCTCATTACGATCCCAACAATCAGCAAAAAGACATTCCTATAATCCAAAAAAATTTCCCAAAAAAATCAAACATAACACTAACCCGATCCACGTGGCAAGAAGTCCCTTTCGACGATGCTCTCCAGCACTGACAACTTCCCCTAGCTCTGCAATCAACAAGCCAAGACCATCAAGTAGAGATTTCTAGAGAGAGAAAGGAAGAATTTATATATATAGAGAGAGAAAGTCTAGACCTATCCTCCGAAGGCCTTGGGAGCGACAGAGGAAAGGGACACCCAGAGGGTCGACAGAACGTCATCGTCGTAGTCATCGAGGACGGTACAGGCATGCCAGATCCGGTTCACGAGCCCGATCAAGCTCTCCATAGTCGCCATGGGGATATGAAAACCTAACGAAAGCCTAACCCTAGAAATTCTCAGAGAGGATCGAGGAGAATGAGGGAAGAAGAGAATGAAAGGATGAAACCTGTAGTCATCGAGGAAGCGGTCGTAGTCGAGGTCCTCGAGCTCGTCGGGGGTCCTGTCGTTGATCCATTCCTTGGACCTAAGGGACGAAGGCCAAGGGCTTGAAGGCGACAGGGATGAGTAGGTTGTTGTGCACGGAGAGGAAGATAAGGTTGTCGTCGGTACAGCCGATGCACGAGAGGGTTAGGGTTTTGGAAGGGATCTTGATTAGAAGGATCTTTGTTTCGCTTCTTCTTCTATGGTTTGGAGGAGGAAGTGAGAGGGATGGTGGTGGGAGCGGCTCCGACGGCATAGGAGGAGGTTAGGGTTAGGTTTGTAGGGAGAGGGGGAGGATGGGGTGAGAAGGAGGAGGAGAGGGAGAAGGAAGTAGAGTGATCAGAAGTGGAGACACAGGAGAAGAGAGGAAGTCATATCGCAGAGAGAAGAAGAAGAAAATGAAGAGAGTTTCTTCTCGGAGGAGATACTATCGGGTTTTGGGGGGGGGAATTTTTGGTGAAAAGAAAATGAGCACCCAGAACTTTGCTACATGAAAATTTTGAAACCATTTTATAACACTTATGTAAATAAGTGGTATAAAAATTTAGTCTTTGTATCACATTTTTTTATTATCTAAAATCGTTATAATAAGCCAAAAACCCTCCAAAACCGTCATATTAGAGGATGTTTCTGAAATTCTGTATCGCTTTTATGTAAAGCGTTATAATCATGATTATGAAAGCATTATTAAAGGGGTTTTTTCTTGTAGTGGTGCCCCAGTGGCACAACATCTGAACGAGGTTTAAGGTATCATCAATCAGTTGTCTGCGATGAAGGTGGTGATTGATGATGAGTTTCAGGCCATGCTGCTCTTGAGTTCTCTGCCGAAAAGCTGGAAGACATTGGTGGTGTCAGTGAGCAATTTCGTGCCTGATGGAGTTGTCACGATGGAGGCAATCAAAAGTAGCTTGTTGAATAAGGAGGTCCCGTGCAAGCAAGTGGAAACATCGCAGGAGTCCACTCTGGTGGCTTCCTACGGAAAGGAAAGACCCAAGTTACAGGCGATGACAGGGGAGAGTTCACGGGATCTTGCAATTTTGAACCGCAAGGAGGGCTGCTATCATTATGGCAAAAAAGGTCATATCAAGTGGAACTGCAGAAGCTCAAAGCTGAGAAGGCCAAAGGCAAGGATGATTCATCGCAGAGACTGACGCAGAAAAACCTTGTGGCATGTATCATGATGGCGACTGGGTCATGGATGCGGTGGTGTCGTATCACACCACTCCACAGAGGAGAATTTGTACGTCATACAGCAACGGCAGGTTCGGATGTGTGAATATAGGCGACAAGGGGACGGCTGCAATTGTAGGCATCACTGATGTGCACTTGACGATGGAGTTTAGTGAGAAGCTTGTCCTCAGGGGTGTTCGACATGTACCGAGTTTGCGCTACAACTTGGTTTCATTAGGAAGGCTAGCAGATGGTGGCTATCACAGTTGTTTTTCAATAAAGATTGGATGCTTGTGAAGGGTTCTCAACAGCTGGCTCGGGAAGATTTGTATTGTGGCATATAAAGGCTCAAGCCGTTGAGCTATACAGGCAAGCCACAAACACCGGATGGAAGCTCAGGGGGTGTTCGACAGGAGGTGGATCGTCGAGAACTTGCTGAGGGACTTCTAGATGCTTTGAGGGTTTCGGAGGTTCGGTTCGTCGAAACAAAGCGGCGGATGGTGATGAGTCAAATATTGACAGTCATATGTCGGTCCCATGACAGCTGGTCGGTCTCCAGGTAGGGGTTGCTCTACGGATCCAGTTTTGGCGACAGATGGTTTGCCAAAGCTTCATAAAGGCGACATCGACTTCAGCAGTTCGAAGCCATGGAGGAGATCAAGGTTTACAGCAAACTCAATCTGAGGCGGGAGCATCATCATTCACACAGTTTCAGAGAACCTGTGGGTCATCGACGGCATACACAATGTATGATGTTCTGCTTATTGACGCATGTGTATGGGGAGCTTCACGCTCAGACACGAAGGTGGGCAGATTCAGGAGTTCGAATCTCGGAAGAGCCGTACCGTCTGCTTAGTTGGGCCAACCAAGGGAGAAGAAGCTCGTCGAAACGTTAACACTTTCTGGTGGAAGACGAAAGTCGGGGACAGGCAGCCGAGATTGACGGTGAGGCTGGTAGTCAGGGACTTTGGTCTTGGTCGTGTCATTGATATCGGCAGGATCCCAATGGTGCAGGAGGTGCTACGCATGGCAGTTAGCATCGACGTGACGGTCGAGGAGCTGGAGACAAAGGAAGATGCAAAACAGCTCGGGAGATCGAAGATCAGTAGCATGGGAGAGCATGTATTCTGTCGTGGGACAAGAGGTATGGAGTCCAGTTGAGGACCCATGGGATCAATAACCTCTCATCAGACTGGAGAGGAAGATTATTGGAGTCCAGTCTAGATTTGGTAACAACATATTTGTGAAATATAAATCTAGTTAAATATTTGATTTGTTAGATGTGGATGTCCATAATAGGTGTGCTATTTTAGATATAATATGATTCTTATTTTAGAAAATTCTATTATGATCTAAAATAGGATATTGATAGGTTATTTTAGGTGTAATATGATTCTTATTTGAGGGCTTTCTATTTAAAAAATCATATTATGACATAAAATAGAATTTGCTTATCCTATATATATGGGGTGAGGGTGGAGACACAAAGAACAGTACAAAGTGGAGATTTGGGGTGCTCATCTGATCCATAAGAAAATCTAACAGAAAGTTCGTACTTTGCTATTAGGATTTCGCCATCCAAGACAGAAGGAAGAAGAAGATCCAGTCGAGGAGTCATCAACTTCGGTTAGGAAGATTGCTACAGGTTGGAGAGTAATTTTAGTTGTAATCTTCTGTTTTTCTTCTTGATAGTGGTGAGGGGTTGAACCAATTAGGGCAAAGGGTTCAAAGTGAGTTCTGTCAATCTTGTAATTTTATCTGAGTTATTAAATATTGTGATTTGTCCAGGTAACATACGTCACCGCCATACTTGTCTTCATATTGTGCTTGGTGTCCGTTAGAGTCGTATACTTGTCTTCATCTTGTGCTTGGTGTCCGTTAGACAGAGATTAGTTTTGATCAGGTGGGTTGGCAAAATGTTTCCGCACGCATCCAACAAAAAATGGAGTTGACTAGTGGAAGCGAAGAAGAAAAACGAGTCATACGGTTTAAATATGACCAGTCAAGTCCAATACATGTTTCTATTCTAAAAAAATTTATTCAGCCGGCTCACGGTAAGTCTTGATCCGTATAATCAATGACATATGGTCTATATTTTTTGAAAGTTTAAATTAAAAAAAAATGTAGACCATGTGTCAATATATTATTGGATACGGATTAAAGTTCACCGTGAGCTGGACTCACTTAATAATTTCTCTCTATAATGAACTCATTGAAATGAACTAACATTAAAATTGTATAAAGAAGTCTAGTGGGTGGAGAGTATATGTTCGGACTCTAGTCTAACAATTAAATGGGATTGGATCTTGATGCCAGTAGCCCACGAAGAAGATAAAGTTCTCTAAATGTTTTTTTTTCTTTCAATTTGTTCTTGTTTGTTTCATATACTGATACAATACTGCATAACAACAAACTAGTATTGTACTAGTGTAAACTACTATAGTCTCTTGCTTGCTTCCATTTAAAACTACTGACAAGTCAAATATAAACAAAAATTACAGTGTTTTCCTTCTCCATTACACTTAAGACTATTATCATGAAGGAGCGCCCCCCCTCCAACTGAGCTTTCACCATATAGTACTTTTATATGATAAGGGCAGAACCAGAAATTTGAGCTTGGTGTGCTAGCTAGGGTGGGCAAGATGCGAACAGACTCATATGAAAACTGAGCTCTCACTATAGTGAAGGGTCACTGTGCCAAGGTCAAGATTAATTAGATTCGTCACCATAGAGTACTTGTTTATGATAAGGACAGAACTAGAAAGTTGAGCTCGGGTGTGCTGGAATCGACTAGGGTGGGCTAAGGTGCGAACAGGCTCATATGAAAAAAGAACAGGTTCTGCCTTGTATATATCCATACCATCCAAACAAACCCTTTAAGACCATTAATAGACTGTAGTCAACTCAACCATAACGTAAACCTAACCCAAACCCATATCATCCAAACTAACCTTGTATACAACCGTGGTTCTATTAAAAAGATAGACAAACATCAAACTACACATAGCTAAGAGACCTTCAATATTAGGATGAAGCTAATGTAAGTGTTTCTTAATCCTCTTGAAATAATCCACATCTCCCATTAACATTAACCTGCCTCTTTTGTGAGTAATATTTAGTCAAATTAAATAATAAATAGCATCATTCAGAGCCAATCATAGAAAAAAAATAATTATTCACTTTTATTTCGGTAGTGAAATCCTCTACCAGAAGAGAACCAAAATTAACATCCGAACAAACAAAGTTGCTAGACTACAAAAGCCGATTCATGTAAACTAGATTTATTCTAAAATCAGAAGTAGCTCCTCTCTAGACTAAGAACTAACTCCTCCACAGAGTGCCTGCACTGTCAACTTCTTCATGGCTTTTCCGCAGTCACCGGATTGTCCAAGTAGAGCTTCAGTTGCTGCAATCGAACACGATGGCTTCCCTAGGCATTCCTATAACAAGAAATATGTACAAAAAACGTCAGATATTGAATCAGTCGATAAAAAAAGAACAACATAACTAAGTTATAATTAATTAAACTTACTTCGCTAACTCTACTAAAACTATCAGGGGCATCGCAACTGCCCTTCTCAAACGCTCCACACTCTCCCTGCGCGTCGCCGAAGCTAGCGAACTGGATCTTCGTGATCGCGCGGCCGTTCCCTTCGCACGACAGCTCGAGCGTCTTCCCCTCGTAGACGCTCCCGCACACGGTCTCGAGCGCGACCGTCTGGAAGTTGACGAATCCCGGGTTGCCGCCGGCTTCCTCGAACAGGGTCAGGGTGTTGGGCTCGCCCGCCCTGAGCCAAGCTCGGGGCACGTGGTACCACCTCTGCGCCGGCTCGCCGCAGCCGGTCTGGCAGCTGTCCGACTTGAACTCGCCCCTGTAGTCACACTTCTTGCAGCCGTCCGTGGACGCGGTGTAGTTGGGCCAGAACCTCCCGATGCTCTTTCCGTTCACCCACGCCTCTCCCTTCCCCATGCCGAGCAGGTCGACCACCACCGGGTGCGAGCCTAGTGGTGTTTGGAATGTAGTCTAATCCAATGCACACACAAACAAAAATTTAGCTATAGAACATCAAGACGAAGAAAATAATATTTTGTTCCCATATCGTGGAACATGACCACAGGCCCATATGGCAGTCAAATATTGCTCTCCTACTGTAACCGGATCTTACTTGCTTAAAAATTAGGTAGGAAATCCATGAAAAACGACCACGTGACCTACAGTCAAGTGTGGTCATAAACCGTGGTCAACATAGCAGAATGGTGTACATATAACAAGTACCTTGTACCAAGTGAAGGGCCTCTTGGTAGGTAGCATGCCAGAGTGCCAAACAATGTCCAGATTAGCCCTCTCGTTGTAGAGTTGCCTATCCATGCCGTCCAGACCAACCTTGTAAGACCATTGCACCTTCGACAGGTCAGTCGTAACGTTGTCTCGGATCAGCTTCACCGGGCCACCGACGATTCCGGCAGGCATCAGATCGTAATGTGCACCGTAGTTCTGCGAATTATACCGAAAATATGACGAAGAGAAAACCAATAGATAGGACATATATAGGTTTTATGAAGGAATTCAACTACAAACCTTCAGTCCTACAGTTGCACTGAGCAGCGCAATGGAGTTCTTCCCGTCTTTTATTTTGACGGGCCTCTCGAAAACGAACTGAAACTGTCCATTTGGAGCATACTGTGATCCTGTATGTATATTCAAAGTAACGATCGATTATATATTTACAGAACCAACAATGATCGATTATATATGTGCATCGGAATTTACCAACAAGGCGACCGTTAACAAAAGCATGAAGAACGTGACCGGTAGTGTTGACACTAAGAGTCATCTTTCCCTTGACGCCATTGTTGATGCTACATAGAGCAAAAGAAGTGGTCGGTTGCTATTTATATTAGAACTTGATGAACTCACAATTTGCTTTTTTATGTATATTAATCCAAGTTATTAATAGGCAGACCTTGTAGTGTACCACAAGTAGTCACTGTCGTCGCCAGTGACTAGAAGCTGCTCCACCAGTCCATTTTTAGTGTACTTGTGGCCCCTGGCACGATCAATCCCCAACCTCTCGGGCCTCCATGACCATTGGAGCTTCTCCGGCTCCTTCTCGGCTAGGTTAGGCTTCTTCACCAAGACAGAAGTCTGCGTCGTAACCTGTAATAATAATTTGAAAAAAGGGCTTATAAATTCTCATGAGCTATAATAAAATTCATAACAAATGATCATGTCAAGAAATAAACCTTGGCAGTGTTGTAAACTTCCTCCTTGCAATCGGGAAGGACGCTAATCGACCAGGCCGGCACGAAATAGTCCTTGCCGTCGTGCTTCACCGTCGCGTCGGTGGTGGTGTTTGTGTTGGTTATGAAGCAGCCCGGGGTGATACCCTTGCCGTGGAACTTCGTCAACTAAAAATCACCAAAAACGCAACATCATCACAAGGGCTTTTTTTTGGTTTTTCATTAAATGTGGCATGACAAGTAGCATACGAAGATTTCACTGGTGAAATTAGTATTCTCGACATCTCCGTGAGTAAGCGCCTTCTCCATCTTCTTGATGGCCGCATGGAGCTCCTTCAGATGCCCCCACTTGGGTTGCCTTATGTTGCCGTACTCGTCAAGAGGAGCATCGTAGTCGTACGAAGTCGTAATGTAGGGGCCTCCCGTCGATCGACCAAAGTTCGTTCCTCCGTGATACTGAAAATTGCATATAAACATGAATCGATCCTGAAATGTGATATAGTGTAACTGTGCAAATTAAGAAGAAGAAGATGTAGCTCACCATGTAATAATTTTGGAATGTTCCATTGGATTGGAAGAATCGAGCAACGGAGTAAGCTAAATCTTCAGCAAGCCTGTGTGGGTCTGGCTTATCCCAAGCTTTGAACCTAAAAAATCCATTGCCGATAATACTTTGTAAGCCTAAATATTCGTTAGGTATCAATAATTTCAATGCAGAGAATAATAAAACTAAAGAATGCAAATGCAAACCATCCAGTCCAGTTCTCAGTCCACATCTTAGGGCTCTTAGGGTTATTTGGTGTCCAGTTATCGCAATAAAATCCATTACAAGTGTTAATCTGAACCCAAAATTTTTGCAATTAGAGTCAAAATTTAACATGTTTTTATTATGAAACATAGAAAATAGAACACCAAAAAAATTGTACCATGGGTTGAGGTGCATCGTTTTGCTGGCACATAAGCCATGGCACACCAGCATTTTGAGACAAGGCCAACTTGGCACACCACTTGATGTACTCTTTTCCGGCATCTCCATAGGGGTCTTGGATGTTACCATACTCGTTCTCAATCTATTTTAGCACATAATGATTAGTTACATCCAATAATAGTTTGTTATGATTCTTCAAAAGCAACTATATTCATAAATCACGTACTTGCAAGAGGATGATTGGGCCTCCTTGTGGAGCCAGCAACTTCTCCTTCTTGACCATATCCACTATGAGATTAGTGAAAATTGCCATTTCTTCCTGTGAATTAACATAGACTAAACTCAGGAAAAAAAAACAATAATTTGAGAAATTTATTTTAGAAAGAAAAAAACGGTGAAAGTATTTTGTAAGAACCTTGAATTTTTGGTTATTTGTCCTCAATTCAATCCCATCAATTTGATGCAACCAAACTGGAAGGCCTCTGAAGGAAAATAAAATAAAATAAAATAAATTAGAATGTGTTGGTACAAACTGATGAAGATTTTGAACTTTAATTTGCTGAATCAAATTATACCCATAATTCCACTCTGCGCAAACATAAGGACCAATGCGAAGAACTGCATATAGTCCTGCATTGTGGACTTCTTTAATAAACCTAATGAGATCGAAATTTCCTTCAAAGTTATACTGCAATAAACAAGAAGAACAAAAAAAAGCATTAGAATCAACTTCACTAATATCATTTTAACATCAATAAAAGATCATTTAATAGCATACTTCACGTCGACGAGGCTCATGGCCATTCCAGAAGACGTAAGTCTCTATAGCGTCGAGTCCACCTTCTTTCGCCTTCTTCATCAAGTCAGGCCACATCTAAACAAACAGAATGGTTCAAGAATAAATAACATGAATCTAACAAAAAACAGAAACTTTCAAATACATGCATATGAAGCTAATAGGCTAATAATATGAACATATTAAGATATGGAAAAGTTTACGAATAATGCAAAAATGCAGCACCTCAGGGGTGCTTCTTGGATAATGAATAGCACCGGCGAACATGATCTTCCGCTCGCCATCGATCTTCAGCGCACGTCCGTCGTAGGAAACCTGGGTCGCAGTCGACGAAGGCGACAGTGAAGCCAACATGGCTATGAAGAAGAAGAAGCATGCCTTTGGAAATGCCATTGCTCTTCTCATCGATCCTTTCTACAATGATGGAGTTGGAATGTGCACTTGTGGGCTATATATAGTAGTTGTGCTAACAAAGAGGATAAGATCTCAGATTTGAAAGTTTCAAAGAAGAATGATTTTTTTCCCGTTTCATGAGACGATCCTCGCCATATTATGCGGTTTTAGTTGAGTAGAAGAAGGAAAAACAATTAATGAAAATATTGTTTCTTTATGTTGTTAGACGAGGCTGTCGATTTTTTTTAAAAATTTCCTTTTATATTACTATCAAATTTAGAGCTTATTTATCTTATCCAATCTATACATGTTTAAATTTTAATCAAATTTTAAATATAATTTGATCTGATCAATTTAGAATTTCGAACCTTGTCCAATCTAATCCAATTTAAAGTTACGTATACTTATTGATATTATTATCGAATTAAATTTGATTTAATCAAATTTAAATTTCAAATTAATCTAGACTATCTAGTCCCATCTAATGAAACTTAATCTCTCTTAAAATTTATGCGATAGATATTACTTTACTTATATTAAAAGCAAGAAGGAATGAGAGAAAAAATTGTTTTTTCAATGAAGGAGACTAAATTTTTCGTATCTAGTTTCAATTTTGTGTTAGTTTCTAGTTTCAGTAGTGTGAATTTTATTTGTTTATATTTCAGTCTTGGCAAAGGACTTTTTCCAAAACAAGAAGAATCTTGTTTATTAGTTAGCACAAGTCCCAAATAACGTACATAAAATCTAAAACCTAGTTTTACCATCTAAGATGTGTTTAATTGGTTTGGTGGAAAGTAAGAAAATAAATAAATAAATCATTTTATTTCCTTTCCCTCCCTTCCTTCCTTCGCAACCAAATATAGCACTAATTGAGCAATTAAAGGTAAAGAAGAAAAAAATTTGGAAAGAGATCACATTAGAGTTAATTTGTTGCAAAGGAACAGTAATATCTGTCAAACCAAAAGCGAGATTAAAGATAAACGAAACCCATTTTCTGCTTTATTACAGTTATTCACATTTTGTGAACTATAAAACTAAGGAAAAGTTTGACAGTGCAATCCTCATCTGAAGTTAGCACAAGTCCCAAATAATATGCACATAAGAGAAAATTGTTATATCTCTACTTCTTATAAAGAGACTTGACAATAGTTCAATATGAAAATTAAACGGTATGTATATTCTAATATAATTAAAATTAAATAAATTCTAACTAATTATTTAACTACATAATATTATCTAACGACTCATTTGGTTAAGGTAGAAAAAAAAATCCAATTTCACATGACAACGTTATTTATAACAAATTCTAATTTAAATAATTTATGAACAATTTTTTTACGTGCAGGCAATGCTAGTTATAATAAATTGTTTTGGTTGTGAAGTCAAGATTAAATCTTGAACTGTTGAACATAATGAATGTCAACGCCAGCCAAGGAGCATGAGGTCGTTCAATAAAACCTAGACGCCGCTTCGCAAGTAAGCCGGTGGGACTATCAAGAAGTACCTCAAAACAACCAAGGAGAACGATCCAAGTTTTCTCTAAACTATAAAAAGTCCAGACGAAAAGAGACGAAATAATGGAACAGAGATGATACAATTTTCTGTAGGTTTGCAGATTAAGCCAAATGGCGAAAAGGGATGACAATCCCACAACTCAAACGTAAGGCCTTGCTCAAAAATCCTCCATGGAACCTGCCTCACCTGCATATCCAGACCAAACTTGCTCATTAATGAAGATAGAACTTATATCCAAAGCCTTACACTCCCACTACGGACTCAATATAAAGAACAACATGATTCTTGGACAGATTTGAATCCAATAGAACAGAACTTACACGCCCATGCTTACCAGAGTTGCAGACATAGAGTAACATTAACAGCCATAAACATAATTGTTCAATTTTCCATTCTTGTAAAAAATGCAAGTACACTTGAACCTAGTTAGTTTACAGTACGAAATATAGTTTACACTCCACAATCATAGAGCAAAATCACAGACCTGCTGGTGTCTACTTATATAAGTTAAATAATGAGTAAAATCACAGCCTGGGGATGTTTACATGTATAAGTTAAATAATCGGCATCATTCTTTTGCAGGTCAACCTATTGTGAGGTAAGGGAGGAGTCCTACTACTAACAACTTGTAAGAATTCTCATTAGGATTATGACACTTGCTCATCTGATGGCTCATCAGGAAGTTCGCATGGTCGCCAAGTTGTAACCTTGCCTTCATCCATTAATTGAATGCCCTTCACTTCCAGCTCTTTTCTCATCCGATCTGTTTTCTCGTACTCCTTGTTATCCCTTGCCAGAGTTCTCTCGGCGATTATCTGCTGAAGTTGTTCCTCTGTAAGCCCTGCTCTCTTTAGGGCCTTGGCTTTAAGTTGCTCCACAACCTGTAGTCCAAATAGCACCACTATTTAAGTTGCAAAAGCAAAAATGCAGCAGAATATATCACCATTAGCCTAAAACATCAGATTACCTCCGAACTAGTGGAAGAAGACTGTAAACCGAGAACATCAAGAGTTCTCTTCACTTCTTTTTCATACTCCTTCAGATCTGGAACTGATTTTTGCTGCTGTTGTTTTCCCTGCCAGTAGTACACAGATCAGATCATAAATAATTAGACCTAAGTAGGCTGTGGGAAGCAGTCTATACAGCTACAAGAGCAATCTACAATACTGCTCTTAACAGTCCAAAGTGGGTTTCAATTAAGGTTCACATTATCGGTATCGGAATCGGACTATTCCTATGAGTATTGGTATCGGCGATATCGGTAGTATCGGTGGTTTCGGATCGGAGTATCGGATTTTTTTGGTAGTATCGGTGATTTTTTTGGGAAAACAAATAATTATTAATAAATTATTTACATTTAAAAACATATATTTTATACATTTAGGCATAATTTAAAGTATTGTCAGTGTTATTACTTAGTAGTTTTGAAATTAAATGAAAACAATAGTCACCCTTACCGATTGGTTTACACACAATAGATTGATTTTCTTCTTTTACAACCTTATTATGATTTAAACCCTTGCTGATTTGTCTTCTTCGTTTAATTTTCTTTGCCGAATTGACCGGAAAAGAGACCCCCAATGTCGGTATCAGTCAGTATCGGGTATCGGTCGATATCGGATCGAGACATGCAAAAACCGTATCAGTATCGGCCGTATCGGATCGGTATCGGCCGATACTTTAAACCATGACTTTCAAATCTTTAAACCATTAAGAAAATAGTCACTGATCTAGAAACTTTGAGAAAGAATTGCCTCAAGTCTGTTTGTCATAGATGGAAACCATACCTTAAACTTTTTGTCCAAAGTATCATTTATTGCCTTCAATAATACACTCCTCAGCTTATCCAACACAGTAGTTGTGTGCAAATCATCAGACAGAGAATCCCAGAAGTCCTTCCAGAAACCTTTGATCCTTTCTTGGGCTTCACTTGAGACTTTAAATTTAGAGTTTCCATCCGGAAAAGGGGACAAAGCCACTTCACACCTATGCAAAGTCTACAGAAAAGTAAAACACCTCATCAGACAGATTACTGGCTTGAGTGCGCACGCCTACAAATACAAACAAAACACACACAAAAATAGGGAGGCAAAACTGAGAGCTTCAATCACGGGGGAAAGAGGCAAGGTCACTTCATAGTCATGCAAACTGTAAAGGACTGACAGAAAATTCAGCATACAGATCTGGGATTTGCACGCATGCCACGCACAGAGAGGGAGAAGATGCAAACATTTGCTATCAGACGGAAATAAAACTTCATACTTATAAATATGAAATACCTGATATATGTAAAAGACATGATCAGATGCAGTATCCAGCAGCCTGTCTGAGTAATTGACATCTGACCTATAGTGGGTTCGCATTAAGAAAAATCTTACAGCCAAAGGATGATAGATTGTTGTAATCTAAACAAGAAATTTTAGTTAATATATTTCAAAAAATAAAAACAAAAACTAGAAGTTAAAAATAAAAAAAGGATGTGTAGTGAAGCCATAAAACATTTGAAACCCACTTACATCACGTATCGTAAAAAAGTTGTTATCTGATTTGGACATCTTCTGGTTGTCCTTGTTGATAAAACCATTATGCATCCAATAGTTCACTTTGCTCTGAGGGCAGGCTGCACGGCTTTGTGCTATTTCATTCTCATGATGCGGAAAGATCAAATCCATCCCTCCGCCATGAATGTCAAATGAATGGCCAAAATAATGAGCACTCATGGCACTGCACTCAATATGCCATCCTGGCCTTCCAGGGCCCCAGGGACTGTCCCATCTTGGTTCACCAGGCTTTGCAGACTGTCATCAAGAGAATGTTAATCAGATTTTGGACGAACAGAAAATTGCTATGTTTAAAAAATAAAATAAAAACACTCTGTGGCAAGATTCCACCTTCCACAAGGCAAAGTCTGCAGGATTTCGCTTTCTTAAATCAACACTAACACGTCCACCTCCGCCTGCACGGTTATCATCCAATTTCCGTCGAGATAAGCAACAATACTCGGGAAAGTTGTCAACGGAGAAGTAAACATCTCCATCAATTGTATAGCCACATCCATTGTCAATAATCTGTAGGGAAACAAGAACTGTCAGAAAATCTTCAACAACGACGGCAAAGTACAAAGAGGAAATGATTTTCTAACTATTCTAGGAAGCATGATTATTCAGAAATTGGTGTATTGTATAATGTCCGTCGGAAGCATGAATATTCAACAAAGATGATAAATCTCCCTGATCGAGGTCTAGACTCTTACTAATCCCGCTACCTTCTCCACTTCTTCCTGGAATTATGTTAGAAATGTAGGAGGTAGATTCAAATGGTACAAGCACATTGGGAATCAGTTTATCCAGACAAATATTGGCGCATTTGCATGGTGCCTTCTTCACGATGGAGTTCCTGTTGATTCTCGTATCAAATCCATGAATATCCCAAATACTTCCAAATTCTGGTGTTGCCGTCTGCTTCTATAATATCTATCAACCACCTCTTTGTAACCAGCAAGTTGGCATCAAATATATGGACTATAACTCTACTCAGTTAGACATCTATAATATGCTTCCAACCTTATCCACCTCACTGAATCTTGACTCAAAAGTACCACTTCCAAGTGTCAGTTCGACTTTTGCAAGACTGCTATTTACTATATCTTTCTATGGGAGATTTGGATGCATTTTAACAATATTATTCACAATGAAATTTCTCTCAATCCTAAGGAAGTTATCCACAAGATTCTTTTCCGGCTACAAGCTATGCTCAGAGCATAGTTATTAAAGTGAAAAGCGTACTTAGGCACCAAGGTCCTTTAAGGCCTAGCCGCAAAGCACAAAAGCAAGACACGTGCCTGAGAAAAGCAAGGCAGATTTATTATTAGAGGGAAAATAGAGGTTGTGGACCTCAAACTTAAGTGTTGCTATGTTCTAGCCTTCTAGGTCACACTTGCGTGTTACAATGAAGCTTCAACCACGTTTGAACCGTAGATGGGGAGGTTCGATTAAGTTATTGGGTCCTCGTACAAAGTCTTTCAATTAATTCTTACCCTCAACGGGTAATGTTCACCCTCTAAATCCAAAGAATACAATTGTTTTGGTGGAGCCTACTTTTTGATGGATCACAACGTGTACGAGGTCTTATGTTCAATTAATTCTTACCCTCAACGGGTAATGTTCACCCTCTAAATCCAAAGAATACACTTGTTTTGGTGGAGCCTACTTTTTGATGGATCACATCATCATCAGATTGCTTTGTTTCCTTTAAATCAAATTCTTTCTGCCTAACAAGTCCGATATATTGTCATATTTGATTCCTAAAATCCTTTTCATGGCAACTCATGTTGCAGAGATGACTTCCATAGTGGATTGTGAACTGATACCTGAAATATCCGACTCTGACAATCTGCTCCATATTCAAATCTCTAGACATTCAGATTAGGATATTTATCCAAAGTTGATTTTGAGTTTGCCAATCCTTTTTGTAGATATTTCTCATGTTAGATGATGTCTTCATCTATTAGATATTTTGCGTTAATATTATTAGCAGCAATACTGGGGACATGAATGGCGGGACATTCCAAAGGCACAAAGGCTAATTGAACAAGCAATTAATCACTTTACAAGCATACTTAAGAGTTAATATGACGGGTGAGGAACAAAACACATTATTGCATATGTTGGGGAACTTTCACAAAAATTTGCTTGTGATGAATAAACCATGACTGTCCATGCGAGACAAGTGGACAAGAAATGTCGTGAGGAGCATCCTATTTGCTAGGATATTTGTGGCATGCAGAGAGGGCCCTGCAGCTGCAGCGAGATTTGAAGAAGGAACCTATCATGATCTGGAATAAATAATAAAACATAATATAAGTTATAGTCTCAATCTTTCACATGTTTTTAAAACCTTTTCCGTTAGTCAGGCCAAGACTAATGAAACTGAGATGAAAATAGACAAAATTTACAGCTTCATGCAAAACTAGATAGACCAACTTTATGTGTAGGTTCAGGATCAGGCCCTCAGAAACACCCACAACAGCTGAAACAAATGAGTTTTTTCCAAAACATACAAATAGTCATGCCCTCAGAATCCAAAAACATTTAAGGATCAGGCCCTCAGAAACCAAAAATTGTGCTTCCGTCCACCTTTTGAGAATCTAACAGTTTAACATCTTGTTGTTATTTTTTCTAGCAAATCTATTTATTTATGGTTCACCTTTTAACCATCTATCTTTCCCAAGTAATTAGTAATACCTTAAATGTTCACTTTAAACTTTGTTTCTCTTCTTTCCAGAAAATGACATGACATCAGAAATGCCCTCTAGATGTTATTTCTCATTTGAAATTAATTAATAGAAAATGTTTTATAAATTATAACTAAATATTTTCATAAATTCTTTTCACCAAGAGTAGAAATGAGTTTAATTAGGATATTTTGGATTAACTTATTTGAAAAGGAAAATTGATTGAATAAATAAATTTTATTTACAGTTTAACAGTCAAAAGTTTTATTCCAATGCAAGGATAAATTAGTTTTGTTCATGAAAGAAAAAACATACGATTTTTTTCTCACTGAAAATTAATTTTCATCAAACTGAAAAACTACCCGTTAAACTGAAAAATAATATATTATTTTTCCGTCATGGTCTGCTTGGCAATGGTATTTTCACCGATATTTTGGGGGTTTTGAGCCGGTCATTAATGAAGTGTTTAAAAACAAACTTGCTTGGTAATTTTTTTGAGTCACTGGTTTTGGCCGGCTCAATCCTTCCCCCTCCAAAAAAAAAAAACTATTGCAATGTAATTTTTGGTGTCTTTATAAACACCCAAATCGGGATGTTTCGAGGTCTTCAATTTTTTTCTTCCATTAATATCCTTATCATAAAAACATAACTACAACTACTAATCCTCTACCGTATTTCTTCTTTCTCATCTTTGTTTCTTTTTAGGTCCCATCTAACGGCTACTTCCTCTAAAATGTGAGTTTTTTAAATTTTTACGGTCCATTTGATGTGGTAATGAATGTTTTTCTCTCAAAATTTATGGTTTACTACTTGCCAAACCATTTTATACTTGCAAGTTATATGAGTATATAAGCTATTGTTTGGGAGGATAATGTTCATAGTATCTGTATCGGACTATTCCTATGAGTATCACTATCGGTAATACCAGTAGTATCGGCGGTTTCGGATCGGAGTATTGAATTTTTTGGTATCGGAAAACAAATAAATTATTAACATTTTAAAAAATATTTTATACATTTAGGCATAATTTTAAGTATTTTCATTGCTATTTTTTAGTAGTTTTGAAATTAAATGAAATAGTAGTCACCCTTACGATTGGTTTACATGCAATAGATAATTTTTCTTCTTTTACATGCTTTTACGACCTTATTATACTTTAAACCCTTGCTGATTTGTCTTTTTCGTTCATTTTTTTGCTGAATTGACCGGAAAAGAGACTCACAATGTCGGTATCGGTCAGTTTCGGGAATCAGTCAGTATCGGATCGGAACATGCCAAACCGTATCGATATCGGCCGTATCGGATCGGTATCGAGTCTCGACCGATATTGTAAACTATGGATATAATCTTTTTTTAGGACTTTTGTTTATATATGGACAAATAAATAATTTTATTGTTTTAAAAAACTTTCAGAATCACTCGTTAATGAATTACCAAACATTGATTAGATTGGTTTAAAAGCCGCTACTTAAAACCGTCTAAAACCGGACCCCTCATAACCGGTACTTTAAAAATACCTCATAACCGCTACCCCAACAACTGCCAAGCAGACCCTCAAAGTCTAAAGAAATTATTTTTGTTCATTTCAGTTTGAAAAAATAAACCATTTTGAATACAAGGATAAGTTATTTCAGTTCGTCAAAGAAAAAAATGATAAGACAATTATTTCTCAGAATCAAACATAACAAGAAAATTACATCCCAACATTTGTTTTGTTCATTTCAGTTTGAATAAACTATAAATTATTGAATGCAAGGATGAGTTTATTTCAGTTCGTCAAAGAAAGCAATGACAAGACAAAATTATTTGTCAGCATCAAACACAACAAAAAATTATATCCCAACAAAAAATTATATCCCAACATGTGTCAGCTGACGCATGTTAGCATAAGCCTTATTTTTCCAGCCTGCATAAAACAATAGGGTTCAATCTTGTTTATATAACTTTATTTTTCTTAATTGGTAATGTTTTATCCAGTTATTAAAATAGAAGTATCAATGATACATAGAATGGTTGATTTAGATAGAGTGCAGGGCATTATTGGAAATAAGACAAACTTTCAAACTAATTGATATGAGAATTAATAACTCATGTCGATCAATACAACATTTATATAAAAGTAAAATATACCAAGAGAAAAAGATTGACATTAATTATGAGTTAACGAGTGCCCCTCAGGGCACTTGTTAGCAAAACCCTTTATTTATATCTTTGCTTACTTTTAAATAATTTATCTACACATCAGATGCATTTGTTTGTGTGCCTCCGCGTGTCTATACCAGTGTATCTCGTGCTGATTAATCTGCCAAACTTTGGGAGCCTTCTGTATAATATGCATGGCCATGTCCACTTACTACAATCATTTTGTTGTAACCATTTTATGATTTGTATCCTTTTTATATCATTTTTTACCTGTTCTTCAGCCAGTCACTCTCATTTGTGGGATTTTGCCACTAATGTCAGATAAAAGGCAAGTTTGATTAAGGGATCCCTAAAATAAGGCTTATAAATCAATTATATTTTAGTACAGCATCTGGTAACTGGAATATTGGTAGTTTTATAATACCTCCTTCAAACTACCCAAATTGTTAAATGCAAATTATGAAACTTTATAGTGTTCCTTAAGGAGCAGTAAATTTTGATATATATCACTAGTGTAATTTATTTAGGTCAACGACCGCAATTAACATATAGTCCTATAATTGCTCTTATAACTTCAGGCATTTTGATTATATAGCATGGTAATTATGAAACTTCAAGCATTTTTTATTAGGTTCCATGATTATTTTTACTGGAATAATTATAAATATAATCCCGATCTTATTGTTTGTTGGCATTAACAATTGATGGGTGCAATAATCAAAATACTTAAATTTTGTCGGACCAATGATATGACTGGCTTATAGTCAACCATCCTCAATTGTATTCATCGACATAAATGGACACTAGTGACATAAATCAAATTTCACGTAATCGCCTCTTAAATGACTTTAGAAAATGCATATCTTGTCTTGATTTAAAGTTTTTGAAGTTTCAAACATAAGCATATATATCGAATTCATGTTACCAAATCTCACCAGCATCGATATTTTGTGCATTATAAGAGATTTGGTCAATGAATTTTACATTGCGATCTTTGGAGACCAAACATAGATAAGGTTATCAATAGCAGATCAATATTAAGACAAAATAGCCATAAGAAGCAAATAAATGCCTTCACATAATTCACATAACATATCGTGACATTCAAATATTGTCAATCTCCAGCTAGTGATAGCAACAATAAAATGGTATATTTGCATTAAACAATTTAGAAGATCAAAAGGTGTTAAGAAACTTTCAAATATTCCAATTATCGCATGCCATACTAAACTATGGCACACTAATAATCCTTATCTCAGGTATCCCTCAATCTAACATGCCTCATACTCCCACTATGCCATTTTATTGCGAAACTTGTTCAACCAAAGAGATCCAAATAAGTTTCCTACCAGTCCATGTTAACATTGTTTAGCCAGCATCTTGTCAACTATGCCAAATAGCAAAACAATTCCTAACTAATAAAGTGCATAAATAAGAGTGCAGAAATAAAACTAATGGCGAAGAGGGCTCTAGGATGAAGTGTTTATTGACTTATTAATTTGTAAAAGAAATAGTAAGTGATCAACCAAAGATGAGACAAAATTGTCACCGGATAACTGATAGTATAATGCTATTTCCAGACAACCTTTCTCTCCGTGGCACACAGGCGAGCAATGTCACTTTGAACTTCAACATGTTTATCCATCACATAATGGTGACATAAGATGCTCTCTATCTATCGTGTCTACTTTATCGTATAGGATTTTTAAGAAATAAGCACATATGGAGAGGAGGAGGAGGAGGAGGAGGAGGAGGAGGGGAGGGGGGGAAATAAATTACCTTAGCTATCATGTCCTTAATCTGCTCCATGAAGTCAGATACTTTTGGTTGATGGGTTGGATGTAAGCATTGAAGTTCATTCACATCATGCAAAAACTCATTAGAAAACCGCTCGCTCAAACCTAATGGATCTTCACCCGCTTCATTGGCTCTTTTTATAATCTGCAATTAGGTAAAAATAAGGGACACAAAGAAATGTCTATAATAACTTATTGGATAAATAAAGTCCAAGGTTTAGTAGTGACTATCAAAGAAAATACTATTAAACATGTAAAACATAGCATCAAGATCACATCTACCAGTGTTTAAAATCCTCATTTTGGTAGTATTGAGATAATCTCATACATAAATATTTTACATTAAATAATAAAAGATTCAAATGTCAAGTTTTTCATGGCGTAGTGTATCATATTATAGAATCCTTGGCTATCTTGGAGTACAGAGTTCTAGTCATGAAATGTTGTATGCTCGATCGTGTGTGTATCAGGATTCAAGTACATCTTTCTTGGTTATATACTTATATGCAATGTTCTATCATCTCTATTGCATAGCTTTCTATAATAATTAAGTTACATATGGGAAGCTTTAACAGTATTTTCTTTTCAACCATTAGTGTGATGCCTAATATAAATGACTACATCCTAAACATTTACTATTATTCTCAATAGAATATCTAAATACTTTTACCGACACAATAAAGGTTGAGTTACAGATTCCTTTGAATCAGTCATGTGAAAGTCACCGTGTCCTTACCGAGGATGATGATGGTTTAAGCTCAGGAATAGTCAAAGTGAATGTTACAGGGTATTCCTTCATAAGAAGTAGAAAGTTCTATAAATATATTATTTACGCCACCATCACCGAAGCCTTCTTCCATCACAATGGATCGGCTAAGGAAAACTAGAAAGCTGCACATGTGCTATGACTGATTGTCAACCTGATGTTTACCCTCTGTGCTGCTGCCAACTCCTATCCAACATAGGCTACAAGTCTATGATTTATAAACATTTTCTTATGCCACTAGATAAGCCATCAGCCAACTACGGAGGAATCTGACAAGATAAAAGGACAATTCAAAGAGTAAATGAACAAAATTTATTCATGTATCTGAGAGAGTTTCTTCCAAGATGTTCCTAACCAAAACAATGTGCTAAACTGAGGTTAAAATTTCGAGAAGGTAGAGAAGTGGCTAGGCACAACTTGGCAAACATTTGTACCACATTGGACTTAGTTAATTATCTGCATACATCAAAATTCAAGGGGACAGCCTTGTTTTACATATATCACAATTTCATGAACCTCCAGAAGTAAACTATAGTAGACTACAACTTTAGCAAGCAAACCGTAATTATATAAGCTTAAGACATGGGATATTTGCCAATGGTTTGTACTCCCAGATCCATTCCGAAGCATAACTAGAGCGTAATAGGCTCAATTGTTTGGATTTTGAATATCTTACAAGTTCCAGGAAGTTCATGGGGCTCCATAATTATAAAATAAGATGAAAGATGAGACTCTCAGGATGTAAGTTGCAAGACAAGAAAAATCAAACAAATAAATACAAGACGGAAGTGTTCTCAAATATATTTTTCATGATCAAATTTCTTCACACTGACCTAACCTAATCATACCTCAATATTACACAGATTGTGTACCTCATATTGTCAAATATGAATAAAGAAATAATAAGTAATCCCCATATATCTCACTTGAATTGAATCACCTAGAGCTAACTAGCAACAACAATATAACCTTTATCGTAAACTTCTGGCTCAGCTCCATTTCTTCCATTCAGCATTACTAAGGGCCGTCTTCTTGGTTGATATAGCAGCTTTCTATCCTTTTTTACTGCCTAATCCATGTTCATTATGGTCTACACTCCTATATCTCCTCCTAAGTAGTACATCTGCCGCATTGTTGCATGTGTCAAAATCAACTCAAACTTTTCCCGTATTACCCTCGAACAACAACACCGATAATTCATGAATTCACTCATTTATTCTCCTATATTTTATTTGATTGCCAGACATCAATATTAGCACTCTCACTTCAACACAACTCATTAGGAATTGTGGTTCTTGATAGTCAACAACGTAACCCATAAAGCATTGCTAGTCTTAAATAAATGTTGTAGAATTGTTTTTTTTTCAATTTCAAGGGTTATTTATGGTCATTAAGAAGCGAAAATCACTTCTCAAATTCAACCATTCCGCTTACCGATGAATTCACATTTCTTATCTAACCTTACAATGTAATGTTTCTCATCCATATCAACATTCTCATTCCAGCTAATCTCATTGTGATTATGTATCAATTTTTAACCATTACATGTATTTTATTTTATTTTGAGATAAGGCCAGTCATTGATGATTGTCCCTGTCTTGGGCTACTAGACCAAGACCCCCTCCCCTTTAATTAAATTTTGTCTGACCTAGGATTCGAACCGACATGCACTCCTCCCTCCCTTACCAGTGTTACCACTGGACCACCCCCTTTACGGTTTTTAAGCATTACATTATAGGAACAAAATGGAAAATTCTAAGGTAATCACCAATAGCCAATAGTAATGGGTTTCTATTAACTCATTCGAAATTTTAATTTGTTGAATGTAGTGCCTTGGCCAAAAACAACGTAGGTTCCACTCTCTTTGCCTCACTCAAATTATCTTCCTTCACGAAGGACGACTACTCTTCTCAACTTCGTACAATAATTTTTAAACCTTCGATCACATAAGGGTTACGTGTTCAAAAATGGTACCATATCAACTATGAAGAATTTTAAAATGGTGCCATATCAACTACCAAGACGAGGGAGGTGATAGAGAGAAGAAAATTTTACATCCATCGTACCATCGCATCAAGTATATACAATTTGTCAGAAAAGGAAAAAAGCTTACAAGGTGAACTAGTTCGCATCTTCCTCTCTCAAAAATTTATTGAAATATAAGATGTTGACGAGTACTAACAGCTACATGTCACCACACACAAAAAAAGTGCTTCAAAATAAACTAGCATTTTGACAACTAACGTTTGTATCAATCACAATTCGCACGTCACTTGGCCTCTAACGTGTTAATGGTAGATATGTGGTACATTGGGTTACTGAAAATTAGAAGCCTGGTTCACTGTCAAATGTTAAAAATATTTTTCACAAAGCAACCTACTGGGCTAAATAGTCAATATATAATGTAACAAACAAAAGATCTAAAGGTTTTCTAACCTTGTCATCAATGTCAGTAAAGTTGCGCACATATATAACTTCATACCCCCAATGTTTCAGGTATCTGCACACAGCAAATCAATAGATTATGATAAAAAAAAAAATTATCATATGGCATATACAAACAAAGGTGAGCACAAACTACATTCCAGATAGGTAGAATCTTGAGGAAAATATATGTAGTCAAGATTAGTTAAATAAAGAGATGATAGAGCTCCTTCTGCGAGGTAAACAGAAATACAAAGGCTAAATCTGATAATATTGGGAACTGTTAGAAAATATCCATATTTGACTACCCCTTGGTCACAGAAATGTCGTGCTTAAATCATCAAAAAAAAAAAAACTTGTATCCCATCCATTATGGCAGTAATTTAGTTATCCAAATAAGAGACTTGATCAGGGTTATGTCAATCAAATGGAATGTAGCGAAATGACTTTTCTGGAATAATTGACCGGTTAATGGTGGAGGGGCATGTTCCCAGGGAAAAACTACATGAACAAATGTATGCATATAAGGCAAAGGAAAGGCTAAAATTATATACAAGGGGTGAAGGATGAAAATCAAGATAAATTGTAATTTGAATAGGAACTATTGTGGATTTGAGCAGCAAACAAACTTTAAAGGTTGTGTACATCTTGACCCTCTCAAACGCTGCAATGGTGGGAGCCTCACAGTACGAGGACGCCCTTTTAGACTAACATTTAGTTAATTAAGACCCTAGTGGTTGTATAAGCTTGTGTTTATTTAATACATCTTGTTTTCCTGTTCTGTGTATTCTCGTTCTTTTTCTTTCTTTTTTGCCTTTTTCTTAGGCCGGTGTCGCTCATTTGCACTTGACTAGAGTAAGGTGCAAGCCAGTAGTCAACGGGCCCATGCAAGTGCCTAGATAACTGGGTTTAGTATCATCAACAAAATTTTAAAGGATTACTAATTGAAGAAAGATTTTGTGCAGACACCTTGCAATTATTTCCTCTTTTTACAATTCTATACATCTAATTTCATAAAGAACCCTCCACTCTGTAATACTGATACTGATAAGGATACCCTTCCAATTCCTGAATAAAACTGTCATGAATGGACCGAATTCGGCACCAGTTAACAGGGTATTCCATATCATAAAAAACTTAAAATACGAATAAAAACTCTTAAGTGCTAGGATGATGATCCAAGCAGGTGTGGAATCATAATTGAACCACAAGTCAACCAGCTCCAACTCACCCTGCCCAACTTGTTCAATTTCACTGAAACTCCATAGGACTTTGCCTAAATCCAGACATCAGGCAGAGAGAACTAAATAACAATGAATCTCAAAGCAAGTACACTTGACAAGAATAGAGCAGTATTTAGCTAAATCTTCCCAACTATACGTATTAGGTGTACTTGGTCTTCACACACACAGAGTTATACAAGCCCTAAACTTCTTCAATTTCCTCAACTGAACCATTTGATTAGATGACGAGGGAAAAAAACCAAAAAAAATTCCTCATGACATTGCCAGAACTCTGAAAATAATCAATAATACAACTCACTCCATTTCAAGACACCATCTTTACTCCTAAATTGATCAGATTCACAAGAAATGATGAGATTTTTTTGGTTCTTCCTCCTCACCTGAGGAGCACGTCGAAGGCGACGTAGGCCCTGGCGTGGCCGATGTGGCTCAAGTCGTAGGGGGTGACGCCGCAGACGTACATCTGGACCTTCCCTTCCTCTATCGGCTTGAACACCTCCTTCTCCTTCGACATCGAATTGTAGAGCCTCAGCACTGGCTTATTCTTCTCCTCCTCCATCTCTCCTTCCTCTTCCAAAACCCTAACCCTAATTTCTGGCGCACTGCCGGCAATGGGGAGGAAAGCGAGGGGCGTTTGCGAGAAACGTTCCGATTCTGCGTGTGTTTGAGAGAGGGGAATTGTAATTTTAATGAAAAAAATATAAACTCTGGATTTGAGATTTGGATTTGGATTTGGTTCAGATGAATTAAATTATAAGGTTTTTTTTTTTTGGGCACCACCACTTCTACTAGAGGGCAGCCCAAATTTTTTTGAAAAAATTACAAATTTGTCATAGGTTTTTGTTACTAGGAGGCAGCCCAAAATTGACTATAAAAGCCAAACTTCTTTTATTTCTTCTCTTCCTCCACTCTTTACTTCTCTTCCTCCACTCTTTTTTTCTCCTCCTCATAGAAACATAGAATTAACCTAACCTAGGTGAAATTGTCCCCCCACCTAAATTTGTTAAAGATAATAATGTCAATCACTTCTCCCATTTATTTGTAGGTCGTCGAATTTATTTTTGTGTAATGTTTTAACCTAAATTTTACATATAAAAGTTGAATTTTGTGTTTAATGTAGAAAGAAATAGAAAATGGAACAACCCGGACCATCAAATGCTGTATACTCTCCTCCCACAACGTCCGAAGAACACTTTGATGCATCGAAAAGCCTCGTGGTAACTACACTTTAACTTTATTTCGGATGAAAAATCGGATTTTGACACAGAGGACTGTCACTTCTCTGGCAGTCCCTCTCATGGATTTGGACTGCCAGGGATGTGGCAGTCCTATATATGTGAGGGACTGCCACATATGTTGTCACGCCCCAGAACCAGAATGCTGGAGAGCGGGGGCGGACATAGCCAGCTACGTATAACGGAGTGGAATCCACGTCGCTATACGGTCACGGCTGTCTAGATATGTGAGGGTTTATCTACAAGCCATCAGTCTCTTAAGGTCATAAAATAGCCTATTGTCTCAATCTCAACCAACTAATAATAGTAACAAGATATCAGATCACTAAATATACAATTGTAAGGCGTCCCAAACATTACATATCCAGATGATCATGAAGCTAGTCGTACAAAATGTAAGGACTAGCAAGAGTTCAGTCATACATGATCAACCCCCGGGGCTTGTCAATCATGTTACAGCCCGTAGGCAGACAATAAGAAAAGTGCAATACGAGCTAACACTTGCTCGTCGGCTAAACGCCTCAAAAGAATAATTTACAATATTACAGTGGGAGAACAAAAAGAAACCCACTCGATGCCCTGGTTACGCCTGGTGACCACCATCGGGCTGGAAAGCAGGTAGATCCTTTGCTGCTGCTCCGGTATCTGGCCATACAAAACCAGCTGGGTCAGACCCCAGAAAGAGCAAGTGCCACAAAGGAGGCTTCACTTAAGGACTAAAACCAACAAATCATTAGCATTCAACAGGTAAGAAAATAATAAGTAACACAGTTTGGGGTTTGTGCACTACCAATGCACTTATCCCAATCAGAGAAAATAACTAAGTGAAGCATCATTGACATAAAAGAACTGGAGAATCATGCTAAATAAAACATAGCGGGACAATATATGAAGAGAAAACGAAGAAGAAACATGGTAAGTGATATATAAAAGACATTCTTGTACAGAATCAATAAAAGATAGGACATATGGAAAAGCATGCCAGGATGATATACGATGAGATAACCATGGGACTATTCAGATAGCTAGGTTACAACCCGTAAACCAAACAAGGACCGGGGTTGTAACCCTTCGTCTGAACGGAACTTGGTTTCTCTCACCATTTATCGGCAAGATGAATATAAGAAATCAGGTCAAGTAACAATCTGGAGTGACAATCATTATAGTGACAATCTGGAGTGACAATCTTCCAATCATTCTGGTACAATCCTGCAATCAATCAATTCTAGACAATACCATACTGGACTAGACTCCATCCATTCAATCACGGCCAATCATTGCCTACGGCTTTCTACATTAACTAACTAGGGTTATCACAATCCTAGTTACTAGCAAGATGCAATGAGATGCTCCAAGTAGTCACAGGCCCTGCAGCTACCCAGGTTATCCAGGCAATCATTATAGTGACAATCCAGAGAGTTCAATCATTAAAGTGACAATCGAGAGTGCCCCACATGACAGTGGGCTGGAAATGTGCCCTACTCGTCGGCAGGCTACAAGTCCAAACATTTGCGGCCGGAATAACGGGGTCGCCTGTAACTGGGGAACATCTCTTCATGACTAGTAGATTATTCTAGTTATTAACCTTAGTTTATTTCAATATGTACCCCTGACCGTGGTACTCAGGGGTCCATGCCCTAGGAATGATGCGAGACAAGACTGGTTCATTTATACAAGCACAATCGCCCACGGTGTCAAGTCATTATACAGGTCGTGTCATGTCAAGTAGCCGCCGCAACGGCTTATCGAGATATAACATGTCAGGTTATCCGGTCAAGTATACTAGCCAGGAGTGCGCCACGACGGGCCACTATCATGCCATGTCAGGTTACTGGTCGAGAGCGCACCACTACGGGTCATCATCAAGTCAGGTTGTCATATCAAGTCTATCATGTCAAGCCAATCATGTCAAGTTATCATTCCAAACATATTAAATAAATTCGTGATTATCAAGTTCATGACAAAAGGCGTAAGGATATAAAAGGGGCATAAAATATCTAATAAAATATCAATATACAGAGCTATAGAAGAACCAAGCTTAGAGAAATAAAACCAAATCTCCAAGAGCCAATAGATTGCGCAAGGGATCAGGGGGTTGGATTGCGCAGGAGTCAAGTGCACCAGGGGCCAACTGCGCAGGAGTGAGCTGCACAGGGGTCAGATTGCGCAGAGGATGGATTGCGCAGAGGATGGATTGCACAGGATCGGGTTGCGCAGCAATGGGTTGCGCAGCAATGGATTGCGCAGAGGATGGATTGCGCAGCAGTGGGTTGCGCCAGCACTGGACTGCGCCAGCACTGGATTGCGCAGCAATAGATTGCGCCAGCACTAAAGAGCACTGGACTGGCTAGATGGACTGCGCCAGCGCTAAAGAGCACTGGACAGGCTGGATTGCGCCCGGGACAGAAGATCATCTTCCCCAAAGCTGAGAGCAATGGCCATGGAATTTCGAAATTTCAAAAGACCATAACTAGGTCAAATCTCAATGAAAATCTACTTTGCAAAGGTCTAAGTTGTGTAAAATTAAATTCTCTTTAACGTGGAACAATCAAAACATGAAAATGAACAAGTTTTATAGATCAAATCCACCAAAATCTGAAAATACTTCAAACCTAGATCTATAAAATTCCAAGCTCCAAATGGAGAAAACTCAAGTTCTAATGTTACTTAGAATGAGCTAATAAAGCTATTAGACAAATAAAATGTAGCCCTTAAGTGATAGCAAGATGCAACTTGCCTAGAGCTTGGGTGTAGGTGGAGAGGAGGAAGAAGAAGAAAATCAAAATGAGGAGAGAGAGAGAAAGTTGATATTTATAATGGGGTGGTTCACCATGTCAAACCAAAATAAACCGAACCAAGCCAAGCCAAGCCATGTTGAACCAAGTCAAGGCCAATAACTCTCTCTAGCAATTTAAACCAAATGAATCATGAAATAAACCCAAGCTTCACTAATCCAAAATAATAAACCAATGAACCATTAAAACCAATTGAACTGTTAATGCCAATAAAATCAAGCCAATGCAAAATAAACCAAGGTAACTAATCATGACTAAAATAAAATAAAATATGGGTCCAAAACACGTATACGTACACTAAATACGTATCACGAATTTGGGACATTACATATGTGGCAGTCCTATAGATGTGGTAGTCCTTTTGACTTTTAACTTCTATTGTAGGAGTTGCGATCTTCCGATGTTGCGATACATGCTCCAATTGCAACCGATGTAGGGCATTTATTTTGGACCGATGGAGTGTCTAACCTATGTACTATAGGAGTTGCGATCTTCCGATGTTGCGGTACATGCTCCTCCGATGGACCACGGAGTGTCTAACCTATGTACTATAGGTCTGATCGGGGATCACTTCGTTATACTAAAGATGATCGCTCATTCTCTGATTCCTCCACCTTCAACAGTTTGGTACAAAAGAGCACCGGTCGAAGCCATCGCTTGGACCACACCTTTCGTTGACCAGATCAATCATTGTAAGAAGTTGTTGAAGATTGAGGAGCCAAGAGACTTACCTGCTGACCACTACGACGTCGAAATCGATTAAGTATATATATATATTTATTTACATTTTGACATTTTGTATATGAAGGACCACTTTTGTATACAGTGAAATATGAAGTCCAGTAATATATATGGAGTAAATTTTGTATACAGTGAAATATGAAGTTCAGTATGTTATACGTGTCTACCTGTGTGCTATCTGTGTTATATGTGTCTACATGTGTGCTATTTATGTGTTTACATGTGTCCTATCTGTGTTATATGTGTTTACATGTGTACAAGTATGTGTGGCAAAATATACCAATTTGTTAATGTATCAGATCCAGTATCAGGACTGCCACCCCCCTGGCAGTCCTACGTTGAATTAGGACTGCCAGGGTGCTGGCAGTCCTAATTGAAAGTTGTTGTTATATAAATGGCCATTCTCCGTTGTTTTAGTACGGAGAATGACCATTCTCCGTGTAATTTAGCACGGAGAATGGCTATTCTTCGTGTAATTTTCACGAAGAATGGCCAGTATCAAGACTGCCACCCCCATGGCAGTCCTACATTAAATTAGGACTGCTAGGGTGCTGGCAGTCCTAATTGAAACTTGCTGTTACAGCAAGTATCAATTAGGACTGCCAGCACCCTGACAGTCCTAATTTAATGTAGGATTGCCAGGAGGGTGGCAGTCCTATTTGTAAGTCACTGTGATGGAAGTTTTGAAACTCTCTATCACAGAGAGTTTCAATTAGGACTGTCACACCCCTGGCAGTCCTACACAAGAGAAGGACTGCCAGGGTGCTGGCAGTCCTAATTGAAACTTGTTGTTATATAAATGACCATTCTCCTGTGTTTTAGCACGGAGAATGGCCATTCTCCGTGTAATTTAGCACGGAGAATGGTCATTCCAGTGTTAAAACGCAGGAGAATGACCATTCTCCGTGTAAATTAACACGGAGAATGACATTCTCCGTGTTTCTGACACGGAGAATGACATTCTCCGTGTAAATTAACACGGAGAATAACCATTCTCCGTGTAAATTAAGACGGAGAATGGACATTCTTCGTGAAAATTACACGGAGAATGACCATTCTCCGTGCTAAATTATACGGAGAATGACCATTCTCCGTGTAAATTAAGACGGAGAATGGTCATTCCCCTGCGTTTTAACACTGGAATGACCATTCTCCGTGTTAATTTACACGGAGAATGGTCATTCTCCTGCATTTTTTGGTCAGTTGAAACTTTGGAGGGCCATAACTTTTGACTGGGAGGTCGAAACGAGGTCCGATTTGTCGTAAAATGAGCGTATTTTCGAGGAGTCTGAGATTAAATGCTTCACCGTTAGACAGCCTTCCAAAATTTTAGAATCGCAAAAAAATGATGTTTTGACCTCCGTTTTAGCACTTTCGTCGAATGTAGGAGTGTTCTTGAAAGAAATTTGGTGGAGGAATTAGGATTAGAGTGGTGGAGGAGAAGAGACTAGGGTTTTGGGAGAGGGAGAGAGAGCTCTTCTTTTTTTTCTTTTGGAGGAGAGAGAGAAAATTGGGGTTTGGGGAGGAAATGAGAGTCCCCTAGTAAAATGTGGGCTGCCCCCTAGTAAAATCTCCACTTTTTGGGCTGCCCCCTAGTAGAAGTTGTGTTGCCCCTAAAAAAAACCAATTATAAAACATATGAATTGGATAGTGATTTTTTTATAAGGCCCGGCTATACACACCCCAAGACTTGCTAAGAACACCCCAATTACTAAGTACACCCCGTATATATTTAATAAAACTTAAAAACATACTAAGCACACCCCACTCTTTGACAGAAATGCCCTTTCTAAGCACACCCCACTCTCCTCTCTTCTCAAACCAATAATCCTAAGTACACCACATTCTATACAAAACCAAACACACCCCATTTCTATTCACCACTCACACTCCATTCTCTTCTCTCTCCCGAAGACCAAGCGGCCGAACCCCCTCCCCTCCTGTTCGACGACAAGGAGTCCCGTTCGACGACAAGGAGTTTGTTTCGTTACAATGGCGGGCCAATCCGAAGACCGATTCCAAGATGAACCCCAATCCCAACAATATGGTAAGTTTTTCAAATCGAACCTCACCATTACTTCGAACTGAGTCTTTCGTTTAGGATCACTGAATTAGGGTTTCGAAAACCCGTCATTTTCTAGCCCGTGCATCTTTGTTTTCGTTTTTTTTCGATTTTCGCTGTTCTGCCCGAGCCTGGTTGGTCGGGCAGAAAATCGTACGTTCGACAACACGAAGTTGAACACTTATGCAGGCGTTCGACAGACATATGTCGAACACTCACGTAGTGTTCGACAGATATATGTCGAACATACTGCTTATGTTCGACCTGTATATGTCGAACAGTAGGTTCTTGTTCGACCTATAATGGTCGAACAGTATATATTTGTTCGACCAGTGTTGGTCGAACAGTTCATTTTGACTGTATATATTGTTTAATTTTTGACATTTCATTCAATTTAGCAGGAATGACATATATGAGGAGACGACCTACAGCTTCTACTAGGAGGCGTCGATTAGAAGAGTTGGCAGCTACACGTAGCAGTCGTCAAGAAGGAGCAATAGTTGCTCCGATTCAAATGCAAGAGCAATGTGCTGCGGAAGAAGAGACAGCTGCACGTACTAGTCTAACAGCTGTTGCAAGTCAAATTAGCGAGCAGCAACATGCTGGAGAAGAAGATGATGAGGAACATGTCGAGGAAGAAGAGAAACAAGAGGAAGCACATGATGAGGAAGAAGAGGAACAAGAGGAAGCACATGATGAGGAAGAAGAGGAAGCACGTGCTGAGGAAGATGAGGAAGCACGTGCTGAGGAAGATGAGGAAGAAGGTGTTGACAGTGATATATTGACCGGCCCTTGTCCCGGTGGACCTAAGGATCCCCGACTTATCCCAAGTTTCAAGACTCATGTGGCATTCCAGATTTGGAATGGGATTGAAAGGCCCTTATTGAGGTGTTGGTGCCACACGACCAAGATGGAGACTTGGAAGTTTGGTCAAGGGGGTAATGAATTTAAGGAGTTGATCCATCTTTCCAAAATTCCAGACTTGAGATGGATTTCATATAAGATGCCGAACAAAAATCTAATTTGCGCATTTGTTGAGCGTTGGCAACCGGAGACCAACTCATTCTATATG
>JANAVB010020999.1:12480294-12502794 GCA_029216955.1 Iris pallida
TCAGGGATGGGGATGTTAGCGTAGATATGTGATCAATACCCCATAGTATTATATTGTATCATCATTGTATCACTATAGTATTCTCATTGTATAGTGTTAATCATACACTCACGTATGATTAGCCAGGCCAAACATTGTATCAAGTTCTAAGCCGATCACATGTTGAAACTAATACTAAACTCACATAGATATAGTTCTAGATTTTTGTACATGATTTATACAGTTTTTCCTGTTCTTACATTCAGATTAAGTCTTGACATGCCTTACCATGATTCATGTACACATTATTTACCTCATAGATTCTCTCTATTTACTGCTACATTTTCAATATCGTCTAACTAGAACTGTTATTGAGATTTGTGCTCGTTCCATCCTGACTGGATATGTTGACAAAATTTACAGATTGTGGCGAGGAGGATTGTCCTACCTACTACGGTCCGGTTGACATAGTGGGCGTAGACTTGGAGACCTTGGTTCAGCAGGGCTTAGCTCCGCCCGACGAGCCTCTAGCTTAGTTTAGTTAGACTAGACATTTTGGACTGGACCTTGTCTTCAGCTTGCTACTTATGTTATTATATTATATCTTGGATTGTATTAGAGACTGGGACTTAGACTTGTATATTATTTGTGTTTGGACTTGACAGGTTATATTTTTATCGTCATGTTGTCTTTATCTTTCAGTCTTTACTTTATTATCTTAGAATTGTGATTGAGTATTCATATATTATCATTGCTTGTCCTCCGTTCGGAGTTGACCATATTCTCGACAGGTTTTGATATTATATATAAACTGTTGTTAGAGTAGAAAACCTACAGCGTTCCACGCCGTTTTTACGGTGAGGGATGGGCATTGTTACGTACACGTGCCCTTATAGCGGGTGCGGGTCATGACAGTAGGGATGAGAGGAAAAAAAGACGTGCAACCCGTGCATATTTATGGTTCGTGCTTGGATGCACAATATTTGCAGATAAGAGTGGCACACGTGTGGACACGAAAATTCTCAGTCTTCTAGAGACGGTCAACCGCGTCAATTAGTATGCTTGGGGAGCAGATGCTCTAGCATACTTGTATCGACATCTTGGTTTAGCATCTCGGAGTGGGGGGCGACAAATATGTGGATATCTGACGTTACTGGAGGTAGCTATCTCTCCTTCTTATATGCATATTTTTATGTTATTATCTCCTTCTTTTATGTGGATATTTATGTTTTGTTTCTATGTCCGATATTTGTTTTTTCAGGCCTGGATATACGAGTATTTTTTCTTCACAAGGCCAACCCATAATGTCAATTATAAGTTGGACGATCCACTTGCTTTGAGGTGGGCCAAGAGATCCCATTCTGCAGGAACTGCCGACCGGGTATTGGCCTTGAGGGAGGTTCTGGACAATCTCCAAGTACATAGTGTGAGTGTTATTACATTCTTTTACTCCATTTATTAATGTGTTTTATGTATTAGTAATTATGTTTTTTTATGATGTAGGTCAATTGGACACCCTACAATGGGATGCGGGGCTCTTATCCTCGGGACAATGTCACTTTCTACCACGGATGCATACATGCATTTGACTGTGCAGAGCCGTATCATCCCGACCGCGTGCTTCGACAATTTGGCTTACTCCAGAAGATACCTGATTTTTCTTTGATTCCAAGTATTGTCCGTCGGGGAAATACGGGCCAGAAGTACAACCTGACGTGGGATGTCTTGGGAGGTTACTTCCGATTCTGGAGCAGCCATGTACTATCGGTCGAAGCCCGCGGGAGAGCTGCAAATCCCGCATGGGAGTGTTCTGACGATTATCTGTATTGGTATAGGACGTTTTCATATCCTATCATCCAGGATCCGGAGAACATCTCTACCGCCGTCGGCACTACATATACCCAGGCAGGCCCACAACCATGGAAAATGATCAGAAATGCTTTGGGATATTTAGAGCCAGTCTACCAATAATGGGTAGAGAATGAAGAGGGTCTACACATCGATGCTAGTCCCAGCTTTAGTCGGCGCCTATCGTGCTTTGAAGATCGCGCCTGAAGAACCACCAGAATCTTCGAAGGGGGCGTCTACTAGTAGGAGTCGAAGGCGTCGAAGATCATAGATCCATGTTATGAACTATTTTGTGAACTATGTTGTGAACTCTGTTGTGAACAATGTTAATGAACTATGTGCTTTGTTATGAACTCTGTAAATGTACTCAGTTTATGTGAATTTTGCTCAAATATGAAGTTGTACTCATATCTGCAAATGTACTCAGTTTATGTGTCCATTATGTGATCATTTTGAACTCTGTAAATGTACTCAGTTTATGTGTCCATTATGTGCTCATTTTGAATACTGTAAACTTATTTTTTTTGCTCAAAATTGTACTGCTCGACCAGTAAAGGTCGAACATCATTCTTCTGTTAGGCAGTTACAG
This sequence comes from Iris pallida, assembly GCA_029216955.1. Taxonomy (NCBI): domain Eukaryota; kingdom Viridiplantae; phylum Streptophyta; class Magnoliopsida; order Asparagales; family Iridaceae; genus Iris; species Iris pallida. The sequence goes on from JANAVB010020999.1 coordinate 12,482,711, forward strand.
GTCGAACAGTAGGGTGATGTTCACCTGTAATGGTCGAACAGTAGGGTGATGTTCGACCTGTAATGGTCGAACAGTAGGGTGATGTTCGACCTGTAAATGTCGAACAGTAGGGTGATGTTCGACCTGTAATGGTCGAACAGTAGGGTTATGTTCGACCTGTAATGGTCGAACAGAAGGATTTTGTTCGACCTGTAATGGTCGAGCAGTATAATTTTCAAGAGAATGCAGAACAATACATTGCATTGAACATCTCATAAAAATACAGTACATTGAAAAATACAGTACATTGAACATCTCATAAAAATACAGTACATTGAACATCTCATAATGTTGAACAATACAGTACATTGAACATCTCATAAAAATACAGTACATTGAAAAATACATGCCATTGATCTTATCATAGTAAAATTTCACATAAATTGAGTTTCACACTAATCGTCCAAACTAATCGGATCACCATCAACATGTGAGCTTTTGGAGGAAATATTTTTACGATACTTTTCAATCCGTTGTTTATAAATTTTGCCCCAACCAGCAGCACATGGAAGACGCAGAGTAGACCATCTGTTGATAATGGGTGGTAGTGGTGCGTCTGATGCCAAATTTACCTGCATACAAATAAATAAAAACACATTAATCGTGCATGTGAACGTTAAAAACACATAAATAAAAACACATTAGAAAATAAACTTTACCACGATGAAATGATTGGTATCAACAAATGCCATGCATACAAGCCGAGGGTTGGCTGGAACTTCTGTCCTCATGGGTAGAAACATAACGTTGACATTACCGTGCATGTGAACAATGGCCATGTTGTAGGCCGACGACGCCAAGTAGTACATATCGGGAAATGACCACCAGTACTTGCGGTCAAAAATCGGTGCTACGAAGCAATTCAAAGATTCAAGTACCTGTTGTGGAGACCCCCTAATCAAGTTACATCTACCGTATATATCTCCCAAGAGTGTGATCTCTTGGATGAGGTCACTGCGAACTTTTGGCCAAGATTCCTCCCCCAACCCTAGTGCATGGGCTATGCATCAAAAACCACAATGTCCATCCCCTATTATATTTTCCGTACTCAACACATACGGATGATGTTGGGGTGGAACTTGTCCTATATATGCAATATCGGTGGCATCGCGTGATGACTTCCGTCGAACATGTTGCTTTCCCCTTCGGATAGAAGTGAACATTGGTTTTGCCGAAGAAGGTCCATTGAGCATTATAGTTTCCTCCAAAGGTGAACAACTATCATGAGCAGACTCAACAATTTCAAATTTGCTTGGTTCATGCTTGGTCGAATGGGCAGTGCGGATTTTCGTTTTACTTGGCCTACCACGAGGTCGTCTATAGCCCACTGGTTCAAGCAGTGAAGATGTCGAAGGAACTGATATCTCTCGAAGTCTTTTCAGCATCAACAACCTTTGAGAATTGGTAGCCGCATCGAACATATGATTAATAGTTCCCATGGTCTCCACCCAACGACTTCGGATATCTGCATCAGCTACACTGTCCATTTTGGAGGGTTCATAATCCAACTTTGTCCAAAATCTGTCAACCATATCTAACTGGATAACCTGACCATCCCGTTTTAACACTGCAAGTTCATGTGCATAAGGCAACCCGCAAGTTCTTCTCAACACACAACCACAAAGGAGGGGATCTACACCGGTATTATCTATACCCTTCATCTCCTCGAAAATCCTACCAAGTGCATGATGAGACACCAATCCTCGGATATGCTTAAATAGAGGAGAACTGTAATGATGTGGTGCCACATTAAGGCTCATCTCAAATGAGGCCTTAATTTGGTTGTGTTGAGCGATCAACAAATCATGTATCCTGCTCCATGAGATCTCAAAATTGGATTGACTAGTGCCCAACTATTTTTTTAATTTTGCATGTGCACTCTCCGTCTTGTGAGTATGAAATTCATACAGTCAAAATCGTACATTATAACGTAATTAACATATATATATATGCAAAGTATGGTTTAAAGACACGTACCTGCTAATTGTCGTGTTCTCAAAATGCATCACATTGTTAGTCCAACAAGAAACAAATCTTTCTTTAAACGGCTCAATCCAATTCTTAATGGCATAGTTAACTGCTTTTGGATAATCGTGGAAATCTTGCTCCAATTTTCTAAGTAACTCATTAAATCTTGGTTGATCTTCGGCAAGAACCAACGAATTCCATGAGTTGTTAAAAGAATCCCACTTCTCCTTGGTACGAAACAACTTCTTACAGTTGGCCAATATATTCTTGCTAATATGCCACCGACATAGCAAGTGTGTGGAGCTGGGGAACGTAACACTTATAGCATGCATAAGTGCTACCTCACGATCAGTCACAATCACCTTCGGTAAGCATGATTGATCCACTAATCCTTTAAGCGTACTAAGCGCCCATATATAATTATCCTCCCGCTCAGCCTCCATATAAACACATGCCACAGAAAATGTAATATTTGTGGATGTGACCTCTACTACTTCCAAAAGTGGCATCCTGTACCTGTTTGTCTTGTAGGTACAATCCATCAATAAAATATTAGAAAAAGCACGCAACAAATCCACGCTAGTCGGGTGAGCATAAAATAGATCCTTCACTTTATCGGTTTGCTCACATCTCCTATCTAAATAGTAGTACTTTTCTGAGTCCAAGTTACTCAACAAGTACTGCATTTGAGATAGGCCCCCATGCTCGACAACTCTATGCTTTTGCCGAGCATTGTAAATTGTCTTCAATGTCGACTCATTCTCGCTAAAGGATTCCTTCAATGTGCTCATTATATCTTTCGGCCTTGCATTGTTTTTCGATAAGTCTTTCAAAAGTTGATCTTCAGTCGGTGTTAGTCGACCGGCATATGAGTGTCCAACCAAATTGCGTCCAAGTGGGTGATTATGCGAGCCGCATACAACAGTCAATGACCAATGTCCTAGGTCATTGAATTGCACTCCTTTTAATTGAAACGGACAGTCACATTTCTTCGTCCCCGTAAGCTTTTTCCGTCTTGCCTTCTTCGCAATGTTCGTCGAATTTGTTTCAGCAACTTCAGTCTTGGGAGGTCGATATTTACCACCGCGCTCACAACCTAAAACTATCCAAGCCCGCCTTCCATCTCCGCTATCGGATCGTTTAACCAAAACGACCATATTATGACGTCTTCCTACCGTCTGTGCCCACCTCAACAACGATTCACGATTATCAAATATCTCTTCCGTCTGAAATTCTTCTGAAAAATCAACTTGTTCATACATGGGAAAGTTAACAATGCTCAATTCATTGTTCATTCCAGTGTCATTTGAAGAACTATCCTGAAAAGAAAAAGACCCACACTTTACTAAGTTAAAAAAATTCAAAAAACACAGTGCTCGACCATTACAGGTCGTACAAGTATCTTCTGTTCGACAGTGACAGGTCGAACGTGTCGAAAAACGTTCGACTTAACAGGGTTGAACGTTATAAGACACGTTCGACAACTATTAGTCGAACATCACTCTTATGTTCGACAACTAGGAGTCGAACAGCACATGAAATACGCGACGAACACAGGTCGTGCATATCGCGATTTTTTTTTGAATTTCTCGTTTGGAACGATTCTCATACTAATTTTAATACTTGAAAACGAGCAAGAAGGTGGAGAGAGTACGTACATTGTGTCTTTCAGATGGACCACCTTCCTCCATGATGGCTTCTCAACTTAGGATTTTTCTAAGGTTTTAGAATTTTGTTGGAGAAGATGATGAAAGAAGGAAGAATGAGGAGGAGGATGGTGGGGTGTGAAAATGAGAGAAGTGTGTTTGGAAAGGTTGATGGGGTGTGGTGGGGTGTGAAAATGAGAGAAGGGTATATTAGTCTTTTAACATTGAAGTAATTTATAACTTAAGTTACTTGGGGTGTACTAAGTAACTGCTGGGGTGCGTTTAACCGTGCCCTTTTTTATATTAGGTAATTAGGTGTTGCTCCCAAACTCGTATTATGCAATTTTAATGTGTTTTTTTTTGGTTTGGACATAGTTAGTTTTAAACAAATATTTGCACCGGATTCAGATTTCTATAGTCATTTATTTATTTATTTTGGATGCAAAATAAAAGAGAAAAAAATACAAAGTAAAAAAAGAAAAGAAAAAGAAACATAAATGGTTAACACACTCATTCCAAGGATTAACTTTCCCATTCTAAGGATTAGCTTCTCCTTCCATTGCTTGATTCAACGACACCCCCACACAAGGAGTGGTTGAAAGTGTAGGTAAAATTCACACTTCATCTCTTGATTCAATTCTGAAGTGAGGACAAAAAATGTTGTAATTATTTTTCATTTCTTCTTACAGCTCAAGGCCAATCTACTTCCATTTTTATTTTGCGGATGTTGACGGAAGTGGAGTCATCGGTAGCAGCGAGAGATCATTAATGTTTACATTAAAAAAATTAAATAAATAGTATTAATATATAATTATTGATTTTGTTAGATAATTAATTATTTTTTGTTATTATTATAATACAAAATTTCAATTTTCCACATTCTTCGTATACTTCCAAACACGGAAATGTTAATTTTGCCACTTTCAAGTTACAAAATATATTTTATCCAAACATTCAAAGTAGTTCTAGCACACAAATATTATGATAAAACTAAAAGACAAACATTTCATTTTCACAAGACGTCTCTTTCATACTTTCTACCACTTACATCGAACCAATTTAGCATGTATGGTAAACCGTAAGTGAGGGTATATTTTCATTTGCACTTTCGATGATGGAATTCATACAGGAAGCTATGTTGAAGTCTCAAGGAAGATGCAGAAGAAAGATAAAATTTCATTTTGATCAAATCGAAAAATGATCAGAAACAGTAAAATATAGGTGGAAATGATATACTAAAGGGCAATTTAAGTTACAGATGAAATTGATGTACGAGAATGTTATGACATATCGATCAGTTCAATATGCCACATAATTCTTAAACATCATTAAGGTTGGAGGTGACAAGATTTTATTAGGGCACATATATTTGTTTTCGATTTGGCTCAGGTTTACGAGAGTCATATATTTGCAACAATATGAAAAAAAGAATTTATCATCACTTGGCATGGGGGACACACCAAGTTAGTTGGAGTGTAGGGGATAGAGAGAGTTGAATTTTTTTTTTTTTGTCTTTAGATTGAATGTAAGTTTAGATAATAATATTTTATTTCAATTTAATTTTTAGTTATCTTAGTCCCATATATTTCAAACCATAAATTAATCCTCTATCAAAATTAAATTAAATATTATGGAGAGGATAAATTAGTCAATTTATCGAGTTACACTATTTTTTATATTTTGTTTTCTACTCAATAAATTTCTTGCACGTTTAATGATCTTTATCGAGTTAGAATCTCAATAAGAAACAAAAAGATCACCTAAAATGTACGAGAATAAGATAAGATAGAATCTCAATGAGAAACATATAGGTACAATCTCAATAAGAAACATATCTTCAAAAAATATTTAATTAACCTTTTATATATAGTTGAATATAAAAGAACAAATGTGGGATAAAATAAATAAAATAATTTTCGGCACCATATAAGATGTCACTAGGGGTGAGCATCGGTTCGATTCGGTTCAAACCGAACCGAATATGTGAAAACCGAAATAACCGTAAACCGTATTTTTCAAAACCGAAAACCGAACAGTTTTTATAAAAACCGAACAAAAACCGAACAGAATTAATTCAGTTCGATTTTCGGTCGGTTCGGTTTCATGGGCCAATGTGCATGGCCTTCAAGTTTTTAGCAAAAAGGGCCTATTTAAATAACAAATTTTAAAAAAAATATATGATTTATTGTATTTATGAATTGTTATATTACATAGAGTGAAAGATATTAGTATATATAGATTGAGGGTAGATAGAGAGAGTGCTCAAAGAAGCACCGACATAGAATAGGAAAAGAGAGTGCGCTCAGTTAGGGGTTAATAAACATTAGTATATGTATATTGTGAGTAGTTTGATAAATTACTAAATCTAAATCGGTTTTCGGTTCGATTTTTCGGATGAAGAACCGAAAATCGAACCGTTATTTCAAATTTTCAAACCGTAAACCGAACCGATAACCGAAAAACCGAACCGTTTGTCATATTTCGGTTCGGTTCGGTTTTCGGTTTTCAACCGTTATATGCTCACCCCTAAATGTCACCAAATTCTGTAATCTCATTTTGCACCATCTAACCCCCAACACCCAACATGCCAACTGATTTGGCACGGGGATGTTCCCCCACTCCCCTTGGCGTGTGCTCCCACCCACGCCTGTCCTCGCCCCTTCCGTAATTTTTTTTTAAAATTACCCCAAACTTCTTTATGCTATATGAAAATTTCTATTTTTTTTGTTCTGATTTATATATTTTGCGATATCATGTAGTTGTATTTACTGAATTTTACTGTAACCGAAACACGCATGCATAGTATCTTGCAATTATGACAGGGTTTACCTACTTATGATGCAATTGTGTATTGTGCTGGAAGAAATTTTACCCACTCCGAAGATTCTGCAGGTCAACATCAGTTCAACTTATGCTTGTATTTCTTTGATGTGTACAATACACCTACATCCTCCTGAGGATTTTCTGAAGCTTACCTTTCTTTTGGGGACATCACAAACTGTCCATACGTAAAATGCACTATCAGGTGATTGTTAACAGGTCAATTACCCACCATTTTGTAGGTCAATGGTGATTCAACTATGCTTGGTGTCTCATTGTGTGTGTACACCGTGATTGATCCCAACGACTATTGAAGCCTTTAGTATTGGTAGATATTTCTGGTTGCAATGCACAATTTATTTTAGTTATGGACACTGGAGTCCTTCATAGCTGCCAGTGGTAACTAACTCATTGTAATCTACCTTCAAGTATCCTCTTCTTGAACCTCTATCTTTCTAAGCTACGTTACATTACTTCATACAGGTTGACAGTAGTAGTAATTGTATGATCACAAAAGATTTCTTATATTCTTACAGGTTTACCAATGTAGGTTGTTTCTTGTCTTGGCATCAGTCTAGAAAATCAGTAAAAACTATTTGGAAAAAAGGTTGGCATACTTGATAAATGATTTGAATTTACTCGAGGCATGGATGGCCTTTATTTTCAATTACTTTGATTCCTGTGTTATGTGTCATCAGTTAATGTACTTTTTCTTCATTTATTGAACATAAACGAGAATAGAGTATGTGCTTCGTCTCTTGGTATATACATGTTAGGTTGGAAAAATTACGATCTTCAACATTCTCAGTTATTAAAATAAAGACAAGGATGCAATTTTGCAAAGCATGCTTCAATAGGAACAAACTAATTGGGAACCTTCCCGTTATGAATTTTAGTTTATGTAACTGTCATGTACATACCCAAGTGTATAATGCAAACATATGTAAACACATGCGATATATGATCCGACTACAAAAAGTTGCTCTTTAGTAATCCTTGTCCAAACTTGTAATTTGATGAACTTGACACTGTCAAAAGCTGATATTCTTTATAGAATTATAGCAATCTATTTGCTTGAAATGATTGTAGCATGTTACTGGTTGCTTTGAGTCATCCAGTCCCTCGATCTTCGAATGACATCCAATACTCTGGTCCAATTTGTTTATGCTGGAATTAGGAATTTGAAGATTTCTGGGACATATTGGTTACTTGAGAGAACCTCTCGCTAGCATGATTGTATTTCATACTGATTACCTTCTGTTTTCCCCCTACCTCCAAGTTTTAGGATATAGGCTTTGTCGTTGCTGATTACCTTCATGACCTCTGCATCTGTCTCCATAGTGTTGTCTCATCCTTGTATCTAGAACAATAGACGAGTGCTTATCTGCCTAAGTTAATCATCTAATCTTACCCGTATTAAATTTTGCGGTAATGGAAACAATCCTTCATATTGCAATTGCCTTTGATGTAGCAGCTTTTCCTCATGATTCCACCAATTTGTGCAGGTTTCTGGACAAGTGACCCCCTTTCTCTTATTTTTACATCCGTTGCTAGCTTACGTTAGGTGGTTATCCCTCTTCAATAAAATCATAGTGTTGAATTGGTGTGCATTGCCATTCTAGTACTGGAAGGTATATTTGTATGCACATGAATCACTACCTTTCTTCCATTCTATTCACAATATGCATATCTTGTCAAGCCATACTACATATAGGGTAAGATGCCTTTATCTATGTTTACTTACTGGACGCGCCTAACTGCCTTATCGTGTATGATCCTCACATGTATAGGTTCTGTAGGAATGAAACATTCTTGAGTATGACCCCTCAACTACCTTGTCAGTAGTTGAATCTGTACTGTTGTCTTGCAATGTGGCCTATATATTCAAGTTATATTGTATTTTTATTTCATAGTTTCATACTCTCTCATGAAATCAAGTACCGTATCTCAGATTATTTTATATAATTATCTCTTGCAATGTAGCCCATGGAGTCTTATATACTTTCGGCTAAATATCAACAACTTATCTTTTTATTGTTCTCATTATTTAAGTATCTTATTCTCTTACTCTTTGGTAAGGTTTCAATTTATTGATTGACAAGATAGAAGAGGTGCAATGATTCTAATAGAGTTTGCTAATGAGGTAAGATTTAGGTTGCTAGAGTTTTTTTTATTGGTGAGAACTACTAGCTTGTGATTAAAGTTTAAAAGCACGATTAGGAACTCACGGTTTTGCTTTGGTTTGACATGTTCATTTTGGTTTTGGCTTGTTGCATGGTTTTGACCGTTTGGACTCAAGAATTTGTTTTCCTTATCGGCATTGTAAACTAAGATTTAAAAATTATAAAATAAGATAAACTGTTGGCTTGCAAGCCAAGCCTCCACATTCTCATGGTCACATTCACGTTTGTGTGCAGTTTTGAGCATGCCTAGGCATTCAGAGAGATTTCATGCTTCTTCTCTGTGGCCTGCTCATGCTTGGCACCTATTGCCAAGAGCCAATTTGGCATTGGTTAACTTTGTAAACCATGCTTTGACTTGATTTTCACTTCTGTTCTGATAACTCAACTCGTGCTATATGGGAAAGCTCAGTCAATTTTCAACTTATGTAATCTCACCTATTAGATTATTTATTTGTTGCAATCTTGTAGTTATTATCATAGTTAAGTATTCTATGGGCCTAGCATGAGCCAAGGGTGATGAACTAGAAACTGGTAGGTTTGGTTTTAAATTTAGAATGAGATACACCTAGGAGTTGATCGCTTAAACTGAGGTTGCTATAATTGATGCTTATGAGCTAGCTTAGTAAGCTATGTTGCATGGGCATGTACCTGGATACAGAGATTTAGAATACAACAATTTTGTGAAATTCTAGGGTACGGGTACATCAAGGATACATGGTAAGTAGGTTCTAAATAATTCTTGAAAGGACTAGATGTTACTTCTCATGTCTCTATTATGTTTGGCACGAATGTGGACATGCAAATCATTTTAGGTATCTTTTGTGATCCTCGAGAACTACATGGGCTGCCATGTCTAATATGAATGTCGAGAAAGTATCATGTTGGGCATGGTTGCGATTCTATTGAGAGCGCCCACGCCACCTAGTCAGCAGAGCACGACATACTCGAAGTTGTTCATCCGACTTTACATGCCTTAGTGCATGGAAGTAAGCATGCCAGTTTTTGTAATCTGTTTTACTTTGTTGAAGGGAATACACATCACAAGATATATTTTAGCGGTTGATTACTGAACAAGTCCTTTCTAGATCTCAAAAGTAAAATCAGTAGATAATTCATGAATTTATGTAGCATGTTTCTTAGTTTTAATCTCCAACAACCTGATTGTAACTTGTCCCAAGCCACAAGGGTTCCTGGAAGTCTTGGCAGTACTTGACAGGTGGTGAGGTGTCATTAATTAGTTATCCTTCTGCTATGTTTTCGTCTAATTTATTTTTAAAATGTAAAATAGAGCCCGTCTCATTGTTGTGCAGATCTGTTTCTAATTCTTATACTTCCTGTGTTTAGCAAGAGTGTTTTTGACAACATGTCAACATTGATAGTCTCCTCGAAGAATTTTCACTCTTTTTAGTGCATACTATGCCTGTTTTGGATAACCGACTAAAATCTCCTCTAAGGTATTACTGTTAGAGGGCGTTTGGATGAAGGTTTTGTATTCGTAGGAATCAACTTCCCATTCCTTTTCCGTGGTAAATGAATTCAACATTCTTATACCCATCTTTGGTTAGATTGAGAATATGTAGCCCCAAAATTCAAAAATTTTATTCCCATGTCTGGTTCTGACAGGAATAACAATCTTAATTTGTACAATTTTCCATAAATATCCTGTATCTCGGAAAAACCATGTCCTTATTCTAAATGTACAAATTTACTGGACCATCTTTGGGATATGAATTTTTGTGTGTGAATCTGTTGGCATGTGTATGCTCTTACCTAGGTATATGGTTTGCTTACTAATTAATTAGACTTCATATCAATTGTCTGCGTTTGGACTTAATTGGATCATATATAGCTGCATACATCAGTGTTTCCTCTTCATCGAATAATTATTTGAAGAATAAAAGGCCGCCCTTGACAGAAGTGTGGATCTGTCCAAATGTTCGTCCTGCAGTAATTTATATATGCTTGTTCACATAATAAATATATATATAGAGCATCCCCCAGCCAAAATAGCCCCCTAACTCCGGTTAGGACCCTTGTTAGCAATTCGGCAAACTAGAAAAATTCGAGACGGCAAACAAAAAGTATAAATTGACTCAGTACAAATAAAATACATTAAAATTTTTGGTCAAATATTAAAAAAAAGAAATTTTGAGGTTAGAAAGTTCACAATGTCAAATTTGGTTAATCAAACAGATTCCCACCATATTTTTTGTGCCAAGTTTTTAATAATTTATATGGAACACGTTTAAAATTTTCATGCTTAAAATTTTTGTACCGATTCGAATTTTTCAAAAGTACACAAGTATTATATATTTTTGAAAGATACAAAAAAAAATTCGGGTATAATAAGATTTTTATCCGGATGATTCGTAATAGAGCTTGTAAAAGTGGTGTTCGCAAATAGAGTGACCGGCCTCGTGTTCATCTTTGGGGTTTCCCATCCAGACCCGGTGGCCATGCCGGATAGAAAGTCCTGTCCAGACCCGATACATAAAAAAATAAAAATAACGGGTACGGTCTATTAAAAAAATATATATATAACAAATACATATAAATTATAGGAACTCGCTTACCAATTGATACGTAAAAATGAAAATAACAGGCCCTGTCCATTCAAACATAAAAAGAGCAAATAGATACATATTATAAGACTACACTTTGCAATTGGATCTGTGGCGCAATGGTAGCGCGTCTGACTCCAGATCAGAAGGTTGCGTGTTCGATTCACGTCAGGTTCAAAGTGTATGTTCTTTTTTTCTCTTTGATTTATTTTCAAAAATAAAATTTTTAATTTTTCTTTTGGTTTGATACTTGACGATTGGATCTAAATACATTTCTAACTGCGGGAAGAAACTCCTCCAGACTAGCAACATTTACACAAAGCCTAACTAATTATATAGGTCCCGCCCCCTGAGTTGTACTCAATTTCGCAATAAAATTATACCCAAAAAATTCAGGATAACCGTGTTTTTCTTTCCTTTGATTTTTTTTTTTTTATCAAAAATAATTTTTTTAATATTTCTTTTGGTTTGATCTAACTAACTATATAGGTCCCATCCCCTGAGTTGTATTCAATTTCGCACTAAAATTATACCAAAAAAATTCAGGATAACCGTCTTTTAGCCAGCCAATCCTGAAAGAATGGATCAATTTCTCGATAAAAAAAATGCGGAAAAAGAAAAGAAAAGAACTAAATGATAGAATAGAGAAGAAAGAAGCAGAGGGCTAAAGTAAATTGAGAAAGAAAAAAAGAATGAAATTATACTTAAATTCCTCTGGAGCAAAAGCAAAGCGATGGAGAAAAAGAAGAGAGAGAAAGTGAGAAGAAAATATCATTTGGGGCGTTCTCGTAATTTCAGGTGTGATTGGGCGACCTGCTATAGCCGGTACTAGCCTTGGTCTTAATTTTATGGAAAAATTTGAGTGGCACCCTATTTGTTCCTTCTTCCCCACGTCAACTATTCGTCTCCCCCTCTTCTCAGCCGTGCTCGGCTCCCCCACGGCATCGCCGCACTCCCCCTCCCCGACCTCGCCGCACCGCCCCCCGCCCCCCCCCCCCCCCCGCGGCCATCACCACCACCACCATCACCAACAACATCACCATCATCATCATCACCACCACCATCCACCATCATCACCGCCCCCCCCCCCCCCCCCCCCCCCTCCCGCTCCGCCCCCTAGCCCTAGCCGCCGCCGCGCGCTGCTGCTGCTGCCCTAGCCGCCGCGCGCTGTTGCTGCTGCTGCGGCGACGGTGGCGGTGGCGGTCGGGGCTAGGGGGCGGAGCGGGAGGGGGGGGGGGGGGGCGGCGGTGATGATGGCGGATGGTGGTGGTGATGATGATGATGATGATGGCGGATGGTGGTGGTGGTGATGGCCGGGGGATGGGGGTGCGGCGAGGTCGGGGAGGGGGGGGGGGGGGGGGGAGTGCGGCGACGCCGTGGAGGGGGGCCGAGCACGGCGGAGGAGGGGGCAGCCACGTGTGACGGGGAGGGGGGACACACAAAAGGAGACGAGGGTATTTTCATCAAAAATTTTTTTGACCGTTCGTTTTAGACAGAAAACGTCAAAAGTGGGGGGTGTTATACATTAATGTAAACTTGTGGGGTGCACCTTAAATAAGCGTAAAAAAGTGGGGTGCCACTCAAATTTTTTCTAATTTTATTTGTGGTGTTTACGTTTAACATAAACACCCTTGTTTTATAGTCCATTTTTGTCCGCGCACCAAAACATGACAATCCTTGAGTAGAATGATAAACGTATCATAGTTTTGGTGGACGAACAAAAATAGATTCCTTATTTTAAGTATCCAATGCCCAAATCTATTTTAAAAAAATTCGGTTAGACCGGACCCTATCTATTCCCGAACCGATCCGATTTAGTTCGGTCCCGCACATACCAGGTTATGGACAGACTGGGTTAGGGGTTTTATATATTTGCCCAACCATGCTTGTCCAAAATAGGGTAAATACAAGTTAAAGTACCAAAAACGTCCAAACACTATACTTTGATGCCATTTGGATAATTTAGCCTGAGAATTTTGCAAAATACCCAATCAGCAAAATACCCAATCAGCAGAAATAAGATAATTTTAATTAAAGAAGGTGCTACTTGTCTACTTCAAAGAGAAATTACTGGTAAAGATGGAATGCATTTCTCACTCTTAAACTTGATATTTTGATATTAGCAAGATGAAAACTTCCAAACAACAACACAGTAAATAGAAATTTCAGATCAAACTTTGGTACAACAATTAGACTAACTAGTTGAGTAGCCTAAATCTGTATGAAGATGATGACTGGTTGATCCTGGAGCAGCATTACTTTATGACTTTTGTCAGTCTGGATTAGAAAGATGTTGCGAGAGCCCAAATTGATCAACTTCTCCTCAGGATGGCTGTCCATAACAAAAACCAAACAGCGTCAGCAGCTTACTGAGCTTTGAAAATAAGCCAAAGGACAAGAATCAATGTTATTCATATATCACACTATTTACAGATACAGAAATATACAAAAATAAAAAAAGAAACAATACAAATAAGCCTATACAAAAATAAAAAAAGAAACAATACAAATAAGCCTAAGCCAGCTAAACCTAGGCATATATTCAGAAAAACTTGTTGCTTGCATCAAAATCCTCACAAGATAAATTTTCCAGAGTCATATATTTGCAACAATATGAAAGAATTATATTAGATTAGATATAACATATAACCATGGTTGCATTCTTTGGCATTGGGGAAACGTCGCCAAGTTAGTTGCAGTGTAGGAGATAGGGAGACTTCAATTATTTTTGTCGTTGGATTAAATTTAAGTTTAGATAATACTATTTTATTTTAATTTAATGTTTAGTTTAGATCCAATATCTTGACCCCGTATATTTCTAACCATAAATTCATCATCTATCAAAATTAAATTACATATTATTATGAACAGGATAAATGATTCAATTGTATCGAGTTACACTATTTTTTATTTCGTTTTCTACTCAATAAATTTCTTCCACATTTAATGATCTTTATCGAGTTAGAATCTTAATAAAAAAACATATTTTACTAATTGAATGATCTTTATCATGCATATTGAAAAGTTCACCTAAAATGTATGAGAATAAGATAAGTTAGAATCTAATAAGAAACATATCTTCAAAAATATTTAATTTACTTTTTTTATATAGATGAATTTAACAGAACAAATGTGGGATAAAATAAATAAAACAATTTCGGCGCCACATAAGATGACACCAAATTTTATAATATCATTTTGCACCATCTAACCCCCAACATGCCAACTGACTTGGTGCGGGACTGTCCTTCCACCCACGCCAAGTGACTTGGCGTGTCCTCTTCCCCCTGTAATTATCCAATTTTTTTTACAATTAGCCCAAACTTCATCCTATATGAAAATTTCTGTTTTATTTATTTATATTTTTTGCGATATCCTGTAGTTGTATTTACTGAATTTTACTGTGTAACTGAAACACTGATCCATAGTATGTTGCAATTATGACAGAGTTTACCTACTTATGATGCAATTGTGCATTGTGCTCGAAGAAATTTTACCCACTCCGAAGATTTTGTAGGTCAACATCAGTTCAACTTATGCTTGTATCTCTTTGATGTGTATAATACACCTACATCCACCTGAGATTTTTCTGAAGCTTACCTTTCTGTTGGGGACATCATAAACCGTCCATACATAAAATGCACTATCAGGTGATTGTTGGCAGGTCAGTTACCCACTATTTTGTAGGTCAACGGTGATCCAACTATGCTTGGTGTCTCATTGTGTGTGTACACCGTGATTGATCCCGACGACTATTGAAGCCTTTAGTATTGGTAGATATTTCTGGTTGCAATGCACAATTTATTTTAGTTATGGACACTGGAGTCCTTCATAGCTGCCAGTGGTAACTAACTCTTTGTAATCTACCTTCAAGTATCCTCTTCTTGAACCTCTATCTTTCTAAGCTATTTACATTACTTCATACAGGTTGACAGTAGTAGTAATTGTATGACCACAAAAGATTTCTTATATTCTTATAGGTTTACCAATGTAGGTTGTTTCTTGTCTTGGCATCAGTCCAGAAAATAATTAAAAACTATTTGGAAAAAAAGGTTGGCATACTTGATAAATAATTTGAATTTACTCGAGGCATGGATGGCCTTTATTTTCAATTATTTTGATTCATGTGTTAGAGCATCTCCAACCCTATTGTCTTGTTTTGTATTATGATTTCTATGTGGCATGAGGCACAAGACAATATCTTTTCTATGTGGCAAGATGATATTCACACAAGACAATGAAATAAAAAAAATGTTCTCCAATGCCAAAGTATTGAGAAGACAATAAAAAATATTTTTTCCAACTTCCAAGACAACTCCTCCCCTTCTTCATTTTTTTTATAAATATTTCTATTCATAATTGATGATGTGGAGACAAAGTCATTGTGAATTGTCTAGATCTAGACAACCAACTTCACATTGTCTTTGCCATGTCATTGCTATGTCAACTTCATGTTTTATTCTACATTTGCATTGGAGAATGATTTTTGAAATAAAAGCTTGTCATTCCTATGTGGCAACCATTTTTTCTAAATTCACAATAGGATTGGAGATGCTCTTATGTGTCATCAGTTAATGTACATTTTCTTCATTTATTGAACATAAACGAGGATACAATATGTGCTTCGTCTCTTGGTATCTACATGTTTGGTTGGAAAAATTACGATCTTCAACATTCTCAGTTATTAAAATAAAGACAAGGATGCAATTTTGCAAAGCATGATTCTATAGGAACAAACTAATTGGGAATCTTCCTGTTACGAATTTTAGTTTATGTAACTGTCATGTACATACCCAAGTGTATAATGCAAACATGCAAACACATGCGATATATGATCCGACGACAAAAAGTTGCTCTTTAGTAATCCTTGTCCAAACTTGTAATTTGATGAACTTGACACTGTCAAAAGCTGATATTCTTTATAGAATTCTAGCAATCTATTTGCTTGAAATGATTGAAGCATGTTACTGATTGCTTTGAGTCATCCCGTCCCTAGATCTCCGAATGACATCCTGTTATTGCCGGGACAAAATTTTCCATGAAAAAACTTAGAAGACGAAACAATTGTAAAGACAATATTTCAACGCAACTTCACCGAAGGCGCGTAACAGAGATCCTTGGTGGATTCTGGTAAACGAAGATCATAAAAAAGATTTCGTTACAGCGGCAATCGATTTACGAAAATCCAAAAAGATTTTGTAAACAACATCAACCGAATGAAGTACTTCTAAGAAGAAGGTACTAATCCGAATTGCTAGCAGTAGCGAAGATGACAGTCGATAGATGGAACAACTCCTGCGGGGGTGAATGATCACCGTTGCTCAAAGTTATATTCGCCCCACACGAATAGCTTCCAGGAACCAACAAATTCGTCGGAGAACATTGTAACACTCCTGCTCTTCTGACTCCTCGAATGGTACACGGACTCCCGTGCAAAAGCAACGCTGGTGCAACGTTTCTTTTCTCTCTCAACGCTTATGTTTACTTGTGTTAAGAAACACTTGTAAACACTCGCAACTTTCTGTATTGGCCTCTGTACTTCCCCTGTGAGAGAGAAGAGACCTTTTATAGGCCCGAGTGGCAACTGCCCAGTTAGCAGAACGTTCGGGACGTGGTAAAAACTACTTCGAACGTGCAGTAACCGCTCAGATCATGCACAGGCACGATCTGATGCAAGTTGCGCACCTCGCACATCCCGCGCGCCTTGCACACCGCGCGCACTGAGCCACTTGCGCCACCTGCGCGCCCTACGCACCCTGCGCCACCCGCGCAACTGGGCGCACACCTGGCCGTGCACCTGGCCGCACCACTGCGCGCATAACCTAGGTCGCACAACCTGGCAGCTCAACCGACTGCACAAGTGGCTCGCGCAACGAGCGCAACTTAAGCCACTATGCGCCTAGCGACGATGCTGACGTGCTAAGTACAAAGTGCGCCAACAAAATACCACATTATGCCTCATGAGCCCATGAGTCCGAGTCCGTGTGAGTCCGAGTCGCTAAGCCCCTACGGGGCTTAGCTCCAATGGAAATAAATTTTCCAAAAGCAAAAAGCATGAATGCTTTCAATTGTTGATTTAGCCTTTTTTTCATTAGAAAAATAATCCCACATGGCACACCCATATGCACATCCACACCACATGTGCATCTCTAAAAGAGCATAACTAATATATAGAGATACAACTCCTTTGGCCTAGCCGATATGGGACTACAGTTCCAAAATAAAAATGACAAAACCCAACAATCCCCCACATATCTCTATATATGGGTATAAGTGTTCCCCACAGCAACTGTCCATCATGCATTAGGAGAGATGTCGCTGACGACTTGAATCTTCTCGCATGGGTCAAACAACAGACTATAATACAAGAATGGACTAAGCCTTGAATTCTGCACCATAGCTGAAATTCTTTCCACTCACATAATGTAGTTACATGTGCTTCTGTGGCTACACATTAAAGGCCCTATGCCAGCCTGATTTCAGTGTATAATTTTGGACGTCTAGAAGTTTACCCTCAAGAGACGACCTGAGATCTCTGTCCATACACTATAGGTGAGTTCATTATTAAAGAGACATGGCATGAAGCTCTTTGCGCTTTCCTTACGGTGCTACGTCGCTATGACATGGCTTAAAGCCAAGACCTTACCCCGTAACAGGAACCTCATCGTAGTGTCATATTACTGTAGCATGAGGCCACTGCCTCTTTGTTGTGCCAAACTATCCAGCATGAAGCCTTAGGCTCAATTGCGGTGTTACGCCGCAATGACATGGCTTACAAGGCCGAGGCTTTATCCCGAACCGGATACCTCATCGTGGTGTCGTGCCACTGTAACATGAGAAACTCTTCCTCTTTGTAGTGTTGACTACTCCCTTCTTTATTTCAACATACAACATTAGGCTAACTGCCTATTTGTGGTGCTACGTCGCTGTGACTTGGCTAGCATTGCCGAGGCATTACCCCATACCTGGGAACCTCATAGTGGAGTCACCTCCCTGTAGCATGGAATTTCACTCCTTATATTACTGCTCTACCGTGCTTCATGTAAAGCATACCAGGCATTCACTCTGCCTGAGAACTCATTAAGGCGTTTAAGCCAACCTTCACACAGGAATCGTTTTCCGCAGAAAATAACAGTAGACAACAGTGGTTGTAGGTCCGTAACCTCTTCATGTCCAATAGAACATGTACCCACCGTTTCTAATATTATTCCGATTAATTGTCATCCTTGAACCAAAAGCTAGATGCCTAGTAGATTTCTCTTTGAACTAATAGCATAAAACTTTATGGTAGGACTGCAATAATACAATATCAGAATGTCTTCAAGCCCATTTTACAAGCTGTGTCATCAACCAGCTGGCGCTTGAGGCCCTTCGTGAACGGATCCGTCAGGTTCTCCTGACTCCAAACATCAATCACTACAATAACACCCCTCTTGATGAGATCGTGCACAGCCCTGTGTTTCAACCGCACAGTCCTTTTCTTCCCGTTGAAGAGGTCATTTGATGCCACCGCCACAGTCGTCTGGTTATCACAGTATATCGGTATCGTCGGTATTTGCGTCCCAACCACTGGAAGATCATACATGAGCTCCCGAAGCCATTCTGCTTACTCCGCTGCGGTATCAAGTGTAAAGAACTCAGATTCTATGGATGACCGCGAGAGCATAGTCTGCTTATTCGATTTCCACGATATAACAGCTCCACCTATTGTGAAAATGTATCTACCTGTGGACCTCTCGCTCTCCGCTTCTGAGCACCAACTGGTATCACTGAAGCCTTCCACTACCGAGGAATCTTCGCTGTAGTACAATGCATATATCTGAGTTTTCTTGAGATATCTTATAACCCGTTTCATAGCTTTTCAGTGCTCAATGCCTGGGTTGCTCGTGAAACGACTCAGCATTCCCACGATGAAAGCTATGTCAGGCCTGGTGGCAGTAGTAGCATACATAAAACTCTCGATTACGCTTGCATACTCCAGCTACTTGACGCTTTTTCCTGAATTAGGCTTCAGCTTCAGATCACACCTGTACGGCATATCGATCATTGGAAGATCCTGATACCCATAAAGAGTGATCATCTTCTTAACATAATGAGACTATGACAGCGCTAGTCCAGTGTCTGTCCGGATGATCTTGATCCCTAAGATCACATCAGCTTCCCCCAAGTCCTTCATACTGAACTTGTTCGAGATGAACTTCTTTATCTCCGTGACACAGCCCATATCCGTACCTAGGATCATCATGTCATCCACGTACAAACAAACGATCACACCTCTTTCATCAGCGAACTTCGTGTAAACACACTTGTCCGTCTCGCTGACCATGTAGCCATTTGACCTTATAACCTTGTCAAATTTCTCATGCCACATCTTGGGAGCCTGTTTAAGACCGTACAAAGATTTCACCAACTTGCAGACTTTGTCTTCAAGACCCTTGACGATAAATCCCTCTGGATGTTGCATGTAAATCTCTTCGGTCAGCTCGCCATTTAGGAAAGCCATTTTTACATCAATCTGATGTATTATTATCTCTCACGATCCGCACCCGCTTTTCGGACGCGAGCTCGTGAGCAAGCCAGCTATGCATCAAGCGGACTCCAGCCTGACTCAAATACGTAAACGCTGTCACGGCTAGGGTAAGCTGCCGAATCATGGCAAGCAAATCTATATCTCAATCCACAATAAGAATAATAAACATGAATGAACATTATAGGTCGTGGTCTGCAGCCCACTAGCATAAATGTCCGATAAGACTCTAAAGAAAATAACAAGAGTCTAAAACTGAATCAAGAAACAGGATATCTCACGATAAGGTATGAAAGTACGAGCGGATAATAAACACGATAACGATACCTGAATCCTGCAA
>JANAVB010020999.1:12507794-12520294 GCA_029216955.1 Iris pallida
ATCACATCTGTCTCCGAAAGCTGAGCAATCGGTTCGTGAAACGATCCAAAGTGCATGACGAGAAGTCGATGCAAAGTTGGACTCGAGACAGCTGCTGTGTCCGTTGCTGTCCTGCACGCACGTACGGTTCCTCTGCCGTCCAGCGACTCACACGACGGCGCGCGGCCGTGGGTGGCCGCCTAGGGGCTGGTAAGGTCGCGGTGGTGTTGGGGAGGTGCGGCGTCATAGTTTTTGCTTCTCTCTTTTTCGAACTCTCAACACGTTTACACATACATATATATATGCCTGTTTGTAAACAGGGGATGGGGCTTCTCCATGCTGGGTTGTGTTTAGGAGTTAAGGGCCTGTGGGCCTGGTCGGGCTCGGCTGAGCCCGGGTTGTTGCTGCTATTACTGTTTTCTTTTCCTTTTTTCCCCTTTTTCTATTTCTTTTATTATCTATATATATACACATATACATCTATATTTATATACATTTATATATTCATACACACACACACACACACACACACACACACACACACACACACACACATATATATATATATATATATATATATATATATATATATATATATATATATATATATATATATATATATATATACACCACGTACACATACCCTTATATATATATGTATAACGTATATATATGTATATATATCAATAAATTATAAATATATTTACATGCCTATATAACATATATGTCCTGGTATTTATACATATATGTATACCACAAATTCCACATAGACAATAAAATATTCTATTTATAATCAATATTAATAATATCTAATAGGAATAAATATATCTACTTAATCACCACAAATAATAAAATAATAATAAAATAATTAAATGGTGGTTTGGTGAATCCATACTATTCACCTTTATCTGGGTCCAAAAAATTGTACAAATATGGTAAAACAATATTAATAATAAAAATACCAATTTTTGTACAAATATTCAAATAATTAAAAATGTACATCAATACTCAAAATAATTTAGGAACTATTAGTACACACATAAAATATGCCTACATGGTCGTCCTTGGTCTCACTACATACCTACAAAGGCTTGGATTCTGTTCGGGTCCAGTCCGGACTAAATTGGTACAACTGGGCATCCTAAATATCAAATAATATTAATAATGAATAACTAAACTATTTATAATGGTCATGTCACAACTTCGCCTGGTTTTTCTAGTTAGGATGTCACTATGGCTTGGCCTTCCCTACCCGGACTAATACACTAGTCAAAGCACGCCAATGTGCTATCCGTGCCACAATTTCTAATCACCTTGTACTTCAAAACTCAACCATGACTAATCCCATTTACCGCAATAATTTACTAAATAATTATCTATAAAATTAAAAAAATCATATTTAAATCAAATAAATAATAGAAAAAATAATTTAAATTTTTTTGGGAAGGGAGGCTACATTATCTTATGTATTGCTGCGAGAGCAATCAACATTCTGATGGTGGTCATCCGGGCTACTGGAGCATACGTGTCAAAGTAGTCAATCCCCTTCTTTTGAGAAAATTCCTTGGCTACCAACCTAGCCTTGAACTTGTCAATAGTTCTGTCTTCTTTCATCTTCTTCTTGAACATCCATTTGCATCCAATGGGTTTTGCTCCTTCAGAAAGATCAACCAACATCCAAGTGTTATTTGAGGTGATGGAATCAATTTCATTGTTAATCGCCTTCTTTCAGAAAACTGCGTCTCTGGTCTTCATCGTCTCATCATAGGTAAGCGGATCTGCTTCCATATGATAGGCGACAAAGTCATTTCCGAAGTCCTTCGGCCTTCTCACACGCTTCGCTGACGGCTCAGCGAGTTCTGGTTCAACCGTTGTTTCAACAACAACATCTTCTTGGACTACTTCTTCATTAAAAACTTTAGCTTCTTGCGCACCCTCATTGTTCTCCGGTATATCCGTAAGAACAATATTCTTGTGCCTTGCAAATTTATCTTGAAAATATTCTACGTCACGAGATTCAATGATATGATTTGACTCAATATCAAGAAATCTCCGAGCATCACTCTTCTCGGCATACCCAAGAAGATCGTCTTTGTAGTCCTTGTCCCAAGCTTCTGAATCTTCAAATCTGAAAGCTTGACATATGCCAGACAATCCCACACTCGAATGACATTCAAGTTAGGTCTGACCTTGAACCAGAGTTCATGAGGAGTAACGTCTGAAGTTGCATGAGGCACTCTATTTAGAATAAAAGTGGCCGTTAATGCAGCTTCTCCCCAATAGCACTTTGGAAGACCCGCAGTCAATAGCATTGAGTTAACCATTTCAGTCAACATCATTGAGCTTTAGGGACCTAGCTAACCAACCTAACTAGCAACTAGCTCAATCCCTTGGGTAGAAACCTATTCTAGGATACCCTAACCTAGTAGGAATAGTTTTATCATTGGGATCTTGTCTAGTCCATATAGATTTAAATCCAATGTTCATCCAACCAACGACTGATGTCCAAATAGAGAACCCATTAAGACCACAATCTTGATTTTTCAAATTTCGTTCCATTATGGAACCTTACTTAGATTAACTTCGGGAATGGAATGTCTGTATTTCATAGATCTCAAGCCCCTCTAAGAAATAAGTGTTCTTCGATTTAGCAAGTGACTGGACTAGAGTAGCCCAACCTAGCAAATAAGGCAATGGTTTGTAAACTTTCTTTCTACCTGTATCATCGGATACTCTTTACCGCCCTTGAAACCTCATATTGCTCTCGACTAGTGTCCTTCCTATTTTGGAGAGTGTCACGCCCCAGAACCAGAATACTGGAGAGCGGGAGAATGACTCAGCCAGCTACGTATTACGGGTAGATAAATACCGTATAATACGATCAATGCTGTCTAAAGACGAGGGGGTGCATACTACATGAAAGTCTCACTATGGTCACTTCACATCTACTGTCTCAATCATTCGAACAAGAAACAGTAATAGAGAACATGTAAGATAAAGCAGTAAGACGTCCCAAACGTTCTGTCAAAATGTTCCTGATATCTGGCTTTACAAAACATAGCCAGATTGATGTAGCAAAAGTATACACAATTGTTATCAGCTGCAGCCTGACTTTAGTTACAATTATGTAAAAAGTAAGTACAAGACAATCCGACTAACATGTCGGTGCCAAACGGCAAGGTATAAAGTAGATAACAAAACGAGCGGGGAAGTAAGAAACCCACTCGAGTCCTCCTGCGATCATCCCTCTAGTGTTGACCATCTTGGAGGTAGAAGTAAGCTGAGTCCTCGGGAACCGGCTCTAAATCTGGCCATGCAAAACCAGAGAGGTTAGACCTCTAATAGCAAGTACCATAAGAAAGCATGACATGAGAACTAAAACCAGTAATGTGAAATATGATAAATAGATCTCTGCTTGCTACTAGGATTCACATAACATCACGACACTTCGAACCAACTTCCCAACCAAACAAGGACAGAAGTTGGTCCGTCATGTCCTGACATTCTGATTATCCCAGTTAAGTAACAGAGTAGGTACAGTGCACAAACAAATTATCTTGAACGGTCAATCAAATCCTACGGCTTGTATTTTGAGTCCCAAGTTATCCTGGAATTTATGCAATAGGGATTCCTCAGTTCTTACTATGTGCGAGCAAGGGTAGTCTATCCAGTTAATCATGTGCGCCATGTATGAATTAGACGAGTCCTAGCAGGACGTCCGTCAATATACCATATACAATAATAATATAAGCAGATACTGTTCCCTGCCCGTGTGACAGGTTTACAGTATCTGTGGGAACCAGCCGGCCCGTCGGGTACTACTTGTCCCAAGGGGGCTGCCATGTAAGAACTCGAGAATCCATTCTCTCCATGCAATCATTATTTTATTTAACTTAATAGTCCCTACGTTGAGTGAAATTCTATGCCGTGGATCATGGTCATTCAAATGAGTACTTTTGTACGGGGTACGATATGCACAACACTACAACAATACCAGTGCGGTTAGGTTGCAGGTCTTACATAGCATAATGCAACAATCAAATCTAACCACGGAGTAATCATGCCTTGACCATAAAGTACACATGCTTCTTTTGTAGAAAATAATAAATACATAAATAAATAATTAGAGTGAAGCCTGCATGTGCCTGTATGTTAATATTCGGGATCAGCCAGTCGATTACAATAGTTCACAACATGAACGTGTCTCATTCATTTATTTCAATAAGACGACTAGCCAGTCTCTCAGTTCCAACTAGGAACGCATGATCAATTTTAGTCAAGATAACCATTGTCATCAATAGTGACAAGGCATGAAAGTCAACTAGTGTTAAATGGGGTCGAGTCTATAACTCTCAGGGTCAAGTTTCCAGTCTTACTGGGTATCATGAACCAATCAAGACACAGGGCACTAATACACAACCATATGTATTAAAAACATTAACATGCTAATGATTATCTAGTTCATGCAAAAAGGCGTAAGGATATAAAATGGACGTTAAATATCTAATAAGATATCAATATACAGGGCTATAGAAGATCCAGGGTAAGCAGGCTACTCTTATGTCAGCCTACGCTCATGTCAGCGTACACTCAGGTCAAGCTACGCTCAAGTCAAGCTACGCTCAAGCCAGCGTACGCTCAGGTCAAGCTACGCTCAAGTAAAGCTAGCGTATGGACTCCATATGACTCCTCTTCAAGGCAGCATATGGACTCCATACGACTCCTCACTATCCAAGCCAGCGTACGCAAGTCATACGCTTCCAAAGGCAGCGTATGAACTCCATACGACTCCTTACTATCCAAGTCAGCGTATGCAATTCATACGCTTCCAAAAGGTAGCGTATGAACTCCATACGACTCCTGACCATCCAAGTCAGCGTATGCAAGTCATACGCTTCCAAAAGGTAGCGTATGCAAGACACACGCTACCTAAAAAGGCAGCATATGGACTCCATACTGTGCTACGCTAAAGTGCGTGCACAGCTCAGTGACGCAAGCTAAAAAGCTAGCGTACACTGCTCACTGTCTTCTCCAAACAGCAAGAACTCCATGGTTGCACCCCAAAGTTTCAAAAGTCCATAACTTGGTCAAAACAAGTCCAAATCCAACTTTTTAAAGGTCAAAATTGGGTAGAATAAACTTCTCTACAACATGGAACCATCAAAACTTGAAAACAAAGAAGTTTGATAGATCAAAACCACCAACTCCGAAAATAACTCATTTCTAGATCTACAAAAATTAAGACTTCGAAATAAAAAATGCCAGGTTCTAAACTCTCTTAGGATCTTACGAGGAAGATAAATGAACTACAAAAACATGGGTTCTCGTGGGAAGCAAGTTGTACTTGCCTACGGTTTGGGAGGTGGAGAGAGTAATGAAGAAGAAGAAGAGGAGTAATGGTGAGAATGAGTAATGAGGAGAGAGAATGGAGAGGGTGGCTTTAAATATAGAAGGGGTGGTAGGTGGGAGCTAATGGGCCGGGTTGCAGGAGGATCCAACAAAGCCAACCCGAGAATCCAACCTAGGCCGAACCACAATAGGCTAACTAAAGCAGAGAATAAAATAACAGCAGAAATAAAATGCAGAAATAAAATTGCAAGAAATTAATTAACATGAATTAAAGGAAATTTAAATACAGGATAATACATGATAAATATTAAATAAATACATTCGAGTAGTACATGTATAAAATACGTATTATTGGAACGGAAAGTGACATCTCTACCCTCCTTAGAAAAATTCTGTCCTCGGAATTTCAAATCCAAGCAGGACAGAAACATCGAGGCTAAACTAATCTAAGTACAAGCAATTCAATCAAGCAATCATTTTACAATGTCCTTAGCAAGTAACATATCTATACTTAACAATCTACGATATTAAGCAATTCTACCCATAAGGTGATAAGCATGAGGAATCAAGACAATCAAGGTACACAGAAAAAGATATACCTTGTGAGTCAAACAGATGTGGATACCGTGATCGGATATCATCCTCACATTCCCACGTTGACTCTCCCAAAGAGTGATGACCCCAAGCAACCCGGACAAGGTTAATTGTTCGGTTCTTGAGTATCTTCTCTTTTCGGTCCAAGATGGACATAGGCTGCTCCTCGTAAGACAGGTTGGTACCAACAACCAGTTCTGAATGATCGAGGATATGGCTGGGGTCCGATACATACCTTCGTAATTGAGATACATGAAACACATCATGCACCTCTCGTAACGAAGGTGGAAGGGACAAACGATAAGCAACATCGCCTACCCTATTAAGAATAACAAATGGGCCTACGTATCATGGGCTCAACTTCCCGCGAATGCCAAATCTAATGACCCCACGGGTAGGTGAGATCCGCAAGAACACGTGATCCCCAACAGAAAACTCTAGCGGCCTACGATGCTGGTCCGTCCAATGACGATGCCGATCCTGCGCAACACGAAGTCGCTCTCTAATTCCCTTAATCACTTCAACCGTCTGGATAATCATTTCTGGGCCTAGCATCTTCCTTTCCCCGATATCATCCCATGCTAGTGGTGATCTACACTTCTTACCATATAGTGCCTCAAATGGCGCTATCTGGATATTGGCTTGATAACTGTTGTTGTATGAGAACTCAACTAAGTGCAGGTGGCCTTTCCAAGATCCTCCAAAATCTAGGGTACAAGCTCGTAACATATCTTCCAAGGTCTGAATTGTCCTTTCTGATTGCCCATCCGTCTGCGGATGGTAAGCCGTGCTAAATCTCAACTTGGTACCCAGACTATGATGCAAGCTCCTCCAGAAATGTGATGTAAAGTGGGTATCTCGGTCTGACACAATACTGACAGGGACTCCATGCTGCCTGACTATCTGTTGCATATATAACTCTGCCAACTTTTCTGTAGATTGCCCCACTCTGAAAGGAAGAAAGTGTGCTATCTTTGTAAGCCGATCTACTATCACCCAAATAGCGTCCTTACCACTTGGTGATCTCGGTAAACCGGTCACAAAGTCCATTGTAATATGCTTCCATTTCCATTCCGGGATGGAAAGCGGTTGCAATAACCCAGCTGGCCTCTGCTGTTCTGCCTTCACTTGCTGACATACCAAGCAACGGGAAACAAATCTAGCTATCTCCCTCTTCATTCCGTTCCACCAGAAATGCTGCTTGATATCTTGGTACATCTTGGTCCCTCCAGGATGTATAGAATACTGGGAACTGTGAGCTTCTGCCATAACTTCCTGTCTGATATCTCCACTAGGCACACATAGACGTGATCCAAACCTAAGTGTACCATCTTCATGAATTCTCATCTCCTTCCTGAGTCCTGACTCACATTCTGTCCTAAGCTTCTGAATCCTTGGGTCCTGTGCCTGAGCTGCCTTGATCCTATCTACCAAGTCAGATTGGACTTGTAGACTCGCTAGAACTCCTATATCACTAGGAAGTATAATCTCGATGCCCATCTCCTGAAGGTCTTCTAAGATATGCCTCTGTGTTGTCAACATAAATGCGCCGCCCCTTCTGCTGAGAGCGTCTGCTACCATATTAGCCTTGCCTGGATGATACTGAAGCTCCACGTCATAATCCTTGATCAACTCTAGCCATCTTCTCTGCCTCATGTTTAGTTCCTTCTGGGTAAAGATGTACTTCAGACTTTTATGGTCTGTGTACATGTCCACTCGATCACCATATAAGTAATGCCTCCATAGCTTCAAAGCAAATACTACTGCCGCCAACTCCAAATCATGAGTTGGATAATTCTTCTCGTGGTCCCGAAGCTGTCTAGATGCATACGCTATCACCTTCCCGCGCTGTATGAGGACACATCCAAGTCCTTTACCCGACGCATCACAATATACAGTAAAACCTCCGAGTCCAACTGGCAATGTAAGAATGGGCGCTGATATCAACTTCTGCTTCAGATTCTCAAATGATGCCTGGCATTCTGCCGACCAGACGAATGGTACATCTTTTCGTGTCAAGCGGGTCATGGGTGCTGAAAGTCTTGCAAAATCTGATACAAACCTTCTGTAATATCCTGCCAATCCCAAGAAACTCCGTACATCTGCTACGGTCTTGGGTACTGGCCAACTCTCTACTGCTTCTACCTTCTTGGGATCTACTGCTACTCCAGCTCCTGATATGATATGACCCAAAAATGAAATATGATCCGACCAAAACTCACACTTGCTGAGCTTGGCATACAACTGGTTCTCTCTTAGAACCTGTAACACTTTTCTGAGGTGGTCTTCATGCTCCTCTTCACTAGCAGAGTATACAAGAATGTCGTCGAGAAACACCACGACAAACTGATCTAAGTACGGCATAAAGATACGGTTCATCAAATCCATGGATATAGCTGGAGCATTGGTCAAACCAAACGGTATTACCAAGAATTCATAATGCCCATACTTCGATCTGAATGCTGTCTTAGGAATGTCTTCCTTTCGAACCCTCACTTGATGGTACCCTGAACGAAGATCTATCTTGGAGAAAACTCTGGTCCTGCTCAACTGATCAAATAAGTCGTCGATCCTTGGTAATGGGTACTTGTTCTTTACTGTTGCTGCGTTAAGCTTCCTGTAGTCGATACACAATCTGGATGATCCATCCTTCTTCCCCACAAGTACCACTGGTGCTGCCCATGGCGATATGCTAGCTTGGATAAACTTCTTCTCCTTCAATTCCTCTATATGCTGATATACCTTGGCCTGCTCCGAATCCGCCATTCTGTATACCCGATCTGATATCGGTTTAGTCCCAGGTGCCAATTCTATACTGAACTCAATATCTCTAACCGGTGGCAAACCGGGAAGTTCTTCGGGAAATACGTCTAGAAATTCTTCAACTACCTTCGGAACCTGAACTTCTTCCATTGCCGTTATTACTCCATGCTCTTGCTGAGTTGCCTCTGATCTGACTAAGGTGAATTTCTTCATGCCTGGAATATCAAAAAATACACTCCCACTACGATAATCTATTGTTGCATGACTGTCTTTCAGCCAGTCCATGCCTAAGATAACGTCGAAATTTCTAACAGGAAATTCTATCAACCGGGCGGGTAAGGAATGCCCGCAAACTACAACGCTATATGCTAGAATAACTCTACTAACTCCTACGAGCCCATTGCCAGTGAGTATATTCAACCTCCCTGGCAATGCCTCGAACTCTATTCCTAGCCGTGTCGTAAATTATGCAGATATAAATGAGTGTGATGCTCCTGAATCAAACAATACTACTGCGGGATATGAGGCGACGAGAATGTTACCTGCCACAACATCTCCCGATGCTAATGCCTCTTCCAAGGACAGAGTGAATGTCTGCCCTCGACCTCCTTGCTGGTTCCCATGCTGTGGCCTAGTCTGGTGCTGCTGCTGGCCCCTGCCTTGATGATGCTGGAGTGGTCTATGATGGTGTTGCTGTATCGGCGGTCCCTGCTGCCGAAACATCTGAGCCTGTGGCATTAACGGACGCTGGGCCAATGGTCTCACTGCTACCGCTGGCCCTCGATACTGCCCTGCCCCTGGTGCTGGCAGAGCAGGAAACTGCTGCCCTGGTCCTCCTGACCTCGAATTCATGGGACATGTGGTAACCCGATGGTCTGGATTTCCACATATCAGACATAGTCTATTCAATGTCCGACACACATCTCTAGTGTGCCCCATCTTCCCACAATAAGTGCAGCCCGCTGGGGGTTGCTGGTTCTTCCTTGGTTGTTGTTGCTGCTGTCTGGGTGGTGCTGGTCCTCGTATCGCCACATCGTGGATACGAATGCCAGTGGATGGTGCTGTTGTTCGGGGCGCTACTCCCCCTCCTCCTTCAATCTGACTGGGGGATCTCTTCTGACCTGCAGTCCTAACTGTGATCCTCTGAATGGTGATCTCATGCCTTCGGGTTGCCGTCAATATCTCATCAAAAGTCTGGTAATTGTGTCCCTCTATCAATTGCAAGAGCTCAAGATGAAACCCTTGTTGAAACCTCATAGCCCTCTGGCGCTCCGTCGCTACCATCTCTGGGGCAAACCTACTCAATCTGCAGAACTCCGCTGCATAAGCATCTACCGTCTTGCCAGCCTGTCTGAGGTTGATAAACTTCTGTTGTAGCTCAAACTGTGCCACAACTCCATAATACTTCGTCTTGAACCTTGCAGTAAAATTGTCCCAAGCAACAGGACGTCTGATGCCTACTTCCTCTGATTCCCACCAATCACGTGCGAGATCCTGAAGTAACAACTTCACTAGATCCACACGTTCTTCTGCCGGCACCTTAGCGGCTGTCAGAATAGCCTCAATATCCTTAAGCCATGCATCTGCTGAGATGGCATCCTCCGTGCCCTCGAAACGGCGGGGGTTGTACTTGCAAAACCGGGCTGATGCTCCTGAATCTGTCCTAGCCCTCTTTCCAATACCGTCTGCAATCCTTGGTTGAGTAGTACATTCTGCTCTTGCAACTGAGCGTGCATGCGCTGCTGAGCTAACATCTGGTGTTGCTGAGTAGCCATCATCCCTCTCATGATCTCCAGAAGGGCTGGTGTGTCCAATTCTATAGGGGTAGGTGGAACTATTGGTGGTGTTGGAACCTCCGGATACTGCGATCCAACTGCTGGTTCTACTATCACCTCTTATTGAATAGCCTCATGAAGTGGTTCTGACCCTTGTTGCTGACCAACCTGGTCAGGTTGTCCATGCTGCCCTTGTTGTTGTTGCCCAATCCTGACAGATGCGGACGAGGTGCCCCTAAGAAAAGGGACAAGAGAACAATCAAACGACCGGACAGGAAAGATCAATGAAGTCAATAGATACTGGAATATCAAGCTAGAATTGAGAACAACGAATCATGAGATCAAGGGAGAACATGTGTGATTGAGACATCCTATAAATTAAAACACCCTACAAGTCTGAAATCAGACCTGTATGGGCCACCACTAAAACCTTGTCACGCCCCAGAACCAGAATACTGGAGAGCGGGAGAATGACTCAGCCAGCTACGTATTACGGGTAGATAAATACCGTATAATACGATCAATGCTGTCTAAAGACGAGGGGGTGCATACTACATGAAAGTCTCACTATGGTCACTTCACATCTATTGTCTCAATCATTCGAACAAGAAACAGTAATAAAGAACATGTAAGATAAAGCAGTAAGGCGTCCCAAACGCTCTGTCAAAATGTTCATGATATCTGGCTTTACAAAACATAGCCAGATTGATGTAGCAAAAGTATACACAATGTTATCAGCTGCAGCCTGACTTTAGTTACAATTATGTAAAAAGTAAGTACAAGACAATCCGACTAACATGTCGGTGCCAAACGGCAAGGTATAAAGTAGATAACAAAACGAACGGGGAAGTAAGAAACCCACTCGAGTCCTCCTGCGATCATCCCTCTAGTGTTGACCATCTTGGAGGTAGAAGTAAGCTGAGTCCTCGGGAACCAGCTCTAAATCTGGCCATACAAAACCAGAGAGGTTAGACCTCTAATAGCAAGTACCACAAGGAAGCACGACATGAGAACTAAAACCAGTAATGTGAAATATGATAAATAGATCTCTGCTTGCTACTAGGATTCACATAACATCACGACACTTCGAACCAACCTCCCAACCAAACAAGGATAGAAGTTGGCCCGTCATGTCCTGACATTCTGATCATCCCAGTTAAGTAACAGAGTAGGTACAGTGCATAAACAAATCATCTTGAACGGTCAATCAAATCGTACGGCTTGCTATTTTGAGTCCCAAGTTATCCTGGAATTTATGCAATAGGGATTCCTCAGTTCTTACTATGTGCGAGCAAGGCTAGTCTATCCAGTTAATCATGTGCTGCATGCATGAATTAGACGAGTCCTAGCAGGACGCCCGTCAATATACCATATACAATAATAATATAAGCAGATACTGTTCCCTGCCCGTGTGGCAGGTTTACAGTATCTGTGGGAACCAGCCGACCCGTCGGGTACTACTTGTCCCAAGGGGGCTGCCATGTAAGAACTCGGGAATCCATTCTCTCCATGCAATCATTATTTTATTTAACTTAATAGTCCCTACGTTGAGTGAAATCCCATGCCGTGGATCATGGTCATTCAAATGAGTACTTTTGTACGGGGTACGATATGCACAACTCTACAACAATACCAGTGCGATTAGGTTACAGGTCTTACATAGCGTAATACAACAATCAAATCTAACCACGGAGTAATCATGCCTTGACCATAAAGTACACATGCTTCTTTTGTAGAAAATAAATAAATATATAAATAAATAATTAGAGTGAAGCCTGCATGTGCCTGTATGTCAATATTCGGGATCAGCCAGTCGATTACAATAGTTCACAACATGAACGTGTCTCATTCATTTATTTCAATAAGACGACTAGCCAGTCTCTCAATTCCAACTAGGAACGCATGATCAATTTTAGTCAAGATAACCATTGTCATCAATAGTGACAAGGCATGAAAGTCAACTAGTGTTAAATGGGGTCGAGTCTATAACTCTCAGGGTCAAGTTTCCAGTCTTACTGGGTATCATGAACCAATCAAGAC
>JANAVB010020999.1:12525294-12807794 GCA_029216955.1 Iris pallida
TGTGAATATTGTAAGTTAAATTAATTATGTGAATGAGCATTATTTGTGATTTTGATCTTCATGGCTGTGACAACGTTCTACCGCCGACACTATGGCGTAGGCTGGCTTGGACACGTCTCGTATCCGTTAAAAAAAATGGGTGCGGGTCGTGACAAGTTTTTGTGGTGGCCCATGCAGGTCCGTCTTCGCAAATCATGCGAACTCATGATAGTACTTAAGTTAGTTGTACTATTGCGAGCCTGCGACTAGAAAATGCTCATTCATGAATTAGGAATTAATTTAATTTAAGAGAATGACTAGGACTATGAGTTCCTTATACAAAATTACCGATGGGTAGTCTAGGCCATGCAATATAGATGAGAAATTATTAATTTTTGATAGTTGTCAGATTCCCATAGGTACACTATTACCTCTTGATATGACGATATGACCCAATGTGGATAGATTATTCACTTGGTGAGAATCGGGCTTCCTAGGATTGATAATCTAACCTAGATGAATTATTCAATTCCTTCTCCTTGCCTCTTTAGATATCATCCTCATATCTTAATCCGAATTACCTATTTAGTTCCTATTTTGCACTAAGAATTATTATAAAATTTCTGATTAGGTTATCCATATACGGACCCGAGTTAGTTTCGATTCAAAATTATCCTCCATGGTTTGAATACACATGAGATTGATACTAGAATGTTTGTATTCCTTTTGTCTTCAGTTATTTCCTCCATGTTCGATCTTTCATTCGAAGGGTGGTGACTGATAGGACAATTACTTACGCTTTATTTCATAGACAACTTGTTTGAATCTCAAGCAGATTATGAGTTTTTATAGATATAGTTAAAGGAATATTAGTTAACTCAAAATGGCAGACAGCAGCGCACTGTCGCCATTTTTTTGAATTATGGAGACTATGGACTCACTGCAGCTAGCAGCGCACTGACGAGACACGACCCTAGAGTTGAATTTTTTTAGAGAATTATAGGTTATAGAATATTCCTAAAACTATGGCTAGTGGTCCTCTTTGATCATAGTTACTCGGGTGTCGAGATAAGGTAGAGTATCTGATAGCATATCACATCTGAATCACGGAACCAAGAGTTTACCATCACCCGAGTATACGGACGAGGCATAATCCTCGGTGAAATGATTTCAGACGTGATTACAAGTTTAGGGTACTATAGAGGATAGGACCGTGCCATGTATGTCCCATAAGATCCAAAGATAATAGTAGTGGAAGTTTGTAAGTTTGGTAGCACGTCTTCCGACCTAGCACTCCGTATGATCCTCGTGATCTATTGATGAGGAAATTGACTGACACTAATGGGTTTTACCTAGAATATAGAATTCAGAAGTCCATAAACTATTAGTCGACCAAGGCCTTAAGGATAAAATGATAGTGGGATGTCTATAGAAGCAAGAACACCAGGTGAAGTTTGATTCCCTCTAAACTCGAACTCAATTGTGCCTCTTTTCAAAAATTTTGTGTACTTGTATCTTGACTATCTTGACCAACGCTGCTATTACAGCCTAGTTTTTGCAAGCTTACTCTTTTATCGAGCTTGATTCAAGACATATGTTTATTGGGGACGCCCACTAACATATTGTCTAATCAGAATCGATGTATTACGGTCTGATCAACCGAAGTGCACCCGGTTCGCTCTCCCTCTGATTAACCTACGTGGATTGAGATGTAGATGTCTCTATGATCTCATCCGTGACTGCATTGACAATTCCTCTTGAATCATACCTTCGCCTTTGAATCACGTAATCGTATTCAGCGACACCTCTCTTGAACTCCTTATTATTTTGTCTTTCACTGATTAAAAAGACGAAAGCTCGTAATTGATAGATAGATACAGAGTATTCCCATGGCTATGATAGTTGTATATGTAAGTGTAGCTACCATCGGCCAGCCATGTGTCTGGAACCTTGCCTTGAGCTACTCGTCCTCCCTTCGACACTAAACCTACTATCTTGATCTTCTAGTCACTGGAGTCCGAGAATGATTAGGATCCTCCCTAGGTCAAATGCCAACCTAGGAGACTATCTATTCTCAAAAGACCTAATGTTGTGAGCCTCTAATTATTTGTTTGAAGCTTGCTTCAACTAGAACCTTTGTGACAATAGTTTGGCAGGTTTGACCCCGATAGAAATTCACGACTCAGTTGTTAGAAATCTTTTAATATATTTTGCCTTAGAGTTGGTTACCCCGTCGATAACTCTTATAAACCATGGATGAATAGATCATTTTATTTTATCGACCATGCGCCATTGTACACACTCGTTCTCCATTTATTAAGGAACGACCCTTGACTTGACTTATATGAACCGTATCCCGCTACGCCGTGCCTCATTCTTTATCAACAAGAGTTGGGGTACAGTATCCGAACTTTGAAATTCTTTTGACCTCATTATTCCTAAAACCACGTCCTAGCTTTAGGGTATGTAGACTGTAAGCCTTCGAAAATTTTGGGATATACAAGGATTATCGATTGATTAGAATGATTCCTCTAGGATGACAATTAGTGTCTCACGGACTCCCACTTCCATTTAGATCATTTTGTGTCCCCGATCGTGTCATTAATATTCGGAGCACGAGACCAACTGTTACCTTCCAACAAATTTCATATGCAAGATCTAGACGAGTCCACCTTCATCTAGGTATATCATGTCCCACGCAAACACGTCCCCTTGTACTTTATTTTTAGGGTACGACTTTCAGGTAAGAAGGACTAGCTATAACCCTTACCATAATACCGGTAAACTTCCCGACCATTATTAGAAACTCAACCTTGACTCGAACGTTTCGACCAAATATATGGTTGTGATCTACTCGAAGCCCACTACGCACATGTCACCAGTGTGCCACTCAATTGCGCCTTCCCGTGCTA
Organism: Iris pallida; assembly: GCA_029216955.1. Taxonomy (NCBI): domain Eukaryota; kingdom Viridiplantae; phylum Streptophyta; class Magnoliopsida; order Asparagales; family Iridaceae; genus Iris; species Iris pallida. The sequence continues at coordinate 12,528,186 of JANAVB010020999.1, forward strand.
CTTAAACACAAAGTTACTGAAGGCACATTTTGAGCTTTAGGGACCTAGCTAACCAATCTGACTAGCAACTAGCTCAATCCCTTGGGTAGAAACCTATTCTAGGATACCCTAACCTAGTAGGAATAGTTTTATCATTGGAATCTTGTCTAGTCCATATAGATTGAAACCCAATGTTCATCTAACCAACGACTGATGTCCAAATAGAGAACCCATTAAGACCACAATTTTGATTTCTCAAATTCTGTTCCATTATGGAACCTTACTTAGATTAACTTCGGGAACGAAATGTCTGTATTTCATAGATCTCAAGCCCCTCTAAGAAATAAGTGTTCTTCGATTTAGCAAGTGACTGGACTAGAGTAGCCCAACCTAGCAAATAAGGCAATGGTTTGTAAACTTTCTTTCTACCTGTATCATCGGATACTCTTTACCGCCCTTGAAACCTCATATTGCTCTCGACTAGTGTCCTTCCTATTTCGGAGAGACGAATAGCCATGCTTATTAGAAATTACCAATAATTTTTAGCTACTTGTGTAAAAAAAATTTGACGCTTGTTAGGTTTTGGGATGTTTGATAGATAGGAGAGGATTATAGTAGCCATAAGCTGTAGATATCTATTGGTAGCAATTTTTAGCAATTAGTAGGATGATTATAAAGTTGTAGGGACATACCTTTGAGGGAGTAGTGTGACCAAAGGTGGGTAGAAGTCCTCAGACTTTCGAAATTGCAAAATGGCTAGGAGGATGATATAAACTATTTTTGAGAAATTAAATTTTGAGGAGATTACGGTAATGGTAGATTTCTTTTTTGAATTTAAGGAATAGTTGCGAATTAGAATTTCGAGAACGAAATTATTTTTAAGATGGGTAGATTTGTAACCCCTCTTCCAGGAATTTTGATAATATTTATTTATTTATTTATTTGAACTAAATAGTGATTTTTAGAGTTTTGATAAATAATTATTTAGTTAATTATTACGGTAGATGATTTTAATCATGATTAAATTGAGAGTACAAGGTGACTAGAAATCGTGGTACGGATAGTGCAGTGACGTGCTTTGACTAGTGTATTAGCCTTGATGGGGGAGGCCGAGCCATAGAGATGTCCTAACTAGGAAAATCAGGCCAAGTTATGACATGACCGTTATAAATAGTTTGATTATTCATTATTATTATTATTTGACGTTAGGAGACCCGGTTGTACCAAACTAGTCAAACTGGACCCGAACTGAGCCCAAGCCCATGTAGCACGCGGCACGTCCATTGACGTTCGTGTTGATGGAATTTGGTATGAATGTGTTGTATTCTGTATTAGTGATCTAATAATATTTTCTAGGTATTCCTAATTAAATATTATAAATATTATTATAAATGATATTCAGTGACTTTTGTATAAAATAGGTCCACGTAATTTTGGGATTTTTAGGCTGTACATATGGGTATATACGCCTTTATTTATTTTATTGAATTTTGTAACTATTATTATTATTATTATTATTGATATTTTATTGAGGTTATTATTATATATTATTTTTATTGATTATATTATAGTTGTCATATAAATGTTATTAATATATGTATTCATATTTATAAAATAGGCCCTAATCTAGGAATAGATAATATTGGTATTTTAATTAGATTTTATGGATATTATTATACTAGTATTCATATGAATATATATATAGGGATACATATTTATACATATGTATATATATATATATATATATATATATATATATATATATATATATATATATATATATATATATATATATATATATATATATATATATAAAGAAACCCCCTTTTATTAAAAATCAAGGCTCAAAAACTGAAGCCTGACACGTATACAAGACAAAAGTATACCAAAAGGGAAGGACAGGAAAAAAGACCGGACGCGACCGTCAAAACTAAAAGAAAAACGGTTGCCCGAAAGCCGGAGAACTGTGTGAGCAAAGGGATCTCCGTTTGCCGCATTGCCGGTGAATCTCCCGGATTAGCTGATCAGCCGAGTATTGGTGTCCCTCGTATCTCGCTTTGTTGCGATTTTTCCAAATAGCCCAGGTGGCGGCCGCTGCAACGATCTGGTGGCCGTGGAAAGCGGCACCCCAGTGAGCCAGAAGATCGATAAAGCGCCCGTCGTTTGGAGAGGTGTTGTAGTTGTGATTGAGGGTGCTCCAGATTTTGTCAGGGAGGCTGCCTTCCCTGAAGATGTGGTCGATAGTCTCCGTTTGACGCTCGCTGCAACAGTTACAAGCGGATGCCAGGCTAAAATCGATGGAGTTAAGGTTGTCGTCAGTGGGAAGTTTATTTCTCATGACTTTCTACAGGAGGAATGACCATTTCTTAGGGATGCAAGAGTTCCAATAACACGCAATGAAAAGGTCAGGGCCGTTATCTTGGATCGAGAGTCTAGCCGATCGCACTGAAAAGACACCAGAAGCTGCTAGCGACCACCTCAGCTGATCAGCTTCGATACCGATGGAAAGACCGTGCTGGCGAATGCTGTCAACAGATTCGATGCCAGACCAGTCACGGATTCTGTCCCAATTCCAAACGTTGTTGGTGGGATTCCACAGGTCTTTGATCCTGCAGTTTCTCGAGGAGTCGGTGATGTTCGGGATAAGGCAGTCACCTGTCCACCTTTCCAGGAATGGATTGGACTCGCCTTTACCCAGATGAAGTCTGATCGTGGGTTCGGCCAGTTCCCGACCCCGAAGAATACGGCGCCAAGTCGCGGAAGACCTGCTGTTAGCTGTGGTAGTCGCAGGATGGATGTGTCTGAAGTACCTGGCCTTCATAAACTTGGTCCACAGGTTATTGCCAGTGCGTAATTTCTACCACAGTTTTATTGAAAAGGCTTTGACAATGTGATCGAGTTTGGGGAATCCAAGCCCGCCGTTAGCAGTTGGGGAAGCCATAGTGTCCCAACTGGCCCAGTGGTGTTTGTCTTGCCCTTGTTGTGCCCCCAGAAGAAGTTACAAAAGATCTGTTCAATCGACAAGATAACCTTCCTGGTCGGGGAGCAGGCCGCTAGGGTGTGGATGGGGACGGAGTTGAGCACATGATTGATGAGGATGATTTTCCCGCCTGGAGATAGGGTAGCATTATGCCATCCTTCGATCTTGTTCCTGATTTTGGTGATTAAGTTCTCGTAGATGCTGGCGTTAGATTTCCCATACGCCAAGGGGGCGCCGAGATAGTGGAAAGGAGGATGAGCTACCGCAATGGAGGTGAGGTTGGTGAGTCTGGCCACATTCTCGATATTGAAGCTGTGATGGGAGTAGATGGTACTCTTGGATAGGTTAATCTTCTGGCCGAAGCATCTGGAGTACCGCGCCAGGGTATTGTGAACCACCTCCATGGAGCCAACGTCCCGGGAGGAGAAGATGAGAAGATCGTCGGCAAAAGCCAGGTGGGTGATGGTGGGGCATTCGCTAGCAGTGTGGAATTGCTGGAAGTTAGGGATGTTAACCATGTTGTTGAGGTTTCTGCTTAGGGCGTCGGCTGCAATGATGAAGATCGTGGATGATAGGGGATCGCCCTGTCTGATTCCTCTGCTAGATTTGAAAAATCCCTCAGATTGGCCGTTGATCACTGTGGAGAACCAAGAGTTGCTGATGGATCTCCACACGATGTTGGTCCAATTCTCGAAAAATCCGAATGCTCTGAAGACCCAGATCATGAATTGCCAATGTAGTCTGTCGTAAGCTTTTTCCATGTCAATTTTGATGGCGATGTTGCCCCCTCTAACCGGAAATTTCATGCAGGTGATAAGTTCCTGGGCCAGCATGATGTTGTCTTGGATGTTCCTACCGCGAACGAATCCGTTTTGCTCTTCCGAGATGATTTTGGGGAGGGTTTCGATCATTCTGGAAGCGATGATCTTGGAGATGATTTTGTTGGTGAATGTACAAAGACTGATGGGTCGGAAGTCGTGGAAGGAGTTAGGGTTGTCTTTTTTCGGGATGAGGATGAGATTGGCGCTGGAAATAGCTTTTGGATAAGGAGCTCCTTCAAAGAAGGCGATCGCCGCTGCGGTGATGTCCTGCTTGATAATATCCCAGCAAGTGCGGAAGAAAGTCCCCGAAAAGCCATCTGGGCCGGGGGCGCTGTGCGCGTTCAAAGCCCATACCGTGTCTTTCACTTCCTGTTCAGACAGAGGGCGCTCCAGCAGAGCATTTTCGGAGTCGCTAATGATGGTGGGGATTTGGTCGAGGAAAGAGTTGTCTTTGAGGATCGTCTCCTTGGAGAATAATTTGGGGTAGAAGTCTGCGGCCGCTACTTGGATCCCCTTGTGGTCCGATCTGATGATGCCTTGGTCGTCGGTGATATGATGAATCGAAAGTTTGTTTCTTTTGCCGTTGACGCAGGCGTGGAAATATTTGGAGTTTTTATCCCCGTCACTGTCCCATTTCAGTCTGGCTTTCTGCTTCCAGAAGTCGGTCTCAACTTTGAACCTGAATTTGAGTATAGCCTTGGTAAGGTTCATGGCTCTCCTCGCCGCTGGGGATCGGTCGGAGAGGAATAAAGCTTCAGCTCGGGTGACGTCGTCCTCAGCGACGCGTATCGCTTGGAATATGTCCCCGAATGCTTGTTTACTCCAAGTGGACAGAGCTTTCCTGGTGGCTTTGAGTTTGTTGCTGACCCGAGTGAGAGGATGGGGGGAGTCCTGGCTGTGCCACGCCTCTGCCACGATGCTCAAGAATTGCGGGTGATTGGTCCAAAAGTCGAGGAATTGGAAGTTCTTTTTAGATGGGAAGGTTCTGCTTTTGATTTCCACCAGGATAGGGGCGTGGTCAGATTCGGTGGAGTTGAGGTGGGTCAGGATGGAGCTGATTCTCATGTCGTACCAACGCGCGTTGGTGAGGGCTCTGTCCAGCCGGGAATATTGACGGCGGTCGCCGTCCTGCATGTTGCACCAAGTGAATTCGCTGCCTTTGAATTGAAGAGGGATAAGGTGAGCGTTGAAAATGAAGTTGTTGAAGTCATGCATGGCTGACAGGGGCGTAGGCCGACCTCCAATCTTCTCGTCTCTGCAGGTGATGGCGTTGAAGTCCCCTATGCAAAGCCAGGGGGTATTGGTATTGAGGTGATAGGTGTCTAGCAGGTCGTTCCATAGGTGTTTCCGTTCAGCGATGACACAGCTACCGTGGACCGCCGAGATTATGGCCCGCTCAGGAAGGGTGGGGTGGGAGACCCAGCAAGAGAGGGCTTGTTGGGTGTCCTGGATGATATTGAGATTGACCTCCTTCGATCCGAGAATCCAGATGTCGTTCCTGCTGGCAATAGCCGTTGGGAGGCCCATAGCTAACTGAGTAGATTTGAGACGTTTGGTGGGGATTTTGGGTTCGATGATGATAAAGATGTCGATCTTGTGAATTTTCTGAAGACTGGTAATTCTCCGTAATGTTGGTTTATTAGCCAGGCCGCGAACATTCCAAGATAGGATGTTCAGCATTAAGAGATTATTGGGATGTTTTTTTGTTCCGCCTTGCAGCGGATCTAGTTTGGATGGTGGCGGACTTGTCGGAGCCTGATTTGCTCCGTTGGGTGTCAACCGTGTTGACGTTCGATGATGAGGGTGGATTGTAGTTGTGGCACTCGAGCGAACCGGGTGGAGGTCCAATCAGATTGCCAGCTGAGTCGACTGCTGTATCCTCCGGGGAAATGGCGAGGGAGTCGTGCACGCTCTCGGTCAGCAGTTGCTGGAGGGGGGCACCTGCTGCTAGCACTTGTAGGCCTCTCCTCACTTGATCTGGTCCAAGGATGGCTAGGACTTCTTCGACTGGGATCGCACTGGGGGATTGAAGAGAATCTATGGAGTGGGGAGGAGCCGGGAGGGTGGCCCCCTGACCAGAGGGGAGCTGTCGGTGATCTGCGTTGCCAGCTTCGGTGGCGTCCTCCCCGTGCGAGGAGATGGGGTAGGAGGGTGGCAGGTCGGGGGTGTTGGAGTCGACTCGGGAGAAGCCTGGCTCCGGGTCCACTGAATCGAGAATAGCGAATTGGTTGGAGGTCTCTATGTGTTGGGGAATGAAAGGGATCAGGGCCCTGCTCGGCGCTTCACTGGAGGTTGGCTCTCCGAAACTGGAATCGAATCAAATATGGGAGTTTGGAAGGGAGAGAATGGGCAACTTGGGGGTGATCCCGACCTCTAGGTCGATGTCTTTCCTGGGTGGCTTCTTTTTAAGCTCCGGATGCAGGCGGTGACAGTTCTTAGGAAGGTGGCCCCTTAGGTGGCAGTGGTTGCAGAATAATATGTGGTTATCGTAGAAGATTTGTTGTGTGTGTGAATAATTGCCAAGCTCGATGTTGATGAAGTTGGGAGGTTCGGAAGTGAGGTCGAGTTCAACACAGATTTTGGCATAGTGGGCTTTCGTGAGGTTACTGGTCTCGGGAGCCGATGCCACATACGTCCCGAAGGAGTTGGCGATGCGCCTTAGCGCCGCTGGAACAAAACAGAGTAGGGGGAGGTTGGGAAGGGTAACCCACGCTGCAACCGTTGCTGAATCTTCTTTGGAGTTGAATTCTGGTGACCATTTGATAATCTTCATCTGGTGGGAGTCAATCTTGCTAGTTCCCTTGGACCACACGGTCCTGTGATCGCGGTCTGAAGATAGGTGCAGGAGAATGTGTCTGGGGTCGAGGGGGGCCACTCGATATTCGTTCACGAGATTCCATTTGGCGATAGCTTCCTGCACTCTGGGAAGTTTGGGGCAACCGGTAGAGAATTTAAGGATGAATGTGTGTGGAAAGGCCGTAGACAGCGACGACAGTTCCGAGTCGGAGAAGGGGATGACGGGGGTAGAGTTCTCTTACGGGAATTCTATGTCTGGCAGATGGACGTCTGGGAGGATAACGCCCTTCGAGGGAAGGAGGTCCGGACGAAGCATGGCGGCGTAGGAGGGTTGAGGCGGTCCGAAGGAAGCAAGACCCGAAGGGACGGAACGGGAGAGCGGGGGAGCGCTGAGGGGATTATGGATCTCGGTGCCGGGGGGGGGGGAGAGGGGGCCGTTGAGGACCCTCCGGGCGGCGCGACAGGGGGGGGGAAGCGGAGATCACGCCGCCACCGGGGGGGGAGGGGGGAAACTGGGGTGGAAAGTCCGACACAGGGGGGGTATGACTGGGATTCCGCCGGAGGAGGATGGAGACCGAGAGGGCCTGGAGTGGGAGAGGGCTCCGTGAACTCGGGGCGCGCCCCCCCAAATGAAGGAGAACGGACCGATGTGCGCAAGGGGGGTGGAGGAGCGGAAGGTACCGGAGACGAGCCGATGAAGGCTGGCATGCCTGAGGAAGGGGGAGTGGCCTGGGAGGATGTGAGGATAGAAGGTAGGTGCGCCGATGAGCTAGGGGGAGGCCGCTCCAGAAGGGCCCCAGCAGGTGCACTGGTGGAATGCGCTGGAGGACGGGGGCCCCACGCTGCAGAGGGCGGAAGCCCACTCCAGCTGGGGGCCACTTGGGGCACAAAGGGTGCAGGATGGCGCAATGCATGAAGGCTCCTGTCACGACCCGTTACCCAAATTACTGGGCCGGGCCGAGCCATGTCCAGCCTACGCTTAAGATAAAGCGCAGTAAGCTGTTCTAGAGATAACAAGGTAAGACTAAATGTGCTAACAGTTCTATAAGTGAAGAAGAATCATAAATGCTCCAAACACAAAAGTCGTCGTATATAGTAAAATATCCAAGTACAAGTAAACTGAAATGTAAAACTGGATACATGTCCAGTTACAAAATGGTATAGTCTAATACATGACTACACTAAGTATCCCAAGCAGCTAAGCAAACTAGACGAGTCTCCCCGCAGGAACATCCTCGTATGGCAAAACCGGGTCCTCGGCAGTGACTCCATAATACGAATCACAGAGCAACTCCTCCTCAGTAAGTATACCTACAACGTTATCCTGTCAGGACGGGAGCAAGTACAACCTCTACAACTAAAGTACTGAACATATAATGAAAGAGATGTACAACAAGGATCATGGTGTGATAAGTCTATAAAACAGGAATACTGGAAACATGTCATCATGGTACAACTGGGATCACAGTATCATAGTAACATAGGGAACATGGCATCTATCTCATGTCGTATCACAATCATGTCATCATAATCTATCATGGCAAGGATACATATGTCATAGAGACAGATGTATATGTAATGTTTAAAACTGTAGCAGGTACGTGATCGGTCAATAGGTATACAATGTGCTGTGGCACATAATAAAATGTACTTCCGTACAAGTGATAGGGCGAGAGATGTACATACGCACAAATCTGCCTTGGTAAGTAAGGCCTACGGCGCTGTAACATATAAAATGAAACATTGCTCGGTACTATATAGGGGGGGCATGATCACGTACTCTACTATCAGTTTTTCCCATACCCATATTCTAATCATGTGAGAGATACATCAAGATGGTTCTAAGCATGGTAGTAATGGAAAGTACAACATGTGACGTTTTAACTTGCTATCCCAAGGATCAGCATTTAACATGGTTAATACATGTTCTAGCATTAAAAGACAGTAAATGAGTTTGTAGATGTACTTGCCTCTAGCAAAACAAGCTGCGATAAAAGTGCTATGGTTGTCTGGTAACTCGTCACTGTAGCAATAAATACAATAAACTTAGCTTTTACACTAAGCTAAAATACTAGAACACTAACTGGTACGACACGACTTGTGACTGGGCACCTAGCCAAAATGATGACTTGGCATAGGAGACCAATGTGGGGTGACACACTATGTTAACTAACTTTCTAGGGTCTTTACACTAGTGAGGGATGGGGTTCAACACGACTAAAACTCCAAAAATAGCACAAAAGCTACAAGTCGTAATTAATCAATAAATAAATCAAAAGATCATTGTGTTCTAACAATTTTAGAGATAGACAAAAAAGTCTAGTTTTTCTTAAAGTAAAGTATCAAAGTGATCCTTGTTAATCATAGAAATTTATTATAATTTTTCTGGAATTTATTAACCAGTACAAATATTTTATAAAAATCAGTTTTCCTAAGTATACAGAAAGTGAGTTTTGGTTTCATATGCCCAACTAGTGGCAAAACAGTAATTTAATTATTACAAAAATTACACTAAATTAGCCAACTTAACAAAGTATCTAAAAACTATTTTTCCATAATTTTAGCAACACTCTAAGTATTTTTAGAAATTCAAAAACAGCTATGTACAATAATAATTAATTATCTGCGTATTTTGTCCATGTACATAATTTGAACCAAAGTTCAAATACAGGACCCAAGGCCATGAATCAAGTCCAATATGACTTGTACAGGTCTTGAATGTGTGAAAACACATTTGAGCCCAAATACCCATGCTAGGCTTGGACATCAAATGGTTGCAGTAATTTAAATACAATAAAAATATAATTTGGTAATAGACAAAATAAATATTATTATTTTAATAAGGTAAAGTTTGTACAAAAGAAAATACACATACCTATGCTAAAAGTATATATGGATATATGAAGAAAATACTTAATTTATAGAGTATTTATATATATATATAAATATATATATATAAGAATACACTTAATAATATAGTGTATATATATATAATATATATACATAGGAAAATGTATATATAAACATATATATATATATAAAATTTACTAACTAGAAAATATACATACATATATATAAAATACTGTAAAATACAGTATATACATATATATACATATATACTAATATATATACATATATACATATATATATTAATATATATAAAACAAAAGAAAAAAAAAGAAAAGAAAAAGAAAAAGAAAACAAAAAGAAAACACAGGGGGGGGGGCTCGAACTCAGCCAGCCAGAGAGGGGGGGGGAGGGTTTCAGTGTTCACGCGCTGGCCAGTGGGCCAGCGGCCCGTTTTGTTAGAGATAGGGTTAGTGTTAGTTTTGTTTTAGGTTAGGTGATATTATAATAAAAAAAAAATATATAAATACGAGCCTGTGTCCTGACAGTTAGGGACACAGGTGTCTTGTATCCTAGGCTAGCACGACACGTACGAGTCGATTCACCCGTGTCCAGTTCCACGCTCGTGTTTGCCAGGACACGGCGAACAAACTAGACTCATCACGAGATACGCACGACACAAGAAAACGTTGCTACGTACGTGTCCGGTCGTCGAAGGGATTTTCGATGGCTCTGGACGGCGGAGGAGGTGATGGGACGGTGGCGCTCGGGTGGCGATCGCCTCGTCTCGTCGGGGCGAACTTGCTGATGGTGGTGGTGGTGGATGAGGGCGTCGGGTTGGTGAGAACGGGGCTTCGCCGGAGTTAGGGCTTCGGCGAAGAAGTTTGGGGAAGAAGGGGAGTTGCGGTGGTCGGGATGGGGTTGATAATGGTGTGGGCTGGTCGAGGAAGGAGAGCCCTTCCTTTTATAGGCTTCCAAAGGCGGTGATTTGGCCAAATTAGGGTTAGGGTTTCGATTAGGATGGCCGGAAAATTAGGGTGAGGCGGTCGGGGAAGACGGGGGGGGATTTGCAAATAAACAAAATTGTTTTATTACAAATCGATATAGGAACAAATCAAGTAATTGCAAAACTGAATTATAACATTAAAACTAATTACAAACTCTAATAATAACAATTCAGTTAATTGCAAATCGATATTAAAACATTTAAAACAATTACAAAATGATATTAAAACAATTCTAATATTTATAAAATGATATTTTTGTATTTAAAACTCATTTAAAATTCATTTAAAAATTCTAGAAAAATTCCTAAAAATTCTAATAATTATTTTAAGGCTATAAATAACATTAAAAATTAATAAACAATAATTAAATAAAATTTTGAAAAACAGGGGCTTACAAGTCTTCCCTCCTTGAAAAATTTCGTCCTCGAAATTTACAAGAATTGAAGACCCGACAATATTCTAACATAGCAAGCAATGCAACAAATGACTAAGGCTACGATCAAAACTAACCTCCTGAAACCTGTTCCGGCTCCGGCTCAAGGACTAGGCTATAAGTCCTCCCCTGGGGTCCCTTGGCTACTGGGCAGTCCCGAATCTGATGGATGGCAGACCCACAAGCTAAACACTGTCCTAACCTCTTCCTGCAGACGACGAATTCATGCCCTGGTCTTCCGCAGAAAGAACATATGGCTCCCTTCTGCTGCTGCTGTCGGGGTCCCGGGGCTCTAACTGGCGGGGTCTGATGATGTGATGTAGGGGGATGGTAAGTCTGCTGGGGTGGCGTCGGCGCTTTCTGCTGGAAAGCCTGACGCTTGGACGGTCCCTCATGGTGTACAGAAGCCGGCCTCTTGGTAGACAGAAGACGCTCCTCAATGCTCCGGGCTAACTCTAGGCTCTGGTAGTAGTCAGTCGTACCGTTTGCCACTATAAGAATGCCAATGTCTGGAACTAGACCATGGCAAAACCTACGGGTCATCTCCTCTGGATCAGCAACCAGACTAGGAGCAAAACGGCTCAGGCGACTAAACTCTCCCGCATAGTCATCAACAGAACGGTTTCCCTGCTGGACGTTCTGGAATCGTAGCCCCATGGCTACTCTAGCAGCGGTCGAGAAGAACTTCTTCTTGAACTGGGTCTTGAACTGGTCCCAGGTGGCTCTACCTCTCGCGAACAACGGCTCATTCCTGAACCAAACTCCGGCTAAGTCTATCAGCAGAAATCCTGCTGCCTCGACCTGAAGGTCATCCGGCATCCTAACTCCCAGAAGCTTCCTCTCTACAGAATCTAGCCAGTCATCAGCTACTACTATGCCCTCAGTCCCTGAGAACTCCTTGGGATTCAGACCCATGAAGTCCTTGACCGTCCCCGCTCTCTGCCGCGGCTCTACATAGGGTGGGACCACGGGACGTCCCTCAGAACGCTCCATGCTCTGGCGAAGTAGGGTAGTCTGCTCCTGATGGGTTGTTAGGAACCCCTGGATCAGTGTGAGCAGCTGGTTCCCGTCGAGTGTGACGGAAGCCTGGGTAGGTATAGTGATAGGAGGTGGTGGAAGTATCGGGTCCTGCTGGGCCTGGGATGTGGAAGGTGGTATCTGGGTCTGTGGATCGGTGGAGTGGGGGAATGTGGTAGGTGGAGGTGCATCAGTCAACTGGTCGGCTGACTGGATACGGAGGGCCCCATTCTCGGGGGTAACATGCTGGGACGAACGAGTAAGCACCATCTAAATTACACATAAAAGACTTATAAGGACTCGTTTAAAGTAAGCAATCATATGCAAGAAAATCTAATTTATAATGGCAAACATGTGTCGTATTTCCTATGTTGCAATCCTAGCATTCCTCTAGGTGTTCTAAGCGTCTTTCCTAATGTTGTCTAATTACCTTAAGTTCCTAATTGCAGGCATGTTTGGTACAATAACGTAACCAAACAGTTTAGTCAGGACCTGCATGGGCCGCCAAAAAAACATGTCACGACCCGTTACCCAAATTACTGGGCCGGGCCGAGCCATGTCCAGCCTACGCTTAAGATAAAGCGCAGTAAGCTGTTCTAGAGATAACAAGGTAAGACTAAATGTGCTAACAGTTCTATAAGTGAAGAAGAATCATAAATGCTCCAAACACAAAAGTCGTCGTATATAGTAAAATATCCAAGTACAAGTAAACTGAAATGTAAAACTGGATACATGTCCAGTTACAAAATGGTATAGTCTAATACATGACTACACTAAGTATCCCAAGCAGCTAAGCAAACTAGACGAGTCTCCCCGCAGGAACATCCTCGTATGGCAAAACCGGGTCCTCGGCAGTGACTCCATAATACGAATCACAGAGCAACTCCTCCTCAGTAAGTATACCTACAACGTTATCCTGTCAGGACGGGAGCAAGTACAACCTCTACAACTAAAGTACTGAACATATAATGAAAGAGATGTACAACAAGGATCATGGTGTGATAAGTCTATAAAACAGGAATACTGGAAACATGTCATCATGGTACAACTGGGATCACAGTATCATAGTAACATAGGGAACATGGCATCTATCTCATGTCGTATCACAATCATGTCATCATAATCTATCATGGCAAGGATACATATGTCATAGAGACAGATGTATATGTAATGTTTAAAACTGTAGCAGGTACGTGATCGGTCAATAGGTATACAATGTGCTGTGGCACATAATAAAATGTACTTCCGTACAAGTGATAGGGCGAGAGATGTACATACGCACAAATCTGCCTTGGTAAGTAAGGCCTACGGCGCTGTAACATATAAAATGAAACATTGCTCGGTACTATATAGGGGGGGCATGATCACGTACTCTACTATCAGTTTTTCCCATACCCATATTCTAATCATGTGAGAGATACATCAAGATGGTTCTAAGCATGGTAGTAATGGAAAGTACAACATGTGACGTTTTAACTTGCTATCCCAAGGATCAGCATTTAACATGGTTAATACATGTTCTAGCATTAAAAGACAGTAAATGAGTTTGTAGATGTACTTGCCTCTAGCAAAACAAGCTGCGATAAAAGTGCTATGGTTGTCTGGTAACTCGTCACTGTAGCAATAAATACAATAAACTTAGCTTTTACACTAAGCTAAAATACTAGAACACTAACTGGTACGACACGACTTGTGACTGGGCACCTAGCCAAAATGATGACTTGGCATAGGAGACCAATGTGGGGTGACACACTATGTTAACTAACTTTCTAGGGTCTTTACACTAGTGAGGGATGGGGTTCAACACGACTAAAACTCCAAAAATAGCACAAAAGCTACAAGTCGTAATTAATCAATAAATAAATCAAAAGATCATTGTGTTCTAACAATTTTAGAGATAGACAAAAAAGTCTAGTTTTTCTTAAAGTAAAGTATCAAAGTGATCCTTGTTAATCATAGAAATTTATTATAATTTTTCTGGAATTTATTAACCAGTACAAATATTTTATAAAAATCAGTTTTCCTAAGTATACAGAAAGTGAGTTTTGGTTTCATATGCCCAACTAGTGGCAAAACAGTAATTTAATTATTACAAAAATTACACTAAATTAGCCAACTTAACAAAGTATCTAAAAACTATTTTTCCATAATTTTAGCAACACTCTAAGTATTTTTAGAAATTCAAAAACAGCTATGTACAATAATAATTAATTATCTGCGTATTTTGTCCATGTACATAATTTGAACCAAAGTTCAAATACAGGACCCAAGGCCATGAATCAAGTCCAATATGACTTGTACAGGTCTTGAATGTGTGAAAACACATTTGAGCCCAAATACCCATGCTAGGCTTGGACATCAAATGGTTGCAGTAATTTAAATACAATAAAAATATAATTTGGTAATAGACAAAATAAATATTATTATTTTAATAAGGTAAAGTTTGTACAAAAGAAAATACACATACCTATGCTAAAAGTATATATGGATATATGAAGAAAATACTTAATTTATAGAGTATTTATATATATATATAAATATATATATATAAGAATACACTTAATAATATAGTGTATATATATAATATATATACATAGGAAAATGTATATATAAACATATATATATATATAAAATTTACTAACTAGAAAATATACATACATATATATAAAATACTGTAAAATACAGTATATACATATATATACATATATACTAATATATATACATATATACATATATATATTAATATATATAAAACAAAAGAAAAAAAAAGAAAAGAAAAAGAAAAAGAAAACAAAAAGAAAACACAGGGGGGGGGGCTCGAACTCAGCCAGCCAGAGAGGGGGGGGGAGGGTTTCAGTGTTCACGCGCTGGCCAGTGGGCCAGCGGCCCGTTTTGTTAGAGATAGGGTTAGTGTTAGTTTTGTTTTAGGTTAGGTGATATTATAATAAAAAAAAAATATATAAATACGAGCCTGTGTCCTGACAGTTAGGGACACAGGTGTCTTGTATCCTAGGCTAGCACGACACGTACGAGTCGATTCACCCGTGTCCAGTTCCACGCTCGTGTTTGCCAGGACACGGCGAACAAACTAGACTCATCACGAGATACGCACGACACAAGAAAACGTTGCTACGTACGTGTCCGGTCGTCGAAGGGATTTTCGATGGCTCTGGACGGCGGAGGAGGTGATGGGACGGTGGCGCTCGGGTGGCGATCGCCTCGTCTCGTCGGGGCGAACTTGCTGATGGTGGTGGTGGTGGATGAGGGCGTCGGGTTGGTGAGAACGGGGCTTCGCCGGAGTTAGGGCTTCGGCGAAGAAGTTTGGGGAAGAAGGGGAGTTGCGGTGGTCGGGATGGGGTTGATAATGGTGTGGGCTGGTCGAGGAAGGAGAGCCCTTCCTTTTATAGGCTTCCAAAGGCGGTGATTTGGCCAAATTAGGGTTAGGGTTTCGATTAGGATGGCCGGAAAATTAGGGTGAGGCGGTCGGGGAAGACGGGGGGGGGATTTGCAAATAAACAAAATTGTTTTATTACAAATCGATATAGGAACAAATCAAGTAATTGCAAAACTGAATTATAACATTAAAACTAATTACAAACTCTAATAATAACAATTCAGTTAATTGCAAATCGATATTAAAACATTTAAAACAATTACAAAATGATATTAAAACAATTCTAATATTTATAAAATGATATTTTTGTATTTAAAACTCATTTAAAATTCATTTAAAAATTCTAGAAAAATTCCTAAAAATCCTAATAATTATTTTAAGGCTATAAATAACATTAAAAATTAATAAACAATAATTAAATAAAATTTTGAAAAACAGGGGCTTACAGCTCCAAGGCTGGCGCAGGAAGGGTGGCACATGCCCGAACTGGCTGGGGCCCACGAGGGTCGCTGAGAGGCGCAAGGAGACGCTGGTCCCCAGAGGAGGAAAGATCTGGCAAAATGTGGGCCTGGGGCTGCGAGCCAATGAGGAAAGGAGTCAGCGCCTGGAGGGACCCGCGAGGAGACAAGGGAGAGAAGTGGCTGGGATAACGTGCATGAGCTGCTGCTATCCCAGAGGGGAATTGCGCAGAGGCTTGGGTAGGTGCCCACGCCAGCTGGGCACTGGATTGCGCAAGGGATGGCGCAATGACTTGCGCAGGGGGGGTACTAAGACTTGCGCGGGAGGGGGGGGGCATAAGCCCATCCCAGTTGGGACCCACGCGGGTCGTTGAAACGCGCACGGGAGTGCAGGTCCCCAAGGGAGACGAAATCTGGCGCCTGGGAAAAGAAAGGAGACCGTGCCTGGTGGGACCCGCGAGGGACAGCTGCTTGTCCAGAGGGAACAGCCTCGGGGCTAGCGCCAAGGGTGGCGTGCCCAAGCTGCTTACCAGCGAGGGGCCCAAGGCAGGAGCAGCTGGAGAGCTCGGTACCCGATGGAGGTACAGGAGAGTTCGAAAAAAATGGATGGGCGGGAAAAGAAGGCTCCATAGAGGACGACCCGGCGGCGGAGGCTCCGTAATCCGGAAAGTGGACCGGAGCAGACGGCGCTCCCTGAGAGGGGGACTCGCCTGGCGGGGAGGTGGCGAGGTCGCCCCAAGGCGGCGGAGCCGGAGAGAGCGCTCCCGGCTCAGAGATGGGGAAGGACACCAGTGGCGGGGAGGAGACAGAGGGGGAGGAGGAGGGCGGGCTTGGAGGGCGGCGGGGAGGAGCTGGAGAAGGGCCAGTGCTTCGGGGGTCCACTGGAGGTCCATCGGAAGAGAGGAGCGGGGCGGAATGACAGAGACAGGCGAGGAGGGGGAGAGGAAGGAAGGGGAGGGGGGGTGGCCGGCCTAAGCCGGCCAAGGGGGGAGCGAGCACACGGGGAGGGAAGGGAGGGGAGCATGCTGAGATTTTTGATATATATATATATATATATATATATATAGAGGAGGGATATTGCACCAAGGCTTATTGCAACATTATTGCACCATTTAATCTCAACCGTACAATCCATGTGATCATGTGGTCATAAAGCATGATGACATCATGGTGACATATGTCCCAAAAGTGGTTGTCATGTCACCATGATGTCATTATGCTTTATAACCACATGATCACATGGATTGTACGGTTGAGATTAAATGGTACAATAATGGTGCAATAAGCCTTGGTGCAATATCCCTCCTCATATATATATTGTATAAAAATATATATATAATATGAAGAGGATATATATATGGATATATAAATAAATATTAAATATATATATATATGTGTGTGTACGTACATGAGTATTTACGTATATATATGGATATATATATATATATATATATATATATATATATATACTAAGAGAAAGAAAAAGAAAAAGAAAAACAAAATTAGCTAGCCCGGGGCCCAGCCAACCAAGCCAGGCCCACGACTAGCCCAGCTAACTTTCCCCCAACTCGCAGCACATTCAACCGAGAAGCCCTGCACACACACACACACATATATATATATATATATATATATATATATATATATATATATATATATATATATATATATATATATATCGTATATATAGATATATATATGATCGAGAGAGAGAGAGGGGGGAGTTCGCGCAACCCAAACCCCAGAACCCTAGTGCTGACCTTGGCAACCAACCCCGGCGTGCGCGCGGCCGCAGAGGGCCACCGCCAGCCGGCCAGGTCACCGCCGACCCGTACGCACGCGGCGAACCACGAGCAGGACAGCGAGCAGCGACAGACATCCGGCCGACTTCGCGGTGATATTCCATCGCGCTCGCTCGACCATTTTGGGAACCATTTCCTCCGGTACACTCACAACCTATACCACTTTAATATCCTTCAATTATTTCAATTGTTATCTCGCTAGATTTCCCGGAGGATCGACACAAAGTCAATCAAAACTCTGTCCAAAACAGAGCTCGAATCCAGTTCAATCACCCGTATTCAAGGATCGATTTCGATCGATCCAGTGACTGTTTATGAATTCCACTTGAACACA
Organism: Iris pallida; assembly: GCA_029216955.1. Lineage (NCBI taxonomy): Eukaryota > Viridiplantae > Streptophyta > Magnoliopsida > Asparagales > Iridaceae > Iris > Iris pallida. Next base: position 12,546,054 of record JANAVB010020999.1, read on the forward strand.
TGTTTAGACGACCTATAGGCCTTCACAAAAGTTTTTACAGAAGCCAAAACCATCGACTACGTGTCGAGAAATCGAATCCCGAACTTTGACGAAAACCTGTTTTAAAAACATAAAAATTTATCCACACGACGTGCGTCCCGCCAATACGGGCGACGTGGTCGCGAACCGAAAGCATCGAAAGCTGCGTATCAGCTTCGTGGTCATGTGGACTTTGACAGAATTCAAATTGGTCGCGTGTGCGCGACGAATTTGATGTGTATCCGTTGAAATTTCCCGTATCGGCCTCTGTGCAAATTTCTTAATTACTTTGTGCACGCTCGTCGAATCGAGACGAAACTTATGCCAGTAGGACCGTATCATTTTTTGGGTCCTGTATGCCAAGTTTGGTCCAATTATGAGACAGTCGAATCGTACGTCGTTTTGCGGGCCCCACGGTCCCACTCATCGGGTGATTTTATGCACGGCCTGCCGAAATCCAACTTTGGATATACAGTTGGGTTCATATCAGAAAACTGGATCCGTAGACGTATAGTTTGATGACTTTAGAGACCGTTGACTCTTGTATGCTTTTCGGTGCAAAGTGGGTCCAACGGCGGACACCGTTTTGACCCAAAATTATCGTTTTGCTCCTGTGTCCAAAATTGGACTTAAGGACAGGCGATCCTAGCTATTTTGACAATACTAAGAACATTGGTAATGTTTATTTCAGCTTCCGGGGACTGTTGTACGGGTTTTGACTATTGGGACACATTGAGATGTTCAGATTGTCGATTTCACCAGCAGAGGACCACAGGCGAGTACAGTTTATTGTCTGCATTTCGATATTGATCTTTACTATATTTCATTGATTGGCCATTGATTATGTGATTTTATATTCTATTATAAATTATTGAGTCGGGAATGTGAAGTACCAACGATGTGTGATCTGACCTTAGACAGTGTAGACAGTGATTTATTATTGCAAAGTAGACAGTGTAGCCAGTGATTTATTATTACAAAGTAGACAATATAGCCAGTGATTTATTATTGCAAAGTAGACATTGTAGACAGTGATTTATTATTGCAATTAGACAGTGTAAACGGTGATTTATTATTTCAAGTATACCATATTTCTTTATTGCATTATTTGCTGTAGACAGTGTAACTTTAGACAGTATAGACAGTGTAGACAGTGTAACTTTAGACAGTGTAGATAGTGTCGTGTAATTGTTCCGAGACCGATCACATATCAAAGGTACTTCTACGATTGGGGAGGTATTTTGTTTATTTATTTGTTACTGATTTTCCGTCTTTACAGTTTATTTTCAAAACTCATGATTGATGTCTAACCTTTGTTTTATAGTCATTTTTATTTATTGAAATTGCATTCAGTGGATTGTGCTCGTTCCATTCCTGACTGGAAAGCAACATTTTCAGGTTAGCCGTGGATTCACTTAGCTTGGGGAGTGACGGGAATACTTGCAGACAAAAGCATAGAGACTAGCTAGATAGTGGACTTATAGTCATTCAAATATTTGTGCAAGTTTATATTTTCTGTAAATATAAAACTTGTGAATATTGTAAGTTAAATTAATTATGTGAATGAGTATTATTTGTGATTTTGATCTTCATGGCCGTGACAGCGTTCTACCGCCGATACTGTGGCATAGGCTGGCTTGGACACGTCTCGTATCCGTTTAAAAAAAGGGTGCAGGTCGTGACAGCCACTATAACAAAAAGACCTATTAATGACGCTTGATAAGTGGTTTTCATGACGGCTGATGTGGAAGCGTCATCAAAGTTCAGCAAGACTAGAATCTATGACGGTTTACATTAAAAATGTTATTGATAGTGCTCCAGTGATACGAGCGTTATAAAAAAAGCACAAAAATTTAAGTCGAAACCTCGACTCTCCCGCAATTCTCCCACACTTAAGAAAAATTCTAAACCCTCTCTCTTTCTCCTTCTCTTTCTCCTCCCGCTCCCCAACTCCCCTCAGCCCACTCGCCGCTCCCCAACTCCCCTCAGCCCGCTCCCCGCTCCCCAACTTCCCCCAGCCCGTTCCTCGCCTCCCTCGGTTACAGACTCCACCGCAGAGGGAAGGTTGTCACCGGCGTAGCCTTCACCACCGGTTTGTCCTAAAATCTCGATCATTGCTTATTTTATGCCCTAAATTCTGCCTCGACATGATTTTAGTAAAATCTTCTAATTTTTGACAACCATACATGCATCCATCCCTCCAAAATTAGGATTCTTTAGGGTTTTCCGACGTCTCCGTCCACGTCGGCGATGATTCGGAAAGGGCTGCATCATCGTTGACTTCTCTTGATTAAGTGAGTGATTTTGATTTAGATTTTTTACCTAAAAAAGATTTTGTTGGAAATTGTTCTATGTGCGCTTCATGTTCGATAAAATAATTGTAAGTACCAAATGCTTGTATTCTTTGATTTTTTTCTGTTTGTTTTTGTTCAAGGGAGTATAATTGCATTTAGGGAGCCTAGTTCGAAGCCTCTCCACAGTCACAGCCGTGACCCGAAGAGGTGCTGTACGTGCCTGCGAGCCAAGTTCGAAGCCTCCCTTCGGATTCTGACACTAAATTCTGGGGTATAAATTATAAACTCTTGATTGATTTCAGTTTTTGGGTTTATTTTGTTTGTCGATGATGTTGTTGGATCTCGATCCCTACATAAAAAGGGTTTCGATCGACTGATACGTATTGGGTTCGATTTTGGCTTGACGATCCTACGATTGTCTTTGTTTGTGAAGCGTGAATGATCTTTAGATCATGTTCGGTTCTTAACTTGCTGTTGGATCATTTTCGATTTCTGATTACCTAGCTGCTGTTGGAATTATTTGTGATGCATGTATTGTTGGTTTGGGTTTCTTGTATAAATTGTTGCTTGGGTTCTCTTTTTTATACTTGCTGTGGGATGTTGGTTTAGGTTTTCCTTATTATACATGTTGGGTTGGGAAAGATTTCTTTGTTGTAGGAGATGTTTTGCTATTTGGATTAGAATTGTTGGTTGGGTATCTATTATGCATGATGGGTTTAACTTGGTACTGTGGGTGTTTTTGTTGGGAGCTTTTCGATATAAATCACATGCGGGTATATATTAGTTGGGAGTATTTCTATTTCGGGATTGACATCTCTAATAGCATGCATGCGTCGTTGATTTTGGGACTACGTCCACTATGCCATGCCTGGATGTTTTACTTTATTTGTCGGTTTCGGTTTTTATTAGAGTACTCTGATACTCTTGGTGATGGTCGTTCGACCAAATGAACCAAAGCGTTGCAGATCGTATTGGATACACTGGCTCCGTGTCGGGATGTGTCCTATACGTGTTATGGCACGCTAGTACAGCAGATGATGATTGATCCTTATCTGAGACATCTTATATATCTCATTTCGTTTCTTGTCGTTGGTCGTAGTTTGTATGTTGGTACTATTGGGTTGTTCATTCTGGGTGCAGATATGCTCGTGTTTGTACGAGTCGATACTGGACACGGATGTGAGGATACCTTCGTGTCGATGATGTAGCCTCTCCACAGTTGCAGCTGCGACCCGGCGAGGTGCTGTGCGTGCCTTCGAGCCGAGTCCGAAGCCTCCCTTCGGATTCTGACACTAAATTCTGGGGTATAAATTCTAAACTCTTGATTGATTTTAGTTTTTGGATTTATTTTGTTTGTCGATGATGTTGTTGGATCTCGATCCCTACATAAAAAGAGTTTCGATCGACTGATATGTGTTGGGTTCGATTTTGGCTTGACGATCCTATGATTGTCTTTGTTTGTGAAGCGAGAATGATCTTTAGATCATGTTCGGTTCTTTACTTACTGTTGGATCATTTTCGGTTTCGGGTTACCTAGTTACTGTTGGAATTATTTGTGATGCATGCATTGTTGGTTTGGGTTTCTTATATAAATTGTTGCTTGGGTTCTCCTTCCTATACTTGTTGTGGGATGTTGGTTTAGGTTTTTCCTATTATACATGTTGGGTTGGGAAAGATTTTTTTGCTGTAGGAGATGTTTTGCTATTTGGATTAAAATTGTTGGTTGGGTATCTATTATGCATGATGGGTTTAACTTGGTATTGTGGGTGTTTTTGTTGGGAGCTTTTCGATATAAATCACATGCGGGTATATATTAGTTGGGAGTATTTCTATTTCGGGAATGACATCTCCATTAGCATGCCTGCATCGTTGATTTTGGGACTACGTCCACTATGCCATGCCTAGATATTTTACTTTATTTGTCGGTTTCGATTTTTATTAGAGTACTCTGATACTCTCAGTTTTTCGATATAAATCACAGACTCTAAAATTGACAGACTCTAAAAGTGAGGGTTTTGCTTTCTTTTTTAGGGTTTTACTATCCTTACAAGTGCTATGGACAATCTTCATGTGACCAAGTTGAAGCGTTATAAGTGTGCTTCTTCGCTACAGTATCTGTGAGATTTTTGATGTCGATAGTTTTGATGTAGCTAAAGTGTACTCTATATTGGATACTCTATATATTTTGAGAAGATGTATATAATAAAATGGAGAAATGTAGAATGGTAGCTAAAATACTCTATTTTGAGACAATGAAATGGAGAATGGTACTTTATATTACATTTTAATGCTTTGTTGTGAATATGGTTCAAAGTGGTTGTTTTCGAATTGAATTAAGCAGCGTTTGGAATGTCATGCAGTATAGAGCGTTATAAATGTGATACAACGACCATATACAACGGTTTTTCATAACTATCCATAACGCTTTGAAAATAAAACGTAGCAGAAATTCAACCTATTAATGACGGTTTTGGATGAATTATCTATAACGCTTTTAAAAACATTTATAACACCCAATTTCATAACGCTTGGACTGAGGAAAAAAGCATCATGGTTTACAATTAATGACGCTTTTTAGCCGTCATTAAAAGGTATTTTTGTTGTAGTGTGCTTTCTCCTTGGTTTCCTAGTATGAACCATATTGGCATTAGCCAATTGCTTGGACAGTGCGTCCACTTTCAGTTGAGCCCGCATCAGATCCTCTACATACACTTCCTGTAGGAGATCTTCGAGAGAAATCTCCAACTTCTTCCTATGCATGTTTGCATAGAACTTGCTCCACCCAGCAGGGAGCTTAGAGACGATCCCACCAACCATAAACTTGTCGGTAAGGGGCATCGCCTCATCCTCCAACTTCTGTCGCAGCTTCAGGAACTTCTTCACCTGCGGCAGCATTGACTTTTCGTCTTCAAAGAACCACTTGTGATATTTTTCAACAAGAAATATCTTGCTCCGGTTCTTATCTTCGTCATAAAGTTTCTCCAGAGACTCACAAATCTCTCTGGCAACAGTCTTCTTTGAATAAGATTCGGCAAGGGAATCTTCCATAGCATTTAGGATCATAAGCCTGCAAATGCTATTGTCCCTTCTCCACTTGTTCTGGTTCTTAGCAGCCATAGCGATTGCGGCTGCAGATCCAGTTTCCGGAATAGTAGGTTCCTCCTTAATCAGCACGTGATCAACATCAGAGAACTGAAGATTAAGAAAAATCATTCTTTTCTAGATTTGATAGTGTTCACCATCAAATTGTTCTAACTTAGAGAAGTTAGGATTCACTATAACAAAAGGCCTATTAATAACGCTCGATAAGACGTATTGATGATGTCTGATACCTAAGCGTTATCAAAATTCGAAATACCTTTTTTCTACGACGGTTTGGGCTAATTTTGGGCTTTTTATAACGTTTATAAAACAAAGCGTTATTAATATTTTAGAGCGGTGGCAAACTTGTAATAAGTTTTCTGTAAAATTCTTTCCACCCCCGCGATATTTTCAGGCTCAAGCCCCCGCCCCCGCCCCCTTCTCATTCCCTCTCCAAATCCCTTCTCCTTCCCTCTCAGCTCCACTCCCCTTCTCCTCCTCTTCTCTCCTCTCACCAAACCCTAATCTTCTCCTCCTCCTTCTTTCAATCCCCCACAAACACTAACCTAGGTCCCATTCTAAGCCCAAAGCCCCCAACCCCGACCCCCTCCCACAAACCCTAATCGTCGACCTCTCGGCCCGTAGCCACGTCCACCTTCTCCTCTGCTCCAGAGCCCTCTGTGCCTACCTCCACGGCCTCCTCTTCGACCTCTCCACCCTCCTCGACATCCTCCCTGGCGAGATCGACGATGGGGTCTCCGAGAAGTGGCTTCCGGTGATGGTTGCCTCCGTCGGGCTCGTCCACTACGCCAAGTGCGTGCTCTTCGGAGTCGTTTTACCCCAATATCTCATTTTTGCTGTGTTTTTTAGAATGCAAGTCATTTTTGTTTGTGGAAACCCTAATTTTCTTGTTTTAATTTGCAGCTGTTGATGGAGCTGTGGAGCTTGCATTTGAGCTAGTTGACGAAGATGAGCTCGAGTCTGGGCCTGGGGGAGCACGACGAGAATGGTAGTTGTTCCAATATCACTCCGACCGGAGCATCGTCGAGGTCGTCTCCACCATAGGAATGCCAAGAGGAAGATGCGGCAACAACAGCAATCACTCGAAACAAAGGAAGAAGCAACTCAGTAGCAGTAGCAGCTACACTTAGTCATCTAGGTAAATTCCTATTTGCCCTTTCCTTCTTCATACATCAAAGTAATTTGTGACCCTATGGTTATAGTTGTACATTCAATAAAAATACTAATCTGTCCCCTCCATCTTTCTGTTGAGAACTAGTAGTAGTCAATTTAGGACATGAATTAAAGCCCTACATGCAGTGGTAGTATAAATAAAAATGGTAAGCATACTTTTACATATAAATACTACATAATTTTGTTATGACTAAGTATATGCTTAGTTTAAAATATATAAATGTTCTATAAGCTTATTTTGGAACAAAATCCTATAGGAATTTATCTGTGTATTATATATGATATTATAATTAAAGCCCTACATAATTTTTTGGACCGACCCGACTGATTGTCTAACATGGATGAAGTGATCTTACCAGACTTTTGCATTTTAATCGATGAGGTTATCTTATTTGCACATCGAGTATCTTCAACCCTAACCAAACCCACTAACGGGTTTATCCGATTGGGCTCGGATTTAGCCTGCCCGAGTTGTGCCCCTAGCCTTCAAGTCTCTATTGTTTGTACAAATGCTTTTGAAAACCGATGGTAAGCTTTGAAGCTCAGATATGCACTAATTGTTAATCAAACAAACGATGACTAGAAACATGGGCACAAACTTATATTGGAACTCTTTTACTTTGTTGTGACATCATATTGTCTTCATTCGTATCTATCCAACGGTTAGCACTAATTGTGATTCTTGCTAGTGTCAGATCCGTGCATCATTGTGGTAGGATGGCTAAGAGAAGCAATCTTGCCATGTTTTAAAATATGGATAACAAGTATCAAAGTTAAAGAACTTTGAAGCTCAGATATGCTAAGAGATTTTCAATACGAAAGGCAATGTAAGAACCTTAATATATCACCATTAAATGAGTCAAGTACAGCTTGCAGTAATCTGGGATGTTTTATACTAGAGAAGAATGGAAGAAAAAAAAGTAGTTGTGCAGCTGACCCAGAGGCCTAGGTGACACCGTATAGATTCGATTCTTATTGTTGCAGTTCACTTGTACTAACTAGGCCAGTCTTATACAAGAAACACTAAAGTGGTCATATCTGGCCAATAGAGTTCTCCCAAGAAGCACATACACACAAAAATGGGTATCGCGTCCATGTCTGTCCGTATTGGACATGACAGGCACTCCAAAATATAGTTATATACCGGGACACGTGGATATTGATGCCGTCTCAATTTTTTGTCCGTATTTTGTCGTGTTTGTTTCTGTTTGTTTCCATGCAACGGAAGAGTTCTCTGTATCTGGATGGAATCTCAAGCCAAAATGGCAAACATCATACTTGCCATCTTACTGATGCCACCAAACAGAAGAAATATAGTTAGATACATGTGTCTTGAGTATTACAACATTCAAATATTTTTGTTATTAATTTTGTTAGATTTCAGATTCCGACTTAGGCCATCCTTTTCTGAAAGAACAAAATTAGCAAATGGTTTCTTGCATCAGTTCGCATATCTACGCCTTCCTTTTATTGCTTTGGTAGTTGGTAGATGGTACTACTAGAAAACTAATATTGTTCCAATTTCAACTTTGCAGATCATGACTATGGTACAAAGAGGGGAGAAACCGCCTAATGTCAGGGTAAACTTCTTTTGCTTGTTTTGCTCCACGAATCCACAATTTTTTGCTTTAATGACATAACTCTAACCTTCAACATTCTGGTGACCAGCACATCAATGACATGCCTCCTAATCCTAATCAGCAAATAGCTAAACCTCTTCTAGCACCTAGACCAAAGGTTGGGCACAAAGGATTTTGAAATATGCTTCATAGATATTGAAACATGTTCATTTATGCATGTGGATATACATATATGCATATACGTACAATTAATCGACAAGATCTATGCTAATAAAATGTCATAGGTGTTCAATGACTTCTTGTTTCACAATTTTTTTTTTTTTTTTGGGTAGCCCCTACTTACAGACAAGTGAGAAAAAAATGCTAATGTCACGTCATGTTTTGTTTTGTTTTTGTTTTTGAATTTTTTTTGTCAAGTTGCTAAATAGCCATGGGAGGTTCCTCAACAAAAGCCAAGCTACAGTATGCAATCCCAGCCGAGCGTGAGAACTCTAGGGTCTGAAACTTCAGAGAATGGTCTCTCGTCTCACAACAATGAAAAAGCTGGAAATGTTGAAGAAGACGCGTCGGATCCCTGGTGGCGGTCAAGATAACAGAAGTAGAACCTGAAGTCGAGGAAACGAGGCAGCAGCTGCAGTAGCAGCAGTTCCCCTACAACTTTGGAGGGTCCGATGGTCGCCCTAGCCAACGAGGATGGGTTCCCCCCCAGCCACCAACGGTTGCCATTCCAGAATCTTATTTGCATTTTACTCGATGAGGTTATCTTATTTTACACATGCAAGAATGATCAGACTAGTTCATTATCATTATATAATTCTAAAATGGTTAATCTACCAATGATTCTCTTGATAAATAGTGTTTTATCGGATGATAACATCAACATAAGAGAAATGATGGGGGTATCTCCTAGTTTACAACTCCATGTGCAACGTCTCATTATCACTGATCCACGTAGAACTAAATTCTAGTAGAGTTGTTCTAACCGAGAATCCATGTATTAGAAAACAAAGACTTTGGAACATATGTGAAAGTGACCGAATCCAGGTATTTGTTCCATTTTTATGAATTTTAAAATTATTTATTTTTCATATAGGTGGTAGATTGGTTTTATTGATTCAATTAACTGCAACATATGTAGTAAGCAGTGAAAGGTGAGACTGGGCAATCACTTTAGGAATGGTCCATGTTGGAAGTCAAAAATCCTTCAAGATTTAACATGACTTTTAGAACATTGATTTCAGTTGTCCTGAATCATGTTGCTTGTTTGATTGTCATCTCGTCTCATGTTGAATTTTACACCTAACTTGAAATTGGAAGGGATTGATTTAGAAAGGTAATGCCAGTTCCTCAGTTTACGTTTTGGTACATGAGAAATATTATAAAGTATATTGAACCGTGTTTTTATCTTTTTCAGGAATTTGCTACATGTGATGTTGACCGTTTTGATGTGCTCAAGTTGAAGCCAAAGTAATTACTTGTTTTGAGGATCCATTTAAGTAGTAGTTGTAAATATATGTATTTGGATACCCTATTTTGAGATAATGTAATGAAGATGGTGATATAACATTTCGATGTTTTCTTGTGAATATAGTTCAAAGTGGTTGTTTTAAAATTGAATTGAGAAGTTTTTGGAAAGTAATATATAATGTGCAGTATTAAGCGTTATAAATGTGATGAGTTCAGTAATATTGAGTGTTATAAATGTTCTCCATTGAGCTTATACAGATTATCTATTCATAACGCTTTCAAAATGTCCTGAATTGTGCACTATATATTAACTATTCATAACATTTTTATAGAAACTATTCATGACGGTTTTTTTATAACGCTTTTAAAAAATATTTATAACACCCGTTTTCATAACGGTTGCTTTGAAAAAAAAAGTGTCATGGTTCGTCATTAATGACGCTTTTTAGCCGTCATTAAAATGATTTTTTGTTTTAGTGATTGATTAGCGAAGCACGAAAGTTTTCCATCGTAGTAATATAGCTTTGAGATTGTTATTGCCGGGGCACAATTTTCGATGGAAAAACTTAGAAGGCGAAACAATTGTAAAGACAATGTTTCAACGCAACACTTCAAAGAAGGCGCGTAACAGAGATCCTTGGTGGATTCTGGTAAACGAAGATCTTAAAAAAGATTTCGTTACAACAACAATCGATTTACGAAAATCCAAAAAGATTTTGTAAACAACATCAACCGAATGAAGTACCTCTAAGAAGAAGATACTAATCCGAATTGCTAGCAGTAGTTGAATCTGTACAGTTGTCTTGCAATGTGGCCTATATATTCAAGTTATATTGTATTTTTCTTTCATAGTTTCATACTCTCTCATGAAATCAAGTACCGTATCTCAGATTATTTTATATCATTATCTCTTGCAATGTAGCCCATGGAGTCTTATATACTTTCGGCTAAATATCAACCACTTATCTTTTTATTGCTCTCATTATTTAAGTATCTTATTCTCTTACTCTATTGTAAGGTTTCAATTTATTGATAGACAAGATAGAAGAGGTGCAATGATTCTAATAGAGTTTGCTAATGAGGTAAGATTTAGGTTGCTAGAGTTTTTTTTATTGGTGAGAACTACTAGCTTGTGATTAAAGTTTAAAAGCACGATTAGGAACTCACGGTTTTGCTTTGGTTTGACATGTTCATTTTGGTTTTGGCTTGTTGCATGGTTTTGACAGTTTGGACTCAGGAATTTGTTTTCCTTACCGGCATTGTAAACTAAGATTTAAAAATTATAAAATAAGATAAACTGTTGGCTTGCAAGCCAAGCCTCCACATTCTCATGGTCACATTCACGTTTGTGTGCAGTTTTGAGCATGCCTAGGCATTCAGAGAGATTTCATGCTTCTTTTCTGTGGCCTGCTCATGTTTGGCACCTATTGCCAAGAGCCAATTTGGCATTGGTTAACTTTGTAAACCATGCTTTGACTTGATTTTCACTTCTGTTCTGATAACTCAACTCGTGCTATATGGGAAAGCTCAGTCAATTTTCAACTTATGTAATCTCACCTATTAGATTATTTATTTGTTGCAATCTTGTAGTTATTATCATAGTTAAGTATTCTACGGGCCTAGCATGAGCCAAGGGTGATGAACTAGAAACTGGTAGGTTTGGTTTTAAATTTAAAATGAGATACACCTAGGAGTTGATCACTTAAACTGAGGTTGCCATAATTGATGCTTATGAGCTAGCTTAGTAAGCTATGTTGCATGGGCATGTACCTGGATACAGAGATTTAGAATACAACAATTTTTTGAAATTCTAGGATACGGGTACATTAAGGATACATGGTAAGTAGGTTCTAAATAATTCTTGAAAGGACTAGATGTTACTTCTCATATCTCTATTATGTTTGGCACGAATGTGGACATGCAAATCATTTTAGGTATCTTTTGTGATCCTCGAGAACTACATGGGCTGCCATGTCTAATATGAATGTCGAGAAAGTATCATCTTGGGCATGGTTGCGATTCTATTGAGAGCGCCCACGCCACCAAGTCAGCGGAGCACGACATACTCGAAGTTGTTCATCCGACTTTACATGCCCTAGTGCATGGAAGTAAGCATCTCAGTTTTTGTAATCTGTTTTACTTTGTGTGAAGCCCACGAATTGTTTTAATTTTAATTAATAACTAGTTTTGCATTAAACCTTAAACCCAAGCCCTCAATCATTGTAGCCCAACCCGATAACTTAACCCTAATAGTTTTATACCCGACCTAAACCCATCTACCTCCCTACCCGTTCAACCCATGACCCCCACTCCCCTGGTCCCGCGTGTAACCCCCTCCTCTTTCGGATTAAGAGAACTCACGAGAGATTAAACTCTAAGAATTTTGCTTCTTCTCCAGAAGCTTTTTCCCTCACCACCTTCTTCAAATCTCTATAACTTCCATTCTCCTCCACCATTTCCCAAACCACAACCACCACCGAACTCCCCTCGCCGCCCTCTCCAAGACCAGACCACCTTCCCCGTGTTCCGTGCCACCTGACCTCCGCCCGATCCTGCTGACAGCCGACCCCGTGCGCCAGCCTCGCCCGACAGCGCCCCCTCGGCAGCGCCTCCGCCCGAGGCCGACCCCGCGACCCGCGTCCGCTCGACAACGCCACCCGCGCGCCCGCCAGCGCCGGTTGCAGTCGCGCGCCACTACCAAAATAAGTGGTTTTAGCGACGCCCAAAAACGTCGCTAAAACAATAAAATCCGTCGCTAATATGAATTACCGACGTAATTACCGACGTTTAAGTTTTGTCGCCGTTTCCTTAGTCGCTGATTACAAAAACGTCGCTGAACGTCGCAATTACCGACATCCAGCGACGTAACTGTACGTCGGTGAGTTATCGACGTCTACCGTCGTGTCGGCGGTATATTAGCGACGTATAGGTCGTCGCTACACGTCGGTGAAGTCCTGGAATAATTCCCGACGTCTACCGTCGTTTCGTCGGTAATATAGCGACGTGATTGTAGTCGCTAGACGTCGGAGACCTGTACATTTTTTTGCAGCTAGTCGTCGGTAAACGTCGGAAAAGCGTCGGAGACCTGTACTTTTTTTTGAAGTTAGTCGTCGGTAATGTCGGAAAAACGTCGGAAAAATGTATTTTTTGCAGCTTCTCGTCGGTAAACGTCGGAAAATGACGTCGATAAACGTCAGTAAGCGTCGCTAAACGTCGCTAAAATTGTAAAAAAATAAAAAAAAATAAAACACAGATTCTATATTACCACTCACAATTCAAGATGCTACACATATAGGTACACATTCAAATCCCCACTCACAATTCCAAATCACAGCGCATTCAAACCCCCACTCACAATTCAAGATGCTACACATATAGCTTTAATCTAAGTTAATTAACATCCAATCCAAACACAATTAACATTTATCGACGAAGGAATTAACATCCAATCCAAACAAGTCACAAGTCAAATCGATACAAACACAATTAACATCCAAATCCAAACATCCAATCATAAGTCACAAACATATGATGATACAAACACAAACAAAAGTCCTAACTAGGACTACTAGTGATCTGGTGCAGGAGGGGCACCGCCGCGACGAAGGGATAACAACTCCTCATACTCCGCAAGTGAAATCGATACAGATGGAGCGCCAGGCTGTGACGTCGGTGGAGTCGGTGTCGAAGAAGAAGGCGGTGGAGGCGGCGGAGTCGACGACGATGAAGGCGCACCCAGAGTACCAGCATGCTCCAACGCTGTAAGTCGCTGGTTGTATGAATCCATGATAGATAACATTCTACCACTGCTCTGGACCATCGAATCCTGCGCCAATCTCACCGTCTCGGCCATGGTCACCTGTCCTGTCTGCAACTCCGTCACCGTGCGCTCTAACCCTCCAACGGTGCGCTCTGTCCTCTCAGTCGTCTTCACGAGCCCCATAATGCCGCGGTCGAGCGCATCCAATCGTGCTATCAGCGCAGCATCGTCCGTAGGGTGCTGAGACTGCTGCTCGATCCGTCGTAGCAGGTCGTCACGGAGAGACTCCATCATCTGGTGGACTCGGGCAGACTCTTGGGACGGCTGTGGACCATGCACACTAGCAGGAGATGTCCTAGAGGACTGGGTCGTAACTAGGACGCCATAGGATCCCGTACCGTAGTACGTACCCCTATGGAGGCCACCAGCGGCGGTCATCCACAGCTCGTCCTCCGACAGAGCTTGAATGGGCTGCGAGAAAGTACCGGCCACTCCTGCATCAGGTGCACTAGCAGTCGCCCGTTCCCGCAGCCTCTGATACTCGGCCTAGAAAGTATGGATAGTACTCTATGATTTCTAATTTCTAATTAATGTACTTATTTTTACTAACTTCATGAATATTTATTTGCATCATATTTACTAAGTTATATTAAAATTGACACAAAGTATTAAATTAAGATAACGTATTGTAATACTTACATAGGTCTGCTCGGCCCTCTCGTCAATAAGGACTCCGCCCTTCCGATGGGTGGCCAGGAAGACGGTCACCATGTCGGCGTTACCGACCTTCCTTACCTGTAATTAAATATATTATCTTAGTAATAATTTATCGGATTTGCATTAAAATAATATTTCTAAAAGAGAAAGACATACCAGACGACGGAAATGTTCCGTCATCGGAATCGACCCACCGCACCACTTCGAGGCATGTTGCCTAGCCGCCTTAGCCTTCTCCGACTTCTCCTTGTACCTTGGCTCGTTGAATCGAGCCTTCATCGCATTTCACTGATCAGGGATGATCCAACCTTTGATCGGCTTTCCGGCACGATCACGTTCCTTCTGATCATTAATAGAGTCGCGGATCAGCTTAGCAGCGACGGAAGGAAACATTCCCTCGATCAGCTTGGCCCGGTGCGGTGGATAGTAAAACATATCCTAGAACAGTACGAAACCAAATATTTATCAGTTATATATAATATGCATAAATTAAATGATTTATGTTAAAAACAAATCTATTTTAACCTTGAAGCGCGTAAACCAGTAGTTCTTCCTTTCGTCTGGAGCATCAGAGTAGTTAATCCAGGGACCACCATAATTATGCCTCAGCATATCGCCTAGGCGTCTCTGTACCCCTGGAGGACGATATCTATACAGACATATTATATTCATGAAAAAAGTTAATTTATGATAAAAACAGAAAAAAAAATTCATAAACCAAAATACCTACTTTGTACCGTCGGCCCAGATCTCCGTCCTCCTCTCCTCCGGAGGTGCGCAAGGAGGATCTGCATGATGCTGGTCGGCCGTCGGCACATCCTCCTCGGCCGTCGGCGTAGCCTCCGCCATCTGCTCATCCGTCTCCATCGTCGTATCAGCATCAGGAACGCTAGACGGGCGAGCACTCTCAAAAGGCCTGGAACTACTCGTCCCAGGAGATATGCCACGTGATGTCGTCCCAGCAGGCCCAGCTACTGTCCGATATGGAGGAGTAATCGGCGACGAAGATCCAGAGCCGGTACCAGTAGGAGGTACCGAAGGAAAACTCCGTCCTCTAGCAGTACCTGTAGGAAGTACTGGAGGATCATGTCCTCGTCGTGTCCCTCGTAACGCTCCGCGACGACCTGCCATACCTGATAACAGTATATGATAGTACAAGAAATAATAGAGACTAGAAATATGAAAGTACAACAAATAATAGAGACTAGAAATATGAAAGTACAACAAATAATAGAGACTAGAAATATGACAGTACAACAAAGATAATAACCAAGGTAACATATGATGATACATTCTACAATAAACATCTAAGTCCAGATAATATATTCTCGAAGAAACATCTAAGTTCAGATAAGTATATCTCTCTCAATCATCTTCAGAATAATCATCTTGTTCGTCTTCCTCGACCTCATCTTCCTCTTCCTCCTCATCTTCACTTTCGTCTTCACCTTCGTCGGCTTCGTCTTCCTCTTCGGATAATTCTACATCTTCTACATTATGTGTCATGTAATACGTAACTTCCGTGGAGTCCATATCGACAATATTGGTTACAGGAGGTAGCTCGTCCTCCTGGTAAGCTTTTTCATCAACATCAAAAGTATCTCTAGCTTTAGTCTTGCATACTGTCCACCAGTCAGACTTCGTTGCTCCCCGTCTCGAATAAGCTGTGAAGTACACGAGCTGAGCCTGAGTTGCTAGGACAAACGGTTCGTAGCCTTGATATCTACGCTTGTAGTTTATATCCACAAGACCATGCTTGTCAATTTTCCAGCCTTAATTTTCAATCGGATCGAACCATTCACACTTGAACAATACGATCTTTGCAGGTTCTCTGCCATAATTATATGACAACTCCACAATCTCTCGCAAGATGCCAAAGAAATCATTTCCTGGATCGACGTCTTTGTAGTTCGAATACTTGATACACAAACAACTGTTCTTCGTGGAATCAAGATCCAGGAAGCTGTCTCTGATCGGAGCATTTGTCGACTTGAACCGAAAGCCATTGACACAATAACTTGGCCATGTTTTAACAAAAGTAATTGGTCCCTTGGCAAGAGTTCTAATTAATTCAATCTCGGGTGAAATTAGACGATCGACCTGAATATCAAAGAAGAGATAATAAGTTATTTATTGCGCAGTTGCATTAGAAGAGGCCAGTAAATATTACCGAGCTGCTTACATATTCGCTCAACCAAGAAGGAAAATGACGTCTCATTTCTTGTTCTAATGCTTCGTCTGTTAGGTAGGGTCTAACCAGCCTCAACTCATCATTATATGTGCTGGAAAACAACGAAGCATTAGAACGATTAGTACAATAATATTAGCTTATACTATTACATTGAGATGACGTAAACTCATCATTCCTTACTTACCCCTCTAGCTTCTCCACTTCATCCTCGTCGCAATTGAGTAATACATACAACTGAGCAGCCCTTAGCTCTTCGTCATTCAAATATCTCTTCTTCATTTTCCCCGAAGGCTTTCCGGACGCATTGAATACTTTCAGTATTCCATCATTAAATTCTTGATATCCGTCGTCGTTTCTCGGAGCCCTCGTTCTATTCGTAGCAACATGAGGTTTGAAATAGGAGGAGCAGAAATTTGTAATCTCCTCGAGAATATAGGCTTCACAAATAGAACCCTCGACCCGAGCCTTATTTTTTACCTTTCTTTTTAGGTGATTCAAATGTCGCTCGAACGGGTACATCCATCGATATTCGACGGGTCCACCAACACGTGCCTCGTAGGAAAGATGAATCGGCAAATGCTCCATAGAGTCGAAGAATCCAGGAGGAAACACCCTCTCTAGCTTGCACAGTGTTACCGCAATGTCCTTCTCTTGCTTTTCTAGACGATCAACGAGCAATTTCTTAGAACAAAGGTCCCTGAAGAATATGCTAAGCTCCGTCAATGGATCCCAAACTGCCTGCGGTAAGAATTCCCGAAATGCAATCGGAATTAACCGCTCCATGAATACGTGACAATCATGGCTCTTCATACCTGTCAGTTTGTTCTCCTTGAGGTCGACGCATCTTCTCAAGTTTGAAACATACCCATCTGGAAATTTTAGACCTTGAATCCACCTACAAAGCCTCACTTTATCCTCCTTCTCCAGTGAGAAAATTGCCTTAGGCTGCTTCAACTTCCCATTCCCGTCCTCTATCAAATGTAATGCAGGACGTCTACATATTTCTTTCAAGTCCAATCTAGCCTTAGGATTGTCTTTCGTCTTCCCCTTTACGTCCATTACAGTATTAATTATGTTGTCAAACACATTCTTCTCGATATGCATGATATCAAGGTTATGTCTAATCAGATTGGTGCTCCAGTATGGCAGATCCCAGAATATACTCCTCTTCGTCCAGTTATGAGTGCGACCAAATCCGTCACACTTGTAGCCCGTAGCAGGCTGCTCAATAGCACTTGGTAAATCTCTAACCTCCTCCCATATCATGGCTCCGTACCACCTTGTCGGTGGATCACCCTTCTCCACAACGCCAGCACGAAAAGCATTCCTGTTCCTCCGGTACGGATGATCCTTCGGCAGGAATTGTCGATGACAATCGAAGAAGCACGGTTTGCCTCCGTATTTCAAACGGAAAGCCTTAGTGTCGTCCATGCAACACGGACATGAAAGACGACCATGCGTGCTCCATCCAGATAACATTCCATAGGCCGGAAAGTCGTTGATGGCCCACATAAGTGCTGCCCGTATCTGGAAATTTTGTTTTCTAGATACATCGTACGTGTTGGAACCTACTTCCCACAGCTGATTTAACTCATCAATCAATGGCTGTAAATAAACATCGATGTTCCTTTTCGGATTGTTCGGACCTGGAATAATAACGGTGAGGAACATATATGGAGTCTTCATGCACATCCAAGACGGTAGATTGTACGGGGTGACGATCACAGGCCAACACGAATACTGGGATCCCGAAAGTCCGAATGGGGTAAAACCGTCAGAGCAGAGACCCAATCTAACATTACGCGGATCAGAAGCAAAATCTGGATACTCTCGATCAAAGTGCTTCCATGCTTCTCCATCAGATGGGTGATCCAACACTCCTTCGGTATGTTCCCGCTTATGCCAACTCATGTTTTCTGCAGTTTCCTTCACCATAAACAACCGCTGCAAACACGACGTCAACGGCAAGTAGTGCATCGAAGAGGTAGGCTTCCTGTAGCGATCGACACCACAAAATCTGCAGGCATCTTCATCCTTGTCGTCTTTGTAGTACAACATGCACCCGTTGCGACAGGCATCGATTTTTTCATATCCCATCCAGAGCGATCTAACCATCCTCTTAGACCGGTAGAAGTCTTTAGGCAACTTCGCACCCTCAGGCAATATTTCTATAAGCAACTCCATAATACGGTTGTAGCAATCTTACGACATGTTAAAATCGGACTTGATGCTCAACAATCTTGTAACCACCTCCAACGGTGAATGATCCTCACAACCAGGATATAATGGAGTCCTTGCATTCTACAGCAACTCCATGAACTGTGCAGCATCGGGGTTCGGTGCCTCCTCAGGTGCATCATGATCATCCGGATCGAAACTAGGCCCGGCCGCGTCAAAAACCATGTTCACCAACCCATCGTCGTAAGGAGCGTTGTTGTGGACATCCACATAAGGCTCGTACTCCGATGCTAAAGACACAAGTTCTCCGTGCTCGCTCCACTGATAGTAATTCGGCGTGAAACCCTTCGAGTACAAATGATACGTGACATCCACTTCTGGATGATATTTCAAGTTGCGACATCTCACACACGGACACTTAATTTTGGTACCGTCCATGTACTGAGGGAACGCCTTGGCAAACTGCAGGAACTGGTGTACACCCTCTATGAATTCATCCTGCACACCGCACATGTCATCAGGATGACGGTTGTACATCCAAGTACGATTCCGCAGATAGTAATTCAGCTCCATAATTCTGTAAGATAGATACATCAAGGTAGTGAATGATATGCAAGTGTCAAAGCTTTTCCGATGGATTGTATTTATCTTTTCATCCATTCATTCATGCATTGCATTTATCTTTTCAGTTTTGCATATCATTACCTACTATTTTACATGCATACTTTATATATACATCAAGGTAGTAATACTAGTTGATGTTCTGAAAAGGAGAGTGCGATGTCTAGTAGAGGATTCTTTTTTTTGAGGAGCTGTCATATCATGGAAGTCAATATAAAATAAAAGAAGTCTACATGCAATTCTATATGATTTCTAGGCCAATCTAGGTCAAAGTCAACTATTGGTCAACTCGATCAACAATCTAGTAAAACAAGGCTAAACTAGATCAATAAGACAACATCTTGGGTTACATTGGTCAACTGGATTACATTGGATGTGAAAATCTGTATCTTAATCTCTGCTTGGCCTATTGGCCTGTTGCCTAAGGCCCTCTCTCATCTATTACAGTGCTCTACCCTTTCTATACTAACACCCAAATCCTAATCTAAAAGATACTATGGTTGACTATGGCTGATACTAGTAACTTTGGAACTGATACATGTTCATAAGTTGAACAAGGACTGAACACTTATGCCCCCTCTCCCTTCCATCAAATGATACATCTAAGAAGTGGCCTTTACCTACCTAGAAGTCGACAGAACAACTAAGAAAGGGGACTGAACAATATAGAGGGCAGTTACTCAGTTTCAATGTCCTACAGTAAATAACATTACATTATATGAATTAGCATCTTAATTATCAATTTTACTCTTAAAAACACAAAGAACAATACATGTATCAGAAAATCCCTTTTTCGAACCCAAATTTGAATAAATACAACCCAAACTTGCATTCCATGAACCTCGGCCATGTAAACTAACATCTCAGATATTGTATACATCTTAAACATCATGAATCTACATTATTTAACAATTTAATTTACTTAAAAGATTTTAGAAAATGTTCAAACTGGACAGTTTCAGAAAATATGTGAAGAACCCTCAATTCGAATCAAAAACCCAAATTCATATCAATTAATGTGTGCACAAGGTTTATACATATGTCAAGGGGGTGTCTCGTGTCTAGCAAACTAGACACGAGGTGTCCAAACAAGAAACGTGCACAGGCTCGTGTTGAGGTGTCGAGCCGGTTAGAGTTAGGATTTACCTGACCGTGACGACGAGGGGGAGCGACGACGGCGAGGGGGAGCGGCGGTCGAGGTGGCTGGAGCTGGCTCTGGCGAACGGCAAGGGGGAGCGGCGGTGGAGGTGGCTGGAGCTGGCTCTGGCGAACTGGAGCTGGCTCTGGCGACGGCGAGGGGGAGCGACGGTGGAGGGGGAGGAGGGGGTCGACGGTCTCCGGAGGAGGAGAGCGGCGGTCACCGAAGGTCGGTAGGGGTCGGGGGCCGAGGGGGTGGGGGAAGCCGGCTCGGGGTCGGGGGGGAAGGAAAATAATTGGGGGGAAAATAATGGGGGGAATGAAAATCGAACCTGACCTATATTTACAAGTTAGCGACGTCACACAAAAACGTCGGTAAACGTCGCTAGGATAAGTGATATTAGCAATGAATTAACATATACGTCGGTAAACGTCGCTAATATCGCTAATATTAGCGACGTTTACCGACTTATACGCGACGTTATCTGTTTAAAACGCAAACGTAGTTTAAATACGTCGCAGAACGTTGCTGTCCGTCGCTAATAACGACATTTTGTGACGTAATAAAAAAAACGTCGCTAAACTGTTTTTTCCCTGAGACGTTTTCTTAAAACGTCGCTATAATTGCGTCGGTAATATGACTTATTTTGGTAGTGCGCCTCCTCCCGCACCCCCCCTGCGTGTCGTGCGTGTTCGTGTCCGTCTTCCTTGGACATTCCGTCGTCGTTCCGAGTCCGAGGCCTCCCCTCGGTGCTCCTTCGTACAACTTTTGGGTAAACTATGTTCCTGAAAAGTTTCTGACATTTCACAGAACCTATTTTGATATCCTGGCTAATAGAAATAAATTGTTCTGTAGAAATAATGTTTAAATTCTTGTGTGGTAATAATATTATTTTGCCTCTTGAGAGCTTATATATATATATATATATATATTTTATATATATATATATATATTTTATATATATATATATATATATATATATATATATATATATATATATATTCCCAAAACAAGTTTATACCAAAAAGCTTTCGATAATTAAAATAATTAATTTCGGTAAATAAATGGTTTTAATCGTAAAAATTTTGTTATTAATTCAAAATCGTTACTTTGGCTATAAATCGTATTTATATGTATAAAGTGCTATTCTAGTGTTTTAAAGTTATTTTCCCTTTTAATTACGAAAATGGTTAAAAATGTATTTTCTGAGGAAAATCGTTTTATCAATATGTTTCGGTAAATAACTTCTATTTTAAAAATATTAGATGGATAAAAATCTAATTTCTTAAAATTATTAATCTCTAAGTAAATACAATTTAGAGTCATTTTCTTAATAATTATTAATTTCGACAAAACCTATTTTTTATTCCAAGACGACTATTTTGCCAATTATTAGTTTGGTAATAAAATTTATTTTTATGTATAAATTTGTTTCCATTTAGGTTCACCAACCTACCAGACTTAGCCTCTAGTATTTGTACCTTGGATTTAGGGCGTAGTTATGGTTACTAAATCTGGTATTACGATCTTGTATGTTCTGAACCGTAAGAACTTAGCGGTTACCTACTGGTTGCTGCCACGTCAAGGAACTATCTGAGGCAAGTTTCATATCTATTCCATGTCTGTGTTTTTATCTTAATAATTAAATGTATGCATGAGTTGGTTTCATATAGTATAGTGACATTGATTCACCGTGGATCCCTCTCGGACTCCACATTGATTGACGGATTGCTGGATGGCTATCTTGACATATTGACTATTGACTCATTGACTCGGGGATTACTTGGAAGAGTAGTATAACGTTTGTGACCAAAGCCAAAATCTCGCTTGTTTCTTGCTCGCGCTAACCCCTACCACACAGGGGGTTGAGCCGTACCGTATGTTATTCGTTTCGGCCGAAACGTTAGTATACATATTGTCTCTGTCCCAGCCGGTCACAGGCCCTATTATATACTCAAAACCACTAGCTTAGCTTTGCATCATATTTGACATTGATTCCCTCTTGCTCATTGTCTTTTACTATTTATTACAAAATATATAATATTTCTTAAACTGTCTCGCATTTTTATTTATTGTTAATTTAGAAATGCTGGATGTGGAAGAAATATGTTACTTGTTCACTCCTGACTAGAGACCCATTATTTTTAGGTAATTACGATGAGGAGGAACTAGCTTACTGCTCTTTCTACGGGCCTAGCTTGGGTCCCGCAGATTCAGCTGAACCAGGAACCCCGGAACCATAGATGTTGGCTTAGTTCTTTTCCTTTCTTTGTTTTTGAACAAGTTGTAATAAAATGAATATTTGGTTGCTTGTTGTTTCATTTCCAGACTAGTTCAATTTTAATAAAAATGTTTTATTTTCATTAGATATTTGTACTGCTTGTGTTTCACTGCTTGATACAGCTTACTGCCGCCGTCTCACAACGGTGCAGGCTGAGCATGATCCGACTAGATCCAGATTATCTGGGACGGGTCGTGACATATTTTTAGTGGTGGCCCATGCAGGTCAGTTCTGTAAATTGGTCTGGTCAACTTAGTCTAGACCAACTTGCAGTTCTGTAACTTGACCTAGATTTAGATGAGACTTTAGCAAAACAGACTATAGAAACAACTAGAACACTTAGATGATTTTCACCCTGTTACATCATAAGGGCCGAAATTACATATAGTAATATCTATTTTTGTTTGCTTATAGATTATTAGGCTCCCTTGCTTATGTGTGTGTACCCAAACCTTTCAGAAGATGGCGAAAGGAAAGACGACTCGCTCAGGGCCTGCGGACGAAGAGGTCTCTTCCTCTAGGAACACGCCTACTCAGGCTCAGTCAGACCCTTCTCTAGTGTAGCCCAGTACCCGTCTTCGTGCTGCACGGACTCCCCGTGCTGCATATACCTCCACTGTGCATGCAGCTGCACCCATTCCTCCGAGGCCTACGCTCTCGATTGCTGACGCGAATCCTCCAGCTGCTCCACCAGTGCCAGTGGACCCCGTCGAGCTCGTAGGCCTGCTACGAGGAGTACGTACTTGAGGCCCAGAGGGCTCAAGCAAAAGTGGATCGTGAGCAGACCGCGATCATGAAGGAAGGCATAGAGAATGCCCACAATGTCGCTATGGCGGCACTCGTCTCATCCCAGAGGGAATCAGGGCATGTCAAGGTAAGAAAAGTAGAATTGATAATCTTTTATATTCATTGGAGAGATATATTTCTGACTGGCAGTCAATTATCCAAGAGAAAGTTGGAGACATTGAAAGTTTCAAAAAGATGAATCCGCGGTCTTTCGAGGGAACTGAAGGCCTTGTATACGCGGATGAATGGCTCGATGACATGGAGCACATCCTCAGTGTTGCTCGAATTCTGCCCGGCCTCATGGTGGAGGCGGTAGCTCTACAGTTGCAGGACTTGGCTAGCATATGGTACAAGAACGAGCCAAGATTCTAGGCTGGAAGAATCTCTTGGCAATCTTTCAAGAAGCAATTCAAGATGAAGTTCTTCCCAGAAGCTGTCCTACAAGCCATGGAAAGGCAGTTTCATGACCTAAAGCAAGAAGATCGTACCATTGAAGAGTACGCAGCCGAATTCAACCGACTCGACAGGTTTGTACCTCGCCTGGTAGCAGGCCCGTAGAGCGTGCCCAGAAGTTTCAGTATGGACTGCAGGAGGAGATCCGCACCATGGTTGTCGCAAATAGAGCCAAGACATATGACAAAATGCTGAAGGTGGCCCAAGACGTGGAAGCCAGTTCCTCTACCCGGACCAAGAGGGAGCACCCCGAATCCAGCAGTAACCATAAGGGCAATTTCAAGAGGCCCAACAACAACCACAACAGCAAGCCCTCTCAGCAACAGCAGCACAAGGCACCCCAACAGAACCAGCAGAGGAACATCACATGCACCTATTGCAAGAGACCCGGACACACATCAGATATCTGCAGGAAGAGATTGGGATACTGCCTTTCTTATGGGTCTGCCACCCACCAGATCAAGGACTATCCTACGGCTTTTAACAGAGCTGGAGCTGGACAACAAAAGGGTCCACTTCCTACCCAGCAGCAGCGTTACAATCAGCACAGGGCCGGGGAAGCTTTTGCCTTGGCCGTGGAAGAGCCTGGAGTGGAACAAGAACCTGAAGGAGATGTCATCGCAGGTTATATTTTATTACACTCGTACCCAGCTTTATGCCTATTTAATTCTGGAGCTTCGCACAGTTTTATATCTTTGGAATTTGTTACTGCATACCATATAGATGTAGTGTGTAGTAAGGTGATTTGTAGAGTTATGACCGAAGGAGGACTAATCCCCATCACAGAGACTTATACCTGTCCCATCACCATTTTCGATCATACCCTTTCTAGCACCCTTACTTGTTATGCCTCTCCCTAACTATGATATAGTCATGGGAATGGATTGGCTGAGCAAGCAACACGCCTTGATAGACTGTCATCGGGGTTGTGTTATCTTTAGTCCACCTGGAGGACCTGAATTCGAAGTAGCTTGAGCACCAGAGAGCTTGGAGTGTGTCACCTACACCTCCATCACCAAAGATTCCAGACCCCTTCATCCCCTGATAACAGAATTCTTAGATGTCTTTCCTGACAATCTACCCAGATTACCCCCTGATCGAGACGTAGAGTTCACTATCGATCTTGTACCTGGCTCATCCCCTATTTCACAGAGAAGCTACAGAGTTAAATCCAAGGAGTCTAAGGAGATAAAGGACCATATAGATGAGCTGAAGGCCTAAGGATTTATCAGAGATGGAGCTTCGTCCTAGGGATCACCAGTTTTGTTGGTGCCCAAGAAGGATGGATCCGTGCGGATGTGTATAGATTACCGGGCATTGAACAATATCACAATCAAGAACAAGTACCCTCTGCCCAGGATCGATGATCTTTTTGATCAGCTGAGCAGAGCGAAGGTTTTCTCGAAGATCGACCTCAGGTCAGGATATCACCAGGTCAAGGTTAGAGAGAAGGATATTCCGAAGACGGTATTCAATACCAAGTATGGACAATATAAATTCTTGGTCATGCCCTTCGGTCTTACTAATGCCCCAGCTGTGTTCATGAATCTCATGAATAAGGTCTTCCATAAGTACTTGGATCAGTTTGTTGTCGTCTTCATTGATGACATTCTGATCTACTCAAAGACTCAAGAAGAGCATGAGAAGCACCTGCAGATTATCTTGGAGACTGAGGAAGGAAAAGCTATATGGTAAGCTTTTCAAGTATGAATTTTTCTTAGATAAAGTAGATTTTTTTGGACATGTTATCACAGGAGAAGGGGTATCTGTGGACTCCAAGAAGATAGCAGCAGTAGAATCTTGGACAACCCCCAGCTCAGTTGCAGAGATCCGAAGTTTTCTGGGCTTAGCAGGATATTACAGAAAGCTTTTAGAGGATTTCGCCAGGATTGCGGAGCCAATGACGAAGCTAACCAGGAAGAACGAAGAGTTTGTTTGGACTGAAGAATGCCAGGCGTCATTCGAGGAACTGAAGAGAAGGTTGACAACTGCACCTATCTTGATGCTACCATCCGGATCAGGTGGATTCTCTATATACAGTGATGCTTCAGGCAAAGGATTGGGTGTGCTACAGCAACATGGAAAGATAATTGCCTATGCTTTCCGATAATTATGCAATCATGAGAAGAACTACCCGACGTATGACTTGGAGCTAGCACCAGTCATCTTCGCCCTGAAGTTGTGGAAGCATTATCGCTATAGCGAAAAGGTAGACATATACATAGACCACAAGAGTCTCAAATATGTCTTCACTCAGAAGGAGCTCAACATGCGCCAGAGGTGATGGCTGGAGCTCATGAAGGATTTTGACATCAATCTACTGTACCACCCGGGTAAGGCTAATGTCGTCGCTGATACACTTAGCAGGTACCCGATGGCTATGTTCTTGACAAAGAACAGTCACTTGCTGGAAGACATGGAGAAGCTAGGTTTGAAGATCGTGCTACCAGAGGAAATCATGCTGAAGCTTAGGAAAGAAGCAGTTGTACCAGGCGTGGACTCGCCTATGATGCAGCTTCAAGTGCAGTCCAGCCTGATCAGCAGAGTCAAGGAGACTCAATTCCAAGATGAGATACTATACAAGTTAAGAGATTGAGTGCTAGCTGGAACACTCAAAGGATCTTCCATAGCTGGAGATGGAGCATTGAGGCACGTCACGAGACTTTACGTACCTACTAGCGAACTAAGGAATGAGTTGATGAAGGAGGCGTACCAGTCGCAACATTCTATACATCCGGGAGCTAACAAAATGTACAAGGACATGAGGACCTATGTATGGTGGCTTGGAATGAAGTGAGACGTGGCAGAGTTTGTCTCCATATATTTGATCTGCCAGCAGGTAGAAGACCGCCAGAGACCAGCAGTTTGTTGCAACCGCTTCCCATTTCGGAGTGAAAATGGGAGCGTATTACTATGGACTTTGTACCAGGATTACCCAGATCACAAGGAGGAAAGGATGCTATATGGGTAATTGTGGACAGACTAACTAAGTCTGCCTATTTCATTCCTTTCAAGGTTGGTTTATCCACCGAGAGGCTCGCAACTCTTTATATGCGGAATATATACTGGCTTCATGGAGTTTCAGTCAGCATCGTATCCGACAGGGATACCCGTTTCACCTCGCATTACTGGAAGAGTCTGCAGGAGAGCTTGGGCACACAGCTGAAGTTTAGCACGACGTACCACCCGCAGACCGACGGCCAGTCCGAGCGGACTATTCAGATGCTTGAGGATATGTTGAGATCATGCATCCTGCAGTTCGGTGGATCTTGGGAAGATCACTTACACCTGGTAGATTTCACATACAATAATAGCTACCAGTCCAGCATTCAAATGACACCTTTTGAGACTTTATATGGTCATCAATGCCGTACTCCTTTAGCATAGGATAATGTTGAAGATCGGGTCTTATTGGGACCTGAGATGGTTACAGATGCAACTTAGAAGATGAAGATGATTAGAAAGACACTAAGGATTGCACAAGACCGCCAGAAGCATTGGGCGGACTGCAGGCATCGAACCATGGAATTTGAGGTCGAAGATCAGGTATTCGTCAGAATATCACCTACCAGAGGCACCATCAGATTCGGCCAAGCTGGGAAGCTGATGTAGTTCCCCATCCCGCTCAGTCAACCGGAGGAATCGGAACGTCGACGGCGTTCGGACTTATCTTTACCACGGTTGCTCGAAGACATCGCTCGGTCGAGGCGACTTCGCGCTCAGGTGGGGTAGTTTCGGTGAACTCGCCTCATCTTAGCCTTCACATAATAAATCGTATGTTTTTAACTTGCATAAGCAGGCTTGATAATAAAAGAGACGAATCCACATAGCTAAGGGAATAATTCTGACGTGTCGAATTGAGTTAGAATATGGAAAGGTCCAACGGTTGGCTTAGAGTTGGTGTACGATGTGCTTTGAAAATGACACTCGGTCCTTCGTCCTGTGGCTTGGAAGAAGAAAAAGTTGGTCTTCGCCACAAGCTAAGAGTTAGCCTAAGTCATAGGCGTCGCCCGTATAAATGCTCGATAAAGCATGCACGGTTCCATGATGCAAGGCTTGGCATAGCCTTTGCTCATCCCACGGGTTAAGTTGTAGGCTCGATTAAGTTAGGCAAAATAATGCTGGGCTATCGAAGCCATAGCAAACACTATCCCTCTTTCCGCAATTGTTAAGCCACTTAGTCCCATGATCTCAAGGCCTGTCATATAAAGTATGACTTGGATAATAGTGTTGCACATAATGTAAGTCGGTTTAAGGCACGAGCCACGGTCGGCACGATATAAAGTTAGCCACGGTCAATAGCACTTAAGGAACATGTTTTGTTCAAGTTAAGTTGGAAGGCTATGCAGTAGTCGTTCCCTCGGTTTCAAAGAAGTAAGTTCACGCGACCGTTTGTCGCTAAGACGGTCCCTCGTTTGGAAGTCTCATGGTTCCTATGCACATTTTTAAAGTATGAGGCGGTCCCTCGATTGGGATTCTCACAGTTTTGATACACGTTTTCAAAGTTTAAGGTGGTCCCTCGGTTGGGAGTCTCACGATTTCGATGCGCATTATGCAAGGTGTGGTTTAGAGCACAAGATGCTAAGTATAGTTCCAGTTATACCATAAATTAGGCCATACATTTATGTGAGTCTAGATGTCTCGTAGGTGCGTGGTAATGGACAACTTGTCGACAAGGATTTCTTCCTCGACTGGTATTACGCCGGGACGCCGGGGCCAGTCGACCTGGGGAAAAACATTATAGCAGGGCTGGAACTTACCGCGGGAGTAGTCAGAGGCTTTCCATGGGGCTAGCTACCTTGCATGGAAGGACCCGCCACCTACCCGAGCTATGTCCACGATGGCTTGTCGTTCCAGTGGTCTTTCATAAAGATAAGTTGGCGTACTGAACGACGAATCCGCATGCACGGTGTTGGTCGTATCAAAGGAAGCGTAAGCACAGTATGACTTGAGTTATGAAATATGTGCTTGGTTTGCACCCAAAGTATTATGAGCCTAAGATTTGGCTATGCGTAAGACACATGCTTCGGCATACGATGTGGTATCGTACTTGAGTTCTCAATATGAGTTCCACAAGTTGGGTTAGACGTTGCGAGTTAAGTCGAGAAGGGCCGTAGGGCAAGTTTGGTTAAGTTATGTTGAGTTGCGAGGCACGGCCGCGCTGTCACAACACGAGTATAGGCAAGACAAAGCGGCAAGGCACTGCCTCAAAGAGGTAGCACGGTTACATGGAATTGGGTACTATCGCATAGTTGAGTCTCTGATTATGGCCGAAAGACAAGCACGACTTGATAGGTTAACGTTGTTGAGTTGACGTTGCTGTCACAAGCACGGGATGGTCTTACGACACAAAATAGGCCAAGACGTCTGTCCTAAAACTGATCCTAAGACAAAGCTATAAAGACAATCGTAAAAGGGGACTATGTTGTACAAAGTAAATCAAACGTGTTGGTTTATGAGTGGGCAAGGAGCTCATTCCACCAGTACAGTTGAGTACTGACACCCACTTAGTTTTTATGTACAGGTACAGGTAGAAGCTCGTGGTGCGAAGCTCGCTTGGATGCGTCGAGGCACGGAGTCCCTTGGCGATTCGAAGCGTGCGGCCGCGTAGAGTCAAGACTTATACGGGACATTACGTATGGACATCGCCTCTCCGAAGCATCCACTGGTTCAAGACTTGTATTGAGAGATGAGAGAGAGCAGAGTGACTTGTAATGTGAGAAGAGTGAGCTTGAGTGACTTGTAATCTTGGCCTTGTTCCCTATTGTAATCTTTGTTTCAATATCGATAAAGAGCTTCTTTTGAATAACTTGTTTTTGTTCTAAATTTTTGCTGCTATTATTCAATGTCTCTGAATGGGACTTCTGTGCGACGACCCCGTCGCAGCCGCTGTAATCGGCCGTTATGGAACCTTCCTTACACGAGCGCAATCTAGGCTCGTACGGCATCACGCCTTAGCGAGGACGATCGCTCCTACAGGAGCGGGACGTGACAACTGAGTCCCCGCTACATCGGTCCGTTTGAGGTACTGAGCAGGATCGGAGAGGTAGCATACCAGGTGGCTCTACCACCCAGTCTTGAAGACGTGCACAACGTCTTTCACGTATCGCAACTGAGGCATTACGTACCGGACCCAAGTCATGTTGTTGATCATTCAGAATTGGAGATTGGACCTAGCCTTACTGTGCTAGAGCAACCGGTGGAGATCATCGATCGCATGGAGAAGAGATTGCGGCGTGCAGTAATCCCTCTAGTGAAGATAGCTTGGCGTCACCACTCTTCAAGCGAGGCTACCTGGGAGCGAGAGGACGAGATGAGGGAGAAGTATCCTCATCTGTTCTAGGTATATTTTTTCTCCACTTGCATCATTGGTTGAAATTTTGAGGACGAAATTTTCTAAGGATGGAAGGTAGTGAAGCCCATGAATTGTTTTAATTTTAATTAATAACTTGTTTTGCTTTAAACCTTAAACCCAAGCCCTCAATCATTGTAGCCCAACCCGATAACTTAAACCCAATGGTTTTATACCCGACCTAAACCCATCTACCTCCCTACCCGTTCAACCCATGAACCCCACTCCCCTGGTCCCACGTGTAACCCCTTCCTCTTCCGGATCAAGAGAACTCACGAGAGATTAAACTTTCAGAATCCTCCTACTTCTCCAGAAGCATTTTTCCTCACCACCTTCTTCAAATCTCCATAACTTCCATTCTCCTCCACCATTTCCCAAACCACAATCACCACCGAACTCCCCTCGCCACCCTCTCCAAGGCCAGACCACCTTTCCCGTGTTCCGTGCCACCCGACCTCCGCCCGATCCCGTCGACAGTCAACCCCGTGCGCCAGCCTCGCCCGACAGCGCCCGCTCGGCAGCACCTCCGCCCGAGGCCGACCCCGCAACCTGCGTCCGATCGACAACGCCACCCGCGCGCCCGCCAGCGCCGGTTGTAGCCGTATGCCTCCGCCCGCACGTCCCCTGCGTGCCGTGCGTGTCTGTGTCCGTCTTTCTTGGACATTCTGTGAAATCCACTCCCGGATCTTCTTCCTTTAATTGTTATTAGTTGTATTATTATTATTACTACTATTATTGTTATTATTATTATTATTATTATTTATTAGTCAGATTAGGAAAAATATTATTTTTAAAATGATCATTGAATCTTTGTTTTTACCATGTCCCGATCCCGTGCCCAGGGATCCCACCCCGAGCTGAACCCAATTTCGTTTCCAGTCCCGAACCCATCTTTAAAATCCTTTAATTAATTTTAGCCTTGATATTTATGTATATTTCCTATTTTGGTTAATAGAAGAAAAAAATATAATAATAAATAAAACCCTGTTTTTCACTCAGCCAGGACTTGTTCCCACGTTGGACTTGTTCCCACGTTGGACCCTTTCCCCCATTTCACTCCACAACTCTCTTCTCTCCTTACATCTCTTCTCCTCCTCCTTTATTAACCAACTACCACTACTCCCTCTCTCACGAATAAAGCACTAGAACCACTCCCACTACCACATTCTCCATATCACTCATTCCCACTCCCAGCACTCTCATTTCCCTTATCAAAAAATCCCCTTTTCCCCTCTCCAGAGCTCCGCCCAAGCCCTCTCGCGCCCGGCCAACTCCGGCCGACCCCGAGCCCCGTTCCCGTCCGCGACCCGCCGGAGCCCACCGCCTCCAACCCGAGCGCCCGCCTTCCGGCACGCCCCGACCAACTCCGCGGCTCCCGGCGCCCACCTCCGCCCGAGATTCGCCGACTTCCTCCGGCGATGCCGCCCGCGCGCGCCTCCCGAGGCCGCCCTGCCTCGTCCAGCGCCTCCCGCCGACTTCCTCCGGCCGTTCCCGTCCGGCCAGACCCCGCCGGTCTCCGCCGCCTCTGTCCCGAAGTCGCGCTTTGCTACATCTTCCCCGGCAACCCCCTTCGTACTTTTCCATCGCTGCCCCTGTGGCCGTGCTGTCCCGATCTGACTTTTCGGGACTCGCTGACTCGTGGCCGCTCTCCCAACGCTGATCCGCGGGTTTCCTGACCCGCTGTCCCGCGGTGCCCTCTGGTGTTTCTGTTCCCGTGTCGCTGCCGCGTGGATTATTCTTTCTTAATTACATCTGAGAGCTCTAGCCGAGCAATTGAGGTATAACTTCAAGTCCCCGTGTCCCTCCCGTAGATAGTCTATGATGACGCGGTCCTGACCCCGTTCCGGGATTCGATATTTTGAATATGGTTGCTTTTGGGTGATACATAGAGTATCGGTTACGTCGCGGCGTATTTTCTATTTTGGTTATATTGTGCTGTGGTTATTTTGGGTTGGATATTCATTTTGGGCTGGTAATTAGTGATCCCTGGTTTGGGATATTTATTTGTGTTGCGGATTGGCATCCTCCCAGGATTGGGTTGTCCCAGTTACAGAGGAGGTGCTGCCGAAATTTTCGGAAAGGTTTCAAAATAAAAGTATTTAATTAAATTTAGTAAATTGGTAAATAAAATTCTATTTTCAAATTCGGTCTTTGCAAACGATTTATAAAATTGGTTTTGTCGGCTTTAAATACGGATTTTGTGAGTTTTTATATTCTCGTTAGGCGACGACCGTATCGGTCGAATGAGCCTCGGCGAAACGCAAACGATACAGGGTCACCTGTACGTTGAGGCGTTAGCCAGCAATATGAGATTGCAAGACCAAGTCTGAGACTCTTTAGTTTTATTTTAATTATAATTTATTTTTTAGAACTGGTACTGCTTTTAGTATTTATGGTGCAGGGCCTCGGCCTACTGTTTGGACCGTTCGCGGCACTCAGAGCTTGCCTTAGGATTATTTAATTTATGTAAATAATTTGTAAGGGCATAAGCCCAATTTTTTCTTTATTTCTCTGTGACCCTGTATTGTTTAGCGTAGCTTTTTTTTATTTTTCTGGAAATATTGATTTTGCCGTTAAAACACGTAGAATTTAAAATGGATATTTTTTTTATAAAGAAAAATTAATAAGTTTTCTCATAATAAATAATCTAGTAATTTAGCAATTCATCTGTTTTCTCATTTAAAAGAAAAAGCCTAGTTATATATATATATATATATATATATATATATATATATATATATATATATATATATATATATATATTTATATTTAAAATACAAAGTTTTGCCAAATTAACCGGTAATCGCTATTTTCCCAATTAACTGAATTAACCAGTTTAACCAAGTAAATGATAACAAACGTAGATTGCGACGTTAGACAATTTCCGGTAGATTTATTAATAACTTAAAATCTGACTAGGATCTATTTCTAGAGATTGTAACTAGCACACCTATAATGGTTTCATTATGGTTCTAAGTCAAGGTTCTCAACTGTAGGATCTCGGAGACGAACTTGACTTTCTCCTCGGTACCGACATTTCCGATCCAGTCAAGTAACAGAGGCAAGTTACGGTTATGTTTTCTTATATTTTATTTAATAATTGTCAAGCTGCATGTTAAACCACATTGATACACGGAACCCTCTCCTAGGGTTCAAATATTGATTGATATTGATTGTGGGGATTGGGGGAATAGTGTAACGTTTATGGCCAATACCCCCCATATTGCATGATTGTGCGAGCTTACCCCTCTTACACACGGGGATAAGCCGTATCGAGTCGCTATGACGCTATTGTACAACCCAAGCCGGTCATAGACGATTACACATTCAAATCACATTGTTTTAAATTGTTAAATTGCTGGAAATTATTGTTTCAACTGTTTAGCCTGCATTTTTCTATTATTATTTGAAATGTGAGATACATATTCATACTTGCTCCCTCCTGACTGGAGATCCACATTTTTAGGTGACATTGAGGATGCTGAGCTATTGTACAATAGCTACTATGACCCGATTTTGTATCATGTGGTGTTGCCAGAGTCCCTCTTGGAGGATGCAGAACCTGAGACCGACGAGCCGACCGCCTAGCTAGTTGTTTCCAGTTTTTCTAGTTTTATTGTTTTTGGAGTTTGTTATTTTGAATTCAGTTCTTTATTTCAGTTCTTCCATTTCCAGTTGTACTTTTCAATTGTTGAATAAAAGTTTTAAAATTTTCGTATATTCAAGTTGTGACAAATGTATAGATGTTGTTGTGAATACCTGCATATAGAACAGCTTACTACCGTCGTCTCACAACGGTACAGGCTGGACATGATCCGGTTCGACCCAATAATTTGGGATCGGATCGTGACATATTTTTAGTGGTGGCCCATGCAGGTCCAATCAACAACTTAGGAGAACATATCTAGAAATAATTAGAACACTAGAACATTAATTTGTCACAACATAGGACCGAAATATATTATAAATAAATATTTTTGTTTGTTATAGACTGGTAGGCTACCTTGCTTATGTTTTGCATCCTAAACCTTATCCAGCATAGGCCTATTGTATGGTGGTCTATTTTACTATCTACTTTAGTTTCTAGATTTTATATATCTTTTAGTGTCTCTTGACTTTCAGAGGTTATTTTTCTCCATATCCTTATCATACTCCAGCATTCCTTAGCATCCATACTCTTTTGTTATTATGGATTAGGATTAGATTTTTTCCAATCTCCTTCTTCAACAAACCTATTTCAAAATTTTCAATTAGTTGATCAAATCATACTTTTCTATCTTTATTTAGAATCTAGAACTATTTTACTATTTAGAGTTTCAAATTCCCTTTTAGCAAACTTGGTAAACTTTTATCTATCCAGAGTATTTTTACGACTAGTGTATCCAACCATTTATCTTGACATTATTTTCAATTGACTTTTCTTGGGACCAATCCCGAACCAAATTCTTCTGGAACCAAAAAGCCCCAAGGTTAATTATTACCAAAAGAATTGGTTCAACTTAGCTTGTTCACGAATCTTCCAAGGGAATTATTTTCCAAAAAATAATTCCAATATTGATTGATATTTCCTAAGTTATTCTAAGACCAAGAATATTTTCATTTGTTGACTTCCTCCACTCAACTTGAAACCTTACTCTTTCTAAGAACTTCTTGATCAGTTCAAGGCCTAGAAAGCTTTTAAACTCAATGCTTGAGTATCATGAAGCACGAACGGTCAGAGAATTGATTCCATCCTAATATTGAATTTCCTTTTGTCATTGAAAAACTTTTTGAATTGTCGAATTATCCCTTTAAAATTTTCATGGACAAAGTTAAAAAAATATTCAGTGACCTAATATGGCTTCGCACATATGCGTCGCAACCATCTATTTGAATTATAGAAACTACGAGTATACTGCAGCCAGTTGCGCACTGGCGGGACATAGACTCTAAGTTAAAGTGATTCAGGTGTTGATAGATTTTCGAATATTATTGAGACTATGTCCTAAATGTATCAGATTTGTCCCTACGTTGCTCAGTCATGAAATGGATAAAGTTGATAGACTACTCGGAAACCTATTATTATTCAAGTTATGGAGCCAAAAATTCACTGCAGTCAGGTGCACTCTGGCGAGGCATGAATTAGAGAAAAAATGACTTCGGATATGTATGGTTCTGGGTACTATTGAGACTATATCCCTGTTATAAATATATCATATTTGGTCTCTTATCACCATTGATAACTTTACAAGAATTGTCTTGATTCGATTAAATTTTGGATTATTTGGAATCTTAGCGACTAGTTTAAATTTTCAGAAATCATTCCTATAGGATTTATATGGAAATTCCACTTGATTTTCTAGGACTGTTTCCCAACATTTTAGTACCATCAAATTATTCTGACTTTTGCCGATTAGAGGATTTGCATTTCTACCGGTTGTCTCTATTTTCATAAATCTCTTATCCCAAGCTTGAAGGAATAGATTTCCTATAAAATTCTACTTGATCTTCCTAGAACTTATTAGGACCATAACGATCTCTATTAGCTCAATCTCTTTCCTGGTTCAACTTTAGTGCGTTGCATATTTTTTGTTACATATTTTGGAAGCTATAAATAGCTGTGGATAGCTTTATATATTAAATAGATGACTATATGTATATAGTGTATAGCTATATGCGGGAGAAACATAGGTTGTTACCTATCTCATTTTAAGGGCATCTCTGGGATCAATATTAGTTAACTAAAGGGTAGAAAGGTAGAAGAATAACTTGGGTAAGCTAGTCTTGAGAGAGTGGTATATTTTAACTTGTGGCTTATTGGGTTAGAACTATTAGTAGTGCTCACTAGCACTTAAACCTCATTCAAACAAATGAAGATATTTGACGACTTTGAATTTTTATAATTAAAGAAGAGTATGGAAGATAGAGAAAGACGTAGGTAGAGTTAGCGAGGAAAGTCTAAGATTTGGTAAGATTCTCCCATGGAGGAAGTGAATTTGGATAATATATAAACATGAGAATATGAGTATCAAGTAAAGGAATACTTGACGGAAATTAACTTTTATGATTAGATGACTACTGTACCCAGAAGGGACGAATATAACCATGGAAAGAAATATCACAAGAAATGGAATGATAGGTCCTAGAGAAAGAATAAGCAGTGAGAAATTGGGATAAGACTATTGGCATGCAATTTTGGAAAGAAGCAATTGTGTTTGCAATTTCTACCACATTGGAGACTCATATTAGTTAGAATAAAAATAATTGAGATTTTGTGATATTTTTGCTATTGTGTTTGGATGAGAACGATTGACATGTGCATGATTAAAGATTAAAATTTGATCAATGATTATAATTTGGTTAATTGATTTCAAGAATTGAAAATTCTCGAATATAGATCATGGATCAACTTTCTAATGATTTACTATAACAAGTGAAGATTGTGACTTTGATGTAGTCAGTTTTGGAAGAATGAAAAAAATTGATGTCTGTAAATGATTTGATCGAGAGAAATACTTGAAATTTGAAATACATTTGGCATATGCGTTACATACAATGACGGACGGAAGTTTGATTTAGAAGATTTATGATTCCAAATAGGTTGAGTTTTAATACCTTGGCGGCTGCCTTAGTTTTCTGTAGATACTTAGAGTTCAACTAGTTTAGCAAGCTAGAAATTAGATTTTTGCACGGGGTATTAATAAGATTGTTATTTTTGTAAGTTATTTTTCGCATATCCTATCTTTGATCCTTGAAATAGTGATACGATATTTTTTCTATCCCCTTTGATTATCACTCAGTCCTCAATGGAACTATCTTATCCGATTACATTCTAATCATAGGTACATTATTCTAATCATCCTCGCTATCCTCCCATCATACGACTAGTTGAGTTCTCCTTATTCATAAACCCTTATATCACATTCCAATTTGATCTAGAATTTTTGGTCCCTTAACTCAGAAGATTTCATCATTTTTGCATTCTCAACAAACTGTTGATGTTCGTTCCTTTCTTGCCTTTTCTGTTTCACGAGACCTCATTTTCTCCTATTTTTGATCATAATTGTACCTAGATTTTTTTTCCTCGTGCCTAAAATAATTTTGATCACAACAACATTCCAACCCTATCGCAGATCATATCTAGATAATTCTGATCGTGCCGATATTTTATCATTGTACCTAGTGACCATGCCTAGAATCCGATCGTGCCTGATGATTTAAATTCCATTTTTGATCGAGATTAGTGATTTTGATTGTACCCCGGCCCTTATCTTCGAAATTTTAAGGACGGAATTTTCTAAGGAGGGAAGGTTGTGAAACCCACTCCCGGATCTTGTTTCTTTAATTGTTATTAGTTGTATTATTATTATTATTATTATTACTACTATTATTGTTATTATTATTATTATTATTATTTATTAGTCAGATTAGGAAAAATATTATTTTTAAAATGATCATTGGATCTTTGTTTGTACCATGTCCCGATCCCGTGCCCAGGGATCCGACCCTGAGCTGAACCCAATTTCGTTTCCAGTCCCAAACCCATTTTTTAAATCCTTTAATTAATTTTAGCCTTGATATTTATGTATATTTCCTATTTTGGTTAATGGAAGAAAAAAAATATAATAATAAATAAAACCCTGTTTTTCACTCGGCCAGGACTTGTTCCCACGTTGGACCCTTTCCCCCATTTCACTCCACAACTCTCTCCTCTCCTTATATCTCTTCTCCTCCTCCTTTATTAACCAACTACCACTACTCCATTTCTCACGAATAAAGCACCAGCACCACTCCAACCACCGCATTCTCCATATCACTCATTTCCATTCCCAACACTCTCATTTCCCTTCTAAAAAATTCCCTTTTTCCCTCTCCAGAGCTCCGCCCAATCCCTCCCGCGCCCGGCCAACTCCGGCCGACCCTGAGCCCCGTTTCCGTCTGCGACCCGCCGGAGCCCACCGCCTCCAACCCGAGCGCCCGCCTTCCGGCGCGCCCCGACCAACTCCGCGGCTCCCGGCGCCTACCTCCGCCCGAGATCCGCCGACTTCCTCCGGCCGTTCCCGTCCGACCAGACCCTGCCGGTCTCCGCCGCCTCTGTCCCGAGGTCGCGCTCTGCCACGTCTTTCCCGGCAACCCCCTTCGTGCTGTTCCAGTGCTGCCCCTGTGGCCGTGCTGTCCCGATCTGACTTTTTGTCACGACCCGCACCCACTGTTTGGGTACGAGAACGTAACAACGCCCAGCCTATGCCGCAGTGTCGGCGGTAGAACGCTGTCCTAGGTCTCAATGCATCTAACAGTATAAGACTAAACAGTTTATACTCCCCGAATGGGGGTGACATAGCAGATACAATCTCAATCACATCTAAGGTAGAGCATGATAAGGATAGATAAAACATGAAATCCAAAAGAGATACAGGAGATAGAAGTCTAAGTGTCTAAGATACATAAACCCAGAAATACATCTCAAAACTCAAGTATAGATACAGTAATCCACAAAGTAAATACAACTCCAGACAAAATGAAATAACTACCTAAACAAACTCTAATGTGTCTCCTCTAGGCTAGCAGGCACCTCCAGGCTATCTGTAAAATTTATCAACAGGTCCAGTCAGGACTGGAGCGAGCACAATACATCTCAACAGTTCATAGCAGGTTAGAAAATATAAACATGTAGTAGAGTAAAATACAGGATCTGAAGAAATACAGTATGTAAACAAGAGAGAGAACTGTAACAGAAATATCTACTATAAATAGAGAACTAACAGTGGCTAGTGAGTCAGAGTACGAGATAGCACATGTGAACAGGACAGATTTGCACAGGATGTCGAAGTGCACAGGAATCTACACTACAATGGAATTGTTCACACAACTACTAGCACTCCCCCGTATCCCCAATCAATACACAAGGATCTAAACAGGTTATGTTATTGCACAGGATATCACATGGGGGCCCATATAGGGTGCACATGATAGTATACATGGGGCTCCGTGAACATGAGAGTACAAGATTCACAGGAGTGCACATGTAATGAAAGCACAGGAGTACACGATGAAAGTGAAACGCACATGACACAATGTACCCGATGCTCCCGAGGGGGATAACATCACATGAGAAGATCCATATAGTACTAATCCGTGATAATGTCGTGACAGCATCAAGTATAGTAATCTAAAGCAGGAATATAATTCTAAGCAGGATATGAAATGTTCAGAGAATGTACTCGCCTCGATAACCTGAACAGCTGATAAGTATAGGAGGGTCCCACTGAAGCCACAGAGTCCTATTTAAAGCAACACAGGTTACAAGGTGTTCAAGTTGTAATAAATGAATCTCTAAAATCAATCTATATTATTCTAGGTTCTTTTAAGTCAAACAACTCTAGGTCGACTCCGGTCAATAATCTAGTCAAACTAGGTCAAGTGTTGACTTACAGTTGACTTTGGGTCAACTGGTCAACTCTGGTCAAACAGGGTCAATTCTAGTCTAATATAAAGTGTACTTCGTTATTCGTACGTCGAAACTTACGGCACGCAAATCGAGATAAAAAGATTATCGGTAAGGTTGATAATCTTATTATAGTGATCCACGTATCCAACTTGTCAATTTCAGCGATGTGAGATCACTGGAATTGACTGATCTCAGTTTCGTTGTACTAATCCCGAAATACGAACATTATGTGAATTAATTATTAATTAATTATAAAAAGGGCTTAATTGCACTTTGCTACCCTCAACTATTCCGCCTTTTCAACTTGATACCATAAACTTTTTTCGTAACAAATTGGCACCTCAACTATTATTTTTTTTCAACTTGATACCTAATTTTTCAAAAATGCCGAAAATGCCCTTCCCTCTTCCTTCCCTCCACCCCCTTCCCCACTCCGGCCGCCCCCCCCTGCTCACTCCGGCCGCCCCCCCTGCTAGCTCCGCCCCCCCCCCGCCCCCCACCCCCCCTGCTACCTTCGGCCACCCCCTGCCCCGCCTCCCGCCCCGCCCTCCCTCCCCAGCCCCCCTCCTCCCGTGCTGCCGCGGCCTAGGGGAGAGACGGGGGCAGGCGGGCAGCCGGAGTGAGCAGGGGGGGTGGAGGGCGGGGGGGGGGGGCGGAGCTAGCAGGGGGGGCGGCCGGAGTGAGCAGGGGGGGCGGCCGGAGCGTGCAGGGGGGGAGGGTTAGGGGTAGGGGTAGGGGCATTTTAGTCCAAAATAATATCTGGGTACCAAATTGTTACAAAAAATAGTTTAGGGTACAAAGTTGAAAAATGGTAATAGTTGAGGGTAGCAAAGTGCAATTAAGCCTATAAAAAGGTTAAACTCAGAGAAATTATCAACAAACATTGTCGGACGATGAAATAAACATCGCCAATGTGTCCAGAATGGTCAAACTAGCTAGGATAGCCTATCCAACGGTCCAATTTGGACACAAGGGCAAAAAGGTAATTTCGGGTCAAAACGGTGTCCGTGTCGGAGCCATTTTGTACCGAAAAATGTGCAAAAAAATAAGTCAATAAAATATAACAAATTATATGTCCACGAAACTAGAATGACGATACGAACCCAACGGTATCTCCAGAATTGGATTTCGTTGACCCGATCTCCATTTGGCCCGTTGACCAGAACTTGGAATTCCGGTTTGCACGAAAATGCGTGCCGGAGCCAAAGTTCTCAAAACTTAGCTAACTACCTGTCAACGAGTCCAGAATGATGATACGAACTCAACGGTATCTCCGGAATTGGATTCCGATGAGCCGATCTCAAAATAACCCGTTGACCCGGATATTGGTATCCGACTTGCACCGAAATGCGTGCCAGACCCAATGTCCACCAAAACCTAACAAATTATATGTCAACGAGTCCAGAATGACGATACGAACTCATCGGTATATCCGGAATTGGATTTCGATGAGCCGACATCAAAAAGTCTCGTTGACCCAGAATGTGGGACCCACTTTGCACCAAAAAATGTGCCAGGGCCCACGTTCTCCAAATCTAACAAATTTTATATGAAAACATGCCAGAACGATGCCACAAGTCTAATGGTGGTGTCAGAAGCAAAATCTGGAGTCCCGTGTTCAAAAATGGAATGTTACAAGTTGGAAATTACGAATTCGGACGACCAACTTTGGCGTCGAATACAACCAATCAAACAAGCTCACAATGAAACGAAACTGGAGGGGTAGTAATAGGGTTATACCAGCTTCGCACCAGAACTGGTAGCACGCCAAACGGAGCTGCGGTGGAGGAGATACAAGCTGACGAAGTTGGTCCCGCGAAACTGTCCAAATTTAATACAATTTAAACGGTCAACTTGGTGGCCGATTTTCATGTATCAAACGATAAAATTAACGGACGAAAATTGACATGAGCGAAGGTGGATATACCGAGATTGCGACGGAGCAAAGAAATCGCCGATCCAACGGTCGGATCTCCGAAAAAATGTGCGCGAAGTCGCTGCGACGGAGCGCCAAAACGAACTCGATCCCGCGCGCGTCACGACGGGACGTCGTTCAAAACGCAGAAATCGCCTCGACGGCGCGTCCCGGAGGACTTTGGCCGCCAGGGGAAGGCGGCGTAGGGTGCGCCCGGCATGGGGGGGTCGTCCCCGCCGGCCACGGCGGCGGTGGCGCCGGTGGTGGCGCCTGCACTCGCACGCGGCCGACTGGCTGCTGCTGCGCTGTGCGCCTGTCGCGCGCGGCGGCGCGCTGTGCACGGCGACGGCGGTGGCGTACTGTGTACGGCGACGGCGGGAGGATGGTGGTGGTTCGAGTGGAGAGGGTGGTGGTTGGCGGTGGTTCATAGAGGAGCTCGGCCAACGGATGATAATGGTGGTGGTGAAGACCATGGTGAT
This sequence comes from Iris pallida, assembly GCA_029216955.1. Classification (NCBI taxonomy): domain Eukaryota; kingdom Viridiplantae; phylum Streptophyta; class Magnoliopsida; order Asparagales; family Iridaceae; genus Iris; species Iris pallida. The sequence continues at coordinate 12,587,986 of JANAVB010020999.1, forward strand.
GGTGGTGATGGTGAATGGTTAGGAGGAAGGAGGAGGAGAGAGGGTGGTCCTGTGGGGGAGAGGCCGACGGCGACGGAGGCCGGTGGTGGACGGCCGTCGGAGAAGGCTGGGGTCGGGTTGGAGCTCGGGTGTGTGGAGTTGGAGATGCTGCTGTTATCTTTGTTGTTGTAGAAATTAATGGAAAGGAGAGAGAGAGAGAAGGATAGAGTAATAAATGAAGTGAGAGAGAAAGAAAAAGTTATCCAACATGGGGATTAGGGCCGGCTTGGGGGGAGGCTGTGAGAGGGTGAATGAGGGGAAATTAATGGATGAGATTTATTTGGGGAAACAAAAAGCTAGGATTTAATTAGAGGAAAATGTCATTCCAATGGATTTAATCAATGGAAATTTCCTATTAAATAATAAAAATAGATGAAATGAGTACTTGATATTTTTGGGCAATAAATATGAGGGTGTCCCGATGGAGGGCAACACAAAGCTGGACTAGACTCGGTGGAGCCGGATTGGACAAAAATCGGACATTATGCAAAAATCGAATTAAAAATAGGCGTTGATGATCATGAGTGAATAAGTTGCACATGAGAATTCCAATAATTGGGACACAAGTGGCGGACGGATAGTGGGCTCAAAGTGGGCCATGTCCATAGTTGGGGCTGACAGGTTTTGGTCGACAGGGGACCCACAAATCAAGTTGGAAAATGAATGTGACGCCGTGGAGTGAAATAAAATCGGGTCACGTGTCGGGAAAGTTGTGCGAATCAAATGGAGCACAAAATGACGTGTCTGAGTGGGACACGAAGGTCATGGGTGACGAGCGTCTCGAGTAGATCATCAATGAGGAGTTGGTTTCAAGAAACTGACTGGTCTTGCGCTCCCAAATTAAAAGTCATGGTAACGCGCTGAAAATAATCAAGGAAAAGAGTGGGAAAATAAATAATAATCAAATGGTCTAAATTGACCCGAAGTTCGGCGAAGCAGAAAGAGTACAAGGGAACAAGTTTGGATGGGACATTATATACCGTCATGAAGGTAATCGTGTCCACTCCAAAACTCATGAAAAAGATTTCCAGAGTTGAACATCCCTGATACTCCAAATATCAATGGCACGAGAAAGTACACTTAAGAAAAAATACAGAATAAATTATTTATCGAAATAAAAATCAATCAGGAAATAAATAAAATAAAAAAAAACAACCTGAAATTCAGGGTGCTCACATCCTACCCACCTTATAAAAATTTCGTCCTCGAAATTAAAATGTCCATACTCCCTCTAGGTCAAACCCCCACAATAAAAGTCCCAGAACTTAAATAAAACATACCATCAAAAAGAACGGCATACAGGGTCATGGCATACGGTGGTAGTGAAAGTCTCATCTAGGTATACTAGTCATACTAACCAAGGCGGTCATCGGGTATCCAAACACAAGCAATCCAGGGTGCTAAAATAGAAAGATACAGAAACAACAACCATCAAAACTATAAGGTTGTCTACCACCCCATATGAAAACTGGTACTCATAAAAAAAAATAAAGGAAGGTAACTACCAATCATCTGAAAAAAGTACTATTCCAAGAAAATCAAAATCACAAGTTGAATTGAAAGTCACTTGTATTGAAATCCAATCACAATATATATACAGAGAGAGCGTTAGAGAGGGAAAACTAGCATCATGTGTATGGGGACATGTTCATACGGTTAGATAGTAGGCGTGTGTGTACGTGAGTATACATGAAAGTGTATATGAAAAATTGGGTTTTAAAACAACGGCTATCAAGTTACACTCATCATGGCATATTGGTTAAACAATCCACAACACGCAACACGCAACTTATTTAATCATAACATGCATAGCTAACCATATATATATAAAAAAAAAGGTAATAAATAAATAATTACGATAATAGTCATGACTAATAAATAATTACGATACAAGTTCAGGACTAACCGGACATTTGTTAAAAGATTTTTTTTTTCCAGAAAAAATTTAAGATGAAAACCTACTATTTAGATTATAAACATTTATTTTTGAAAATGACGTCAAGCATGAGAATTGATTTTTGTTTAATAATCTTTTTAATATTTTGTTTTTTGTTTCCATTTTTTTAGTTCTTATTTCATATTTTTTTTTCATCTTTTTAATAATCTTTTCTAGAATTAATAAATAAATAATTACGATAATAGTCATAACTAATAAATAATTACGATACAAGTTCAGGACTAACCGGACATTTGTTAAAAGATTTTTTTTTCCAGAAAAAATTTAAGATGAAAACCTACTATTTAGATTATAAACATTTATTTTCGAAAATGACGTCAAGCATGAGAATTGATTTTTGTTTAATAATCTTTTTAATATTTTGTTTTTTGTTTCCATTCTTATTTCATATTTTTTTTTCATATTTTTAATAATCTTTTCTAGAATTAATAAATAAATAATTACGATAATAGTCATGACTAATAAATAATTACGATACAAGTTCAGGACTAACCGGACATTTGTTAAAAGATTTTTTTTTCTAGAAAAAATTTAAGATGAAAACCTACTATTTAGATTATAAACATTTATTTTCGAAAATAACGTCAAGCATGAGAATTGATTTTTGTTTAATAATCTTTTTAATATTTTGTTTTTTGTTTCCATTTTTTTAGTTCTTATTTCATATTTTTTCCATCTTTTTAATAATCTTCTCTAGAATTAATAAATAAATAATTACGATAATAGTCATGACTAATAAATAATTACGATACAAGTTCAGGACTAACCGGACATTTGTTAAAAGATTTTTTTTTTCCAGAAAAAATTTAAGCTGAAAACCTACTATTTAGATTATAAACATTTATTTTCGAAAATGACGTCAAGCATGAGAATTTATTTTTGTTTAATAATCTTTTTAATATTTTTTTTGTTTCCATTTTTTAGTTCTTATTTCATTTTTTTTTCATCTTTTTAATAATCTTTTCTAGTTTTTTAAGAGTGACTTTTATTTTCAAATTTGTATAGTTTTTGTTTTTGTCTTTTTTCATTGTTTAAGATTTATCCTTATTTTTTGGTTTTTTGGAATATTTTGTCTATTTTTTATTTTTTCCATATTTTAATAGTATTTTTTGTTTTTTATTTGGTATTTTTTTCCAGTTTTTTCATCATTTCGATTTTTTAAGAATTGATTTATTTTTGTATTTATCAGTTTTGTTTTTCCCAAAAATATATATATATATATATTTGTTAAATAAAAAATAATTTATGACAAAATAATTTTAAATAATATTTATCCACTTTTTTGACGAAACTAACCGTTTTTAACAAGTTAATATTAATTAAAATAATTTTAATAAATAATTTTACTAGCAAAGATAATTTTTCCTTTGTTAATATTTATCCACTTTTTAGCAAGTATTTTTGTGTAACCGTTTTTAACAAAATAATTTTAGAACTAACCGTTTTTAATAAGTTAATATTAGATAGCCCAGGGGTAAAATGGTCAAAACAGCCCCATTTTAACACCCGTTAACAGAAAAGTTAGCGGAGGGGGTGATTTGAGCATTTTCGTATCTTGTTGGGGTTTTCGGATCAGCGAGTCTTTATTTGCATTTTCGTGCATCTAAGGAGGGTTTAAATGCACTTTACCCCCTTTGGTGGGATCATGCTGAGGCTGAAGCGTTGCCCTAGTAGAGGGGAGTTGCCCAAGCCCCAGTATTGTCCGACTTACCCCAGGGTCGGCCCTGACAACATTGATAGTCTCCTCGAAGAGTTTTCACTCTTTTTACTGCATACTATGGCTGTTCTGGATAACCGACTAAAATCTCCTACCCCTCTTCTATTGCCTGCCAAGGTATTACTGTTAGAGGGCGTTTGGATGAAGGTTTTGTATTCGTAGGAATCAACTTCTCATTCCTTTTTTGTGGTAAATGAATTCAACATTCTTATACCCATGTTTGGTTAGGTTGAGAATATGTAGCCCCAAAATTCAAAAATTTTATTCCCATGTTTGGTTCTGACAGGAATAGCAATATTAATTTGTACAATTTTCCATAAATATCATGTATCTCGGAAAAACCATGTCCTTATTCTATATGTACAAATTTACAGGACCATCTTTGAGATATGAATTTTTGTGTGTGAATCTGTTGGCATGGGTATGCTCTTACCTAGGTATATGGTTTGCTTACTAATTAATTAGACTTCATATCAATTGTCCGTCCCCATGCAGTAATTTATAGGGATTTTTTGACTTTCATCCCACTTATTAATATGTATTTGTACTTACATTCCACTTTTTAAATTTTTTAGACTTACATCCCACTTTTTGTCACTAAAAGTATTTATTTTGTCACGAAAAGTATTCGTTTTGTCACAAAAAATATTTTTCGTGACAAAAATGGGATGTAAGTCAAATAAAATTAAAAAGTGGGATGTAAGTACAAATTTATATTAATAAGTGGGATGAAAGTCAAAAAATTCCTAATTTATATATGCAACTCAAGTTAATGTGCTTGTTCACACAATATATATAGAGCATCCCCCCAGCCAAAATGGCCCCTAACTCCAGTTAGTATCTTTGTTAGCAATTCGGTAAACTAGAAAAATTCGGGACGGCAAAAAAAATTATGAATGGACTCACTACAAATAAAATACATTAAAAATTCGGTCAAATATTAAAAAAATAAAAATTTTGAGGTTAGAAAGTTCACAATGTCAATTTTGGTTAATCAAATAGGTTCCCACCACATTTTTTGTGCCAAGTTTTTAATAATTTATACGAAACACGTTTAAAATTTCTGGAAAATGCTGAGAAACCCAATTTCGGGGTGGACTTTTATGAAATGCCCACCCGCTGGATAAGTTTTATGAAATACCCAGAATTAAGTATTTTCACGTTAAATATTCCAAGATTCCCTTTTAGATGCCACCCGCTAGAAACTGCTATTTTTATAATACCGAAACTACCCCTCCGCGCGAATTGGTCATCTATATGTATTTGAATTCAAAAAACTCAGATCTGGATTGCGATTTTCGTCTTCTTCTTCTTCACGGGAAATCTAAATTCCATTGCTCTCATATTCAGCAGAGATCGCAAAGATCGTTCGTAGTTCGGTGTGTTTTTCTTCAGTCGAACTCAGATCATCGCTCGTCATCATCATCACCATCATCATCATCTTCATCGTGGAGACATTTGAACTCAGATCTTCAATTGTGGAGAGAAGATCTTTCTTCTTCTTTTCCATAAGAATTATCATCGCTTTGAAAGAAGAACGAAACTCTTTATTCCTGAAAAAACTAAATTACACGTTTTAACACTGGAAATGACCATTCTCCGTCTTAATTAGGACGGAGAATGCCATTCTCCGTTTTATTTAAGACGGAGAATGTCATTCTCCATCCTAATTAACACGGAGAATGACATTCTCCGTTTCCGTCTTAATTAGGACCGAGAATGTCATTCTCCGTCTTAATTAGGACGGAGAATGGCATTCTCCGTTTTATTTAAGACGGAGAATGGCATTCTCCGTCCTAATTAAGACGGAGAATGGCATTCTCCGTGTTTCTAACACGGAGAATGGTCATTCTCCTGCGTTTTAACACTAGAATGACCATTCTCCGTGATAAATTACACGGAGAATGGCATTCTCCGTCCTAATTAAGACGGAGAATGGTCATTCTCCGTTTAATTTAGCACGGAGAATGGTCATTCTCCGTCTTAATTAGGACGGAGAATGTCATTCTCCGTTTTATTTAACACGGAGAATGACATTCTCCGTTTCATTTAACACGGAGAATGGCATTCTCCGTGTTTCTAACACGGAGAATGGTCATTCTCCTGCGTTTTAACACTGGAATGACCATTCTCCGTGTAAATTAAGACGGAGAATGTCATTCTCCGTCCTAATTAAGACGGAGAATGGTCATTCTCCGTGTAAATTAAGACGGAGAATGCCATTTTCCTGCATTTTATGGTTAGCTGAAACTTTGGAGAGTCATAACTTTTGACTGGGAGGTCGAAACGAGGTCTCGTTTGTCGCAAAATGAGCGTATCGTCGAGGAGACTGAAAGTAACCGCTTCACAGTTAGACGGCCTTCCGAAATTTTAGATTCGCAAAAAAATGATGTTTGGACCTCCGTTTTAGCACTTTTGTCGTTCGTCCCGGTCTTTCCGAAATTTTTCGACGAGTTTTTGAAGATTTTTGAGGAGAAAACCTAGATTCGAAAGTGAGCAGCGTATGGAAGAAGATGGAGTATTGAAACGTTTTTTTAAGAGCAGTTTTGTGGGTGTTTCCAATAAATTAAAAGGAAGGACAAAAGGGTCATTTGGAACCCGCTTTGGATAAGTTTCTCTAATTCTGGGCACGCGATGAAAGTTTTTTTAGCGGTGGGTTTTACATAAAACTTTTTTAGTTTTTGGACATTTCATAAATCTTCCCTTATTTAAAATTTTCGTACCAATTCGAATCTTTCAAAAGTACACAAGTATTATATATTTTTGAAAGATACAAAAAAAAATTTGCGTATAATAAGAGTTTTATTCGGATGATTCCTAACCGGGTTAGGACCCCAGGCTTGTAAAAATGGTGTTCGCAAATAGAGTCACCGGCCTCGTGTTCTTCTTTGGGGTTTCCCATCCAGACCCGGTGGCCATGCCCAATATAAAGTCCTGTCCAGACCCGATGCATAAAAAATAAAAATAACGGGTCCGGTCTATTAGAAAATAAATAAAATAACAAATACATATAAATTATAGGAACTCACTTACCAATTGATATGTAAAAATAAAAATAACAGGCCAAGTCCATTAAAACATTACAACTAATACATAGATATATAATATAAGACCCAACTAAGAAATTGGATCTGTGGCGCAATGGTAGCGCGTCTGACTCCAGATCAAAAGGTTGCGTGTTCGATTCACGTCAGGTTCAATTTTTGTTTTTTCCCTGAACTTATTTTCAAAAATAATTTTTTTTAATATTTTCTTTGGTTTTTTTTTGGAAATCCACGCACACACACAATTGGGGGACTCGAACCTTACCAGTCCCTCCGGATGTCCGCTCTAATACCACTAAGCTAGAGAGCTCGGATTAATATTTATTTTGGTTTGATACTTGACGATTGGATCTAAATACATTTCTAACTACATGAAAAACTCCACCAGACTTGCAACAATTACACAAAGCCTAACTAATTATACTAGTAAATGCATACTTTGCACGTATAATAACCTATAATAAAGATATTATGCAATTATAATCAAATATTTTTTTCTAACTCACGTGGTTAAGATTGGAGGTACTCTTCTTGTTTGTTTGAGTTCGATTTCCCATGTTGAACATATATAAGAAATTTAAATTTTTTTCAACAATTATTTACATAATTTAATTTAATTTTTTTTAAATAAAGTGGACTATGATATACATGCGGCTTAGATGGCTCACTTTTGAGCTGTTTTGAAGCCTCATTATATAGTAGAAAATAGGTCAGTCCCCTGAGTTGTATTCAATTTCGCAATAAAATTATACCCAAAAAATTCAGGATAACCGTCTTTAAGTCAACCAATCGATCAATTTATCGATTAAAAAAACATGCGAAAAAATAAAAGAAAATAACTAAATGATAGAATAGAGAAGAAAGAAGGAGAGGGAAAAAATAAATTGAGAAAGAAAAAAGAAGGAAATTAATACTTAAATGCAAAGCGATGGATGCGAAAGAAGAAAGAGAGAGAAGAAATGATAATTTGGGGTCTCCTCCTAATTTTTGGTGTGATTGGGCGACCTGCTATAATCGGTACTAGCCTTGGTCTTAATTTTATGAGAAATTTTGACTTACTTCCCACTTAATTTATCCTAATTCAAGGTGCATCCAACAGTTTTACAAAAATGTATAGTACCCCCATTTTGGACGGTTTTCGTCAAAAAAAAAATTTTGGACAAAAATACCATTGTCTTCTTCCTCTTTCCTCTCACCCTCTCACCCCCCCCCCCCCCCCCCCCCCCCCCCCCCCCCCTCCCCCGCGGACAACGCCTCCGCTCCCGTCCCCCCTCCCCGCTACCGCCTTCGCTCCCCCCCCCCCCCCCCCCTCCCCGTTTCCGGCGGCAGCAACAGCCTCTCACCTCCGTCCCCCGCAGCCAACACCCCCGCTCCCCCCTCTCCCCGCCTCCGACGGCAGCAACGTCGACAGCAGCAACGGAGGCGGAGAGGGGTGGTGGCCGCGCGGCAGGGTAGGGTGGGGGGGTAGGGGGAGGAGTGAGTGAGTGGAAAGAGGAAAGAAGGCAGAGGCATTTTGGTCCTTTTTTTTTGATGAAAATCGTCCAAAGTAGGGGGTACTGTATATTTTTGCAAAACTGTGAGGTGCACCTTGAATTAGGATAAATCAAGTGGGGGGTAAGTCAAAATTTCTCTAATTTTATTTGTGGTGTTTTAACGTATAACATAAACACCCTTGTTTTATAGTCCATTTTTGTTCGCGCACCAAAATTAGGGTGTAAGGTTAGCACATATCATTTTTATCCAACCTAAAATTATTTTGGGATAGTTTTAGACACGTGCCAACCCTTAATAGAATGATGACCATCCATTATAGTTTTGGTGGATGAACAAAAATATACTCCTTATTTTAAATATCCAAAGCCTAAATCCATTTTTTAAAAATCCGGTTAGACTGGACCCTATCTATTCTCGAACCCGATCCAGCCCGATCTAGTTCGGTCCGGGCACAGACCAGGTTCTGGAAGGACTGGGCTAGGGGTTTTCTAATTTTGCCCCACGATGCTTGTCCAAAATAGGGTAAATAAAAATTAAAAGTACCAAAAACGTCCGAACACTATAGTTTGGTGCCATTTGGATCATTTAGCTTCTGAATTTTGCAAAATATAGCACAACCCATCCCATTATCGAACATATATTAAATGCTGAAATTGTATAGTTATATCCCAATCAGCAGATATAAGATAATTTTATTAAAGAAGGTATTACTTTTCTAATGGAATACATTTCTCATTCTTATTCCCGGTAAAGATAATTTAACCTGATATTATCAAGACGAAAACTTCCAAACAAACAATAAAATTTCAGATCAAACTTTAGTACAACAATTAGACTAACTAGTTGACCGGCCTAAAACTGCATGAAGATGATGACTGGTTGATTCCGGAGCAGCATTACTTTATGACTTTTGTCAGTCTGGAGCACAAAAAGAAGTTACGAGAGCCCAAATTGATTAACTTCTCCTCAGGATTGAGACCTGTCTCCATAACAAAAACCAAAGCACCAAAGCAGTGTCAGCTTACGAGCCTTTGAACTATACTAGGTGCAATTATTTCTTTACTATTACTGAAAAGCCACAGAGAGAAGGGTCACAGGTTGTTGTAGTTCTAGTGTTCTAGATCTACCTCATGGAAGATGGAGAAAGATAAAATTTTCCTTTAATCAATATTAGGGCACATATATTTGTTTTCGATTTGGCTCAGCTTTACAAGACTCAAATATGAGTTCTATTAGATTAGATATAACATATCTTCCACTATATAAGGGACTTCAAAAAGGCTCAAGATTTACCCGTCTAAGCCGAATGTATATCATAAATTATAGTTCGTACAAATATCTATATAAAAACTAAATTTAAAACTGTTTAAAAACTAAATTTAGAGAAAAAATATCAGAAAATATTTAAATTGTTTAACAAATCTTAATTCAAATATATTTAAATATATGAACTATTTTTCAACAATATCATAAAAATATTTATACATAACAAATTATAATTAAAATTTAGTTAATTTTTTACAAAATTTAATTGAGATATAAATATAGATACAATAAATTTTAATTCTAATTTAAATACTTAAATTATTTTTTGATAAGATTAGAAAAAAAAAGAAAAAATGATTTAACGTGCATATTCTAGTAAACGATAGCTGCATTGCTATAGATAAAACCCATATTTACCTTTTAGAGTTTATGCTCTTTATTATGAGCTTAGTACCAACGATGAAGGAGAACAATTACAAAGACAAGATTTAACATGGTTGGTTGGAAGAAATCACGTCCGCACACAAGTTAGTCTATTATTCCTGAGAGAGTTACACTTACAAGAGATTGAAGTCTATTTATAAGAAAAATTAGGACGACCACCAACTCCAATATATTTACTACTAATTAATGTAGGGACCAAACTCAATCTTACAACTGTATAGGTTGTACAAAAATTAATTGGGACTGGATGCACACAATAGAAAATATGATCAAACCTTCAAACTATCTAAGATCTTTACGCCCATAGTCATCTCCATTGACGTGGAAGGTCATAACTTCGTTACAATATCTAAACCTACTTTTACTTGTAAAGCTAAACTTTTTTAGCCTCAAATCTACATTTGCTAAGCAAATCAAAGAAGTCCTTTCCATTACAATAAGCAACTAATGAGGACTAAGATAATTTATTTAAACCATAGTGTCTCTACTTGCAATATTAAAAAAAAAATCTAAAGGACATATATAATATAGTAGGGTAGCCATCGTTGTGATAAATAGTAATGGAAAGACATTAACTAATTTCACAATATCATTTTATGGATAGGAGTTTTAGGCAATTACCAAAGCTAAAATATGAATGCTTAGACGAACGAGTGACAATTCGTTAAAAGATAGGATAAGAAATGAGTACATTCGTGAAAAGTTAGAGACGATATCACTTGAGGATAGAACAAAAAGTCGTCTTAGGTAGTTTGGACATGTTCAATATAGACCCAAGTAGTTTGAGCATGTTCAACATAGACCAATACATGCACTAGTTAGAAGGAGCTTGCTACTAGAACTAAGAGTAGACCTAAACAAATTTGGATTGAGTCCATAACAAAGAATATAGTTTTTTCATAATTTTTGTTTATATGCCTAGGAGATCTATTATGAAAGGCATTTATTTATTTTTGAAGATTAGTGTTTAGAGAGAAAAAAAAGAGAGGAGATATTTACATATGATTTCTATTGACTTAGCTTATGATCAGTTTTAGGAGTTTTAGGAAATGAGGTTGTGGGCTTTAGAAAAAAAATAAATTCTTAAAAGATATATTTAGACAATTAAGGATATAAGAACTATTGAAGGATAAAATAAAGTAATTCCTATTACCGTTGGCCTACATCAACGATTAATATCAAGTCCTAAGACTCCTAACCTTTTTGCATCAGTTATGGATGAAATTCCTAATCCAAGAGGAGGATCTCTTGTGTATGGTACTTGTCGACAATATTGTGTTGGTCAATGATATGCTAAAACACAAGTGTGGATAGAAACTTTAGAATATATCGTTTTAAAATTCGTAGGAGGAAAAAAAACATATGAAATGTGACTTCAACTAGAAGTAAAAGAGAAATGGGATGGGGAGTACAAAAATGGACAATAGATAACTAAAAGTAATAATTTTCGGTACACTTATGATCAATCATTCATCATGATTTTGAGATTGAGAAAGATGACATACACTTGTTAAAAGATGATGGTTGAAACATAAAGGTGCTTCTAGAGTACTTTGCAATTACGAGATAACTTTAAAGTTGAAAGAAAATTATATAAGACGACAAAGTTGTAAAAGTCACTAGACATTAGTCGGACACCAGACGCTTAATGAGAGAAAATTGTCTTAGGTGAGTTAGACATGTACAATAAAGATAAATAGATCGTCCGTTAAGAAACAATAAGGTATGCCTAAAGAACATAGATTTAAGTCTTACAGAAGAATATGTTTTTTTGTCAGTGTTGGTGAGAGAACATGTCCCGTAACATTGATGAATGGAAGAAATTAATTGAAATAGTCGGCCCTAAAATTTTTGAGGTAAAGGGTTTGTTCTTCTTGTTGTTGTATATTGTATTCATACTGCTAAGCTTATCAATTAATCGGAATAGATACTGATAGTGTCAAATAAAGAATATTGACAATTAACTAGTATTGCTCTTTATGAAATAAGGGCAATGGAACACACCCTAAGATGATGAATATAGAATGTAGGAGCTCATTTTGTAGAATAATAAGTCTCATCCCTAGTCCTAATTTCTACAATTTCGGTCCCAACCCATCCATGGGTGCTAAGGGTTGGGCCTCTCAATTTATAGGTTCTAGATTGTAGAAACTCGTTTTGCAGAATAGCAAGTTCCAATTTAGAGTCCAATTTTCTAGATTCTAAATTTTATATTATTTTTTCCTACATAAATTTTTGACTACACAATTTTTGGGACCGGAGCTCACTTTATCATTTCATACTATTCTCGTACAAACCCAACCCATTCTACATTTACCTTTCTTTTTTTTTTTTTGAATTTTGGGCTCCAAATTGCATTGGAGAGTCCCAACTACTAATGATGCTCTTAGGTCCCTCTTTTGGCACATCATTATATTTTTTACTGGTTGTAGTATACTTACTATTTTGCCACAATTGTTATCTATAATAGATTTCATCACTAGCAAGAGGACCTATTTACACCAACACGTGTTGTTTATTTGAATTGTTATAATTTTCTCTTGTATCCCGCGATCAAGTGTTGAATAAAATCCAACCTTTCGCCATGGTTTCCTTTTTGTGAACAGTTCCGAGTGTTGAAAAGAACACATCTTACTGCAGACTATTCCAAGTAACAGTGGCCAAGATCACTTTAATATTATGTAAGGGTGTTCAAACTCTGACTTGCGATTTCCACCAGAATACACGCCTAATTTGTCAGTTAATAGCTCAATTTCAGCTAGAGATGCTATTATTTGAAGTTTAGAAGCTACATTTGATGATGCTAACTTAAAAAATATAACTAGCCTTTCAATATTTAATGTTAATGGTTTCATTGAGTCACTCTTTATTAATGAAATGAAAGATGGGGGAGACTATTCTCCCACCATCTCTCTCTCAATTTTTTTTTCCTTCCGATATTACAGTTTATTGAGTTTCTTGACAATACATTCTAGAAATAGGAGAATTTTTGTTAGGTCCTGTAACTTTTTCAAATTGGTTGCGGTCCCTGTTACTAGTCAATAAAAGTAGAGCAAAGTATTTTCCTTGATATGTAAAAATAGTATAGTGCAATTAAAAACAATGCAAAGCCTATCAACTGAAGCACAATTGCAGTGTTGTTTCAAATTGTAATAATATTGATTTTCTCTAGTTAACAAGCATCCTTTTAGGTGATGGTGTAAAAATAGTATGGTACTGTTTTATTTTAAAGTAGAAGCTGTCAAATAAGCTTCGTACCGAAACCAAGGTTCGCACTATCGGTATCGGACCATTCCTAATTTCCTAGAAGTATCGTGATCGACGGTATCGACGATTTCGGATAGAAATTTTTGGTATCGAAAAACAAATGATTATTGATAAATTATCAACATTTTAGAAAATATATTTCATATATTTAGGCATAATTCTAAGTATTTTCATTGTTGTTTCTTAGTAGTTTTGAAATTAAATGAAATAGTAGTCACCTTTATTGATTGGTTTACATGTGATAGATATGTTTTTCTTCTTCTTTTACATGCTTTTATTTCCTTGCTGATTGGTCTTTTTCGTTTAATTTTCTTTGCCGAATTGATCAGAAAAAAATATCCCCAATATCGGTATCGGTCAGTATTGGATCGGGACATACTAAACCATATCGGATCAGTATCGGCCAATACTGCAAACTATGACCAAAATCCAGCCGAAAGGCAAGGTTGAAGAAATGGGTAAATTGAGTTTAGGTCCCTGCAACTTTCATGAATTGGTCAGAGTCCAAGTTTACGGAAAACAATACAAATTAAACCCCGTCATATGTTGTACAGGCACAGATAGGACAAAACACTGGTCAGGAAGGACACGGTAAAACAGAACCGAAACATACTTTGATGTATCTTAGTATATTTTGGTGTATCCACGGTGTCAGATACGAGTCCGAAACAAGACGGCCAAGATTTTTTTTTTTTTTTGAGTTTTTGTGTAACCTTTCTATCAGTTGCAGCGCAGTTTTCTGGTTAATACATATTGTTTTTTTTTAGATGTGGCGTACTATTTTTAGTTGTGACCTATCATATTTACTTTCTATTATTAAAAAAAAGCAATATAAATTCCAAGGAATAATGAAAGGCTCAAGACTTACATTGTAGACTGAACATGTCATAGTGCAGGTCCAACTCCGTCGGATCGGTCTCCGACAACAACGGCCTTCTCCCCTCCTTGACGTACGCCGCCACCGCCGCCGCGACAAGCTCCGCCACCGTGCCCTCCGCCGACACCAGGACGTGCACCGGCCCCAGGCTCCGCTCGAACGCGACGTGCACTAGAAGCTTCGTCAGCCTCCTCCCCTCGCCCCCGCAGCCGCTACCCGCGTCCCGCGGGGAGAGGAGGAGGAGATCCCGCCGTCCGATCGGCCGAAACGATGGCCAGGAAACCATCGGGAAGTCGCCGCCTTTGGAAGGAGGGACGGGAGCTAGGGTTAGGGTTAGAGTTTCGCATCAGAAGTGGTGGGAAATCTGGAGGAGATCGATCCGAGAATTTGGTTTTAATTTTGTTTATATAGGTAAAGAATCCTGATTCCTCAAGGAGTGAGAGAAGTTTCTCGGAAGCAGCAGAGTTTGGAAATGATCCCGATTTTTTGTCGTCATCTTACGATATTGCCACTTACTAAGGCGCATTTGTGATGGGCCGGATCTGAACGAGCTCGTCCAAGCTGTCACGTGACGGATTTTAATTGGATCCCCAAACCGGACCCAACAAGATTTTGTGATTGGGTTTCATTCATAAGAGCATGTTTGGTATTTATTTTTGTTTATTTGATTTTATAAATTTGATTTTTTTAGTTTTTTTTATAAACAATAAATATGTTTGACATATCTAAGTTGTTATTTATTTGTTAAAAGTAAAAATATATTTGATATACAACCAATGCACAAATCATTTATTTTTCGTAAGCAAACGTACCATACCTATGGTACCATCTCTCTCCTAAATTTGTTTATTTTTCCTTTGCTGTTTTTTGTTTATGAAAATATGGTAAACAATTTTTTTTTCTTTTCGTTTTCACCAAAAGTTTAATATTTTATTTTTAGTTTCAAAAAGCAACATAAATAAACTCACCAAACATATTTTTGTAAACAATAAATTTTTGTTTGTTTAAACAATAAAAAAACAACAATGATACCAAACAGGTCTTGTTTTTTTTTCTAAAATCTCAAATTGAGAAAGTGTCGAGGTAGGATCTTGTACTCTGCCCATCTTAATTTTACCAAATTCTAACTAAATATGGATTTTGAGATATCATAATTCATCACATGCAATTCTAATTTAGTTAGAGATTTTGAAGATATATTTGATGAGGGTGTTCCAGACGTTGAGACTAATGAAAAAAACAGAAAAGTTTTAAATTCAAATCAAGCCTAAAAAAAAAATAACCATATGGATAGTCATTCACAACGGACTCTACTCCTAGAGGTGCTTGTCATCAGTTCGACCAATAGTTTTTGGCAATTTCTATGGGCACCACAAGATTTACTGGGGGCGTCATTTTACTAGGGGACAGCCCAGGTTTGAGGAACTTTTACTGGGGACGTCCCGAAAATTACTTGGGGCTATCCCACCCCCCCCCCCCCCCCCTCCCCCAAAACCCTCTCTTTCATTTCATTTTTATTTTAAAATTCTCTCTCTTCAAACCCCTCTCACTCAAAATCCTCTCTCAAAAATTCCTCTACTCTCCAAAACCCTAACACTCTCCATTATTCACTCTCCAAAACCCTCTCTCAAGAACCCAAAGTCTTCCAAGATCATCAGTGGCACCGAAGAAGAACCCGTCATCACAAGCTAGGTATGTTTCCTAATTATTGTATAATTTATTTTACATTTCAAAGTACATTTAGATTCTTTGAGAAATCTCTTAAATGTCATTATAAATTAGGTTAGAATAATTCAAAGTACATTTCGAAATCGAAAATATCATATTTTATCGTTTAAACGCAACCTAACTGTTCGTCTGGTCGTCGTCCCTAAGGACTGCAGACGACGAGGCAGTCCTACTGTCAAAGTGGACTGCCAAGCAGTCGGCAGTCCTGTTATAAAACAGGACTGCAGGCACACTTGTAGTCCTGTTATAAAACAGGACTGCCATCTCTCTGGCAGTCTTGATAGAGTACTGCGTCAAAATCGCCATCTGCAACCAGTATCTCTATTTCATGGTATGATCACATGCTATGATATTACGGAGCCTTACATGCCTGATAGAGTACTGCGTCAGTTTGGCCTCGTACAAACCGTGCCGCAGCGCACATTAAGGTTATTGGAGCCTCCAGGGCCCGTTGCCGTTGGAGCTCTAGGACCTCTGCCTTCAAAAAATGTCATGTATGCTTCATTGGTTAGGATGGTAAGTTTATAAATTATAGTTTGTAACTAATTTCAAAGTGAATTCTCTTCATTGACGTTTTGTTATAATTGACAGGCTACTCGGGTGAAAGCTTTGGCGAAATCCATCCGCACGGGCTGCCAGAACGATGAATG
This sequence comes from Iris pallida, assembly GCA_029216955.1. Classification (NCBI taxonomy): domain Eukaryota; kingdom Viridiplantae; phylum Streptophyta; class Magnoliopsida; order Asparagales; family Iridaceae; genus Iris; species Iris pallida. Next base: position 12,604,469 of record JANAVB010020999.1, read on the forward strand.
TGTTAATATCGCGAACCAGTTGGAGCATATCGACGACACTGTCGATTTTCCTTTCATGCAAAATCGGGAGGCGCGTACGAAGGCCCGGCATGATCACTGATTTGATTTTGATGTTTAACTTGTATTTTGGAAATTGTAATGTTTAACTTGTTGAATATTGTGATGCTTAACTCTATTATTTTAGAAGTTGTCATGACTATGGAATTGAGGAAATTGTAATGTTCAACTTGTTGGATATTGTGATGTATAAGATGTTTAATTGTCATGTACATTCATAACTGTGATATTGTGATGTTTAACTCTCTTTTAATTCTACATACATTTATATTGATTATGAAAACTCACTGTGTGTGAGTTTTCACTAGGACTGGCAGTCCTACCGTGAATGAGGACTGCCAGTGCTCTGGCAGTCCTGAGCAAAACTCACTGTGTGTGAGTTCAAAGTCACATACATTGAGTTTTCACTAGGACAGCCAGACCACTGGCAGTCCTAATGTGAGTGAGGACTGTCAGTGCTCTGGCAGTCCTGAGCAAAACTCACTGTGTGATAGTTCAAAGTCACACACAGTGAGTTTTCACTAGGACTGCCAGACCACTGGCAGTCCTAATGTGAGTGAGGACTGCCAGTGCTCTGGCAGTCCTGAGCAAAACTCACTGTGTAATAGTTCAAAGTCACACACAGTGAGTTTTCACTAGGACTGCCAGACCACTGGCAGTCCTAATGTGAGTGAGGACTGCCAGTGCTCTGGCAGTCCTGAGCAAAATTCACTGTGTGTGAGTTCAAAGTCACACACAGTGAGTTTTCACTAGGACTGCCAGAGCACTGGCAATCCTACTGTGTGTCACGCCCCAGAACCAGAATACTGGAGAGCGAAGGCGGACATAGCCAGCTACGTATATTGAAATAGAATACATCTCAACTATACGGTCACGGCTGTCTAGATATGAGGGTTTACTACAAGCCAGCAGTCTCTTAAGGTCAAGCCTATTGTCTCAATCTCCAGCAATTAACAGAGTTACAAGATGTTAGAGCATCAAATATATATATATAAGGCGTCCCAAATATTACATATCGGATGATCATGAAGCTAGTCGTACAAAATGATAGGACTAGCAAGAGTTCGGTCATACATGATCAACCCTAGGATTTGTTAATCATGTTTACAGCCCGTAGGCAGACAGTAAATAAATGTGCATCGAGCTAACAGGTGCTCGTCGGCTAAACGCCTCAAAAGAATAAATTTACATATAAGTGGGTAAAACAAAAAGGAAAAACCCACTCGTAGCCCGGGTTCCATCTAGTGTTCACCATTGGGCTGGAAGCTTGGTAGATCCTCGGAAGCTGCTCCGAAATCTGGCCACACAAAACCAGCTGGGTCAAACCCCAGAAAGAGCAAGTGCCACAAAGGAGGCCACGAAATAAGAACAAAAGCCAGCATATCAGAACATAAGAAAAGAAATAGAAGAAGGTACAAGTAAATAAAGAGTGCAACAGGACAATAAACGACTAGTGACGTGGGACCATTCCGGGAGCCAGGTTACAACCCTTAAACCAGACAAGGACCGAGGTTGTAACCATTCGCCTGAACAGCACACTGTCTCTACCCATTTATTGTTAGAGATAAGTAAAACAAGCATGTACAAGAGTAGCCAGGTACAGGGACTAGACAAGACTTAGACAAGGCTGGACTCCATCCATTCACAAGCGGCCAAGCAATTACTACGGCTTACTACTTAACTAACTAGGGTTCTCACAAGCCTAATTACTAACAAGATGCAAGTGAGAATTTTTTAGTCCCAAGCCCTGCAGACCATCCAGTTATCCTTCCGCGGGTTGAGAGTATGGTTGGGTACATCGCCCCGGAGACGATATACCCTTAGGTGACTTAGAGGGTGCAACACATGACAGTGCGCTGGAAATGTGCTCTACTCGTCGGCAAGCTACAAGTCCAATTAAGAGCGCCCAGATAACGAGATTGCCTGTGACTGGAAATTCTCCATGAACTATAGTTTGATCTAGTCATTAGCCTAATCCATATTCAGTATAAATCCCTGACCGTGGGAACCAGGGAGTCACGTCCTAGACATGATGCAAGACAAGACAAGTGGATTGTACAAGCAAGCAAGCAGGAACACCCACAGTGTCAAATTGATTATACGAGTCAAGTTAGCTGTCGCAACAGCATCAAGTCAAGTCAAGTTACAAGTTACAAGTCAAGTCAAGTCAGGAGTGCGCCGCCACGGGCCACTATCAAGTTATCAAGATAAATCATGTCAGGGTACTTGTCAGGAGTGCGCCACGACGGGCCACTATCATGTCAGGTTGGTCATGTCAGGAGTGCACCACTACGGGTCACTGTCGTGTTATGCTAGTTCCTTGTCATACCAAGCCATGTACAATAGTCATTCCAAGCATATTAAGTAAAATCAAGTTCATGACAAAAGGCGTAAGAATATAAAATGGGCGTAAAATATCTAATAAAATATCAATATATAGGGCTATAGAAGAGCCAAGCTTAAAGAAATTAAACCAAATCTCCAAGGGCCAATAGATTGCGCAAGGGGTCAGGGGGGTTGGATTGCGCAGGGTGCCAACTGCGCAGGGTGGTTGGCGCAGGGTTGAACTGCGCAAGGTTGAACTGCGCAGGGCAAGATTGCGCATGAGCAGACTGCGCAGGGGTGGATTGCGCAGGAGTGGTTTGCGCAATGGTCAAGTGCGCAGGGGTTACTTTGCGCATAGCTGGCTTGCGCATGGCTAGCTTGCGCCAGCACAATCCAGCGCAGCGCAAAGCACTGGCTGAGCCTATGCGCAATCGGCCATGCGCTAAAGAGCACAGGCCGGGGTGCGCAAACGGTCAAGTGCTAAAGAGCACTGGCCGAGAGCCTTCACCGAGGCTGAGATGAACTCCTCAAGAACACCAAAACTTTAAATCTTCATATCTTTGTCAAATCAAAGCCAAATCTAGATTTTTAAAGTTCTAACTTGAGTAAAATTGAATTCTCTTCCACATGGAAGCATCAAACAAGCAAAAATCAAAGTTTAATAGATCAAAACCAAGGATTTCCGAAAATAATCAAAACTTAGATCTAGAACAATGGAGACTCCAAATCACAAAATTCCAAGTTCTAATGTTGATCTACATGTCCTAATCTATCAAATGGACAAATAAAATTGGGTGCTTATTTGTTGGCAAGATGCACTTGCCTATTGGTTGGTGGAGGAAGGAGGAAGAAGAAGATGGAGAAATAATTGAAAGAGTTATGGAGGAGAGAGAATATTGGTGGAATTTAATGAGGGTGGTTGTGATGTGTTGAGGGTTGAACATAGGCTAAGGTGTTCCATGCATATTAAACCAAACTAAACCAAACCAAACTAAACCAATTCTCCTCCACAAAATAAACCAAGCCAGGTAAAACCCAATTACGAGAACCAAAATCTGCAAGTCAAGCCAATTGCAAGTACATGCCAATAATTTGAGAAAATAAATACAGGTCTGAAATACATGCAAGCTTGACAAAATACGTATTCAGAATATGGGTGTTACACTGTGACTGAGGACTGCCAGTGCTCTGGCAGTCCTGAGCAAAATTCACTGTGTGTGAGTTCAAAGTCACACACAGTGAGTTTTTACTAGGACTGCCAGAGCACTGGCAATCCTACTGTGACTGAGGACTGCCAGTGCTCTGGCAGTCTTGAGCAAAACTCACCGTGTGTGAGTTCAAAGTCACACACAGTGAGTTTTCACTAGGACTGCCAGACCACTGGCAGTCCTAATGTGAGTGAGGACTGCCAGTGCTCTGGCAGTCCTGAGCAAAACTCACTGTGTGATAGTTCAAAGTCACACACAGTAAGTTTTCACTAGGACTGCCAGACCACTGGCAGTCCTAATGTGAATTAGGACTGCCAGTGCTCTGGCAGTCCTGATGAAAACTCACTGTGTGTGAGTTTGAACTCACACACAGTGAGTTTTGCTCAGGACTACCAGACCACTGGCAGTCCTAATTCACATTAGAACTGTCATTTGTCTGGCAGTCCTAAGCAAAACTCACTGTGTGTGAGTTTTGAACTCACACACAGTGAGTTTTCATCTGTTTTCACACAAGCGCTTCACATATATTTGACACGAGTAGGATATTTTACACAAGTATGATATTTTACACAAGTAGGATATTTCAATAGCAGACAGGAAAAAGTTAAAAACAAAAAACATATATTTGGCTTTACATTTCAAAATGATATACTTTAATGTTTACAAAATGGGTCATCCATATACAAAATGTTTACAAAATGGGTCATCATCTGCCTTCAAAATGTGAAAACTTCATTCAGTCGATTTCGACGTCGTAGTGGCCAACCGATAAGTCTCTTGGCTCATCCATCTGCAACAGTCTCCTACAATGATTGATTTGCTGATCAAAAGGCCCGGTCCAGGACTTCGCTTCTGTCGGTGCTAGTTTGTACCAAACTGTTGTAGGTGGAGGAATCAGAGAATGACCGATCATCCTTAGCATGACAAAGTGATCTTTGATTTGACCTATAGTACATAGATTAGTTTGTCTGTGCTCCGTTGGAGGAGCGCACATCGGGAAAAAAATATTGCGAATCCCCGCCGAAAAAAGTACAACAGGGATCCGGTACCGATTAGCAAATAAATACAAGGCAGACGGGACGGACATGTAGTGGTCTGGCCCGGTAACACTGTCAGTGCAAGGAATACTTGTCAACAAACTTGCAACTGTTTCTTCGCTTAGGATGCGGGAGTATAATGGAAGACGACTCTCTAATTCCTCGTACAGCTCCTGTCTCACTTGCCTCCATCCGTCTTTGTCAGAATAACCGAGATGTATTGCAAGCACATGAAATCCGCAATGGCCATCCCCCGGGACATCAACAATAGACCAGATGTAACTGCGAATCTCAGGATGAAAATTGTGGATATACAAACGCATCGTTTGACTTTCCACAGTATCTTCGTTTGCAATATCTGTTTTCTCCTTTTTCCGGCGAATGACAAGCTTGCTCTTCCGTGCAGGCGGAGCTTGCTCTAAGCTTCGTTCAATATGCTCAAAGGATGATGGATCTCTCTTGGTTGACTCAAGCCTTCTCTTCTGTGAACTACTCATTCTTGTTTGAGGCCTGCCCTTAGGATTGGAAATAATGGACGGCTCGTGCATTCTTGTAGTCACCGGACATGCAAGTTCTTGGATTTTAACCTCAAGGCACTCCCGCTCTGCTCCTTCTGAGGCACACCACCGTGCGTGGAGAAGTTTCACTTGTGGCAAGGAGAAGAAATCACCGTGTGTCTTCACCACGGGCATTATAGACAACTGCCTCCAACGTTCATCGACAGCAAGAACTGGAATAGGAATGGACTGACAACGATATTCATTAATCTCGTGGCCACAAGGGAGGCCGAGTGTATGTCGATGTACACACCCGCAAACCTGAGGATCAAAGCCGACAAGCTTTGACCTATCAATCTCTTCAAAACGCCTTGTGAGAAATGACACGCATTAAAGAATCCAAGAGGACTTTCTTTCTATGCTCATGCTTGACAATATTTAAGCTCATCTCAAATGATGCCTTGATTTCGTTCACCGTCCGATCTATTGATATATGTATCGCTTGCCAAACCGAAACAAAGTTGCCTTGAGATGACTTTAAATGCCTCTTTACTACTGAGTGTGCTCCTTTGACACGGTTGGTAGTTGTCGTACCGTAATGCTTCACCACATTCGTCCATGCTAAGACGAATTATTCTTTGTGCGGTTCAAGCCATGTCTCTTTGATGTAAGAAATACAAGCCGGCTCCCTCCCCTCCCACTTCTCCTTGAATAAGTACCATGCGGCGGCGTAACTGTCTATCGTGCTGGCTCGCCATACACAATTTCAGTCATGGTTGAATTCGTCAAAAACTTGTATGTCAAGTTTACCATCCACTTTCCCGAACTTCAACTTATATTGGGATTGTATATTACGATTTACATGAAATGTGCATACCAATGTATCCGCTTGAGGAAACACAATCCGAATAGCATTCATTAGAGCATACTCTCTGTCGGTAACAAAAATCGAGGGCTCTCTCTGACCGGTGTAAAGGGTTTTCAGTTTCTCCAACGCCCATGTGTAGTCTTCAACTTTCTCACTCTTCAAGAAGTAAAAAGCAACTGGAAATGTTTTCCATGTAGAGGTGAAGCCGACAACATGAAAGAGGCATCTTGAACTTATTGGTCTTGTACGTGCAATCAAGAACTAACACGTCGGCGAAAGACCGAGCCAAATGTGTGCAATCGGGATGAGCCCAAAAGAGTAAAATGACTTCATTGCTCTGGGGATGTCTTCTATGGTACTCAACATAATGATTATCTCCAAGCAACTTCATCACTTCTTGCATCGCCATTCTCGATTTCGACCGAATGGCGTTAGAAGAAGATAGGGCGTTGTATATTGACTTCATTGTAGACTTGTTCTTCTCATCTTCATGTCGTATGACGGAATATATTTGTCTCGGTGCAACTCCGAAATTGGACAAGTCTTCCACTATCTTCTTCTCCGTAATGTTCAACCGTCCGACATACGGATGATCCAATAGTGTTTCGGCAATCTCGTGGTTGTGGATTCCATTCATGACTTGGACTGTGTCACCCTCACTTTTCCCAGTTAGGGGTAAAATGGTAATTTTCTATTTTATAATATTTTTGGGAATTTTATTTCATGAATATTATTATTCAATTATTATAGGAGTCGGGTTCGAATTTCATCGCATTCCGAGTTAATTCGGGACCCCGGTGAATTTCGACTTGAGTCGTAATTAGCATGTTATTTAACCATGGCCCACCACACTTAACTTTTAGGTTTAGGAGTTTGGACTAATCCCATATGAGTATCTAAGCTTAATTATGATTTTTATTTAATTTTAGCAATTTTTGAAACCAAATTTGAGACTTAACTTAGCCTAGAAGCAAGGGAAGGGCAAACTTGTAATTACAAGTGCCCCTACCCTATCCCTCCATGGCTGGCCACATAAGGCCACCCCTCCACCTCTCATTTCTTCACCACTAAGTTTCCTTCCTCTCTTCATTTCTTTTCTTTCCAACTCCTTCCTCTTCCAAATTCATTTTTAGGTATGCTTTTAAACCCTTATAAATTCTCATATTTCATTTATTCTTCACATAAATTAGAGAGGGGACCATTCTCTACAAGTTGACCCTAGATTTGGTAGGTTCCCCTAAAATCTAGTTTAAGGATTATTTATGGCTTTATCCTTTTAGAGTGGTATATATATATATATATATATATAAATGTATATATATACACACACACACACACATATATATATATATATATATATATATATATATATATATATATATATATATATATATATATATATATATACATAGACACATATATACACACTTATATGTATCTATATATATATGGACACTCACACACACACATGGACACACTCTCTCACATGGACACACACATACTTAAAAAAAAAAAAAAAAAAATATATATATATATATATATATATATATATATATATATATATATATATATATATATATATATATATATATATTTTATATATATAAAAATATATATATATATATATATATAAAATATATATAATATATATATATATATATATATATATATATATATATATATATATATATATATATATATATATATATATATAAATGTATATATATATATATAAAATATATGTATAGATATATATATGTGTGTGTGTGGTCATGTGTATATATGTGTGTGTATTTGTATGTGTAGAGAGGGAAGGGAATGAGGAAATGTATGTGAGTGATATATATATATGTGAGAGTGATAGAGAGGAATTAGAAGAGAATTAGAGAGATCGAGAGGGAGATTAGAGAGGTTTATAGAGGGAATTAGAGAGGGAGAAGAGTGGGAGAATGGAGGAATTTGTGAAGGGGAAAGGGGGGACACCCACAGCAGCTAGGGGGCTGTTTTTCCCCCCCAAAATAGCCCCCACAGCAGCAGCAACACAGCCATAGCAGCAGCAGCAGTAACAGCCATTGCAGCAGCAGTAAACCCCCCTTTAGGCCCCCTTTTTGACCCCCAAATCAACCTATAGATACCCCTATATATATACCCATATATATACATATGTATACCTATATATATAGCCCTATATAACCCTAATTAGCCCACTAAATAACCCCCCAAAGATTGTCCCAAGAGGGTGTGAAAAGTGAGAGTTGAATGAGTGAATGAGAGGGTGAAAGGTTAAGTTAGGATTTGGTGATAGGGTGAATTTGAGTTCCGTGATTCGGAACGCGTCGAAACTTGGGAGGGAACTTAGATAATGTGATTTAGATTTTGTGGGTAGGCTTCGGAGTTGGGATCGGGGTTGCGTGTGGGTTTGGGGAGACGGTATCGCACCGCACCATTCCGTATCTTGAAATATTCAAGATAACGGGTAAACGGGCGATACGGACCGTAAGATGGACTGGATGTCCACTTACCCTATAAAACTTGGTAGGTAATGGTTGTATAGGCTAGTACCCTACTACCCTAGGAAGCACGGAGTGGAATTCCTAAGGGAAGGCCACTTGGCGTCAAGTTAGAACGGTTTAAGGGTAAATGTTAAGGGGTAATCGGGTAATTTCGAGATACGGAGTTCGGGTAGTCGGATTGACTTGAAACTTGGGTGGCATGTTGGGTACACCCTACAAATGTCATATTTGAGCCGATTTTGGCTCGATTGACCCAGAGTTGACTTGTTACCCAAAAGTCATCCGTAAGTCAACACTTTGTCTAGATTTGACCAAATCCAAACCAGAGTTGACCAGTTGACCAAAAGTCAACTATTGGTCAACATTTGACCAGTTTGACCTAGGGTTGACCTAGAGTTGACCAGAGTTGACCAGGGTTGACCAGTTGACCAAAAGTCAACTGTAGGCCAACTCTTGACCCCGTTTGACTTTCTTTGACTTGTTTTGACCTGTGATGACTGGTATGACCTAGGGTTAACTTGGTCTGGCTTAGATTGACTTGATATAACTTGATTTGACCTAGATTTGACTTGACAGGACTTAGTGTGACTCAGTGAGACCTAGTTTAACCAAGATTTCATATCATTCATTGTGAATCATTCTTAAACTTGTTTAAACCTAAATTAACATGCAATATCTCATCTTTAGGTCTCTGATTATCACTCTGAGCATTGATATACCCTACAGCTCAGGACAGCAGGCGAGTACATTCACTGATAGTTTTCATTGTCTTGATATCTGCTATATCCGATTCAGTCGTAGTGTCTTACTTGATTCCCAGTCACGATAGTTCACGGACTAGTATACGTTGGACCATGACATGAGATGTTGTTCCTGGATTTTCTTGGTATATATGTACATTTCCTGTCTTGTTCCCTGTACTTGTATAGACACCGATTCCTGAGAGAGAGTAGCTATCCTCTTAGGGAATCCCGTGTCATGACGTGTCATGTCCAGGTCCATTATACTACTCGGAGATGGAGAATTATTAGGGGTTATGTGATCAAAGCCCCATGTCACTATTTTGCTTGCGCCACTCTCACCTCACATAGAGTGTAGCAGATACCTCCATGTCCATGTTATCCAGGTTGGCCGGTATGACTTTCCGTTGAGGTCACCGCGGATTGCCGGGCCAAGTGGATAACCCTACCATGATTCCCTTGCCGATCACATAATGCTCTAATAATTCAAGGCACATTTTATATTTACTTTATCTTATCATATATCCTGCTCTGTTCTGCATTCAGTATTTTCTCACCATGCTATGATATTCAGTTACTCACATGTTTACATGCCTCTATGATGTACCTTGATTAGGAGATTAAGTTCTGCTTGGGAGAAGGGTTACAATCCCGGTCCTTGTTTGGTTTAAGGGTTGTAACTCAGCTTTCGAACGGTTCCCAAGTCTTCATATATCTTTGTCTTGTATTTCATTATATTGTCTCTTATAGAATTTGTCAATTCACATGGAACTGCTGTTAGTGCTTGTACTTGCTCATTTTCCTGACAGGATACCGTTATGATATATTACAGATGACTCTGAGGCAGACTGCTTGACCTATTATGGGCTCGAGTCTAGGGCCGTAAAACGATTCAAACCGTTCGTATTCGGCTCGTGTTCGGGTCGGTCCAAGCTCGGTTTAAGCTCGTTCGTGGACTAATCGATACCGAGTTCGACCATAGGTTGTTCGACTCGGTCTTGTTCGCAAACAGGCTCGAGCTCGGCTCGGTTTCTCATATTAGGACTTTTTCTATATGTTATGCCTTTTTTAATAGATAGAAATACATTTTGTCTTAGAAATTTTACTCATTTTTTTGTTCTTTATATGATGGTAAATTTACGATGTAAATAGCACAAGTAATTCAATAAAAAAAAGTCTTTAAAATCGGAGAGAATAGTGTAATAGTCTATACAACATGTCCTATAAATACTCACTACTAGGGCTGTAAAACAATTCAAACCGTTCGCATTCGGCTCGTGTTCGGCTCGGTATAAGCTCGGCTCGAATCAAACTCGTTCGATAGTTAAGTCAAACCAAGTTTGAACACTCTTTGTTCGAGCTCGTTCGTTCGATTTTCAGCCCTACTCGAGTCAGATGGAGTAGCCCAGGACCGTGGCCTTATAGTAGAGCTACTAGATTTTGTACTCCCGGAGTAGTGTAGATTAGCTAGGTTTGACTGGACTGCGATCCAGCTAGTATTATCAGACTGTAGCTTCTATGTTATATTTTGAGACCCTGTGATGTTGTATATATCTGGGCTTGTGTTGGACACTGGACTTATTTACTATTTCATCTATCATATATTTTACTTTCGTGCTATCTATTCTAGTTTGTTTTTGTGATTGAGACTGTATTGCTATGTCACCTCCATTCGGAGTGTATATACTGTACAGGTACCTTTATACTGTTTAGTGTAGTTTTGTAGACAATCTAGACAGCGTTCTACCGTCGATGCTGCGGCGTAGGCTGGACGTAACCACGTACTCGTGCCCCTAATCAGGGTGCGGGTCGTGACAGACTGTCCACTTCGCTTCTTCATCCTTTCTAATATAGATTTTGAACGGACAACCACATTTTCTCGTTCCAACATTTCTCTTTGAAACTTTACTTTCGAAAACTTGTTCTTTCTTATGGCTTCTGAACACACCACCTCGTTCACATGAAACCACAGTGGTTTGTTGTCCCGGACGGTTTCGGGCCGATCTTGATATCACAAGATCTATGTTGTTTGCCCGTCCCACTTCTCGGCACCAATTTAGCGCACCTTCGTATGATTCAAAACACATATCGGTCCTGAATAAATGACCTACATCGACGCCAATTGGAGCAGCTACCTCGATACCGGAAGATGATAAGTCCTACAATATAACTTAAAGTTAATAAAAAAAATAACACAACACAAAAAATGTCCTGCCAAAATGAAGGACTGCAGAAGGCAAAACAGTCCTTTCAATAATCAGGATTGCCAATGCACTGGCAGTCCTGTCAACGATTAGGACTGCCACATCTCTGGCAGTCCTGATTATTGAAAGGACTGCCACAGTTTGGGCAGTCCTATATGTAGAGGTGGACTGCCCACGTATTGGCAGTCCTGTACATAACAGCCCCGAATTACACCCGACGTGAATGTTACAATTGGCTTACCAAGAGTGCATCCGAAGCAAGAATGTGTTCTTCGGACATATAGGGACGAGAGTCTGCTACATTCGATGACCCGGGTTCTTCCATGTTCATTTTTTCTAAATTAAACACATATAAATCATTATTTACATGTAAAATTATTGTGAGAGTCTACAAATATATTAATTAGATGACATACCCATTAACGGATGAATTCGATGACACTGTAACGAAAATTTGAAACCTAAATCTTCACAATGTCTTGGTTAGGAGACAATTTGGGTTAGGGTTTAGAAAACACTGACCTAGAAATTCTTCTTAGGGTTGGAGAAAAGAGTGGAGGAGAAGGAAAGAGTAGAGAGAGAAGGGAAATAAAATTAGGTTGGTATTTATATGAAAACTTGGGCTAGCCCCAAGCAAAAAATTTTGATGGCAAACTTGTAATTTTTTCCAAAAATTTTGGGATAGCCCCAAGTAAATCTTGTGGTGCCCATAGAAATTGCCTAGTTTTTAGTACATTGTTTTCAAATCCTTTCTTTAGGAAAATTTAAGTCGCACCATATATCAAGTGTGAAACAGTAGCCTAAGGTCGCTTCTTGCAATTTACTCAAATATTCCACTGCAATGGTGACTAGGTAGGACGAACTCATGGTTTGACCTTTGTAAGTATAAAGAATGCTGCGGTAGATACAAATACAATCTTTGGTGACACCATTTTCTCGTTTGAACTACAAACAATTTAGCACGTGACATGAATCTTCAGTTTTGTTTTTCATGAATCTTCTGTTGATACAATCAATTTGAATGCAAACACTCCCTAACAAAGTTTTCAACCTAACTCGTGACCTAACATCATTCATTCAGATATTATTTTGTTTGCAAGGGCCAAGGAATGTTCTTCGATTGTGAGAGACTGGCCCAAGTTTATGTCAAAACTTGCAGCATGCCATTAGCCTAAAGTGTTACATCTCCATAAGCCTCCTTTGGTACCAAAATAAATAAATAAAATCCCAGAAGCTTCTATGCGAATTTACAAATGTACAGTTTATGGCCTAAAAAAACTGGATTTGTAGACAATTGAGAGCACAAAATATTGAGTGCTTTTCTATTTCCAGGCAACCAAAAGAAACCCCTAACCAAATATGCATGTCATTACAAAAGTACTATCATATCATTAGTGTACTGTCAGTTCCATGCCAAGATTGTTCTGGCAACATTAAAGCAACATTCTATAAGCTCAATCTCTTTCTGCCATCTCTTATGCTTATCAATTCCCTGATGCAAAAAAAAAGGACAAATAAAATGGTTAAAGCCCATACCTGATGTGCAAATCGAATCATAAGATTTTACTACCTTCTGGGCTTCGGATGACGTAGGTGGAGCCTGATTCCATAGCTTCAGACCAGCAAGGCTGCTTCCAATTCTTTGTTCTGGACCTTTGATAGTCTCTTCTAGCGAACATACTGCCTCCTCAAGGTTTCTCTTCGCTGACGCAAACCAATCCAGCTCATCGAATGATTTGTCTTGTCCTGTGACCTGCAGTGACCAAAATCGGGATCTTGATGATCAAACCGTGAAGTAAAGAGGTACATGCTTGCAAAATTGCAAGCAATGAGGTGTCTATGGTTTCAAACATATACACCAAGAATCCAGGCCAACTGACTGGTTTATACCCACAGATGAATAAGGATTGTTTGAAATCCAAAAAGATATGACATAACTGTTTCTTAAACATGATATTGCTCAGATTGATAGGTAATCCAACACAAAGATTTACACATGAATCTGACTTGATCTAGCCTTACTTCCTATGACCCAACCTTACTAGGAAAGAAGGCATAGGCGATAGAATGGTTGATAACATCAGCAGGGGATGGAAGGCAGAAATCTGCTGCATGTGCAAGAGAGATTGTGGAAGGATTTCGCAAAGAGACCATAGGATTTTGGCAATAGTGAGTAATTGATAAAATGGGAAAAACTCACAGAGAGAACCATAAGGATTTTGGTAATCAACAAGTTATCATACGTTAAATGCGGTTGAACCAGAAGGCCAACAGGAGAAAACCAGATTTCACTCCAGAGATAGAGATGAGGGAAAAGAAAACGAGGAGACACAAGATTATGTGGTCAAGAACAAGGCCCTATGTCTATATGGCAATGAAGGATAGATGGTTTCACATTTTCTTTGCTAATACAAGGCCATGAACACTTCCTCTTACAAATACAACTTCCACTACATTTACTTTTAGCAGTAGATATTTCTTGGCGGTTAGACTTTCGTAACTAACAAGCTCCAATTTGCATCAGGTGGTAACTGGATGGTTTGGTTGAAGGGTCGACCAAGCATTGAGCATACCTACATATACCAAATTTTCCACTATAGGGACTTCAGAGTTTTTTCCCCATTCAGGGTGATTCCCATGGCTGTGAAGCTCCTTAATAATGATGCTCAAGTGCCAGACAATACTCGGAACCTTTCATTTTTAAAAGTTATAAGCTTAGCCAAGACAACTTCGCCTGTGCTTTGCACCATCTTAAATTTTCGCTCCCGATGGATAAAGAAGGGTTTTGTTAGGTATTTGACAGCCAACACAAAACATCATCGGGTTTCTCTATGAAACGAATCCTTACAAATAGACGTTGAGCGTCCCTTAGTAGTGAAGAGTTTAACTGTTTCCAACTCGGTGCAAACAAAAGTGAGCAACGGTGAATTGCTAGGTCGTCACCTGAAGTGACGCATCACATTGACAGCACCCCGGTGCAATGTCAATTAAGCAAGGGCTGGATAGGGCGTTCCCCAAAAGCGACACACCACATTGTTGCTCCACCGTGGTGACAAACAGACGAGGGACAATAAGCCAGAGAAAGTAATGAGTAAGGAGTTAGTGAATGAGAGTAGGATTATGTTAGTTACGTAGAACATAGGAACCTAGGAAGCACGAACACTCCAAAAATGTGGATCATGTCGTGTCAAACACACAAACATTCCAAAATACACTAAGGCACCAAAATAGTGTTAGCCCAATGATTGTATCATGTTTTTGAATATGGTTAATATGTTAAGTTTAGTATTTCATTATCACTAATCTTCATACTATCACTATAGCATTTCTACTTATACTTATATCTTTGGTGATATGTGCCCATTGGTTTACATCTTAGTGATATGAGCTTATCTATCTTAAATTTAATTGGGTTGCCAAAATCAAAACTATGTTTTTGATTGTGGTCATTCAATTAAGTTTAATCATTATGATATCACTAACTTTTATGCTATCACCGTAGCACCTATACTTAAACTTTGCATAGTCCTAATGTGCTTTATCTTATCATACTTGCTACATGTATATTGCTTTGTTCGCCTAACATGTATTTGCAGAAAAGCAATTTGCACGATCAAATGTGGACATATGCTATGAAGAAATCATGGTGGGCCAAAGACGACGGATCCCACAAGATTTCTCTGAACCACCCGACGACATCTCTGGAGCCACGCACCGGGGGTTCCGCTGCCCGGTCAGCGGACGGGGGTCGAGGGGGCAGCGCCCCTCGTCGGGGGTTCGGGGGCGAAGCCCCCGAAAGGTATTCAGTTTTTACAAACTGGATATCTTTGGACAGCTGCCGCCAAGGGAAAAAGCCAGCACCTATCAAAGGAAGAAGCCAAGCCGTGCCATCATCATTTCAAGACTCTGAAGAAGCCTGCACCTGCCTAAGTATATCTGGAGTCTGTAATGAGTCTTAGAAATAATTGTAAACACAAGAAATGGATGGCAAAATCGAAAGCTAGGGTAGAAATAAGCCTAGGATCGTTTTCTGCTGAAAAACGGCATACCGACGGTATACCGGTGTATACCGACGGTATACCGATTTTTGTTCACAGAAAGTTTCTGTCTACAAAACCGGCATACCGACGGCATACCGGTCCATACCGACGGTATACCGATTCAGTAATGTTCAAATTCCAACGGTCGAATTCTGAGCAATAAATGATCCCAACGGCTATATTTCTAGCCGTTGCATTCCAGACCGGTATACCGCCGGTATGTCGGATCATACCGGCGGTATGCCGGTTCGTGACTGAAAAGTTGCCTTTGGCTTCTTTTCAAGCTTTGGTTATAAATAGCCTTGAACCCCTTCATTCAAGGTTGATACTTTGAGCCTAAAAATTTCCAAACCACCAAAGCTTATCCACATACAACTCTACAAAGCCTTCATTTTTGCCATCTACAAATTGTGTTAGAGTTATTGAGTTGAAAAGTGAGATCTTCATCCTATTGTATAAGGAGATCAAAACCTAT
The DNA here is from genome assembly GCA_029216955.1 of Iris pallida. NCBI lineage: Eukaryota > Viridiplantae > Streptophyta > Magnoliopsida > Asparagales > Iridaceae > Iris > Iris pallida. Next base: position 12,620,433 of record JANAVB010020999.1, read on the forward strand.
TGTGAAAGGTTGAAGTTGGAGAGTCTTCGTATCCAAACTCTCGGTTGAAGTTGGGGAGTCTTCGTATCCAAACTCTCGGTTGAAGTCGGAGAGCCCTTCGAATTAAAGCTCTTGTGTAAGAAGTTGGCGAGTTCTTCGGATCCAAACTCGTGTGTAACTATTTGCTCAAATAGTGGATTAAAGCCGGAGAGAGTTCCGGGACTGGACTGCCTCTTAGGAGGATACCAGGATATATCGGGCGTCGATATTGTGTTTGCTTCTTCTCTTGCACTTATATTTTTAAATTGCCAATTAGCTTGTGCTAAGTGCTTGATTAGTTAGCTTGACCCTATTCACCCCCCCTCTAGGGTTCCTACAAATAGTTGTCGTGTCCGCATTGCCATGTCCTTGTTGTCTCATGTTGTATATGTTAACAGTAACAGAAGGGGTCTGAAGTTAGTGGGTACAATAATTATGAGAAAGATTAATATAGTTTGTCTACAAGAAACAAAGTGGATAAGTGAAAAGCTGAAAGAAATTGAAAAACTAATTTAAACTTTGGTATAGACGTAAAAAGAGACATAAATTGGGTAGAGATACTTGTGGCTAAAACATTATGGGAAAGCGTTGTGAAGGTAAAAAAATAATAGAAGATAGAATAATGTTAATAAAGTTTACATTAGTGGAGGATCTTCTTAATGTCCTTACTGCATATGCACCCCAATTAGGATGACATGAAAATATAAACATATATTTAGGAACATATGGATAGTTTGCTTTAAGATTACCTCGAGAAGAAAAGTTATACAACGGAGGAGATTTAGATGGTCATGTCGGAAGAAAGGCAGAGGATTACGATGTGCATAGAAGTTATGAGTATGGAAATAAGAAGGAATATGGTAATGAAATCCTTGAGTTTTCTTCGACCTATGACCTTATAATAGCAAATAGTTACTTCAGAAAGAGAGAGAGGAACATTTAATTTCAAGAGTGGACCCAATATTAGTTAAGTAGATTATTTCCATACTAGTAAGGTACATTAACTAAAATATAATGATTGTAATGTTATATCAAAAGTTGATATTATATATTACTATTAGGAAATGGAAGAGAAAAAATAGGATAAATATGAGAACTAGAACTAGATGGTGGAACATAAAAGGAGAGAATATGGTACTTTTTAAAGATAGAATGATAAACCAATGAAGATGAGACATAGAAAAAGATACTAATGTTACGTGGCATGATATGCTAAATTGTATATAGAAGATAAAGAGACCTTAGAAGTTTCTAAAGACAATGGATGGACTTTGAAAGAGAGTTCGTAATTGAATGTGAAGTAACAATGGTAATTAGCGAAAAGAATAATTTCATATAAAATTGTCAAAAGTGTATATATATATATATATATATATATATATATATATATATATATATATTAGCAAAAAAGAAAGCTAAGAAAAAGCAAGTAAAGCTAGATTTAAGACTTATGATCATTTGTATAAGAGGCTAGAAACTAAAGAGGGAGAAAACAATATTATAGGCTTGCTAAGAGTAGCAAAATGAGTAGAGACATCAATTACATTAAATGTATCAAAAGTAAAGACCAAAAGGTATTAGTAAAAGTTGATGATATTAAGGAGATATGAGGTTATTTTCACAAGTTGTTTATCAAGACAACCTAGAAAGTTTTAATATGGAAGTAAATGAGTGAGTTCGGGATATGTGATATTTGTATTGTCGTAAAATTAGGATTTCTAAAGTTAAGGAAGCTTTGAAGCAAATGAAAACTGAAAAAATTGTAGGTTCTAATGATATTTCTATGGATATTTGAAAATGTTAAGAAGAGATAAGGTTTATGGTTAACTAATTTATTTAACCAAAAACGACTACAAAAATGCCTGATGACCGAAAAATTAATATATACTAGCTATAAGTAAAATCTAGGGAAATATACCGCGTTGTACTAACTATCAGAGTCCTACCATGAATTATGGGGGACACTAATTGAGCAAAGACTAAAAAAGAAAACAAGAACTTCAAAGTCAATTTGATTTTATGCGAGGGAGGTCTACAATGAAAGTTATTTACTTTGCTAAGAAGATTAAAAGGAAATTTTACATAGAAGAAGAGGGAGAAGGATATGATTTTTATTGATTTAGGAGAGGCTTATGATAAACCACCTAGGAAGATTATGTAGTTCTGGAGAAGAAACAAGTATAGTAGTTACATTAGATTATAAAGGATATGTATTATAGAGTTACGACTACTATGAGGACCATTGGAGGAGATACCACGCCATATCCCATCACTTTGGTTTACATCAAGGGTTAACATTAAGTCTATATATGTTAGCACGCACTATATCCCATCACTTTAGTTTACGTCAAGGATTAACATCAAGTCTATATATGTTACACTAGTTATGGATGAAATTACTAGGAATATTCAAGATGAAGTTGTATGTTGTAAATTGTTTGTGATGATATTGTATTAAACTATTAATTGATAATATTAGAGAAGGTCTAGACTTATAAATAAATGTGCGGAGAGAAACCTTGGAGCCTAAGGGTATTAAATTAGTAGGAGAAAAACAGAGCATAAGAAATGCAACTTCAACCCAAGGTTAAAGAGAAATGAGGGAGGAGTATCTTGATGGACAAGAGATACCTAGGAGTGATAGTTTTTGGTATTTAGGATCTTCCATTCATCATGATAGAGAGAAGAATGCACTTTAAAACATGATGGTAAAAGTGGAAGAGTGGTTCTAGATGCTATGTGTAATAAGATACTCTTGAAATTAAAAGTTTTATATGACAACTATCAAGCTATGTTTTATGAATCAAAAGTGTTAGGCAATCTAAATACATGTTCAAGAAATGAGCGTAGTGGAAACGAGAATGCTAACATGGATGAGTTATATTGAAAGATAAGAAATGAGCGTGTCAACACGAAGTTAAGATGAGGTGAAATAATCAAGGTAGTTTGGATATCTGCAACATATACTACTAGATGCACCACATAGGAGTGAAGAGATATTAGTCAAAGTAGTTGCTAAAACTAGGAGCATGCCTAAACGAACTTGGATTGAGTCGCTAACAAAGGAGATAGTTTCTGCTTATGTTAGAACAAACATGATCCTTAATAAAGCTGAACGGAAGAAAATTACACAAATAGTCAACCCCAAAAGTTTAAGATGAGGAATTTATTGTTGTTGTGAGCTTATAGCCAAGACAATATTGGAGTAAAAAGGGATAACGATGAAGCCTTATATCTTAAAATTTTGGAGTCTGCTAGAGGGACTTGCCTTCTTTCAGTTCCATGAGAAGGTCCATCTCTCTAACACTAGTGTCAAGGCATATAGTACGTTTTGGTCTACTTTAGGATTTTTCAGATCCATAGATTATTGGGATCTATTAAATTTAGTGAGTCAATTTCCCTATTAAGTTCTCATATAGAGTTTTGTGAGTCTATACTAGTACTCTTGAGTATAATTCCATATTTGTATTCTTGGGTTATAATAAATAGAAAAAATCTCTCTTACGGAGAGTACTATTGTTATTGCCAAAATATTATTTCTTTAGAGTAGATTAGGGTTAGTCACCATCTCTCCTCCTAGTCCTCCCATGCCTACACAGCCTTGTGAATCTCAGCATGGTATCGAAGTAGGTTCTCTAATCCTCAACGGAGAAGCCGAACGACACCCTCTTCAGTTGTTACCCTTTTGGTGTCATTGTCTTGCTCTTCTCCAACTAGTAGGTGAGCCGGAGGATGAAGAAGAACAAAAGAAAAGACTGATCTTGTGGAAAAAGAAAAGAAAAGAAAAGAGAACATTACACCATATTAGTATGTATAGGAGCCATCACTCAGCAGATACAAGGTTTTAATGAACATACCTTGAGAACATAAGCGACACCCATGGCAAAACCATCATATGCACTAACCATATTTCCTGAATTGTACTCTCTCCTTAGCGGCGCATCGTTATAATGAACTTTAGATTCTACAATGCGCAAGATAAGTTGGGGAACTATGAGGAAAAAATCAACAAGATGGTCACATTTGTCATTCATGTGTTCCTACAAAGAAAAAGGAAGATGATCCATAGAAACCATGTTAACTAAAAATTATAAATGATCAGACATATAATGAACAAAAAGCGAAACAATTTTTTTGGGTGGGGTTAAAAATATATTTTCCTGCACTTATATCAGCCAAATACACTGCAGATGTCAAGGGAATTCAAATGTTCATGAACATATCCAGCAGTACTTGACTTCTTTACCTTACAGATTTCTTTTCCATCATATGACTTGAGAGACATACAAGGGATGAGCTCCTTATATTTATAGGTATAGACGGATAGCCAAGGATAGCAAAAGTCACAATTCAACCTGTCAGATTTTGGTCGTGTCAGGTGACACAATCTATGCAATATACAGGGGACAAGTTCAATTTAGCGTCCATCAGATTTATTATTGGCATCAACCAAATGACCTATAAGTTTCAAGTCTAGTATTTATCTCTAAAACCCTTGTATATTAATTTCATGCAAGTTCTATTATATAATTGTCTAAGTAGTATGTTCAGTAGTTTGAGTTAAAATGTGTATCCTATCAGTTTCCAAAACGACCTCCACAGAGGTTTAAACTCTTAGATCACAAACTTTTGATAAAAGTCTTCCAATTATATAGTAGATTGTTTCTTCATTCATTAAAGAAAACACTAAGGAAAATAGTAAAGCCAGTTCGTTGAGTATTTGGTGAAAAAGAATGTGTTAAGATGCAATTTGTGCAAAATATAGTGGCCAGAAGTTCAATTTAGCCTCCATCAGATTCATTATTGCTATTCTACTAAATGAAGTAAAAGTTTTAAGTCTATTACTAATTACAAACACTTGCATATTAATAACATAAACAATTTATTAAATAATCATATAGTGAATGAATTTTATTAGATAACATTCACCATACAAGGTATATTCAGAAAATAAGAAGCAAGCTATGCACCTAGGATTGGTCTTTGTCGAGTCTTAGCGAGTATTTAAGTCAAGTTTAATTAGCGTATTTTACTATATTGTCAATAGTTGGAATCTTTAAAATAAAACGATAAGATGGCCAACCCTAAATAATGATGGGGGTAGAAAAAGTAATAGGTTTAATATTTTAATGAATATTAACTATCGAGAACTGCCATTCTTTAAGAGTTTCTTCTATATTGTTATATTGTGATATAATTGGGCACATACCTAGATGGAGGATGCAAAACCTCTCCAACCTTACACCTTACCATTCCTCCAACAACAAAATCCTATCCCCTCTAGTGTTCTTCTTGGGCAACTTACCTCTCTCAACTGGAACTTTGAAAGAGACACCACCATTTTCCTCCTCTCCCCCCACTGGAGAATACCTAAAACTCCCCCGGTCTTACTTAGACCCCATGCCACGAAATCCTACACCTAATCCTTAATTTCACCAGGCATATGTCTAGCTTTTACATCAAACTTTCCCTCAATACCTGATTGATCCGAACTCGACTGACCCAGACCCTGACCACAACCCGACCTGAACCCGAGTAACCTGGACTCGACAGTAAAATCCTTGGAAAATAAAAATACCCACGTATTTTGGAGGGAATAGGTTCCCCACATCTGTGAGAAAACTGTATTCTCGGGAATCTATTATTCATGGTAAATAAAATTATAACATGAAACAAACATGATAATCACTTTCCCACCCTTAGGTTTCCTGGAATTAAGAAACAATCCCTCGTATCAAATGTGCAACCTTATTGTCAAACTGAATCTCTTTCTATCAATGTTAGTTCCTTGTTATTTGTTTATGTTTGAATTTGGTATTAGTATTCAAATTAAGGCTTTCAGACCGAGCGGGTAATGAAAGTGAGTAATTCAACCTTGAAGTTTTATAACATTGCTCTAGCATATTATAGCATAATTAGGATTGATATTTGATAGTATTCAACAACTGTCTTATCGATTTAGGGTGCAGTCTTGTTGATCAGCGCGCCTTCTCTAGTCATGTTCTGCATCAGTGAACCTTAGTTGTTAAGTAAACCTTAGATGTTTAGTGAGTTCTTCCATTGCTATCCAGCTGTCCAATAGCTCATAATGCAAAACATAAATTGTATGGGAAGATATGAAGTATGGCTATTTATCAAATTGGTGTGTTTTGAACAGCAATTTGGAAGAATTGTAAACGAGTAAGAATCCAAGCAAGCAGTCAATGGTTGATTCCAAAAGCAGTAAAGAATATGCTAGAACTACAATATGATCTGCGGGTAATATCCACATGAGATGAAAAAAAAAACCTTCATCATTTACAAAGGGAACAGAGATTGAAAACTTTCCATATGATGGAAGCAAAGACAAATGAATAACTATGAAAAACAATACCCCAATCAGGGTCTGCAAAAGGAGCAAGCATGGAAGCAAGCAAGGACTCTGTCTAGAGTTTGTATACAGTGGGAAGCAAAAACAACTATGTCAAGAATTGTGCCATAATCACCCCAATGTTGTGGATTGCATAAATACTCTATTGATCGACTGAAAGAATGCACCACAAGGATAAGTATATGCCAAGTCTTTATAAAAGCACAATACATTAGGCCCAAAAGTAGACACATGATACTATGTCCCAAATAGTGGTCAAGACAGAAAATGACATCGCAAGGAAAAGAAGTTTTAAATCAATTTGCCTCTGGTTACAGTAAAGCTTAGTACCAAACAGTAAATTAATGCTTGACACTATAAACCTCAGGAAGCCCATTGATAAAATTACCAGAAGTAGAGTTAAAGGACTACAAAAGCTTGAGGTAGTGTAAGCATCACCTTTGAAAGACAGTTTATCATAAAAGGAAAAGAATTCGTCTTATCATCAAATGTGTACTTGTTCTTGACTGCTATGTCCATAACTTGTTCTGAACCAACATTTTTGCTAGGAGAACCAAGACGCACACAGCCCTCCACATAGCTCATGTTACAACTAGGTCTGCTTATAAACCTGCACATCAGAAGTAATAAAATAAAACATCCAAGGCATAGATGAACTTTCCAATTACTCTGTTTTGAATATATACCGTGATATATTACAAGAATGACGGGAAGCACCGGCAATAAGAATCCTCATCAACCCTAAAGCATTACCAATTTTAGTAACAACATATTGTAGCTGTTCAAGGTAGTTCTCTTCTAAGGGAATTTTTCTTATGATATTGTTGAGATCCCCATGCTGTACTAAAGATTGTATACTTATTTTCCCCTTGTCACTCTGCAAGAAGAATCACACAAATAGAAAGAAAGTTATTGTTCAAATCCATGAAATTGAATAAACAATATTTATTGAGAAACCAAATAATTGGATGACCAATCATTATAAGCAGAGGCCTTTTAATATTAATGGGATATGCTGAGAGAACATAAAAGGGGTGGGAAAAGTTCTTGCATGTTAGAGAGAAAAATTATAAAAGAGAAAGAGAATAACAAAATTAGGTTGTGCTTGGTTCATTGTAATGTAATCGTAATGGAATTGGGTTTGTAAAGTAATGGAATTACAATGACATTACTACGTTTGGTTGAAACATCTAATCAAACCATGTAATGTAATGTCAATTGCATTCAAATGTTTGGTTTATCATGTAATGTAATTGAGTTTCTAATTTATTTATATTTTTTTTAAATACAACATAAAATATAAAAAAAAAAGTTGATCAATCAAAATTTTCAAAAATTAAAAAAAGAAAATAATAAATAATAAATAAATAAAGGAAAAAAAGAGGTTTTGTTCTTCTGCTAAAAAAGACCAGAAATGACAAAAAACGAAAAAAAAGACAAAAAATAAAAATACCAAAAATGACAAACGAATAAAACGAAAAAAAACCAAAAATGAAAAAAAATTGAAAAACGACCAAAAACGACAAAAGAATCAAAAATGACAAAAGGAGAAAACCATCAAAAGTGACGAAAAATAATAAAAAATGACCAAAAACAAAAAAATGACAAAAAAACCACAAAAATGAAGAAAAAAAAAGACTAAAACGAAGAAACGTCTAAAAACAAAAAAGACATAAAACAACCAAAAATGACTAAAAATAACAAAAAACGACCAAAACGGAAAAAAAAACACCAAAAGAGATAAAAAAAAAACGACAAAAAGGCCAAAAAAGGGATAAAAAAGACCCAAAACGATAAAAAAAAGAGCAAAAAAAAAATCGACCCAAAACGATAACAAGGAGCAGAAATGACAAAAACGAAAAAGACCAAAAACAAGACGGAATTAAAACGAGCATAAACGACCAAAACAGTGGAAAAGACAAAAAAAAGTGCAAAATCGACCAAAAACGTGCACAAATGAGCACAAATCGGAAAAAGAAAAAAAACGAGAAAAAAGAGCAAAAATAAAAAACGACCAAAAACAATTTAAAAAGTCCAAAAAATGACCAAAAATGAGAAAAAGGGCAAAAAAACGAGCAAAACGATAAATACATGCAAAAACGAACAAAATCGACAATAATGATAAAAAACCGCAGAAATGAGCATACACGATAAAAAAATGCAACAATAGCGAAAACCGAAAAAAACGTGCAAAATCAACCAAAAAAGATAAAACCGTGCTAAAACAGCCAAAGCGACCAAAGAGGATAAAAATGTACAAAAATGGTCAAAAACGTACAAAATCGACCAAAAACGATAAATAACGTGCATAAACAGCAAAAAATGTACAAAATCGATCGAAAACGATAAAAGAACGTACAAAAGTGACCAAATATGATAAAAATATGCAAAAACGACAAAGACGTACAAAATCGACCAAAAATGAAAAAAATGCAAAATCTACAAAAAAACAATGAAAAAAAGTGCAAAACGGTCAAAAACGGCAAAAACGTGAAAAATCGATAAAAGAACTTGTAAAATTGACCAAAAACGATAAAAACGGCTAAAAAGGACAAAAACATGCAAAATCGACCAAAAAAGGATTAACAAACGTGCAAAACGGCCAAAAAGGCATAAAAAGGGTAAAAAAGTGAAAAATATTCAAAAACGTATAAAATCGACCAAAAAGGCAAAAAACCGTGCAAATTGACCAAAAATGATAAAAAAAAATTACGAAAAAAAAGCCAAAAGCGACCAAAAAAGTGAAAAATGTTTAAAACGCACCAAATCGACCAAAAACAATAAAAAACGTGAAAAAAAAGGACAAAAAACGTGCAAAATAAGAAAAAACAATAAAAACGTGCAAAAGTAGCAAAAATCGTACAAAATCGACCAAAAACGATAAAAAACGTGCAAAATCGACAAGACGTGCAAAATCGACAAAAAACGATAAAAACGTACAAAAACGACAAAAGATATGCAAAATCAAGCAAAAACGATAGAAAACGTGCAAAACGGCAAAAACCGTACAAAACCGACCCAAAACGATAAAAACCGTACAAAAAGGACAAAAGACGTACAAAATCGACCAAAAACGACAAAAGACGTGCAAAATCAAGCTAAATCGACCAAAAACGATAAAAAAGGTACAAAAACGGCAAAAGACGTACAAAATCAAACAAAAACGATAAAAAAAACGTACAAAATCGACCAAAAACGATAAAAACGTACAAAAGCGACAAAAAAGGCCAAAAATGTGCAAAAACGACCAAAAATCGAAAAAACGGCCCAAAATGAGCAAAAGCAGCAAAAGTGAACAAAAACGACAAAAAACAAATAAAAATGACCAAAACAAGCAAAAACGACCAAAAACGAAAAAAAAGTTAAAAAACGAACAAAACGACCAAATTACAGCATACCTTCCTCTTAAGTTGTAATGTAATGGGATTACATAGATTTTATGATGTAGTTGATTTTAAAAGAAAATGATGTAGTGTAATCAAATTTGTAATCGCTATTATATTATATCTAATTTTTTTGTCCAACCAAACACCCGAGTTAGATTAACAACGTAATGTCAATTACATTACGTTGTCCAATCATGCAAACCAAACGGGCCCTTAGTCTCCAAAAACAAAGAAAGAGGTGTTACTTGCTCCAAGTTCGTATTATTTCTATAAGAACAAAGAACAATAACATGATCATTTGATTTTCCCCCCCTTAATATACATATTCGTATCACATGTTATAAAAAAGGAAGAAAGAGGTGAAAGGAATGGAGAACACACATTTGGAGAGAACAAAATTCAAAGAAATGGCACAAGGGTTGGTAAGGAAGTTGTTTGGTGCAGTTGCAATTTACTATAGTTTATTGAAAAAAGCCATGTTCCACGTGATCAGATTAATCTTACACGGTCCAGTTAATTGTTACAAAGTCTTGCATTATGCACTTATGTAAGTGTGTAATGAGAAACTAGTGCAACACCATGCTATAATGCTGGCTTCGAGAGTTGGGACTACTGGGAGGAGAGGAGGGAAATATATGGAACAATAGGACATTTTTCAATTAGTCTCCAAGTTCATACTATTTCTATAAGAAAATTGAAAATTAACATAATCATTTGACTTTTCCCCCTTATTACTATTACATGTTATAAAAAAGGCAGAAACAGTGAAAGGAATGGAGAACTCAAGTTTGGAAGTAACAAAATTCAAAGAAATGGCACAAGGAAGTTGTTTGGTGCAGTAGCAATAAATAAAAGAAGAAAACAGATAAAGGTGAGGAAAACCCTGTGGTAATCCAAATTGAATTACTACAAATACTAAATGGGTATGTATTTTGTGGCACTTGCAGCACTGCAACATGAAGAGGTAACGTGGGCAGTGTTTTTTCAGTATTCCAGCACAAAACATGTGAGCTAGAAAGAGGATGTGTTGATTGTCAGTACCATGGGCTTCTATAACAGTTTAGATAACACCTCTATCATCCATATTATGCAAGAAAGATATATGTCAAACTCACAGTGCAATCATGAGTTGGTAAATAATAGTACAACCAAAATGTATTTATAGTCTCATCCATAATGCAAATCTTTACGACGTCGACAATTAGGCACAGTTCATTATAGCTCCTAGCTTAAAAAATGCAACTTGATGTGTGTCGAATCTATCATCAACAAAGGTAAAACTGCTGGATCAGTGCACAATTTACACGCTTGAGTACAATATATGCCATGACAATATAAAATGAAGGATATAGTTTATATTTGACTGGAGCAGTAGAATCTAAAGTCGCTTGAATTTAAGAAACTTAACTTCTGACATAACAAAAGTCGGTATTCACAAACTTTGCTAGGGCTATAAGTAATACAACATGGTATTGTAAAATATCAAAGTAAATTAGCATACTGAAATTACCTTTGAACAGCCAGGTTCTTGCTTTAGATGAGATCTCACATATTTGTCTTTAAGAGTTTCAGCTAAAGTTGTAAGCATTTGAGATATATAATCAAAGATGGAAGTTGAAGCAGTTTGTATTGTTTTTAAACCATGTATCCCCATGGAAGATGCCACATGTTCCACGTCAATCAATCTCATGTTCTTCCTACCTTGTCTATTTGGTACCTTCTCAATAAAAATCTGCAAGTGTACTCAATGTAATTAGGAGAGCATAAAATGCTTTCTAGCAACATCACATGTTAGTACAAGGAGAAGTAAATCAAAACAGAAAAACAGTTATCAACCTTAATAGAAGAAAAAAAAAATCCTAGGTCTAGAATATTAGCATCACTATCAATCTTTCATAAGTAATATGAAGTACGAAAATTGAGAAAAATGTAGAACTTGCACAGTATAATACGAAAGGAAATAGCCATTTAGCCAGCCGTAGAGATCTAAAAAGAACCGCTGTTGTTGTTTTTGCATCAAGTACAATGTAAAACCATGGAAATAATGAGGTATCTGCCACAATTAGCATCAGATAAATGGTCACCACCTACAGAGTGCAGGATAGTCTAAAAAAGATTGTAACTAAGATCTTCCAGGTTTGTCCTATAAGCCCGGTAGACAATAGCGTAGATTGTATTAAGTAATGACATGTATAAGCCAAACTTTATAACAAAGTTTCTTTATTGCCAGCTTGCAACATTCTATATTGTCACAGGCGACGCCTAGGCGGCCTAGGCGTGCAGGTTATAGAGGTCTCGCCTTTACCAAGGGAAAATTTTCCTGGGTGAGGTTTTGCTCGCCTAGGCGCCCGCCTAGGGTCGCCTAGGGAAAAAAAAAGTCCGCCTAATTATGCTTACTATCCTTACTTGATGTCGAATATTTGTTTTCATATTTGTTGCTTCTTATATTACTTTTATGCTCATTGCTTATTAGTTATACTACATAGTTGTTGTAATCATAATTACAAAAAAAAAAAAAAATTGATTCAAAGCAGCGGATCCTGGACGAGCGCCTAAAAAAGACGGGTGGCATGTTGCCTCGCCTTGCCTAGCGTCCAATACAACATAGGCAACATTACAATGTGATGCTGTATAACTGCGCTAGTTTCAACTTCAAAGTCACATGAACGACTGCATTTGGCACCAGCTGAAGGAGTAGGAGTAGCAGCAGGGGAACCACCATAACCATGCTCCTACTACTTTTGCAGCTGGGTTCTATAAATGCGGTAGGCAGGTTTTTCTTCTAGAGCAGTCCTCTGAAAGAAAAGAAAGGTCTCAAGTGGACAGATACCTAGGATGCATAGGACAAGGGGGTTATGGACACGATACATATTCGGAATACGACTTCTTTTAGAAAACTTAGGATACGGGTATGGTATGGAATCTGGATACAATTATATGTACATTGAAACATATCTATAATTCTATATACATACTTTGTACATTCGATCTTAATAATATAAATATTGTGCATGTTCTAGGTAGTAACTAGGTTTCAAAAAGTTATAGAAATAATTTAATACAAGGAAATGTTACTTTCTCATATCACAAATATGTTTGGCAAAAACACGAACATGCATAACCACTTTCAACTAGTTTTGGGTCTCTTCTGACCTAGACAAGGGCGAGACACATCCGACGTGAGTGCCAGACACAGCTAGGGACACATATACAGTCATCCTGAGGAGTATCCATGCAACATAGACTGATATCATCTGATAAGCTTCCATTAGTAAAAAAGACAGTGAAGCCTAGTATGCAGAATGAATTTGAAAGCATGATGTGAGCAAGGTCCATGGAAAAAGGAATGACCCCGGAACATACCATAGTTGCATACCTTCATGGGTACATGGAACAAAATTGTTGAAAGCTTGTTAGGCAAGTATCCTAAAGAAGACCTCAAACTTCACTAATATGTAAGTCAAACAAATTTGAAACCCCAAACAAAGCTAAGATGGTATTTGAAGTTATAAATAGGAGCATCAAGGGTCATTGCCATGCTTGAAAAGGAAGTAACATAGCTAACCCCAAAATTTGATGGCAGGACAGAGCAGGGCAGGGAGAGTAGGTGAGGTACTTCATAGGGGAAATATGAGGGAGCAATAAAGTTTAAGAAACACAAACCTATATCAGAAAAATAAAAGTATGGTCCAGACTTGGGCACTAAGGAACAAAGACATAATAAATAAACCTGAATGAGGGTTGTCAAGGGTCTTTACAGGGGAGAGAACCCGATAAGGAGAAAAAGTGAAACTTCCAATGCCTAAAGACATATAACTGACAGTTGACAAATGATGAGGTGCACAAATAGAAGGTTTAGTATATCATATGTTGTGATGAAGGAGTACTACACAACATCAAAATGAATAAGGGCTTGAGAAAACTGAATTGCAGCCTAAACCAAAAGCGTTTGTGAAGTAACCAGGCTTCAATATTATGTATTCCTGTCAAACATGAATCAAAGCCCATAAACAAACAAGTTGACTGTTCCCAACAATATTAAAGCCATAATACCTGCCAGACAAGTAATGAGCAAAAAGGACACATGAATCCAAGGATGGAGATAGAAAAGTATGAACCATTACAATTCTCTGCTAACCTCCACGAATAGCTAGCAAGACGAGGCAAGATGAGAATACGAGAGAGATGAAGCCAAGAACTGAGAAACATCGAAGGTAACATACCATTATAGTCATAGAAAAAGAGTGATAGATGTGTCAATTGTGGTAACTGGCAAGCACCAACACCAATTTAAAAGAAGATATTCATATAGTGTATTACAGGTATATGTTTTGCACATAACAAGATAATATAATACATGACAATCGATTACTCTGAACTGAAACTAAGCACAAGATGATAAGACTACTGTTTTACCCAGACACTTCCAATATCAATTTTTTGACATGCTAAAGTTGAACACGATGACACTTCAGGACACACCAAGGACGAATTAAGTCAATGTATCAAGATACCGCCTTGTAATTCAATGATGGCTGTTAACCCTAATGCACGTAGCGGAATCCTCAGCGGCGGAAACATCGAATCGAAGGATTCCCATGGACAGGTGTGGGATCCCGAAGATCAGAGTAAAGGGCAAAGTCAGGCGGAGGAGGGATCTCATCCACGAGTGGCATTGGAGGCAGGCGGTTGGACTACGGTGGAGAGAAGGCATCGAGGGAGGCTGGCTGCTGGACGGCATGACATCATTAGCAATCGACAATGCCAACCGGACAGAGGAAGAGTAGACGACGGTCGAAGGCTGCAACCTCGGGCGGGATACCAGCGTGGAAATTGACTAGAGATGGGTAGCCAAACCGTCCAGCCTCATGGCCTTGTGATTCCTTGACGACAAACAACGAAGCCACCTCAGTTTGATCCTCTTTGTCGTATCCAGATAGGGCAGCCGACGACCGCTCCAGGAGTAACAGACAAGTTGTGGGTCTCGTTGTGCAAAGCAGGGATATAAGACATTAATACTCCCATGCACTATGTCAAACCGAAGGATATCAGTGACGAGAGGAGGGTAGTTGTATTCACAGCAGAAGAACTGGAAGCAAACACAGGAAGATGGAACAACATCTTGATTTCCTATGTGCTCGACGATAAACCATTTTACAATCAATTCAGAGCGTATGTTAATCGAGTATGGAGGCGGCAAGGTAGCATGGATGTCTTTTCACGTGCTAATGACTTTTTCTTCGTACGATTTGGGTTACAGGAGGATGCGGAACGGGTACTGCAAGGGGGATCGTAGACGGTTGATTATTCTCAATCAATGGCATCCTGACGCTAAATGCGAAAAGAAAATTCTACATACTGTGCCGATTTGGATTTGCTTTCCAGGCGTTATGATACAATATTGGAGTACATCCCTTATTATGAAGTTAGCAAGTTTGATTAGGAGATCGATCAAGTCTGACGAAGCCACGGAACGTCTAGAGAGGTTGGAGTACGCTCGAGGCTTCGTGGAAATTGACACTTCTACAACGCTGCCCAGGTTTGTGGAGTTCAAATTGTCATCAAGAGAAATATGTTCGCAAGCCGTAGAATATTAGTGGGTACCCTCGGTGTGTATTCGGTGCAAATGTTTTGGACATGGAAGCAGATTATGTTTGATAATGGTGGCAGCGGCGGAAGGGGTAGAGATTGGGGAGACGACTACTTCGCATGTTCAATGACTGTTGTCTGAGGCATATGGAAACATTAATACGGCAGCTGTAATCGGCCAAGTTGACTCAGCCGGGGTTGTGGGCGATCGGTAGGTAGCTGCAGATACAGGTCTTGGTGAATCGTCATTGGTGGTAGTAGTAGCTACCGGAAACGAGCAGTCTGTCAACCGATATCTCGGCAAACGACCATCGTATGTTTCTATCCAACCAGAGGGATCCCCAGCGGGTAAGATGATTATTTTTGGAGCAAAGCCTGCCATGACGACCAGAAGCCAGAGCCAATCATTGAAGCAGACACAGAGAGGGACGGCTACGACTAGTCCTTATATCAACTACTCTAGAAAGAAAGGTAAAGTTTCAACACCAGTCACAGGGGTGGGTCCCAAGCATACTCAGCCCACACAAGATAGAGACTCGAATATATGCATGGATAACCCCAAATGGGCTCTACTTCTGAGAGGAAGCGAGAAGGACGATGAAGAATGAAGAAATTGGCGAGCAGATGGAGGGATTGCAGACTGAACTTACCACAGACCTGGTGGCAAGTTTAAGGGGAGATTAAGGTCAGTCCAATCAAATTGAATGACGATCTTGACTTCGATCATGCGAGTAGTGAATTCTTTGGGTCGTTGGCGTGAGATTAGAGGAAAAATCAGGCGATCCAAAGTACCATCACAACGTTATTGGAAACTAAGTTAAATCGAAAAAGCAGCTGGCTAGACGAACCCCCAATTTTTGGGAACAGTCTAACAATTTGAGTCAGAGTGAGATGGCTAGAATATGGATGGCATGGGACATCAGAGTCTGGTCAGGTCGCATCATACATAAATCTGATCGACTGATTGCGTACGAATTCATAAACAAAGGGGGCCTTCAATTGGCGTTTGGGGTCGTTTATGACCATAATGATAGAAGACGACAGGAAGCTTTATGGGAGAGATTCTTCATATCAGTGTTATAGCTAACGTTCAGCTTAGTGCACCATTGCTTATTTGCGGAGACTCCAATGCGGAGACTCCAATGCGATACTATACAATCACGAGAAAGTAGGAGGGCGTCGAGTTCCGGTTTCTATTCTTGCTGATTTCCAAACATGTCTCCTATATTCAAGCCTTCGGTGCTTGGAAAGAGTGGACCATACATTGATATGGAACAATAAGGCCACCGCAATCGTATTTTGTGTCAATTATATCGTGCCCTTGGTAATGGTCGTTGGTTTGCCAAATTTCTATCGGTAGTGGCCGAAGGAATGGCACCGCTAACCAGTGACCACTTTCTGATATTGGTGAAATTAACAGAGGATGTACCTAGCCATGCTAGGCCGTTCCGTTTCAATAATGCTTGACCAGAAATGTCAGGTCATAGCGAGGCGGGGGCGGAGAGTCTTCGCATGGAGGTACATAAAAATTTACAATTTCGCATGACCCAACGGCTAAAGGTTGTCAAGCGCTCTTTGAGGCAATGGATTAGGAGTCGACCGCGAACACCCCTTGCACACACAGAGGCGAGTCTTCGCGAGGTCCAAGAGGAGCTTCAAACCTTGCCGACGGACCCGGACTTGGCGGCACAGGAGAGGGATCTCTAGGAGGAGGTTCGTCGGTTGTCACTGCAGGATGGCTCAACGAGCCAAGTTTTCGTGGCTCAGAGATCGATGTTCCAATTTCTTCTATGATATTACGTGCTCGCCAACACAGGAATAATGTTCAGACATTCATAGATTCGAAAAGACAAGATGTTTCTACAACGGAGGACATCACCTCAGAAGCGGTTCGATATTATCAACAACTCGATAATCAAATTGACTATACACTTGAGTTTTCGGAGTTGATTTGCACGAGGCTCGTGACTGAAGAAGGAAATCGGCTACTACTGTCACGTCACAGTTCCGTAGGGCCGATCGTCCTCGCTAAGACGTGATGCCGCACAAGCCTAGATTGCGCTCGTGCAAGGCGGTTTCATAACGGCCGATTACAACAGCCTGTGACGGGATTGTCGCACAGAAGTCCCAAACAAAAACATTGAATATACAAGGCAACACAAACATTGAAACAAAATTTGAGTCTTTATTGATAATGAACATAAGATTACAAAGGCGCGTAGCCAAGATTACAATCACTCAAGCTCACTTTTCTCTCTGATTACAAGTCACTCAGCTCTCTCTCATCTCTCAATACAATTTGACGAGCCAGCGGATCCTTCAGATAGACTATGTCCATACATTATGTCCCGTATAAGTTCTAACTCCATGCGGCCGCACGCCTCGAAACGCCAAGGAACTCCATGCCTCGATGCATCAAGCGAGCTCCGCGCCAACGAGCTTCTACCTGTGCCCATACATAGAAATTGTGTGGGTGTCAGTACTCAACTGTACTGGTGAAGTAAGCTCTTCGCCCACCCATACAAAACTAACACGTTCATTTACTTTGTGCAACATTATTCTTTAAGATTGTCTTTCTATTCTTGCCTTAGGATCGATTTTAGGACAGAGACTCTTGGCCTATTTGTGTCTCTAGACCGTCACCGTGCCATTGCATCGATAACTTACTTATCATCGTGCCTCTAGACCCTTCTCGTGCCAACAACATCAAAGTGTCGACTCGTGCTTGTCTTTCCGACTCCTATTTTGGGACACAACTTATTTTGTGTCGTCGACTTGGTCCGTGCTTCAAACATCGAGGCCGTACCTCACAGATCAACATGACTTAGCCAAACCTGCCTTATGGCCCTTCCTGACTTAACTCGAGACGACTTAATTCCGACTTGTGGAACTTGTGTTGACGACTCAAACATGACGCCACATACGTGCCGAAGCACGTGTCCTTGCTATAGCCAAATCTTCGGCTCCACAATGGTGTTGCAACTAATGCACACCCTCTTAACTCACTTCGTACCGTGCTTGTACTCGACACAATCCAAAGGCATGCATGCGGATAGCCGCTCTTATGCCGACACATCTATAAGAGTGGTCACTAACAATGTCAAGCTATACTGGATCTTTTGCATACGCTGACAATTCGCGTGCGAAGTGCGAGCTCCACCGAATGGTCCCGCAGCGTATATTGTAACGGTTCACTTCAAGGCGAGTCGTACCGTCGTTGAAGGCCGTACAATATCTGCTTTTCCTCCTATGCCGACACGAACCAGGTGCCCCAACGATCGTTCGAGGAATTTCCCTTGCGCGCAAGTTGTCCAATAACCATGCAAGACTCAACTCGATTTACCATGTCCTTCTTTATTCATGACCGTGCTTTCCATACTTCATGAGAGACTCCCAAGCAGCGGGACCGGTCTCGACGACAAACAGTCGCGTGAACTTTCTATCCTTTGAAACCCAGGGAACGACTACTATGTAGTCTTCCAGCTTAACTTGAACAAAACGTGTGTTCTTTAACCGTGGTACAATTATCCTTGAACCTACTATGGCTCATGCCTTAAACCAACTTGTTTTCTAAGCGACACTACCGTCCAAGTCATACTTTATATGACGAGCCTTGAGATCGTGGAACTATGTGACTTGACAACTGCAGAAAACATGGGACAGTGCTTGCTATGACTTTAATAGTCCAGCAAAACTCTTGTCTAACGCAATCGTGCAACAACTTAACCCGTGGGACGAGCAAAGGCTATGCCAAGACTTGCATCCGTGCAGGCGTTCGACTTGAACAACCAAGTTCATTGGGTGTCTAGACTTATGTTATAAGTCGTGCGATACAACTTAACCTGTGGAACGAGCAAAGGCTATGCCAAGCCTTGGACGATGGGACCGTGCTTACTTTATCAAGCATTTATACGTGCGACGCCTATGACATAGGCTAAGTTCATAGCTTTGTGGCAACATCGACCAACTTTCCTTCACCTAAGCCACGAGACGAAGGACCGATTGTCATTTTGAAAGCACGACGTACAATACTTCTAAGCCGACCGTGGGACCTTTCCATGTTCTAACTCAGTCTGACCCAACTTGGAATTATTCTCTTATCTAGGTGGATTCGTCACTTTTATTATCAAGCCTACTTGTGCAGTTGAAAACTTTCGTTTTATTAGAGTGAAGGCCAAGCTGAGGCAAGTGCACCGAAGCCACCCACCTGAGCGAGGAGTCGCCTCGACTGAGCGGGACTTCGAGCAGCCGTTGCATGGCTAAGTCCGAACGCCGTTGGCGTTTCGATTCCTCCAATTGAGCTGAGTGGGACGGGACAGGACATTACATTATACACCACTCAGAAAAAGTTTCGTCCTCGAAACTTATTGAGTACATTTATCGACTTATAACTCGATTCAACATTCAATGACTTGCACACACTCCTCCTTAGCCAATCTCCGGAACCTGGCTTGCATCAACGCCTAAATCGATATTCAAGTCCATTTTAAACCCAAACGATTATAAACTACCATCAACATTTCATTTGAAACACACGATTTTGAAATCCTCGATAACTCTCGCGTTCATTTAGTCTCACTTGAATTCAACGTATCACTTAGTTTGATCGTGCACATATTCCAAGCGTCCCCAAAATACATGCATTTCAGCCAAGCCTCGAGATAGAGAATCCGCTATTTTCACTCAAGTCGGATCGTACACATATTCAGGCGTCCCTGAAATATATGCATTTCAGCCAAGTCTCGTGAGAGAGGTTTCCATATTCTAACTCTCGAAACAGCGACATCTTGCCTAACTGCTAGGCCATCTTTCTAGGCTAAAGTCATCCGTCAGTATTGGAATCATAGTTCCCAAATAATAATAACAACACTGATCCCAATCCTAAGGTCAAACCAAAGTTGATAATACGGATTTTCTACCCAATCTCGCATCACTACGATTTCTAAACTTCGAGCATAGATTTTTCCTATTCGCACTTGCAACACTTAGTCCAACGGGTCCGAATCGTTCAGCAAAGCCATCCTACGAAGTCATGTTCAACCAATTCCTCGACATATCAATATCGCTCGTCCAACAAGCAATTTGTGTAGTCGATCTCTTTTGAACACGTTCAATATAATCCACCTATCCATCCTTTCCAAGTCAAGCATGCTACGACACGATTTGTCACTAAACCATAATCCTCATTCCATATTCCCTAAGTCGCTTATCACAATTCACGTATTCGATCACAAGGTCGTCTAGCATAACAATATGTCACGTCACAATCTCACGCAAGTCTAATTATCCGCGGTTG
The DNA here is from genome assembly GCA_029216955.1 of Iris pallida. Taxonomy (NCBI): domain Eukaryota; kingdom Viridiplantae; phylum Streptophyta; class Magnoliopsida; order Asparagales; family Iridaceae; genus Iris; species Iris pallida. Next base: position 12,641,092 of record JANAVB010020999.1, read on the forward strand.
ACATGAAATCACCATGCCAACGCACCGCAGGATAATCGTTCTCATCGGGACGTAACTCTTGCTTTAAGTCTAGACTAATTCATTCTCGATACACAGATTAGAACTCAATCCTCAAGTTTACTTAATCATCAATCACAAGTCCGACCAATCCTCGAATTCACCTTCGCATCAAACCACAAGTCGAAGCAATGAATCACCATGTCAGCGCTCACGCGGAACGATCTCCCCAAATCCGACGTGACGCATGTTCGAGGCTGGAGTTGCGCTCGCGCAAGACAAGATCGTCGACGTTGTGGTTATCATCGAAGAAATCAAGACACGATTATTTTCATCCAAGCATTCATTTCAATCAAAATCCGAAGCATAGCATCCATCAAAACAATAACATTTTACACGATCGTCATTCCTCGAATCAGAGTACCCTCGAGTTATCGCATATCGATCTTTGATACGCCTCAATACCATCGATGATATACGTAACCTGATGATCTTCATTTACAACGAATTCTGAGTCGTACAACCGATGCTATCATCCGAATTGGATATACCACAATTTCCTCGATATTCAAGATCAGATTTGATCATTATCCCTCAAACTAGTTATATGATCAATTCGTTCAAAACCATATCACTTACGTTCATTCGTCTATCTTAAATCATCAAGCAACATTTTTCTTTAAGTCGCAACGTTTTATGCTAACTCAAATCATCGAGCAACATCTATTCCAATCCTTATAGTCATTTTTAAATATTTGAATCATTTCCATGCACGCTATCATGCAATCGTGCTAACTTTTCGTATACGATTCATATCGATTTTCCTCGATCGAGTCATCCATTCGTATACCTTAACTTTTCATCGATGCAATTTTCCTACTCAATCATTCTCGTATTTCATACTTGCACAATCCCAATCTCGTGCGCGTCATTTCTAATTCGTTCAAATCAATTTCATGCTAGCTATCAAGACATGACTAACTTTGAAACACTCTATCTAAGGCTTTGTGTACTCGTCGTTTGCTGATAGACACGTTGGCACCCCATATCCTCAATCGATCGACATCCCCGAGGCTATCCCATACACCACTCAGGGATGAAGTCATTCGACAAATCCTCGAAACAAATTTTGAATCTCGATTACTTCGAATCTCCGTTCGAACCATTCCTCAGAATCCAAGCACGCCCATCTATATCGCATCGACGATAACATCATCTGATGGCACCCCTATCGATAGACATCCCGTATTCTATAAGTCAAGTCAATTTCGATCCCGTTTGAAACAATTCGAGTTTCGCATACGACTTTTTCTAAGGTCGACACAATTCTTGGTGTATATGCCCAGCCCGAGTTAGCCAACTGTGCTTATTTGAAGTTGACTTTGTTTAACCAATTTTTTTTCGTGCGATTTTGCAAAAATATTTAGACTTATTGTATGGACATCCCGTGGGACATTTGAGAGAAAGTGCACCAATGATATCGATCGCGGAACATCAGAGTTTGCGGAACATCATCGAAGTTAAAGAATTCAATCAGAAGTCCAAGGACGTAAAGTCGTGCTCTGATACCATTACGTCACGTCCCGGTCGCGTAGGACCTATCGTCCTCGCTAAGAAGTGATGCCACACGAGCCTAGATTGCGCTCGTGCAAGGCGGTTTCATAACGGCCGATTACAACAGCTTGTGACAGAGTTGTCGCACAGAAGTCCCAAGCAGAAATATTAAATATACAAGACAACACAAACATTGAAACAAAATTTGAGTCTTCATTGATAATGAATATAAGATTACAAAGGCGCGTAGCTAAGATTACAATCACTCAAGCTCACTTTTCTCTCTGATTACAAGTCACTCAGCTCTCTCTCATCTCTCAATACAATTTGACAAGCCAGCGGATGCTTCAGATAGACGATGTCCATACGTTGTCCCGTATAAGTTCTAACTCCATGCGGCCGCACGCCTCGAAACGCTAAGGAACTCCATGCCTCGACGCATCCAAGCGAGCTTCGCGCCAACGAGCTTCTACCTGTGCCCATACATAGAAACTGTGTGGGTGTCAGTACTCAACTGTACTGGTGGAGTGAGCTCCTCGTCCACCCATACAAAACCAACACGTTCATTTACTTTGTGCAACATTATCCTTTAAGATTGTCTTTCTATTCTTGCCTTAGGATCGATTTTAGGACAGAGACTCTTGGTCTATTTGTGTCTCTAGACCATCACCGTGCCATTGCATCGATAACTTACTTATCGTCGTGCCTCTAGACCCTTCTCGTGCCAACAACATCAAAGTGTCGACTCGTGCTTGTCTTTCCGACTCCTACTTTGGGACACAACAACTTGTTTTGTGTCGTCGACTTGGTTCGTGCTTCAAACATCAAGGCCGTGCCTCACAGATCAACATGACTTAACCAAACCTGCCTTGCGGCCCTTCCTGACTTAACTCGAGACGACTTAATTCCGACTTGTGGAACTTGTGTTAACGACTCAAACATGACGCCACATTCGTGCCGAAGCACGTGTCCTTGCTATAGCCAAATCTTAGGCTCCATAATGGTGTTGCAACTGATGCACACCCTGTTAACTCACTTCGTGCCGTGCTTGTACTCGACGCAATCCAAAGGCATGCACGCGAATAGGCGCTCTTATGCCGACACATCTATATGAGTGGTCACTAGCAATGTCAAACTATATTGGATCTTTTGCATATGGTGACCATTCGCGTGCGAGGTGCGAGCTCCACCGAATGGTCCCGCTGCCTATATTGTAACAGTTCACTTCAAGGCGAGTCGCACCGTCGTTGAAGGTCGTACAACATCTGCTCTTCCTCCTAGGCCGACACGAACCCGGTGTCCCGACGATCGTTCGAGGAATTTCCCTTGCGCGCAAGTTGTTCAATGACCATGCAAGATTCAACTCGATTTACCATGTCCTTTATTCATGACCGTGCTTTCCATACTTCATGAGAGACTCTCAAGCAGCGGGACCGGTCTCGGCGACAAACAGTCGCGTGAACTTTCTATCATTTGAAACCCAGGGAACGACTACTGTGTAGTCTTCCAGCTTAAATTGAACAAAACGTGTGTTCTTTAACCATGGCACAATTATCCTTGAACCTACCGTGGCTCGTGCCTTAAACCAACTTGTTTTCTAGGCAACACTACCGTCCAAGTCATACTTTATATAATGAGCCTTGAGATCGTGGGACTATGTGACTTGACAACCGCAGAAAACATGGGACAGTGCTTGCTATGACTTCAATAGCCCAACAAAACTCTTGTCTAACTCAATCGTACAACAACTTAACCCGCGGGACGAGCAAAGGCTATGCCAAGACTTGCATCCGTGCAGGCGTTCGACTTGAACAACCAAGTTCATTGGGTGCCTAGACTTATGCCATAAGTCGTGCGATACAACTTAACCCGTGGGATGAGCAAAGGCTATGCCAAGCCTTGGACGATGGGACCGTACTTGCTTTATCAAGCATTTATACGTGCGACGCCTATAACTTAGGCTAAGTTCATAACTTTGTGGCAACATCGACCAACTTTCCTTCTCCCAAGTCACAGGACGAAGGACCGAGTGCCATTTTGAAAGCACGACGTGCGATACTTCTAAGCCGACCGTGGGACCTTTCCATGTTCTAACTCAGTCTGACCTAACTTGGAATTATTCCCTTAGCTAGGTGGATTCGCCTCTTTTATTACCAAGCCTAATAGTGCAGTTGAAAACTTTCGTTTTATAAGAGTGAAGGCCAAGCTGAGACAAGTTCACCGAAGCCACCCACCCGAGCGAGGAGTCACCTCGACCGAGCGGAACTTCGAGCAGCCGTTGCATGGTTAAGTCCGAATGTCGTTGGCGTTTCGATTCCTCTTAGCATGGAGGAGGTGGAAGCAATGGTGAAACATGTGGATCCTAATAAAGCTCCAGGCCTGATGGCTTTAATAGTAAGTTTTTCGTTATAAATTGGATTTTAAATATGACATTCTATTTGTAGTGCATGACTTTTTTAGCACATGCAAACTTCTTGTAATGTTCCGTCCCGCTCAGTTCAACAGGAGAAATCGAAACGCAACGGCATTTAGACTTAGCCATGCAACGGCTTGCTCGAAGTCACGCACGGTCGAGGCGACTCCTCGTTCAGGCGGCCGGCTTCGGTGAACTTGCCTTTGCTTGGCCTTCACACTAATAAAATGTTGTTTTCATGCACTGAGTAGACTTGATAATAAAATAGATGAACCCTCATAGCTAAGAAAATAATCCCGTGGTCTTGAGTCGGTGATATAGAACTTGAAATGGTTATGTTGTTACTTAGAAATCACTCCACGGTGGCTTTCAAAGTTGGCACTGGATCTTTTGACCAAACACGAATTGAATTAAGTTGAGTTATGCCACGGACTATGACTCGATGTCATAGCAGGCACATTCTACGATCTCATTTCTTATCATAGCCAAAACGTCTCACGGTCTCACAGTTAGTCTCATAGAAGATGCTACGGGTTAAGGCACTCAAAGAACATTATTGTTCAAGTTAAGCACGTATGCGATCCCATGGTTCCACGGCTTGCTATAGCCACATGTTCTCACGGTCTCAAGGTTCGTCATATAGAATATAAATTGGGCGGCAGTGTCGCACGGAACACAATGGCTTTAATGCATGAAACACGGTTGTTTCAATGTTAAGTATGCTACGGTCTATGGCACATAATGGAACATGTTTTGTTCAAGTTAAGTAGGAAGGCTATGCAGTAGCCATTTTCTGGGTTTCAAAGAATGAAAAGTTCATGCGACCATTTGTCGCCGAGGCGGTCCCTCGTTTGGGAGTCTCCATCGATGCACGTTTTGCATGATATGGTTCTGATGCACGTTTTGCAAAGTATGGTTCCGAGCACGTTTTGCTAAGTACGGTTCGAGTGTATGACAAATTAGGCCATGCATTTACGTGAGTCTAGAAGTTCTTGTAGGTGCGTGGTCATGGACAACTTGTGCACAAGGATTTCTTTCTCGACTGATTTACGTCAGGGCGCCGGAGTCAGCTCGACCTAGGAGGAAGATGTTATAGCAGTGTTGGATTGTACTGCACCAGGATAGTCGGGAGCTTTCATTAGGGCTCGCTACCTGCATTGAAGGACCTGTCGTCTATGCCGAGCTATGTCCACGATGGCTGGTTATGCCAGTGACCTTTCATATAGATAAGTGGTGTGCTGAGCGGCAATCCGCATATACGGTGTCGGTTGAGTCGCAAGGAGTATAACCACGACACGAATGAGTCAAGAGATGTATGTACGGTCTGCACCACAAGTATTATGGAGCCTAAGATTTGGCTACAGTAAGCACAAGTGCAGAGGTACAAGATGTAACGTCGTATTTGAGTCGTCAACACAAGTTCCACAAGTTTGGAATAGGCGTTTCGAGTATAAATCAGGAAGGACTGTAAGACAAAATTTGGTTAAGTCACAATAAGTTATGAGGCACGGCCTCGATATTAAAGCACAAAAAGAGTTTATGGCACGACCATGTTGTTGTGTCTCAGAGTATGAGCCAAAAAAGGCAAGTACAAGTCAATACGTTGATGTTGTTGGCACGAGAATGGTCTAGAGGCCTATGCAGTTAATAACGGTTTTTTTATGATAACGGTCCAGTAGTGTTATTGATATATCGATTTTATAACGGTAAATATCGGTTTACATTTTTAACAATTTATATATATATAAACAACATATTAATAGTTAGCTATTATAAAATATGCAATAAAAGCCCAATTCATACCAAAACCAACATTACAATATAAAAGTACCCACTTCAAGAGTTCAACTAGTTACTAATATGAAAACCAAAAAGAGCCCAATTCAAGTTTCAACATCTAGACTAATAATCTTCATTAGCTTCAACTTTAACTTCATTGTCCTCATTCTCACAATCACCATCTTCATCACTTTCTTCCCTAGTTTCATCTTCATCTTCTTCACCCTCATCGTCGTGAACAAGTGAGAGTGGATCTGTAACACCTCGTGACCTTGTGCTTCTTGTGCTTGGTCCTTCAATGTCATCGGCACCCATTGAAGCACGAACTTGCTCCCAAGTTAAATCATCACCTACCCTCACAAACTCTGCAAGCTCTGTTTCGGTTGGAGTAATCCAATCATCATTCTCTTCAACATCTCTCAAAATAATAGGATCAAAAGTTTTGGCTTTGTTCTTTCCCTCCAAGAATCGTCTCTCCAACTTCATGTTATATTGAATATAAACAAGATCATTCAATTTTGCTTGCAAAAGGCAATTCCTCTTCTTTGTATGCAACTGAAATTATCAAATTAGCATATGTATTATTTGTAACTAGCTAGCTTGAATTTTAAAAAAAAAGCAAATTAAGAAAGAAAGTAAGTTGCATACATTGTCAAATGCACTCCAATTTCGCTCACAAGACAAAGCACTACATGTTTGGCTTAAGACTCTCCTTGCAAAGCTTTGTAGTTCCGGGGTACCATTGCCATGACTTATCCACCATTCATCTATATTGAGTATTCTCCTCACATCAATAAGAATTAAGAGAGATGTAATGTAAAATACAAATGGAATGGTTAATTGGTAAGGAAAGAAACTTACATGGTGATATCGTTTCTCTTGTTCTTATAGCTAGAGTAGTTCCAAAATCTCCCAATGCCTCTCTATATTCCTACAATTGCGATAAGATTTTAGTACTCTCAACCAAATCTGGCACAAGCCTCATCAAAGCTTCATTAAGCATTCTCCTAGTGTGATTAAGCTCAGATGTTGAATGCTTATAAAATATGGCTAGGTTAAGATAATATCCAGCTGCATTTAAAAATATAATCCAATGTTGGCATATAAATATGAATATAGTAACATTCATGTGCATATAAATATCGAAAAAACATATATTAAAATATACCTGCATGCAAAGGGTGTTCTAGTTGTTCAACCCATCTCCTTTTAACAATCGACATGGCCTTGATTAGCACTGCAGGCTCATCAGCAAGGTTCTTATCAAGCTGGAGTTGTGCTCTATCCATAGCATCATATATATAGCCCATGCAAGGTTGTTCTTCCCTGTCCACCAATCACAAGACATCTACTAAGGAGGCCAACACTTTACAAGCCAACTCCACATTTTTTCAAAATGACTCTTTTGCAATCTTCTTTCCATCCTCACTCTTTGAAAATGAACTGCGAACCCATCTAGAAGAAACGAATAATTGTTGCAAGTACTGTCGGTTCTTCCATATGCTCTCCAATGTATAGAAGGAGGTTGCAAACATAGTTACACAAGGCCTATGCAACTCGCTACCGCTCAACTTTCGCATCATGTTTAAAACCATCAAATGGTTATAAATATAAACCACCACCTTCCTGGCTTGAGACAACACATTCTTAACCTTGTCGATATCACTACCAATATCTTGCAAAATTAAATTGATGCAATGTGCAACACAAGGGGTCCAATACATCTTTGGATGTTGTAGCTCCAATTTCCTTCCCGCGACCTTAAAGTTAGAACCATTGTCCGTGATAAACTACATACACAAAAAGAAAATTGATTACAAATTAGGAAAACATAATGTACATAAATAACTAATAAGTCACATATTTATTACATTAACATGTTTACCTGGACAATGTTTTCCTCTCCCACATCCGCGATCACCTCATTAATCAATCCAACAATGTAGTATGCATCATAAATTTGGTCTAAAGCATCAACAGATTTTAAGAAAACCGTTCCTTGTGGACAATTAACTAAAAAGTTAATCAAAGAACGACCCGTTGTATTTGTACAAAAATCTGACATGATGGAGCATCCATACTCCTTCCATTTGGGCCTAAAGGAATCAACAAAAGCCTTTGTCTCCTTCAGAACATCTTGAAGCAGAGTAACCCGCACATTATGATAGGACGGCGCAAGCATAGCTCTTCCATACTCTCTGACGCAATATATAAAGCATTGAAATCTAAGATTACGCACAACATTAAAGGGTATACCGCACTCGTATGAAAATTTAGCCCACTCCATCCAAGCCTCCATCTTCAACTTCTTCTTGATTGGATTGCTAGCATCCAATGTCGTTTGTTGCATTTTCCCGACATTAGGTTTGTAGATTACATACATTGGACCTCTTATATTACTACTTTCCTTCCTCTTTTTGCTTGATGATGTAGCAACACTAGCATGTGTTGGTTGAATATCGTCATCGGCATCATCTTCTTCCTCGTCCTCATTTAAGCTTGGTCGGCTTAAAATATTGTTGACTCTATTTTTCTCAAGTCTTTTCTTCACCGCTTCATCCATTGTCTTTTACACTTCCTTTTGCACAAGCATAGGAGCCTTATCACATCCCCTTGTTTGTCCATTTTGATTAACAATGTGTTGTTTGAATCTTGATATCCCATCCGGTAATACTCTTTGGCAAAAACTGCACGTAATTTGACATTTTTTGGTGGGATCCATAACCGTTCCATAGCGATACCCAATATCAGTCGAATTGATCTTAACCGGAGCTACCTCATTCGAAGCACCATCAGTTCCATCCTCATTTGAAGCTCTTGAAGACATTTCTGAAATAAAGAATTAAAAAATTAACCCATCTATTTTTAATTTTTTTTATGAACAGGAATATAAAGGAACGGCAGCAGCAATACGCAGTAGAAAAAATTAGCAGCTTCAAACAGCAACAGCAACAAAAAAAACAGCAACAGCATCTTCGAACAGCAACAACATCTGCCCAAAAAAAAACAAGCTTCGCCCAAGCTTCAAACAAAAAAAAAAGCAGCAGCTTATAAAAAAAGGGGGGGACAGTAAAAAAAGGGGGACTGTAAAAAAAAGGGGGACAGCAAAAAAAAAAGCTTCGAACAAAAAAAAAGCATGCGGAAGAAGAAGAATAAGAACACCAGCTTCGAACAAGAACTTACTTGAAGAAGAAGAAGCACCAGCAGCAGCGGCTTTCAGGAAGAAGAAGCGAAGAAGAAGAACAAGCAGGTTCCTTTCCTTTCTTCTTTCCTTTCCTCTTTCCTTTCCTTTCCTTTCCCAGCCGTCTTTTGCTTTTTCTTTTTTTCTCTTCAGACCTACATACAAAGGAACAGTGAGTTTTTTCAAAAAAAAAGGGGACAGTGAGAAATCGGTTATATTGTAAACCAATATATCGGTAAATATCGGTCGTATCGGCCGATTTTATCGGAACCGATTTTTTACCCTTTTTTCCAAAAAAAAAAAAAAATCGGTCAACAACCGATACCGATATAAATCGATTTTATAACCGATATAAATCGGTTTTTGGCTGCATAGCTAGAGGCACAAGGATAAGTAAGTTAACGGTGCGAGGCACGATAATGGTCTAGAGACACAAAATAGGCCAGGTCTATGTCCTGAAACTGATCCTAATGCAAGAATAGAAAGACAATCGAAGGAATATGTTGCACAAACTAAATGAACGTGTTGGTTTTTGTATAGGTTTGCGAGATGCTAGTCCACTAGTACGGTTGTGTACTGACATCCTACCAGTTTTCATGCATAGGTGACAGGTACTTGCTCGTTCGAGACAGAGCTCGTTTGGACGTACTGAGACATGGAGTTCCTTGACGTTTCGAGGCGTGCGACTGCGTTGAAGTTTTTACCTATACGGAACATAATATATGGACATCGCCTTCTGAAGCACCTTAAAGTTGCAAGTCGAAGGGGCACCTATGATTCATTATATTGAGAGATGAGAGAGAGCTGAGTGACTTGTATTGTGAGGAAGATTGAGACCGAGTGTTGTAATCTTGGCCTCGTGCCACATATGTAATCTTTGTTTCAATATCAATAAAGAGCTATTTGCATGACTTGTGTTTGTTTCAACTTTCCGCTAGTGACATATTGATTATTCAATGTTTTTGCTTCGGGGCTTCTGTGCGACGACCACGTCGCTTAGCCTGTAATCGGACGTTATAAAATTGTCTTGTGCGGGCACAACTTAGGCTCGCGTGGCATCACGCCCTAGCAAGGACGAACGGTCCTTCGGGACCGGGACGTAACATATCTCAGGGAGATTAAGCAGACATTTTTAACCCATTCTGAAGGAGCAACATTCCTTACCGACTTCTGACATATTCCCTGCTGTAACTTCTTGTATAAAATCACCACTTTCATCATGTGTCGACGTATGGAGGGAATTATGCAGGAACTTATTTCCCTGAATCAAGCGGCATTTATTAAAGGAATGTCCATTGCGAAAAATAGTTTATTGGCTCACGAGATGCTTAGAAAATTTAACAAGATCAGAGGGCGCAAGCTTGCATTAAACTTGACCTGCGGAAGGCGTTTGACACGGTAAATCGCGAGTTCTTATGTCGAATTATGCGAGAGATGGGTTTTGATCAGTGGTGGGTGGCGATGATTCATGAATGTAGTTCGACCCCTACTTTCTCTGTTCTAATCAAGGGACAACCGTACGGGTTCTTTGCTAGCAATTGTGGCATGTGCCAATGGGATCCCCTTTCTCCATATTTATTTACAATGGTGATGGAATACCTTTCATGTATGTTGGACGTGGCGGCGCATCGACATATTATTACTCCCCTACACAAAACGATTTCTCCTACTATCTCGCATCTGATCTATGTTGATAACTTACTGGTATTTCTGGTCCCTTCAAATAGGGGTCTAAATGCTATGGTCGGATCATGGCTGAATTTGGTGATCTATCGGGATTCCGACTGAACAGGAAAAAGAGCAAAATTTATTTCAACTCTCATTGCCCAGACCAGAAAGTGTTGCAGGACATACTCTGTATTGAGCGAGGGGAGCTTCATGTAAAATACCTGGAACTTCCATTATCGATCAATTATGCCCGTAAGCAGGAGTGCCACAGCATGGTAGAATATGTGCAGAGACATATTGAAGGGTGGCAGGCGCAGTTTTTATCGTTCGGGAGGCGTATCTAACTGATTTGATCCGTCATATCTTCTATTTCTCTTTTTTGGTTGCACACTATTATGTTGCCTTCGGCGATCATATGCAAAGTTGATAAACTTTGCGCAAATTTTGTCTGGCGAGGAGGAATTCATACCATTGCTTGGAATGAGCTGTGTCGACCAAAGGACGAGGGAGGTGTTGGTTTACGATCTCTTTCTACCCTCCGTGAAGTGGCGGGCATCCGTCTTGCTTGGAATTTCCTACAGGGACGATCGCTATGGGCCCAATGGGTGAAAGGTAAATACCTGAAGGATTCTAATTTCTGGAGTCAACAAATGGATAATAACTTCTCTCGGTTTCTTTTAAGATGATTTTACGTCGCCGGTCTAAGATACAACCATTAATATCTCGAAAATTCGGAGATAGGAGCAATACTCATCTTTGGTTGGACCAATGGGTGGATCATAAAAGCATTGTAGAACGAGTAAGGTGGCACACATTTACATTGACATGAAGAAACGAGAATGTTACTTGCTTAATTCGGGATGGACACTGGCATCTTGTGGACCACCCTATTGGGCGTTAATTCCAGGGGCTAATTCATGATACTGCAATTGACACAAGCATGGAGGGGGACGCGTGGAAGTGGGATAGATCCGTTGATGGGTCGTTTAAATTTTCCAGTGCGTATGAAACAGTCCGGGAACAACATCCTAAGATGGATAATGTGGAATTCGTTTGGGTTAGGTAGATGGCACCTAAGATGCAGTTGCACATGTTCAAAGCTCTGAGAGGCAGGCTATTAACGTTGGACAGACTTACACGGTTTGGTATCCAGTTCAGGGGCAGGGTTGTGTGCTATGTCAACACAGGGAGGAAACTTTCATGCATTTGTTTTTCCAGTGTAATTTCTCATGGGAGATATGGCAATACCAGTGCAATACACTTAATATTATGCCTATGATGGCTAAAGACATGGCTTCATAGATAGCATTTATTTCTTCACACTAAGGGAAGGACAGTCATTGGTTGAGAACGGCCCGTATCAAGCTTTCGGCAACATCGTGGCACATTTGGAAGGAGCGAAACAGACGTATATATGAAGGCTTGAGTACATCTTCGCTAGGGATCATGCACAATATTGAGTTTGATGTCAATTCTATGATTTAATAGCTGTATATGTGATTTAACAGTTATATTAATAAAATTACCATTTTCGCAATATATATATATATATATATATATATAGTTGTATGCTAATATTGGATACTTAATTGGTAGACATTTGTAGATGTTCGGCACTTGACACGTGTCATCCGTGTCCCATGTCTATGTGATGTTGGCAAGGTAGTCAAAGGTGCAAGACGCACTTAAGGCACGAGTTCGAGCGAAGCGAGACGCAAAAGTAAAAAAAAAAAAAGTAATAATAATATACATACATAAATAAACAAATTAGTAATGTAAGAAATAAAATCAAATAACATATTAAAAACAACAAAAACATGTTAAAACATAACCAAATGAACTAATAGAGCAGCAGTATCAATCAACAGAACTAACAATAATTTTTTGTCTCTAACAAGAAGTAACAAATTGAAAGAAACACAATTGGGTCTGTTTAATTGGGCCTATGACTTTTAAAGTTGGGTCTCTTTCATTTTCTGCCAGGTGAGCCCATAAAACCCAAATAAAAAACAAATACAAAAGGCACACATTTACTTGTTGCACACCTTTTTATCAGGCGCACGCTTAGGCGGCGCCCCGTGAAAGGTGCCACACCTAGTGAGGTGCGAGGCGCGCCTTAGGCATACCTTGGGTGCACCTTTGACTACTGGATCATGTTGTGCTGGATATGACATTTTGCTTTCCTCACACACATACACAAACACAAACACACTGTGCTAAAAGCTACTATTCAATATTTGTAGATATAATTGGGCAATTGATATCATACCATGTCCCATGTCGATGTGAAAATCAATGATGCTGGATATGACCTTTCTCTTCCCTTCTCTGAGCAGCAGTTGAGCATCCATAGAAAAATAGGGTTATATCGTCTATTTCCCCACAAACAATCATGCAGATATACTCCCCCCTCAGTTTGTAGCCAAAATAAGGGTTTCACTAACCTAGCTAAAAATCCTTTAATAGGCCTACTTGAGATTTGCTAATCCTCATCATGCAAAATGTGTTGTTGCCCAAAATTTGTCAAACGGAAAGGTGCAATTTGATTATAAGAAACTAAATCTTTAGAAAGTTCAATGTCCTAGAAACGTATTGCACTTAGTGTGCACCAGGAAATGTTCAGCACAACCACAAGAAAACAGCACTCTTTAAAATACTGATAACGCCAGAACTTTAAGAACAGGAGAAATGCCATACCTGGTTGACCATGCTATAGGTGTACTTCTCAGAAAATGTATGCAGATCTTGAACAACTTTATTGATGTCAAAATCCTGATTAATAGAATACTCAGACAGATGTATATCATCTAATGCTACCCCATATTTCAGCTGGGCTAGCTGCTGCATTGCCGAGTATATCTATGGTTGAAACATGTAGGATTGATTAGCAACTACTGGATGACTCATTAAATATGCATCTTTCAAATGGAGTAGAAATTATTAGTAAAGTAAACCCTTCATATATAATGTGTTCCGCACCTTCCAATCACTAGACGACATTGCTGTGTGGTTATATACAGCAGAATTCAAATAGCTTTCGACAAGCGATCTCACATCGACAAACTTACAAGGAAGCCTTAGAGGTCTCATTTGTAAGTACCATGAAAGATTGCGCACACCAGTCTGAAAGTGCAAGAAAAAAGTTCGCAGTCAAAGCAGAAAAAATTTCTCGTGAAATCAAGACAATCAGTTTCACTTACCTGTGTTGGATTCACATAGACGGATCCTCTTAACTGTGTGGAATGAACGTGAAGGCGTATATCAGTTTCAATATCTCTGCAAAGAGGATCAATAATTTCCTGTTCCAGATAGCAGAATAAGGACTCCAAGAGCATAACTGCTGTGTAGCATGGAAAAAGAAAAGAATGATAACAATGTGAAATTTGTTGTAACTCATATGGCCCTTCATTTCATCTCCTTGTAACATACAAAAGATCTTTGGCCTTTCGTTTCTTCATAACCCCCAACCTCTCTCTCTATATAAAGAGATGTTGGGATAGCTTGTAATATGCACTTATGTGGTTGATAATATACGAGAAAGCTTCGTCTCCGTGTGTTTGAGCTTTTGCCTTACGACACACGTTATCAGCACGTTGCTCGTGCAACGCCGGAAACCCGACATACCGATCGTTTTCTCACCTTCTTCCACCGTACGGTAAGAAAGGTAAAATTATCATAATGCGGATTAGTAGCTACAAGTACTTCGTTAGGATAATTCACAATTTCTAGATGTCTTGGTACTGACAGTCTTATTTCAGGCTTGAATCCTATAAGGACAGAATTTTTGTTGTGAATTTCGAATGGTTTTTCTAGTGCTATTTATTCTAGTTGACCTACTAATGATTCTTGTGTGAACTAGATATTTGACTGCACTCAAATTTACTTAAACGCATTGCAGTAATCCGTATATGGAGGTTGAAAAAAAAACAGAAATTAACATGCATTGTAGCAACAATGCAAGTTGAAAATTTATCAAACTGTATGTATCTTAAAAAAATATTCAAAAATAAATTTTTCTTATGATTTTTAACTTTGCTATAATCTAGCCTTTAGCATACTAGTTTTTTTTTGAAAAAAAAAAACATATTTGTTAGTTAATTTCTGAGGAAATAAATTTTTGATAGCAAATTTTCATTTTGAAAAAGAAATTTTAGATGCTAACATTTTTTTTGGTAATGATGGATTTGGAGCCCCCGGCGAGCGCCTCAGTACCATCTGCGCCCCGATAAGCACCTCAGTAGCATTTATTTTCTTTATGTTACTCAGTGAATTATTATAAAAGATGGGTAGTAAAAATTGTATTTTTTCTCGCTATTTTTTTGGCGTCGCTTCATTAAACGTCGGAAAAATAGTTGACATTTTTTTGGTGCCGCTTGCTTAGGCACCAATTCTTTTGTGTGCTGTTGCTTGCTTATGTTGTACGTTTTTTTGCGTAATTACGGAAAAAAGCAAACTTGAAAATTTTGAAAAATGGTTTTGGCTACATAAACAAATTCTGGCACCGCCAAATTTGGGCTTTCCAAAATAAAAATTTTAGCTAATTTTTTTCATAAGCAACGCTCATTTTGAGCACGCACTAAATTGTCACCTATTTTGCACTGTTCGCAAATAGTGTGAATTTCTTGAAAAATCTTATTTATTCTTACATTTGAAAAAAAAAATTACGAAGTCTCTCCGAATAGGCTCACCTAATTGGGTATGATGTCAAAAAGTACTTGGGACTTGGTTCTTAAGAGGTCCCTGATGACCCTCCTCCCTCATTTTTCCGTCTGGTCATATTCACGTAGAGCTACCGAATGGGGTTGACCGAAAATTATTTTTTTCTCAAATTGTATTTATACTTATGCATTTTTGCAAGCAAATAATTTGCCTCTATATCGGCCCGTCGATCGTTATAAGAGGATTTTTTTTTTAACAAAAATTGTTTTTTCAAACCATTGTTTTATCTACAATTGTTTGTTGTTACTTATGCAAACCAAATCCATATAAACCTGTCATTTTATATGATGACTGATCAAGATTTTTCTCCTGTTGTAGAAAAATGTCGATCAAGATTGATTTTCCCATCCTTGAAGCCTCTGGCAAGAACTACTTGGACTGGACGCAAGACATCCAGAACCATCTAGATGCGCAGGGCCTCTTGGACATCATCTATAACGAGGAAGAGCGTGAAGTAGAAGTCACTCGCTCAATGAACGCCAAAACGATGATTCTATTCCGCAGACATTTATCTGACGCCATGAAGGCGGAGTTCATTAAAATTTTCTCGCCGAAGACGCTATGGGACTGTCTGAAAGAGCGCTTCGACCACCAGACCATTTGGCTACCTGAAGCACGCCATGACTGGTTGAACCTGCGCTTCCAAGACTTCAAAAGTGTAACTGATTACAACAATGAAGTCTGCAGGATTCGATCACTTCTCCAATACTGCGGTGAGATATTAACCGACAGTGATCTTTTGGAGAAAACATACACCACATTTTCTTCCACTGACAACTTGCTCCAGAAGCAATACCGTCAGTCTAAGTTCACCAAGTTTTCCGAGCTCTGTCTCATTTTAATGAGAAACAACAATTCTCGTCCTGCTGGAACAAAGGCAATTCCAATGCCTGATGCAAACGCTCTCCGTGGACCAAATCCACGGTGGAAACGAGACAAGGGCCAGTCGTCCCAACCAAGGAACAGAGGCGAGTTTAAGTCTCGCCACCCAAAGCGAGGTTCTAACAAGGACCAAGGACCTTTGACTCCTAGGCAGTCTCATGGTAAGAACCAACGGGCCAGTCGTCCCAAAGCGAGAGTGGAAGGCCAAGCGCCTACTCTCTGCTACAGATGTGGTGCTTATGGTCATATGCAACGGACTTGCAGGGCGACCCCCCAAGAAGTTGATAACTATCACAAGGGGCGTCGGGCCGAAGCAAATCTGGTCAACGAGTGCGAAAATCTAAATCTTGAGACCCCCGATTTTATAGCAGAAATGGAAGAATGAATCTCCATTTTCTCTCTATATTTGATTTAAGTCATGAAACTTTTGGTGGTTTGTATTTTCTGTTTTCTCGATAAATTAAAGTTCTATTTCGAGCACTTTCCTCAAACGTGTGACAAACTTTAATTTTCTTTACTTATAGGCATGGACCACGGGGCAGTAGATTGTCTGGTTGATAGTGGAACGACTCACACTATCTTGAGAGATAAATCATACTTTATCTCCTATACGCCTAAAGTAACCTCAATGACAACCATTTCGGGACCCTCAACCCTTGTTCAAGGTTTTGGCAAAGCCCGTTTTTCGTTGTCCAATAGTACTCCCGTTGAAGTATCAGAGACCTTATATTCTCCAAGGTCCAGTCGTACCTTACTGAGTTTTAAGGATATTCGAGAAAACGGATTTCATGTTGAAACTGCTCGAGAACATGGCTTCGAGTATCTTTTCATTACCTCCACTCAGTACGGCCAAAAACGTATCATGGAGAAGTTGAAAAGTCTTTCAAGTGGTTTGTATCTCACTACGATACAACACATCGAGAGTAATCTCATCATTCGCCGAGCGCCAGTTGATGAGAGGACTTTTATGCTATGGCATGACCGGCTGGGTCATCCGGGTCAAAATACGATGCTTCGCACTATGAATGCATCACATGGGCATCCTCTTGGAGGAAAAAATTTTGTTATAAATCCGAAAAGCCTATGCCAAGTTTGCTTGATTGGAAAGACGAATCTCAAGCCACTCCATGTGAAACCTACGAGATTAATTTCACAATTCCTTGAGAGAATTCATGGAGATATTTGTGGACCAATCCAACCAACATGCGGACCATTTAAATACTTCATGGTTTTGGTTGATGCATCGACTAGATGGTCACACGTAGTGTTGTTGTCCACCCGAAACACAGCGTTTCCTAAATTCCTCGCCCAGATCATTAAGTTAAGGGCTCACCATCCGGATTATCCGATAAAGCCTATTAGACTTGATAATGCCGCGGAGTTTACATCGAAGACTTTCGATGACTATTGCATGACTTTGGGAATAAACTTTGAACATCCTGTTGCGTATGTTCATACCCAAAATGGCCTAGCATAAGCTTTTATAAAGCGACTGCAAGTGATAGCGCGTGTAATGTCCCGCTCCGCACGGTGCATTATGCTGAGTCGTTGACTCGAAGAGTTGCGTTGACCCGATAATGTATCGATGCAAAACGATACGAGAGTTAAGTTGTCCCGAGCAATGCATCAAACTAAGTTGATGCGAAGAGTTGCCTTGCCTCGAAAGAATGCATCGAGTTGAATCGATGCGAAGCGCCGCGTTGTCCCGAAGGATGAGTGCGTTGAATCGGCTCGAAGATTCTAAGAAATCGAATCGACCAAGGCGCAAGTCCAAATCGATGCAAGTATTGATTTTAGTTGGTTTCGTGTGCAGGTTATAATTTGACGGGAAAATATTAGAGGTCGATCTTTTGCAATATTTAGTAAGGGGTCCGCGAAATCAAATCGTCGCCTTGCGACGGGCTAAGACTTGGGCATGCTAAGGCGAATTGGGCGTATAACTCAACGAAGCACGAAGTGCTCGAATGGCTAAGTCAGGAGAGTGGCCGTGCAACAAAGTTAGGGAATCGAGCCGCATCGGCTCAGCGAAACGACGAAGGCGTATCGACTCAAGGTGGGAGGATTGACTTCTTTTTACTCCTTCATTCGATAAGTCAAATATATCATTGTATGCTAAAAGTTAACCTATCGACGCCACGGACGTGGTCCGATCGGAGATAAATCATAGTGTGAGTCGAACACTAAGTTAGAACAATTGAAATGAAACGTGCATCAATATGCACGAGTCGCTATGGGACATTGGATATCGTTAAGGCGAGCGCCTCGGTGCGCAAGCCAACATGGGATAACTGTAATCGGCAAGTGCCTTAGTGCACGAACCATACCGTGCCTTTGCTGCACGAGTTAGACGGCTAGAACATTGGAAGACAATAGGCGAGCGCCCTAGCGCGCAAGCCTCGAACATTGAATGCTAAGTGATAGAACAGGGAAATACGGTCGAAACGTGCCTACGTGCACGGGATAATAAAAGATGGCTTCGTTGCGAGAGAATACAGTTGTGGCATGAATGTGGCGGAACTGTCGGATATGACATGGTGCCTCGAAAGGTGTTCGAGACCTTCGGGTCGTTCGGTTGACGAGCATTGAGTTGAGGCACGATGCCATTGAATCATTGAAACGAAGTATGAAACGTGAGAACATAGAAAGTTAACGGAAGAAATACGAGATGATAAAGTCTGAGTCTTGGACTCAAGGCTATGCTTGGTAGTTTGAATGATAGTGCGTTGCATGGTCTAATGGAATGGACTTGAGATAATTGCGATGATATCTTCCGTGTACGGAACGTTCCCTCCGAACGGGCGCACCGGGACCGTTCGGCCTAGGAGGGATGTTAATCTTTGATAGGCGCACATCTGCGAAGTCCGATTAGCACTCGGTCGTAAATGTGAGAAGCCGCAAATGATGGTAGGCACGCGGTAAGTTTCGGTTGTTGGGATAGCAACCCAACCCGTGAAACGCCGGGCTACCCAAACAAGAGAGAGAAAAGGAGAGAAAAGAAAGTAAGGAAAGATAAAAGAGAAACTCCTTTAGTCCATTCCGGCGCGGATACGCCCACGACCTTCATATAGTTAAGGAACGATGGATTGAAAGTGTAGGCGCGTATTCGTCCCGCATAGAGATCCTGCTTAGAGATGCACATATAACATGACAGAGAAGGAATGCGGCGTATTCACCTTGCGTCGGTGCAAGGGCGAGTGCGTCGACTTGGTAAGTCGCGCCACGAATCAAACACGAGATTGTTTGTTTGCTTGCCTATTCAATTCGATAACATGCTGCTATGATAACATGCTTTACGCTTTCGAAGATGCCATGAAATTGACTCTAAGGAGAACATAGCAAGATCATAAGCTAAGTTGCATGATTCAACATAAATATTAAAATGTCGGTTTGAAAAGATGATCTTTGCTTCAGTACATGCGAGGACGAACGTATTGATCCCCCACCAGCTTCATGCAGGGTGCAGGGAATGGATTGCTCACGACGAAACGTTGCTTGAACGTGTTGAGGCTTGGAATGCCGAAGCGCATTGAAGCGTGCTATCGCATTGACGCTCGGACTACGCAGCTGGATTGATGCGGCCGAAATATAGAAGGCATGATGTATGGAACGGTGAAATCCTTTGTGGGCAAGAGAGAACCTGAGTGTTGTAGCCAATCTGGCATATATTGTTAGGCTATCGAAAGCCATTGTAATCTCAGTTTCAGATATCAATAAAGAGAATTGTTTCGTATACTCTGTTTCCTTTCGTTGTTAATATCGAATCAAAAAATAACCATTTGAGAACTTGTAATCTTGCCTTGCACGAGTGCAACTCCAGGCTCGTGCGGCATCACGCCGAGATATAGAAGGCATGATGTATGGAACGGTGAAATCCTTTGTGGGCAAGAGAGAACCTGAGTGTTGTAGCCAATCTGGCATATATTGTTAGGCTATCGAAAGCCATTGTAATCTCAGTTTCAGATATCAATAAAGAGAATTGTTTCGTATACTCTGTTTCCTTTCGTTGTTAATATCGAATCAAAAAATAACCATTTGAGAACTTGTAATCTTGCCTTGCACGAGTGCAACTCCAGGCTCGTGCGGCATCACGCCCCCTGCGAGGACGATGATTCGGGTGATTCCGGGTCGGGGCGTGACAAATTGGTATCAGAGCTCTAGGCTCAATTTCCTCTGGACGCTCGCTTCATTACAATTCTAAAAGTTGCCCACCACCACTTGATATCACTCTTGACTCTACTCGATGCCGCACTGGATGTTCCATACAATAAGTCTAATACAAATTGTGAAATTTTGTCGCATGTGTTTTGGAAATTTCATGATGTTTGCTAAGAAAGTCGCAAAGGGTATATTGCATTGAATGCAACGAGCCATAAAAATGTTAGTTGCTGCAAGCGCAACAAATTGTGAAATACGATTTGGAATGTTGTTGTTGCAATGTAACATGTTGAAAGAGAAATAAAATGATGCACGAAGTGCAGCGAGTTAATGTGAATATGCGTTAAAATGAAAGTGAGAAGTGATAAGCCAATACAGAATGTGTTAAAACGGATTGTGCATTGACTTGGAAAGTCGAGAGTAATTCGTTGCACGAGGTGCGGTAAATGTCGAAAATGATCGTTGCACGATGTGCAACGCGTATTGAAAGTAAAAATTATTGCACGTGGTGCAACGCATATCAAATTAATCGTTGCACGAAGTGCAAAGGAAATTGGAAATGAATCGTTGTACAAAGTGAAATGAAAGTGTCGGAAATAAATCGTAGCACGATGTGCAACGCGTATCGAAAGTAAAAATTTGTTGCACGGGGTGCAACGCATATCAAATAAATTGTTGCACGAGATGCAACGTAAGGAAAGAATTGAAATCGTAAATCGATAGAACGAATCGTCGGTTGCACACCAAACTTATGTTGGCAAACGAGAACATTGACCGAATCGTGTCGGATTTTGATAGAATCAAAGTTACGGTTGTGATCAAGCACGATCACTGCGGAAATCGTGAGTCGAAAGAGATCGTTGGTTTACACTAAGTGTAGCGCGAGGGAAATGGCTTGAATTCCGAGTGGTATATGCCATACCACGTAGGCGATGAATGACTCGATTTCGAGTGGTATATGGTATATCACTTGTGCGATGAATTGCGTCGACGCGTTGTGAGAATTGCGGAAGAATTGTCCGCAACGGACGGGGGAGTACCGAGACTCGATTGAAAATTTGTATGGTGATATGTTGATGCAAGTGTTCTTCAAAAATCGGTTGGGACGATAAGGCGAGACTTGCATCGATGAACGATACGTCGGACGAAAGTTATAAGTTGGTCGGACGACCGAGACTAGCAAAACGATTATGCCTTGACGCAATAATCGGATCGACGGGAAAGGAATACTCGAGTTTACAAATGAGTCGCACGACTTGCGATCTCGGTAGAAATGTTGGGTGAGACGAATCGAATCGCACGACTTGCGATTTCGATAGGAATGTTAGGCGATGCGAATTGTATTCGAATCGCACGAATTGCGACTTCGGTGAAGAGTTGGTTGACGTGAGTAATCATGCCTAAGAAATAGTTGGTTACGCTACGGCGACACTCATTTGAGTACGACTGAAAAACACGCAAAACTTAGAGGGCGTGATCGTATAACTCGAGGGTTCGATGTTGGATAATCGGTAACTCAGTTACGCGATCAAAGTATAGCGGGATGCAGCGAATCAGAGAACGAGTGGATGCATATGAAAAAGTTTGTTGCGAACTTGGATGTATGCGATGCGAGTTAAGTTGACGTTGAAACGGATTCGAAGTCGACCCTCTTGCTATCGAAATTGATATGAACTATCAAGATCGATATGCAAGAAAACGTAAGCACGATGTGAGAATACAAAATGGAGTGCGCCTTGCGCTATCAAAATTTTTGTAAGGATACGAGAATGAACGAACTTGGTTGATCGTAAATTTTGTGATTGATCAAAGACGAGACTATAAGTCATCGACGATTGCTCGATGCGTATAGCATCTCGTGTGTCGACCCGCAAATAAGATAGACTCGAACTCGATGCGAGTAGATGTTTCGTAAATTGCGGAATCATCGACGGTAGTGCATGACTTGACTCGGAGGATAGTTGCGCATCAGTTGCGCCGATAGAAACGGTTTTGTCCGAAATTGGGTAGTCGCATAGAATTGTCGGAACGTGATTTGGCTCCGAAATAAGATATAGCATGGTTCGTTGTAAACTGTCCTTCGGTGATGATCCACAATTATCGAGCGTAGCTTCGGGACAGCTGACCCTAGAAGACTTTACCGCCAAATCGAATTGAATGCTGCAGACCGTAAGATGACCCATGCGATATCGCATATGAGATTGCATCGATAACAAATACAATGTGGTGCATGTTGACGATAAGTCTAGGCGATCGAGAATTGTTGGAACAACTTTCGATTGAGAATGGTATAGTTAGATTTGAGTATTCGTCGGATGAACATTTGAATGGTTATGTACGAACAAACTAGAAAATTCACCAACGAACTTGGTGATTCGAATAGGCGTTTGCGAGAATCGTGCTATGCACGAGAGGGAACGATAAAGAAATGACTTACGAGTTGTACCGTTAGATTCGGATTCACCTCGCAATTGAGCTTGCGTGAATCGAACCTATATTCGATGTTGCGAGACGGGTAAGTTGGGAATTTGGCTAGTAAATTCCTACTCGTTAGGAATCGAATGTAAGGCGTATCGTAAAGACCCTCGTGTCAAGGCGATCGTTGTCTTGAGCACCATCGCCTTGATGTAAACTATTGAGTCGGATAGATTGTGGCCTTTGTGCAATGTCAATTTAAACTTGCGTCGGAAGGATTTGAGCACGGTGCCTAGGTAAGTGACCTAGCGGACGTAGTCCTGAATGTTGATGCTTTTGCAAGTCAACAAAAAGAATCATGTCGAGATAGGATACGAAGTGAAACATCAAAAATCGTTGGATAGTGACGCCGAACGCAAGGCGTTGCGGAGACTCGTTGTGATCGGATGTGCGACGGCTTGACGCGACACGTAAGAATTGATAGTCCCGATGAAACATACAAAGTAAGAAATGCGATTTTTGAATCGCATCGTGTACCTTGACTTTTGTTGGCGAATCGCGTATGTATCAATATGCATGTGCGCTAGAATTGCGAGAACAAGTAATAGAGCCAAGTCCGATCAAGAATACGAGATGGCAAGTAATAGAGAATGAGAAGTTACGTGTTTGCATTGTTCCGATATCTTACAACTGAGCTTGGTCGAAATGCATATATTGGTGGGACGCCTAAAATATGTGTATGATTCCAAACTAAGTTGTACGATCCAAACGATAGTGAGACGAAATCGTGGAACGATCTAATGAAACCCTTGGAAATTTAGTATTGGTTTCGGTTCGGGACGAACCTTGTTTTGAGTGGTATATTCTGTAATGCCCCGCTCCGCACGGTGCATTATGCTGAGTCGTTGACTCGAAGAGTTGCGTTGACCCGATAATGTATCGATGCAAAACGATACGAGAGTTAAGTTGTCCCGAGCAATGCATCAAACTAAGTTGATGCGAAGAGTTGCCTTGCCCCGAAAGAATGCATCGAGTTGAATCGATGCGAAGCGCCGCGTTGCCCCGAAGGATGAGTGCGTTGAATCGGGTCGAAGATTCTAAGAAATCGAATCGACCAAGGCGCAAGTCCAAATCGATGCAAGTATTGATTTTAGTTGGTTTCGTGTGCAGGTTATACTTTGACGGAAAAATATTAGAGGTCGATCTTTTGCAATATTTAGTAAGGGGTCCGCGAAATCAAATCGTCGCCTTGCGACGGGCTAGGACTTGGGCATGCTAAGGCGAATTGGGCGTATAACTCAACGAAGCACGAAGTGCTCGAATGGCTAAGTCAGGAGAGTGGCCGTGCAACAAAGTTAGGGAATCGAGCCGCATCGGCTCGGCGAAACGACGAAGGCGTATCGACTCAAGGTGGGAGGATTGACTTCTTTTTACTCCTTCATTCGATAAGTCAAATATATCATTGTATGCTAAAAGTTAACCTATCGACGCCACGGGCGTGGTCCGATCGGAGATAAATCATAGTGTGAGTCGAACACTAAGTTAGAACAATTGAAATGAAACGTGCATCAATATGCACGAGTCGCTATGGGACATTGGATATCGCTAAGGCGAGCGCCTCGGTGCGCAAGCCAACATGGGATAACTGTAATCGGTAAGTGCCTTAGTGCACGAACCATACCGTGCCTTTGCTGCACGAGTTAGACGGCTAGAACATTGGAAGACAATAGGCGAGCGCCCTAGCGCGCAAGCCCCGAACATTGAATGCTAAGTGATAGAACAGGGAAATACGGTCGAAACGTGCCTACGTGCACGGGATAATAAAAGATGGCTTCGTTGCGAGAGAATACAGTTGTGGCATGAATGTGGCGGAACTGTCGGATATGACATGGTGCCTCGAAAGGTGTTCGAGACCTTCGGGTCGTTCGATTGACGAGCATTGAGTTGAGGCACGATGCCATTGAATCATTGAAACGAAGTATGAAACGTGAGAACATAGAAAGTTAACGGAAGAAATACGAGATGATAAAGTCTGAGTCTTGGACTCAAGGCTATGCTTGGTTGTTTGAATGATAGTGCGTTGCATGGTCGAATGGAATGGACTTGAGATAATTGCGATGATATCTTCCGTGTACGGAACGTTCCCTCCGAACGGGCGCACCGGGGCACCGGGACCGTTCGGCCTAGGAGGGATGTTAATCTTTGATAGGCGCACATCTGCGAAGTCCGATTAGCACTCGATCGTAAATGTGAGAAGCCGCAAATGATGGTAGGCACGCGGTAAGTTTCGGTTGTTGGGATAGCAACCCAACCCGTGAAACGCCGGGCTACCCAAACAAGAGAGAGAAAAGAAGGAGAGAAAAGAAAGTAAGGAAAGATAAAAGAGAAACTCCTTTAACCCATTCCGGCACGGATACGCCCACGACCTTCATATAGTTAAGGAACGATGGATTGAAAGTGTAGGCGTGTATGCGTCCCGCATAGAGATCCTGCTTAGAGATGCACATATAACATGACAGGGAAGGAATGTGGCGTATTCACCTTGCGTCGGTGCAAGGGCGAGTGCGTCGACTTGGTAAGTCGCGCCACGAATCAAACACGAGATTGTTTGTTTGCTTGCCTATTCAATTCGATAACATGCTGCAATGATAACATGCTTTACGCTTTCGAAGATGCCATGAAATTGACTCTAAGGAGAACATAGCAAGATCATAAGCTAAGTTGCATGATTCAACATAAATATTAAAATGTCGGTTTGGAAAGATGATCTTTGCTTCAGTACATGCGAGGACGAACGTACTGATCCCCCACCAACTTCATGCAGGGTGCAGGGAATGGATTGCTCGCGACGAAACGTTGCTTGAACGTGTTGAGGCTTGGAATGCCGAAGCGCATTGAAGCGTGCTATCGCATTGACGCTCGGACTACGCAGCTGGATTGATGCGGCCGAGATATAGAAGGCATGATGTATGGAACGGTGAAATCCTTTGTGGGCAAGAGAGAACCTGAGTGTTGTAGCCAATCTGGCATATATTGTTAGGCTATCGAAAGCCATTGTAATCTCAGTTTCAGATATCAATAAAGAGAATTGTTTCGTATACTCTGTTTCCTTTCGTTGTTAATATCGAATCAAAAGATAACCATTTGAGACCTTGTAATCTTGCCTTGCACGAGTGTAACTCCAGGCTCGTGCGGCATCACGCCCCCTGCGAGGACGATGATTCGGGTGATTCCGGGTCGGGGCGTGACAGCGCGGACCTTGGTTATGCGCACCAAACTCCTACTATCTGCATGGGGCTATGCAATTTTGCACGCTGCAAATTTGGTCCGTCTGAGGCCCATGGCCACCCAACCACTTTCCGCGTACCAGCTGGTTACTGGATGTGAGCCTGATATCTCATATTTACGCGTGTTTGGGTGCCTAGTCAATGTTCCAATTGAGCCGATAAGGCGTTCAAAATTTGGACCTCAGAAGCGACGGAGAATATATGTCGGTTATAACTCTCCGTCCATCATTCGCTATTTAGAGCCCTTGACAGGCGATCTCTTTACCGCGAGACACGCGGATTATGACTTTGATGAGGCAATCTTCCCGTCGTTAGGGGGAGAAATGCACGCTAACGTTGATGAGGAACGACGTGAATTAGCGTGGCATGTGCCCGCTGTTGCTCATCATGATCCCCCCTCTGTACATAGTGATAAGGAAGTGCAGAGGATTCTAGGTCTGCAAGATATTGCAAATCAAATGCCAGACGCATTTAGCGACCTAGCAAAAGTCACGAAATCAATTATACCTGCTGCAAATGTGCCTGCAAGGATAGACGTCCCTGAGAGACGCCATGTTCCTTTGAAACATGTTGCTCCGGTCGAACCCGCCGAGCAAAGGACGCTGCCATCGGCCGTCCAGTCCGCCGCTATTCCCAAGAAGAAGGGAAGACCGGTTGGTTCCAAAGATGTTCTGCCCCGGAAGCGGAGAAATCTTGTTAAAAGCATTTTGCCACATGAGATCATTAAGGATCACGACGATGTATTAGAAGAGCGCGTTCCAGATGAAACGCCTATTCCTAATCATGCCAATAACCTCGAAATATCCGTCGAGTATGCTAGCTTAGACGATATTTTGAAGCGAAATGAAACTGTCATCGATGATGTGTTCATATACTCAGTGGCCACTGACATTATGAACAATGATGACATGGAACCTCGTAGTGTTGCCGAGTGTCAACGACGAACGGACTGGTCACAGTGGAAACAAGCAATCCAGGCTGAACTAGACTCCTTAGCGAAAAGAAACGTGTTTGGACCTGTTGCTCCAACACCACCCAATGTTAAACCAGTTGGTCACAAATGGGTTTTCCTAAGGAAGCGTAATGAGAGAAATGAGATTGTGCGATACAAGGCTCGCCTTGTGGCGCAAGGCTTCTCACAACGCCCTGGAATTGATTACGAGGAGACGTATTCTCCCGTAATGGATGTTATAACGTTCCGCTACTTAATCAGTTTAGTAGTTTCCGAAAAACTGAATATGCAGCTCATGGATGTGGTCACAGCCTATCTCTACGGGGATCTGGACACAGAGATATACATGAGAGTCCCTGAAGGACTAAAGATGCCTGAATCAAGTAGTTCCCGACCACGGAACGCGTTCTCGATTAGACTGAGGCGTTCGCTATATGGATTGAAACAATCCGGACGAATGTGGTATAACCGCCTAAGCGAATACTTGATCGGTTTGGGATACATTAATAAAGAACATTGCCCATGCGTGTTCATAAAGAAATCCACTTCAGGATACGCAATCATCGCGATCTATGTAGATGACATGAATCTCATAGGAACCGAAAAAGACTTGTCAGAAACTGCTGATATCCTGAAGAGGGAATTCGAGATGAAGGATCTTGGGAAGACACGGTTTTGCCTCGGCCTGCAGATCGAGCACCGTAAAGATGGAATTCTTGTCCATCAAGCGAACTACACCCAAAAGGTGTTGAGACGCTTTAGTCATTTTGATGTTAAGCCGTCCGCTACTCCCATGATCGTCCGCTCTCTAGACATTACTAAGGACCCATTTCGTCCAAAGGAGGACGACGAAGAGATATTGAGTCCTGAGTGCTCTTATCTGGGTGCAATAGGCGCTTTATTGTACTTGGCCCAATGTACTAGACCGGACATCTCGTTTGCTGTGAATTGTCTAGCTCGACACAGCACCGCGCCAACACGCCGCTATTGGAATGGCATAAAAGACATTTTCCGCTACCTTAAGGGTACTACGGACTTGGGCTTGTTCTATCCCTACGCGGTTTTGAGTGAGTCCAACGCTCTTGGCACTCGAAGCAACGCGACCCTTGTTGGCTACACCGATGCAGGATACTTATCTGATCCGCACAAGGGGCGTTCCCAATCTGGTTATGTCTTTACCATTGGAAACACATCAATTTGTTGGAGGTCTCGCAAACAGACCTTAGTGGCTACTTCAACGAACCACTCTGAGCTACTCGCGCTCTATGAGGCGACTAGAGAGTGTGTATGGCTTCGAGCTATTATTGGCCATATTCGAAGTACATGTGATCTTCCATATGACCCAGATGAACCTGTTGTCGTCTATGAGGACAATACCGCTGTTATTGATCAAGCGAAACATGGTTACATCAAAGGGGATGCTACCAAGCACATATCGCCCAAGTTGTTCTTTACACATGAACAACAAGCGCTTCAGAAGATTGAAGTGCAACACATTAGATCGGAGAATAACCGTACAGACTTGTTCACCAAGTCACTGCCAAAACACTCGTTCCAGAAACATGTCAGAGCGATTGGACTTAGGAAGCTTTCAGAGCTAGCCTAAGTGAAACATGTTTCCTGCACCCTGTTGTGTGCATGTGAGGGGGAGCGCCCCAACGAGCGCCTCCAAACGCCCTATTCTGCGTATATCCCGCGCCCTGTCGAGTGTGAGTGAAAAGGGGAGCATCCTGATGTATGCTTGTGTACTCTTTTTCCCTTAGACCAAGTTTTTTTTCCATTGGATTTTCCTTGGCAAGGTTTTTAACGAGACACAGTTCAAATTCCTTATTCACTAAGGATTATTATAATCAGGGGGAGTATCCAGTTGTATACTTCTAAACCATCGTATACTCTTTTGTCCTTCGATCAGCAGTTTTTTCCACTGGGTTTTCCCTGACAAGGTTTTGACGAGGCACCTTTGCAATGGTTAGTTTACCCCCATCACACTGACCTGTGTGTACTCTTTTGTCCTTCGACCAAAGTTTTTTTTCCCACTGGGTTTTCTTTGGCAAGGTTTTGACGAGGCACAAGTAGATGGTCAAACTTGAAGATGCAAGCTACATACAGACGAAGAAACTCAGAGATGTTTACAAGCAGAATTTCTGGAGAGCCAAGGGGGAGTGTTGTAACTCATATGGCCCTTCATTTCATCTCCTTGTAACATACAAAAGACCTTTGGCCTTTCGTTTCTTCATAACCCCCAACCTCTCTCTCTCTATATAAAGAGAGGTTGGGATAGCTTATAATATGCACTTATGTGGTTGATAATATACGAGAAAGCTTCGTCTCCGTGTGTTTGAGCTTTTGCCTTACGACAAAATTTATGTTATTGTATACTACTAATGAAAAAAGCATGAGGTTGTTTAAATTTATTGAATGTAGAAGTCTAGGTTCTCAACTTGCTTGTGTATCATATAGTGATCATCCCAAGATACAACACATTCATCCCACAGTAATCATCTCTCAAGTAAATTAAATGTAGAAAGGTTCTCAACTCACGATATGTATCGTGCATCAACTTGCTTGTGTATCATATAGTGCATCCCGTATCGTATCATGTATCTATGATACAGTAGCTCTAGGAGTCAAGGTCAACTACACTTCTAAATTCATATAGGACCATGATTTAATATATATTTTTCATAATTTTTTGTTTGTTTCATCTTGACAGGTCTATCTAATTCTGGAAACCAGTTTCTTGAGTGTACATTAAATGACTCAAGTAAAAAAAAGGGTATTATCTATCAGCCTATATGTATTGTATCGGATCAATCGGTACGTAACGAAATGGTATTATATTGTATCCTATCATAAGCTACATGTCGTGTATCATATGATACTAACATCGGACAAGTATGATGTCAGTGGAGGGCAACTATTCTAGTCCTGGAAGTAGAAGAAGCTATCTCAATGATAAATATCTGTTATGCTGGAGTAATTTAGGTATAAGTACACTGAACACAAGCAAATTAAAAGGGACTGATAAAATACTTTTTTCAAGGTGCTTTCGACTTCCTTCTCATACGACTGTATGGTACGTTTGCCTGCATGACCAGTCTTGAGAAGCCATAACCCATCAGAGAACGCATCCAGAAGGGGCCTGCATATTCAAAATATCACAACTCTTTACATTTGAAATCCCTTCTAAATAAGTATTCATATATAACAAATATTAGAGGCTTGAACAGAAAAACAAACAACTTCAACAAAGAGAGCAATTTAGTATTACTTACTGCAACAATGATAACCTAGTAACATCCATAAAAACCATGGATAACCAACTTTCTATCATTTCCTTTCTCCAATATAAGAAGCTGCAGTTTGTAACTTCATCAACAATAGTCTGAAAATCAGCAACAACTGCTAACTTTAACATATGCTTCCTTATCCTTGGAAAGTTGAAATCTATGTGACCCTGTCCAATAAAATGATCAAGAGCGTCAACAAAAGCAATTGTAAGGCACAATATTATTACTCAAGTGGGTGTAGAAAAGAAACTCCTATCTCGTTGCAAAAGTATTTCACAAAAAATTGTTAATCCTTGCAACATGACATTTTAAATTTAGGAAAACAGCAAGTATTGCTAGTTGTTTTGCTTCAAGGGTAGTACAAAACACGACAAAACAACTCTATTGGCTACAGAAGTCCCTGCCATTGCACCAAAACTCCAGAGTTGTGCTGAGAGTCGAAGGTTAATCTACTTATCTACATTATTCCGAGACACCACTGCATTTGTCGAGAGTTGGGTTCATCCAGCGGTATAATCTTTTATAAAGACGAGATTTGAACCTTGGTTGCTCTAATACCATGTTAAAGTCTCTGCTAGCGCACCAAAACTCCAGAGTAATGGTGAGGGTTGAGAGTTCATTATTTATATCATCCCAACACTACCCAAATAGCAATTACTACCATAGACTAAGTCACACAAATGTGCCATTAAACTCCAGAAAAAGTTGGTAAAGCAAACAAACTACCTGAACAGTATCAATCAGCAATAGAAAATGTAGTGCTACAGTAGCCATGACTCTGTGCAAAGGGTCTAGGATTGTTACTCATGGGTGTTGTGGATCCCACTCCCTTTATCTTCTCCCTTGTCCAGAAGTGTCCACTTTCCAGTAGTGATATCCTATGAACTATTTAGATTAAAAAAACCATTATACATATCCTTTATAATTCCAAACCTGGACTAAGTAGACTAAATTAGAAGACAGAACCATGTTCAATCTACAAAAATGTGATAGGATGCACCCCTTATCTACGAGTCATATGAAATAAGCCTCCTTTTCTTTACTTCCTTTTTTTACCCTTTGCAGTCCATAAGTATATCTAAGCACATACCTCTTGTTCTGTATGTACTTTGTTTCGGAAAATCTCTTATTTGCATAGTTTGTACTGATGTCTGTAATCCTGTCATGCAGAACTGTGTAGACAGTAAACCTGTTGGCTTTTGTAGGTTGATGTATTTTTTAGCAAACCACCTGGTTGGTGGGGGGCTTTGACCCTTTACTGAAAACAAAATGAAAAGCAAATGTGTGGGAGATAGCCTGAACCCTACAAGGACAGATGGGTTTGACCCGTGTGATAAATAAGAGAGGATTGGTCCATACCCTACGAGTTAACTTGGAGGGGAATGGCCCAAACCCCTAATACAATCAAGGTTTGAGGGTCGATAATCTCCGAATAATTGAGTTAGATACCCAGCATCATGTTTCGCAAGGTATTCGAAATCATTTCGTGCTTGCAATGTTCGTCTGTTCTTGCTCGCGCTCGATTTCAAACAGTTGCATATTCTGCTTCGTGGATGGTGGTTTCCGTGGCTTCTTGAGCTTGGTTTGCAATGCGACGTACCCCTCTTGGTGAATGAGTTTGAGAGTAACGATGGTGTGTTATGGAAGCCAGATAAGCAATGTGATGTACTCTGCTCGGTGGAGCCTCTAGTTCCTTGATTTGTTGTTGTATCTGCTTTCTTTTTTTGCTTTTCTTCCTCATTTTTTTCAAAAAAAAATTACATGACTGTATGTATGTGTTTTTCTTGAAAGAAAAAAAAAAAATTACTGTATGTATGTCTTCCCTACTAAAGTTCTATGAATGTATTGGTCCAATATATCATGTGAATCTGAAGGTTTCTTTGTGGACAGTGAAAAAAAAAAGGCTAGGGTTCTTTTGGGAACAACTGTGTAGGAGATACAGGGCTTTAGTGGATAAGATTAGAGCTTTGAAGAAGATAGCATCCATCTATCATCTTTTGTTCTAGTGCAAACATAGGTGTAGGTCCTTGTGCCAAACTGCATAAAACTTGTTTAGGAATTCTGTTGTTGCTGTGTGTTGTTGTTGTTTTCACTTCTCTATTGTTCTATATGAATCTGATTTTGTTCTGCTGTCTTTGTGGTTTTTGTGATTTATCATATTACAACACATTTATTTGTTGGATGTTCTTGTCATCTTCTACGGTGAAGACCCTTGAAGACCTATTATATCATCTCATTTAACATGCCCTTTGGATATTGATCATCAACCACTTTAGTACCTGATCATATAGGTACTTATCCGTCTATACACTCATATGAACATTGGTATCCAGAGTTACACCATATGCCTAATTACGCTTACAAAACAAATCTTAATTGGCGTACAAAGAAGACCCTTGAAGACCTATTATATCATCTCATGTAACACGCCCTTTGGATATTGATAATCAACGGTGAAGACACTTGATGACCTATTATATCATCTCATTTAACATGCCCTTTGGATATTGATCATCAACCACTTGAGTACCTGATCATATAGGTACTTATCCGTCTATACACTCGTATGAACATTGGTATCCAGAGTTACACCATATGCCTAATTATGCTTAACAGAACAGATCTTAATTGGCGTACAAAGAAGAATGAAGAACTTGGCTCAAACAAGGTGCACACAAGTGAACATGCAGTGAGCAGACAACCAAATGAGCAGGCGGGAAGCAGAAAGCAAAGAGTCAGAGAGCAACATGGGTGATGGATGTACGACTCGTAGGCAGCAGGACAGAAATACAAGCAGGGTTTCCCTATACTAAGAAGCATGAATAGGTCCAGGGAACTACTTTATTAAAGTGGACACTAAGCTACATCCGACTACAACAATAATAACACTATCTGCAAAGAATACCAGCGATGAAGCAGTGGTCAACAGCTATGTGATGAAAAGCACAGGTGCAGGAGGCAGTCTGAAAAGGAATAGCTGTGACTAAGATGGCAGTGGGAAAGAGAATAACGCGTAGCAAAAGAGACCAATGCATGGTTGTGAAAAGGAACCGATAGATGTCTGGAGGTACATATACAATATTTATAGATTGAACAAAGCAAGGTGATGAACCAAAAACTGCTACCAATTTTAGGTGCAAGGAAAAAGAACTAAATGATTTAAATTGCATGCTAACAAATGTAGTGAAAAGTACAAACATTATTGGATAAACACGAGAAAAAAGAAGAAAAATAGAAGTCCCTGGTGAGAGCGATTCTACGGAAGCTCAAAACTGGCTAATCATGAGTTGAGCTCAGATGAAGGGATCTTTGTTTTTTTGTTTCGAGAAGTGCTTTAATTAGTTCAAAAGAAATTGTCTTATAAAATAAACTTGAGGAAGAGATAACTTTCAGTAAATGTTTTCTAT
Source organism: Iris pallida (assembly GCA_029216955.1). Lineage (NCBI taxonomy): Eukaryota > Viridiplantae > Streptophyta > Magnoliopsida > Asparagales > Iridaceae > Iris > Iris pallida. Next base: position 12,674,791 of record JANAVB010020999.1, read on the forward strand.
TTATTTAAAACTAGATAATTTCAAACATTTTGCCCATAACTTTAAAATTCCAAGAAAAATCAGAAAGTTATTAGGAGCAGTTAAAGACCCTGCAACTAATCAAAACTCTAGAATTGTTTTGACGGTTGAGGGTTAACTATTTATATTATTCCAACATCCCCTGAAGGTCGAATGCCCTTTAATGGGCCGAGAGCTGGATTCATGCAGCTGTATAATTGTTTCATAAAAATCCATTTCAAATGCACACCAGGGAATTTTAGTCTGGGTTGCTCTACCAACAAATCTCTTTAGTTGCGGTGAGGATTGAGGGTTAGATATATATATATATATTATTTCAACATATTGTTCCTTAATTCTATAAATTTAAAATCAATCTTTTGCAACAAAAGTTGACTTGTTTGTAAGCCCTTTATAAGATACAAATATTTCTTCTTTTCAATCTAAATATCTTCGAATCAGCCCACGTTTTCATGTTAGGTTTACAAAATTGTTACCTGAACTGAATTATATATAAGTGTAGAATAAACTCATGGTTTGAAGTTTTAAAGAAGGATATAGTTTTTTAATGTTGCAGAGGATGTGACCCTTAATAGAGCCAAATGGAAGGAGAGGATTCAAAAAGTGAACCCCAAAAATTTGGGATAAAGGTTTTTGCTATTGTTCAATAAACTCAGATTCCAATCCCCAAATTCCCAGAACTGCATTCACTTGTAATAAAAGAATTGTTACTAATAAAAGAAACAAGTGTGTCATATATGTAATCTACTGCTCTCTAAAGTAATAGCTTTCTAACAAAAGTAGCCTATTTCAGACAAAAGCAATAAATTTGCAAATAAAACTTAAAAGTACACATTACTATAAAAACGACAATTATAATTCCTCAATTCTGGCCAAACCTTCCAAATTCCTTCTTTTCTGCTTTTGGCTAATTCCTAGATTTCTGGTGGAAGATGGAACTGGGTAGTCAGAGCTTCTAACTCCTGACACAAATTAGAATCATTAATTCTTGGTTGCTTATCTTAATGGCAGAAAAGTTGAGGAATTCGGACCAGTCCTTGGGGATTAGCTAACTCCTCAAGACATGAATTCCCTGATTACGCATCCATATAGTGCCACAAGGTATGTGGATAAACCACAGCCATCTTGTAACTAAACCCAGTGGAGATACAAATGGTAGCCAAACCCAGTTGTTGAAAGGGATCTAAAACACGGTTAAAAATGTCATAGAGATTCAATCAAATTCGTTATCAAACCAGGGGCTATTCAAAATTAACAAAATTATAAACCATCTCCTGCTCGGTTTAACGCATCAGGATTTAGAATGTAACTAGATATCATGTTGAAGCAATCTAGATGTATTATACTCGGAATCATTTTCTATTTGATATCACAACTACTACTTGTTTATAACGTATGTATGAGAGCACACTAATGAAGTTAAGGACAGCCTGTATATATGCTTGTTAGCTTACTATGCTTTGAAGAACATCGAGAGTTATTGAAACAATAAATTGTCTCATAGAGCTACCTCCTCCTTGAAGTAGTTGCAAGGATATCAACACCTGCAATGAAAAAATATTGTTCAATAACTTAATAACAAATGTGGTAATGCCAACACTAGCTACATCATTAAACTAGAGTACTCCAATAAAATGTATATTGGAACAAGAAAATTAATTCATGCACTCAACTCCGTAAAGATTTGGATAAAGGCTTTATTGTTGTTGTTGCTGTTATTGCAAGTATTCAAACTGAACACACCTTTTCCTTTGTTTGTTCATCTCTCTCTTTTTTGCGAAGATTTGAATGGAAACATTAAAGATCTTTTTTTCTTGTGGATGTACCAAACAACATCACCTATACTCCAATAAAATGTGTATTGGAACAAGAAAATTAATTCGTGCACTCAACTCCCGTAAAGATTTGGATAAAGGCTTTATTGTTGTTGTTGCTGCTATTGCAAGAATTCAAACTGAACACACCTTTTCCTTTGTTTGTTCATCTCTCTCTTTCTTTTTGCGAAGATTTGGATGAAAATAGTGAAAAACTTGTTTCTTGTGGATGTACCAAATAACATAACTATATTGTGTAAGAAAGATCCTCTTGGACAACTCCAATATGACAGCTAAATATTTGAGTTTAAGATGAGTAGATGACACAATCAGTTGGTTTTGATTTTTATCCCTCTTTGTTAGTATAAACTCTGGTTTACCTGCAAGATGTAAGGCTTCCCAGTGCCACAAAAGTGTTAAGAGTTTGTTTAAACAAGGGTTTTCTAGCAGCTATGTCAACTGAATTGTTGTTTCAAATATGTATCAGAATTAGTTAAGACCTAATTATGAGGAAGATGTGTAACTTCATATTTCCTGTATCACTTGCTTAACAATATCATTGAACCAAGATTTAAGACGCATAAAGAGAGATATCGCTTCCCTTCATGTGCCATAGTTTATTATTTAGTTGTCGGGAGACGAGCAAAGGTACATGGACAACGGGACACCCTGTGAGACTCGTCTCACATTATCGGTATTTATATACGGATACGTATTTTACAGTGTATTTCGTATTTTCTTAGTTTTCAGAACGCTTTAAAATTTTCCTAAAACTGTAGGTTTTCTCCTTGATCGGCATACCGCATGTATACCGGTGTATACCGACGGCATACCGTCCGGACAGACTTTTCCACATTTTAGATATTTTTCGATTTCAGATATTTTCGTGAATAGTGTTTCCGATATTTTCGTAAATAGTGTTTTAGATTTTTTTTGATGAATAGTGTTTACATATTTTGGTGAATAGTGTAGATGCACCCTATTACCCATTGGATATTTGATTTTGTTTGGATGGTCACGATTGACTTAGATTTTGACATGGATCACCATCCAACAATTAAGATTAATTCCCCCTTCTATATATACCCTTCTACTTTCTCTCTCCTTCCTCTTTTCACTCTTTTTTCCTTCCCTCTTCACTTTTATTCCTCTTCCTCAAGAGCATAGAAAAGCTTGGCCTTGAGACCTAGAGTGTGGTTTCGTACCCCTCTTGGTGGTGGAGTAGAAGATTAGGTGTCACATCCCGATTCCGTCGAATCGATAGTCGTCTTCCGGACGTGATGTCGTGCGAACCTAATTTGCGATCGCACAAGGCATAGTCATAAGGTAATCCGAAACACGAGATCTAAGAGAACAAGCAGACAAATTGAATCACACATTAAGTAGTGAGGACTTTGATCTTTATTGATAATAAACATCATTTACAGACTCCAGTACAGGACTCATGCCGCGCGGGCTACAACACGACTCAATTACAAAAGAGTGCCGATGAGATAGTCGTTCCATACATTGCACACATCCCTCAATTTACAACAGAGTAATCCAGTGACCTGGAATGGAGGGACGCTGAGCCATCTTTCATTGGACAGTTGAGAGTCTTCAAAAGTGGAGTTGCGGGAGAAAGTCTTCGACGCACGGCCGAAGCTTCAAAAATCACGAACGTCGTCGAGCTAGTTGGCGCGTCCTTCCTGGTTCACGGGACATGCAAAGAGCGAGGATCAATACGATCACATGTACTGGCGAATGGCTAATTAAAATCCAAGCTCTGCATTTGATTCAAGCAGTTTTATAAACATATTAGCTAGCTATTTTTGTAATCTCTCTAACCATCCTGATCGATTTACAAGTTAACATGTTTTGAGGCAAGCATATAAAATTGTATACATTAAGCAGCTATCATATTCATCCCGTGTCACGTGCATTAGTTAAACAGTGAAAGGGTGTGAAGGCCACTGGCAATGTCAAGCCATCACGGACTATAGCTGGGTTAGACGGCGACCCTTTCGCGACGGGTAGCGAGCCATGTGCGAAAGTTCCCGAATAACCCATGTCGATGTAAGGCTGGCGCTTGCTATACTCGTTCCTCCCGGACCGAATCGGTTTCTTGGCCTAGGCAACCGTTCGAGGAAACTACACATTGTCGACAAGTTGTCAAATAACCGTTTTGCAGGGTCTTGAAAAATGCTCTCTCTTTTCTAGAACCTTATCCTTCCTCTTTTAGTTGCAAAACTTAGCATTTCTTTTGAACTTGGTCGATTTACTCACTTAGCCATGTCGTTGTGATAAACGTTAATCGATTCATTCATTGTTTTGCATAGGCTAAGTGAAATTGCATAAGAAAGCACGTTTTCCATTTACAATATCGACAGTTTGATAGCAAGTGTTTCGGAAAGAATCGTGCCACGATTTCTTTGATTCTACACTATTATGACAAGCATTCATTTAACTTTATATTGATTTTGAAATAGAGGGACGAGACGAAGGAGGTCAACCACTCGCCTTAGACTTGTTTTAGGCGAGGGACTGGTTGGCTGCGCTGACGTCGCCTACGCGATCACCTACAATCGCATAAGCAACTGATTAGAACACTATGTAATTCAAGGAATTTCGATATGAATGCGAAGCTCGAAAACGCAAGTCATAGAAATCCATCGAAACATTCACGAAAACGCATTCACGAAAACCAAAACCAAATCAAACGCGGCATGAAAACCAGAGCAACGGGAGGTCTCTCCCGACTCGGCCACAGAGCCAATCCTTGAGGTGCAACCCACTGAATATAGGACTTGGTTCCGAAAAGTCATTCCATAACGGAGAATGGATCTTAATTCAACCGTTTCGTTCGATCGATTCGGCCGATTCCGACCTATCGGTCCCGACCGAATTGATAGCGACAGTGTTCCTTTCTCGCGCACCCCGTGGACGGAAACGGGACACGATGTAGGGACGGGGCACTACACCATAACCAACTAATAAAAAGTTTCGTCCTCGAAACTTAAGGATAGAACCAACCTCTACGAGAACAATGAAGGAAATTTCTCCTTCATTTCCGATTCAAGCTCCCACGTTGACTCTTCGACCGAATGGTTACTCCAGAGTACGCGGACGAGAGGGATCGCTCTATTTCGCAACAGCTTATCCTTGCGTTCTAAGATTTGAACTGGCTCTTCAACGTAGGATAAGTCGGACTTCAGCTCCAGCTGGACAAAATCTACCACGTGGCTAGGGTCGTGTACGTACTTTCGCAACTGAGAGACGTGGAAGACATTGTGTACACCTTCTAGCGCCGGCGATAGGACAATTTTATAGGCCACTGGGGCAACCCGCTCGAGTATTTCGAAGGCCCAACGAATCTCGGACTCAACTTTCCCTTCGCGCCAAACCGAGTAACTTCTCGCATGGGCGACACTAAGAAATACATGATCGCCTTCTTGAAACATAAGGGGTCGACGATGAACATCCGCGTAACTTTTTTGACGACTCTGTGCGGTCTTTAATCTTTCCCAAATGAGCCAAACTTTTTGCACAGTCTGTTCCACCAGTTCCGGACCGAGAATCTGCCGCTCTCCGACTTCGTCCCAGCAAATGAGTGATCGGCACTTTCGTCCGTACAAGACTTCATACGGCGTCATTTGGATGCTGGATTGATAGCTATTGTTGTATGCAAATTCGGCCAAAGGTAGATGAACATCCCACCTTGATTTGAAGTCAATTGCGCAGAGTCGTAGCATGTCCTCGAGAATCTGATTGACGCGCTCCGTTTGGCCGTCGGTCTGGGGATGGTAAGCTGAGCTGAACTGCAACTTGGTACCTAGAGCCGACTGAAGGCTACTCCAGAATCGCGACATAAACCGTGAATCCCGATCAGAGACGATCGATACTGGAACTCCGTGCAGCTGTACCATCTCATCAAGATAAATCTGCGCCAGGCGATCAACGCTCCAAGTAACTTTAATGGCAATGAAGTGCGCTGACTTGGTTAGTCGATCGACGATGACCCAGATGACATCATTCTTCGGCAGACCAACAATAAAATCCATGCACACGTGCTGCCACTTCCATTCCGGAATCGCCAGATTCTGCATCTCTCTGTCCGGTCTCTGGTGCTCAGCTTTCACTTGCTGACAGGTCATGCATTGCGACACGAAAAGTGCCACATCTTTTTTCATTCGGTGCCACCAGAAGTTTGTGCGGAGGTCCTTGTACATCTTCGTGCTACCGGGATGCAAGGTGTACTTCGCATAGTGCGCCTCCGACAGTATCTTATTTCTAAGTTCTGAATTATCCGGAACGCATAGCCTACCCTTCAATCGAAGCATGCCGGTTTCGTCTTCCGCAAAGTCGGCCGTCCTATCCGTCGCATTTTTTTCAGGTACGGATCGTCCTTCTGAGCGATATTGATCTTTTCTTGCAAGCTTGGCTCTAACTGCAACTTTGTCAACTTCACATTCCTGAATCGGACTCGGAGTTCGATGTCCATCTCTTCTAGGTCACGTATCAGTCTGCGGTCGATGGATAGCGAGGCAATATACTTCCGACTCAGAGCGTCCGCCACAACATTTTTCTTTCCCGACGTATAGTCAATAGTTAAGTCATAATCTTTGATCAGTTCAAGCCAATGCCTTTGCCGCAAGTTCAGTTCCTTCTGCGTGAATAGATACTTGAGGCTCTTGTGATCGGTATAGATCGTGCACGCCACGCCATAAAGATAGTGACGCCACAATTTCAACGCGAACACAATTGCCGCTAACTCCAGGTCATGAGTAGGGTAGTTCTTTTCGTGCAGCTTTAGCTGTCAGAAAACAAAAGATATCACCTTATTCTGCTGCATCAGCACACACCCGAAGTCCTGACCGGACGCGTCGCTGAATATCTGGAAACCCTCAGTCCCTTCTGGAAGTGCGAGTATCGGGGCAGAGACGAGCCGTTGCTTTAATTCGTGGAAGGAAGCTTCACAGTCGTCTGACCATTCAAATGTGACTCCTTTCTGGGTGAGGCGAGTCAGAGGCGATGCGATCTTCGCGAAGTCTTTCACGAAGCGTTGGTAGTATCCCGCTAAGCCAAGGAAACTTCGAATCTCACCGATGGACGCTGGCCGTTTCCAATCGACAACGGCTTCAACTTTCTTTGGGTCGACCGCAATGCCTTTTTCTTAAAGTATTTATTTATTTTATGGCCATAAAGAAGAAAAGTTACGCGGATGTTCATCGTCGATCCCTTGAGTTTCAAGAAGGCGATCACGTATTTCTTAAAGTAAGGTATTTCTTTTTCTTCTTTGTCGTCCATCTCTTGCCTACCCGTCGATATGAGAGAGCAATTACACCAGTACCATTGGGAGAAGATACTGCAAATGGAGAAAAAGATTTGGAATTCAGTAGTTCGAAGAAATTCCAAAGGTACCACAACTCTGTAAGCTATAACAAGAAAGGCAAATGTTACAGTAGGAAGAATTAACTTTAGTTAGAGAGACAATTTTCTATCTAGCACTATACATTGATGATATTATTCTAGAGGATAAAATGGAACAATACAAATTAACACATTTTTTTCTTACTGGAGAAACTTAGAAAGTTGTCTTATATCTCTCGAAGACTAAACTATGTGAAATAGGATCTGCACATGTGACGAAAATATAAATTCTGCTTCATAATCTAAGAATGAAAATTAATGCTTCATGAACGTAATCAATCTATATCAAGTTACCAGAGTAAGGGAATCGGAAAGCCTTGTGTCTTTATCTCGACCACCTAAAACAACAATAAGGGCCTAAAATTAGTAATAATTGTAAAAGTGTGTATATACACACACACACGCACACTCAGAACCTTGAGTTTCTAGCCAATGTAGGACTAAAGAAGGAATATAGGATATAAAGTATGTATATGCAAGAATAACGGCTCTAACACCCTCTAAAGATGAATGGTATATATGATGCAAGCCCAATTAGATACATAAGGCAGAGAAGCTGATAGAATCTAGTGGCTTTTTAGGCAAGTCCACAGTGTGGACCTTGGAACGAATGAATGGAGTGCAAATCTGCTTGCTCGTTATCTCATCCGGAACGAAGTGGCAGCCCACCTCAATGTGTTAGTTCTCTTATGGAAAACCGGATTGCTAACAATGAAGATAGCGGCTTGCTATCACAATGCTAGGTAACGACTCAAAGTAATGGCTGTCAATGCCAGCCGTTAGAGTTATCAGCAGCAGCATCCCATAAATAGTACGAGTCATAGATCTGTACTCCGTCTTTGTGCTTGACCTGGCTACTTGCTATTTGTCACCCATCCAAGTGACCAGGTTTCCACCAACATAAGTACAGTAACCAGTTGTGGACCATCTATCCATCTTTGATCTTTCTCAACGTCAAAATAAGACTAGATATTAAGATACATGTAGCATCGATGTAAAAGGCATTTCTACTGTAGATCCCTTTCACATATCGCAGAATTCGCAACATTCTATCCATATAGCTTTGGGTTCTCCATAAATTGACTAACTAGACCAACATCAAAGGAAATACATGGCCTAGTAAAGATTAGGTAAATCAACTTACCTACCAACCTTTTATATTAAGACTTGTCCTTGACATCATCATCAGGCCACATACCAATCTTCTATCTTAAGACTTGTCCTTGGCAACCAAGTATCTAGTTTCTTTCTTGTTGTAGGTGATCATGACATATTTTTCCCTGAGGGAAGACAAATCTTTTGTCATGTGAACAGCCTTATTCCCTAGAAAGTAATGCGTTTGTCCTATAATATTTAGTGACAAAATGCTTCTAAAGATACACCTTGGTCACACGGATGCCCTTAACGTAATTTCCAGATAGGATAATATCACTAAATGACCATCAATATCAGTAGGAGAATATCATTAAAAGACCATTAATATAACAATCACAGTCTCAGGGTTCCTAAGAAAGAATGATCTTTATCACTACTCCAAAATTCCACTCATGTAAGCACTTGGACTCCATTTGATACCATAAATTGCCTTTTTCCATCTGGCAACCTTGCTTCTCCCTCTGAGCAACAAATCCAGGAGGTTGTTCCATGTACGCTCCCTCCATAAGAAAGCCTCTTTGATGTATAAGAAGGCATTATTAACATCAAGCTGAAACATAGACTAAGCTTTGTTGACCGCTAGAGTTTGAAAAATTAGCACAAAATTTGCATAGGTCAAGAATTTGTATGAAAGAAATATAGTGCTTCCCTGGATGAGGTACCAAATAAAAAATTTGGCGAGCAACGATTTAAAAAAACTAAGCACAGGAAAATGGCTGTGTAACCCATTAAGGAGGAAATTATGACATTCACATGCAAATCCACAAAATTTATGGAAGGCATGGTTCAAGCAACCTTCTTAGACCAATATAAACCTATTTCATTTCCAAGAAAAGAGATCTTTCAAAACAATCTATGATAAAAGTTATAGGCTATAGCTCTACATGGTGAAATTTGCACAACCTTTTTAATGTTTTCTTTTGCAAATCCAACTTGTTGTCTTTCTCATTTTGCACTACAAGGTTTCAACTACATAGATATGGAATTTCCACGGGAACAATTGCCAATTACACATTACTCAATATAAAAAAGATCAAGCAATAATTCAATCGGTTGTCTGCTCAAGTGTATGACAAGAGAAGCAAAGGAAAAGTGTACACTCACCCCGTTTTAATGAACTCAATATCACAAACCTGCTCAGCTGGCTTTCTTTAATTACTTCTGCATGTAGTTTAGCCTACAAAGTAATCAACATGGATAAGAATTCAGAGCAGGAAAAAACAAGAGATGGTAGAGACACGTCATGATTCAAGATAGTTACGTACCTTCAAAGGTAGTATGAGTTGCTCAATATCAGCCTGGATAACGTTTAAAACATGAGGTAGGCTACGGATAATCTCCATCCCTTTGATTTGGCATGTTGTTCCAAATACCTATTAATATAGTTAACAGCTATAAGGAAGATACAGTATCTTTTCAAGTATTGAATAGTAAGAAAATACGCACTTTCAAAGAAGCCACCATATGAGATAGGGACTTCAGTTTCTCCCTCTTAATGGGAACCTGTAAATCGTCAGACAAAAAAAACACCTCATAAGGCTCACATAAAACCCATCTGCTAGGATATGATATAAGCAGCAGCAATACAGAGACAACAAAAAAGTTGACAGTACATCACCACCAGCAAAGCCTTTATCCCAGAAAAACAAAAACTTGACAGTAGAATATAACAGGTATCTAATGAAACGGCAATATTCAAGGTTGTTTCAGATAATCCTGTTAGAAAACACTCCATCAGTACGAACACTTCCAAGTACAGGTCATGGTTGCTACGTGTCTAAGCATTTCTAGTTAAGTGGCAGAATTATTTTTAACATTTCAGTATTAGAACCCATGAAAAGATAAACAAAGGAATTAAACATGGAGTATATTAAATTCATTCGTCAAAGCAAAAATGGGCTCTGTAAGAGGGAATAATAGGATGGATTACTATTGAATGAAGGATTATGTATATATAGGAGGAGGACTAGCCGCCTCCTTATTCTCTATCCGATGTGGGACTAAAGCCCATAACTAATACTCTTAACACATTTCCTCAAGCTGGAGCATATATGTCAATCAGCTTGTTACAAAGAAACTGAACACGAGGACCCAAAAGATACTTCGTAAATATATCAGCTATTGATCTTCAGTTCTCACATGGTGAAATGTGATCATTCCCTTCTGGTATTCATCACGAATAAAGTGAATGTCAATCTCAATGTGTTTCGTCCGTTCATAGAATACGGGACTCGTAGCAATGTGGATAGCGGACTGATTATCACACCACATAGTTGTTGCTTTCAATCATGCTTCTTCTTCCAGTTCTTGTAGAGGATGCTGCATATATAACATTTCTGTGGTGCCATGAGAAATTGCTCGACATTCTGCTTCTGAACTTGATCGTGAGACTACACTCTGCTTCTTGTTCTTTCATGATACTTAGTTTCCACCAATAAATACTGAGCAGCCGGATGTAGATCGTCTATCAGTAAGACTTGCACCCCAATTCGCATATGTAAAACACTCAAGATGAGTATACTCTGATTCTCCATCCGAATTCCTTTTTCCGGACTCTAGGCTAGATAGCGCAGGATTCTGAAAACTGCATGTTAATGTGGAACTCGTAGAAAAGCCATAAATCTACTCGTAACATTTACAGCAAAAGAAATGTCGGGGCAGGTCATGACCGCCAAGTAGTAAGTTTTCCAACCACTCGACGATACTGATCAGAATTGGTCATCAGTATCCCCTCATCGAGGAAGTAACTTTCGTCCGTTCATAGAATACGGGATTGGTAGCAATGTAGATAGTGGACTGATTATTGCACCACATACTGCTGCTTTTAATTATGCTTCTTCTTACAGTTCTTGTAGAAGATGTTGCAGATATAACACTTATGCGGTGTCATGAGAAATTGTTCGATATTCTGCTTCCAAACTTGATCGTGAGACTACACTTTGCTTCTTGCTCTTCCACGATACTGAATTTCCACCAATGAACACTGAGCAGCCGGATGTAGACCGTCTATCAGTAAGACTTGCACTCCAATCCGCATCTGTGAAACACTCAAGATGAGTATACCCCTTATTCTCCATCTGAATTCCTTTATCCAGATTCTGGACTAGATAGCAGAAGATTCTGAGAACTACCTGCCAATGTGGAACTCGTAGAGAAGCCATAAATCTACTCGCGACACTTACGGCAAAGAAAATATTTGGGCGAGTCATGACCGTCAAGTATATGAATTTTCCAACCACTCAACGATACTAATCCGGATTGGTCATCAGTATCCCCTCATCGAGGAGTAACTTTACCCCTGGATCCATGGACGAGGTTGCTCCCTTAGCTTGCATCATCCATGCATCAGTTAGGATGTTCAACACACACTTCCTCTGAGACATTACAATGTCATGCTTACCCCGTGTGACTTTAATGTCCATGAAATACTTCAACCATTCCATATCCTTGGTTTGAAACTGTTTACCCATAAACTTCTTCAGCCCAGCCCTGCAATACCATGGTTGTCATCTTCCATAATCACAATATCATCAACGTAGACACCAAGTAGTATTCTTTCAACTGATGTATGTTGGTAAAATACTGAATGATCCTTCTTCGATTGACACATGTCAAACTGGATAAGAACGTGTAAATCGACCTATGGGACGTGTCACGAGTTCATATGGGAGCGTGCTAACACTCTACATCAGTTCGAAGACGAGATCCAAGAGTTTCTCGATGGACGTGTGATGAGAGCGTGAACACAATAGGTTGGGGAGAATGTTAAGCACATAATTTTTCGCTCCAACGAACTGCTCTGCATAACCCCTTCTAGACTGGGGTTAAGTTGGAACGCTCCAGATAGGGCTGCAAACGAGCCAAGCCGAGCCAAGCTTTTGTAAGCTTGAGCTTGGCTTGACTAGAATTAATCGAGCTCAAGCTCGAGCTCGAGCTTGATAAATTTTTTATTTTAGAGCTTGAGCTTGTTTATATTAAGCTTGAGCTTGGTTTGGTTTGAGCTCGAGCTTGGCTTGATAAGTAAGCTTGATTCAAGCTTGATAAACAAGCTTGATAAACAAGTTTGATAAGCTCAAAATCGAGCTTGTTAAGCTTGATTTCAAGCTCGCTCAACTTTATTTCAAGCTCATTAACCTTGATTTCAAGCTTAACGAGCTCGAGTTCAATTTAGTTAGGTTTGAATTCAAGTACCTATGATATTATTAATTCAAAAGTTCCTTAATATCAATTATTAAGGACATATAAAATATATAATGCACACAAATATACATATATTTAGAGTTCAACAAAGAACAAACGAGCTTCTAAACAAGCTCCTAAACGAGCTTCTAAACGAGTCAGCTTGCAAGCTCATCAACGAGCCAGCTCGCGAGCTCAAACGAGCCGAGTACTTCTAAGCTTGAGCTTGGCTCGTTTATTAAACGAGCTCGAAAATGAAGCTTGAGCTCAGCTTGTTTACTAAACGAACCGAGCTCAAACGAGCTTTTATCGAGTCGAGCTTCGAGCAGCTTGCGAACGGCTTGGCTCATTTGCAGCCCTAGCTCCAGAATCCTGTACAGTGGGAGAGTCCTCTTGATAATATAGATACCCCACAAAATAATTTGGTTATATAGAATGATGTTTAGACTTGAGAATATTAAATACAGATTATTGTATCAATGTCTGTATATGCAAGACATATTAGAGTGTTGGATATGATATGTAATGGACTGTGATTGGCATGTCTGTGTTGACCAACTCATGTCCCCTTTACAAGAAGAATACCCACAAGAAAAGAAGCTTGTGTACCAAAACAAGGAATATGTGTACAATCATTCTGCTATACAAATTACAAGATGCTAGACATGTACAATCTTAAGAACCATAAATAGGAAGAGTACGAATTTGCAACAGAGGATTACCTCAAGAAATGCATGTAAATCGAGCATAGAGAGAACAAGAACCCGAACTCGATTGGCCAAGAATATTCCCTGCACTGGATAGTGGATGAAATAAGCATCATGAAGAAAATGAAAGGATCATATTAGGTGCATACTAAAAAGAATTTAACAAACTCAAATAGTTACAGAAATTAATAGAAACACTATCTTTTTGACCTTACTAACATCCTCAAGACAAAGGAGCATTTATGAAATGACCTGCATAATCTGTTTCAGATGAAGCCTAAGACATGCTTCGCTCATTGTTTCCGACTGAAATAAAACAAAAATTAGTACAGTGATATCATATTTAAAGATTGAAGGAACTCTTTGTAGAAAGGAAACTAGTTACCGAAGGATGTATACTGGACTGGAAAGAACCCACCCAGCAAGAAAGTAAATCTTTGATTGCTTGCCAATCCCTAACCATAAAGAAGGATCATTATTCTATTGATATGGATGAAACGTGTTCCTATATTGAACAGTCAATAATTAATAATATATGTCTTAGGATTCATAAGATGTAAATAAACAACTTTAGCCACTTTGGTAAAGCTGTCATAGTCATAGCTAATGTTTGTCAAAACTGCAATTAAATTGTACAATATTACAAGATCAACATCCTCCAAACTTTCCCCTATCAGAAGAGGGTCGGCCATAGAGCATTAGCAAATAGATTGATTATCATCAATTAGATTACTAAATTCAATCAGGTAAAAGTCATTACCAATCCGTTTTTTAATACAACAGAAAACTAATGTCTATGAAAATAATTGAAATCTAATTTCTTAGATCAAGCCTACTGAAAATTTCAAGCTGTTTAAAAGTACTGAGTCTAAACTTTTTGGTGGCTGAACAATATAAATAGTTACAACCACACCTCAAATGCAGCTCGCTTAAACGCATCAGATAATTTCTCTTCATAATGTCAGAATCCTTAGAAGTTATTCTCATAGGAGGCCACGAAGATAATGATTGAGAGCCCTGGCTTTTCAGCAAATCTAAGAGAAAAATCCTTTTCCCACCCTCGACATAGAATACAGGGACTAGCTGAAGCAACTCCACAATCAAATTCCCTGTTTTCTTTTCTGGAGCTTCAACTGTGACAGTAGAAGGAAAAGATTAAAAGTAAAAGAGATAAGAAAGGTAAAAAATAGTAGCAACACAATAATATGGTCTTGTCGAAGATCAACATGCTACAATCTAATTAACACATTGTAACCATTATCATTTGTCGAAGTTGTATGTATAAATTCATAGCATTCATCAATCTTAAAATTATTGCATATAAAACTATTTATTGCGGGGTACTTCGTCTAAAAGCATGTAAAATAAACAACTATTTCTATTGCGGGTGAATAATTAGCAATATTTAACAATTTCTATTCCTGTAAGTGGATATGTAAAGTAAGCTATGATGATCCAGAGAAATGTGTGGTTTCTGAACCCATTGAGATGACCCAAGAATTTTGTTATTCAATTCTTCTAGTCCTTGGGAACAGTGTAGCGACGGATAATTCACAATCAAGACAAATAATTCATAATCAATATAGTCCAGTCCCTAGGGACAAATCAACAGGAAATGATATTTGCTTCAACATAACATATGAGAATAATAATGAACTTCTATGAAATGAAAGAGTTTCACGGGCGTCAGATATCATTGAGAAATAGGAAGAAGTGTCATCGAATGCTACGTGCCTTCCATTCTTCCATTTATGGGATGGAACTTGATGGAGTTCGATGTCCGTCCATTAGGGCAAATCGATTTTTCATCAAAAATGGCGGGTTTCGTTAAACTTGATGGATTTTGGCCGGTCGCTACGAGGACAATGCCTCTCTTAATAATAAAAACACGACATTCATCAAAAAAAAAAAAACACGACTTTCATCAAAGACTATCGTCAAGTCGATATTCGATATCTAATGTTATATCATTTTTGTATTCTAAAACACCAACCATTAGCATAAAATTAGGTTGACTATTGTTGAAATTTGCAACTGAAAGAAAGAAAGAAATTGCAATACATCAATATGAAGTAGGATATAAATGGCTAAACAGATTGAGATGTTTAGGAGCATGCACTTCAAAAAATTCAAAACTGTAGGTGCAGACAGAGGAGCGTTCAAATATGTTAATATATTATATTAGTCCTCCAGGTATACATAATTCCTATTTCCTATTATTATAAGACCTGATGATAGTTGCCTCGGTTTATTTCAATTATTTATTTTACCAATGTACATTCATTCTCTTATGCTATTAATGAAACTGAGATTAACATGTAATAGAAGAATACTAATAAAAGATCATGTTGTAGCTGACAACGGACACAAAAGCTAGATAATAGAAATGTATGAGACTTAGGTTTGATTACATTACAGGATATAAAGCATACCAGAAACATGTGCTGAAAATAAAAACAGAGCCACATAATCAAGTATCTTCCTTCGGTCCGAGGGGTATTCCTTCCAAGTATCTGAAATATTGAAGGGAAAAAAGTGGTCTTGGTTTAAAAAAAACATGTTCCTTCCGACAATCTGGAATATGTGGAGTAAAAACCATTTTCAATAAAGAAAGGAAAGGAAAAAAACACGTGTTATGAAGGCCGTATTACAAAGAATAGAAGGCATGTTTTGATTACCGAGCCTCGGAAGGATTTCTGACAAACCATCACAAATGCAAGAAGTGCATGCTTCAACCATTTTCCTGTTTGACCTTACTTGTTGCAATATGTTATGCCAAGATGAACCTCCCTGCAAGGATTAATTACAAAATAGATTACATTTCAGGACTCCTAAGATGTGGCTTTGTATGATATGCATCATGAACTCCTTTATAAACAAGTTAAAAAAGGGTAAGAAAGAGAATTTGTGAACACTGTCGAGAGAAATCTCTGTATTGCAGTGCAATAGTTTGTACCTGAAACAAACCATCATCTAGGAGCTTCTCCAGATGACTGACAACCTGATTTAGGAAGTCTATGTCACCAACCGAAACGCCAAAGGAGTCAGCTTCCAACTTCACATTATTCAGCATTCTGCACAAGAAAAAGATCAGAAAACAAACACAATGAATTTTACAAATAAAACTTGACAAACTTGCTTAAGAGAAAAAATGGCTAAGGGCATCCTTTCTATCGACTATTATAGCAGCACAAAAATGAAAAGTTCATATCTCGATAGTTGAACATATAACAAAAGGAAAAGAGAGCAGACATCCCTACACAATTATATAATGAAAATTTTGAGTTATTATAAGATAAGTTGCGCATCATAAAATTAGGAAGTCTCATAATTGCAATAATCAACAGGAACATTACCAATTTGACCTGGCACTAGTAAACAAGTTCATATTTTCAATACTAAAATATATGGGAAATCTGGCCCTTTTCCTATTGTAGGCTTACGTCTTTACCTCTTTGCCTTCACTATTATGAACTTACTATGCAAAGTTTAGGAAGAGGTTCCATTGTGTTTATTTCTGCCAATAAAATTATGTAACTTAGTACAAAGGTAGACAACATCGAAACAGGGTCATGAACAACTTGTGGGCTGCATAGTATTAACAAATGACCCACAAAACACTTCAAAGATAGTATATGACAAAAAAACTACTGATTTTCCTTTACAATAGACTTATTGATGATACTTATGACTTGCAATATTTACTAGACAGGTCATGTTACCAAGACCTGGAAATTAACAAGCCAGCCCATGTATAAGACTATTAGGTCTGTGAAAGAGACTGTGAGTGAAACATGGGCAGGTCCAGGATTGTCTAAAATAATCTGGGCCTGGAAAGGAAAACCAAACCTAACTATACCCAAATTGACCTAGCGATTAATGTTTCTGGTATAAATATCTAGTTAGGTTCCATATATGATATCTGACCGATTAAGATTCTACCTACGGCTTGGGATGGTGTACACCTAAACGTGCGTTAGAAATAACGCCTATGGTAGCTGAAGTCCCAATCTGGGTATTAGGGTGTACCAATGTGACCCGTGTGGATAGTCTCACTAATCACAGATTACCTTTAAAATCGGACATTTAACCTACTTACTCTTAGCTTTAGTTATACATGATGGTAAAAACAAGTACAACTGTCTAAAACACCCATTCCTTTTTTTTTTACTTTGTAGTTGTAGTGTGACGACAATCTTCTAAGCACTTCAGGAACCATCGTCTCGCACATCCATGCATCTCCTGCCATCATTTTCTACTTGTCCTTTTTATCTCTTTGCCTCATAAATAAAGATTTGATAAATAATAGGCCATCTTCTAAGTAGAATAAAAGGCAACAACTTTGAAGATCAAATGATGATTCATCCATGGCTATGGAATCTAGGCTTAAAATTTTTGACATATTATATTACATTAGAATTATCCTCTTTTATGTTTCATCTTCCTTCATTTATCATTTTATCCTTAAATAGTATTAAGTTCTCTCCTTTCAACTTCCACTATCTAGTTCTTGGCCTTTTGATTATCCTAGTCTCTCTTCTATTCCATAATACTAATATCCAAGAGCATCAACCTATGTGGAGTGTGGTTAAGCATAAACTTGGATACTATTGGATCCACTCTTAAAAGTAACTAAATGTTTATCCATCTTCCTAAAGCAAGTATTTGCTCTTATAAAGTCATATGACACTTACAAAAATCAAGGATCTTAATATTCATTCCTAACTCCATACCCATAACCCTCATGCACATTATCATAATTATTGTTCTCCTTTCTAGCATGATCATTTAAGTCTCCTCTGATATGTAACTTTTCTCCTCTAGATGCATCTTGAATCAAACTATCCATGTGTTCCAAAATTTTCTTTTTAGTATTCTCATATAATCCTACTTAGGGTGCATATACTAATAACATTAAAACACCCTCCTCTATACTAAATTAACTAATATTACCCTTATCTCGTATCATTTTCACATCTACAATGCTATATGTTAATGACTCATGACTCATCGGCACGTACGTCTACCCCATTTATGTGTCTCTTTTCACCTTTATAGTTTATACGAAATACTAAATCCACTAGTATCGATCTCCCTCAATTTCTCACCTAGCCACTAAACTTTATGCAAACAAACTATACTTATCTTCCTCATCATCATTGCATCAACTAACTCAATCCACTTTTCGTGTTAGTGTTCCTATACTCCAAGTAGTTAATATTACAGTCATGCATCTAACTCCTTACCTCGTTGCTTTTTATATCATGTTTTTTTGGTTTATTTGTCATCCAATTGGAGTAGCAACGTGGTACGTCGCTTTTGGACAGCGCCTTAGCCTACCCTTGCTTAATTGGCATTGCATTTGGGAGGTATCAATGTAGTGCATCACTTATGAGTGAGCTCACTTTTCATTGCATTGGAATGAGAACGATGTAACATGTCGTTGTTGGGGAATGTCCCAACGTGTATACTATAAGGATTCATTTCATAGAGACCCAACAATATTTTACGTTGAATGCAGGCTACTTAAGACGACCCACAATAGTTCTAAATATGAGGTCACAAAAAATACTTGTTGAAACTTGATACCTGCGAGTGACTAGAGTTGATCCCACAGAATAAATAACTCGGTATGTCAATCTGAAACAACATAATTATCACAATTGTGAATTATAACTATATATCACTATATTTGACTAAGCTCTTAATGTTCTTATGACTGAGCTCAGAAAAAACTCCAAGAGCACGAAGTCGCTTAGATTTGAATGACTTAGGTTGTTGAAGCTAAAAGCTCTCGTAACACACAATGTTTCAAGCAAATATATATACTAAAAAATGAAGTCACAAGAAAGTGAGTTTAGATTGCTTGAAAACCACTACAAGCGCCCATAAATCATATTGCATCATAGTAATCAAATACTCGTCAAAAGATTGTATGGAGAACACTCAACACAAGCATTCAACAGTCGGTTACAAATTGTCCCACAAAATGAGGTACCCGAGGTATTTGGAATCAAGGTTGTCAAACTCGAGATACTACCAAGGATCGTTCGAAGGGTGAACGATCGTAACTCGTGGGATCGTAACACGGATCGTAATATCCCACCAAAAAGACAAAATTATATTTAATATATATTATATATTATTTATATAACATAAATAAGAAAAAGTAACCTTAAAAATCAAAATAACCTTAATATAAAAATGTCATACATGAATCATAAGTCACAAACTCGTGGGATCGTAACACGGATAGTAAGATCCCACGCGTTTCCTCGTCGCGCCCGCCGCGCCCGCCGATGACCGCGCCGGCCACCAATCTGCCTCGAAGTTCCGTATAAAACGCGTAGGATCGTAAGATCCCACGATCTATCACGCGAGTTTAACAACATTGTTTGGAATATCCCATATAAAGGACTATCTTTATATGAGGTATCAAAAAAGATGCAAAAGTTACAACAAAGAATTGTTCTATGAACTTGCCAAGGCAGTGGGTTTATATGCACAACCAAACAAGAGTTCTAGGATCTGGTTCAACAGCTTGTGGTTTTGAAGGGTTTCAAAAAGGAGCTATAAGGTAGCACTTTACAAGTTAACAGATAAGAAACCTGAGAAGGAACTATCCAGAAATCTACTAATCATTTCATTAACCCACGTTTCCTATTTCCCCTCTCTCAGCAAGTACTACCGCGAGAGGTTTAGCAGGTAGCTGAGGCCTGAGAGGCACATTTTAGTGGCTTATGAACCAACAAACAGCCCGGCTGGTAGTCCAGACAATGACATTTGACATCACCCACACTTTAGGTCCAATTTTGGTCCCACAAAGCTTGAGCTTTATGTGGCACGTAACTTTTAATACAACCATACTTGTATCGGGGTTCTTGCCCTCTACCCAACTTGTCAATATTGCTCTTCAAGACTAATGAGGCATCTGCTATAAAAGTGCACCCACTTACATAGATAGAGGCCCATCAGGTAGTCCGCGAGCATATTATTTTCTTTAGCCAGTATAGCATTGCCATCAGCCAACCCTAGTCTAATACTTACTCTAATGTGAGAAGGCTTGGAATCTTGGGTGACGATAGATGATGAATACTTGTGTTTACATCACACTCGCATCTGTTGCACAGAGAAACATTTATACCTTGAAAGTTCCACATTTCTCGTTCTGTGCAAGTTGCCAAGTAAGGTGTAGCAGTAGTGAATTACCCCATATGGATCATCACTCACCTTGCTACAGATCGAGGTATAATCTTTATAATATTCTGTTTTTGTTGTAAGTTACTTCGATTTTGAAATGCTGAAAGACTAACGTTGGCTTCAAAGCATTAGTTTCTATTGCTTAGTTTCTTAGCCAAAGATACAAGAATCTTGAGGTTTTCCCTATGTCAAGATAGCATCTTTGTCTTTCCGATAGCGATGTTATGCATTAACTTTTCTAGTAGTTCTTGCGCATGTTGAAGTTAAGGGATCCTTCTCCTTTGTGGTTTTTATGACTATAACAATAGCCTATGTTGTTACGGGCGACGCCTAGGCGCGCCTAGGCGGCCTAGGTGCGTCCGATTTGAGTACACCGCCTCGACCTGGGGATTTCAAGACAGGGTTCAGCGGTGGGCGCCTAGGCGCGCCTGGGCGGACGCCTAGGTCCGCCCAGTGGAAGTCGAAGTCGGGCACCTAGGTCCGCCCAGTGGAAGTCGAAGTCGGGCGCCTAGGCGGTGGGCTTCACAATTCTGCTACTCAAAGTCAATTCACATTACTTCTCCTTAATTCTGCTACTCAAAGTCAATTCACATTGCTTCACATTGCTTCTCCTTAATGCAAAAGTCTGCTACTAATGTTTACAATTTACATTGCTTCCCAATTCACATTGTTTCTCCTTCTCCTTAATGCTGCTGCATCTCCTGAAAGGCTGAAACCTGAGATCTGCTACTGCTACTGCTGCACACAGGAAAAACAGCAAGAAATTCTGGACGGGCGCCTAGGCGAGGCGGGCATGGTCTCGCCTCGCCTCGCCTAACGCCCAGTACAACATAGACAATAGCAAAGCCTTTATCGCAAAACTGTGTCAACTACATGGATAATTTTCTTCCTTTTTGTTCCATCAAGGGCCATTAGCAGACTTTTCCATAGCCTCAATCTGAGTTTATTTAGGTTTACCCATCTTATAGTGGCTCTATTAACTACGATCTCGTCACTCCTAATTGGTGCATATATTGATCTTCGTTGCACATATCTAAATCATCCAAAATGGTTCTCTTGTCTTAGTCCTAATTCATACCACCTCCAACTTCTCAATATGCATTGATTTCATATCTTGTCTTTTAATCTATTTCCACCTGCACATCCCAATGTATATACTCATTTCAGCTATGCTCATTTTTTGGATAAGTTTCTTAATTCCGCAACATATATCCATAAACCGTGACTGGTTTTATAAATAT
The DNA here is from genome assembly GCA_029216955.1 of Iris pallida. Classification (NCBI taxonomy): domain Eukaryota; kingdom Viridiplantae; phylum Streptophyta; class Magnoliopsida; order Asparagales; family Iridaceae; genus Iris; species Iris pallida. The sequence goes on from JANAVB010020999.1 coordinate 12,696,514, forward strand.
TACAATTTCAAGAATATTCTAATTTCTAAGATCACAATATCCTAATTCATTCCGACCATCTTGTTTTATTCTACGAATAACAATTAACAACCTGTTCACAACCTCCATAAAATGATGAATAATTGATTGGTCCTAAGTAGTAAATGTTACCACTATCATTTAGCTCTTGGTCATCAATACGAATTAGTCCTTATTTGTTTGGAACTATTGCTAAATATGTATCTTTCATCCTACATTTTTTCTGAGAAAGAAAGTCAGTTTTATTGTCCCCTGTGTTTCGAACCTATGACCTTCCTTCCCCTATAAGAGGCTCCAATCTTTAGGTTGCCAAGCCTTTGGTTCACCCCTACAGTCTTAAATTTTAGAATCTCATGCTACTTGAGTCCTATTACGTCCCCAACACAATGTTAGCGAACAATATATAGAACCTCATCCTGATTAGGCCCAATAAATTCACTTCTAACTACTACAAAGAGGTAATTAGTATCGCACTTTGATGTAAATTGACGGACAACGAAACTCGATTGGGTCTCTCGGTCTTAGCTTACCTTCTTTAGCATTGTTAGGCATAATTGACGAGGTATGTGATTAAATCTTACTCTAACCCTAACAAACCTAGATAAAGATGCAAGTAACCATTCATTTCATATGCTGTACTAGTACTTCAAAATTGTTAGCCATGTCATGTTGGACATTTATCGGGCACAACCCGGACACTCCAAAATACACTAGGACACGAAATAAGTTTTGTGCCCGTGTCACCGTGTCCTTACTGCGTCCTACTGTATCCTTGTCCATGTAACATAGGTGTCAATTAATTTTCCTTGGTATTCAATAAAAATCCTCACCTCGCAAAGAGAGACAAGTAGCCCCTAATGTTCCGGTTCTCCTTCAAGATCTCGTCCAGCACCAGCAGCACGGCGAGCCCCTCCCCCACGGACGCAAACGCCGTCGCGAGCTTCACATTTCGAAACGAGCCGAACGGCCTGCTGGCGCCGCTGCCGTCGCTGCGGCGGGAGGAGGAGTAGAGGGCGCCGAGCTGCCCGAGCAGGTTCCCCACCAGCTCCCGCATCCTCCCGACCGTCTCGTAGAGCTCCAGGAACAGCGGGAGGGACTCGGCGAAGGCCTCCTGCGGCTCGCCCTCGAGGAGGACCTCCTGAGTGGTGGATCGGTGCGCGAAGACGAGCAGCTGCGAGTGGAGGTTCTTGGCGGAGGACTTGCGGAGGCGGGAGATGTGGACGGAGGAGTAGGAGAGGACGGTGAGGAGCTTGGAGACGGCGGCGTTGTCGGAGCGGACGAGGGAGGGGAGGGGGGAGTGGTCGATGGGCTCGATGTGGAGGCGGAGCGGCGGTGGGGATGGGGAGGGGGGAGGGGGAGGGGGAGAGGTAGGGGTGATCGGAGTGGAGGTTGGCAAGGAGGAGGTGGGTTTTGGAGCGCCATTCGTCGACGGAGCGGCGGAGCTTCTCTTGGTGTTCTTCGAGCACTGCAGAGATAGAGAATTAGGGTTAGAAAGAATTGAAGAGAAAGGGAATTTCGCGGTGGAGAGGAGGACACTTACGAGATGCCATTGTAGCAACGGGAAGGGGGAAGGGAGGATGCTCAGCCCCTCTAATCCACAAGATGTGTGACAGTATTTTCTTTAGTCTAATTAGTGTTTAGACACTATATTTTACAAGAATCACGAAAATCAAGAAAATATACGATACATGAATAGGGGTGAGCATTATTCGGTTTTGGACCGAAAACCGAACCGAACCGAACCGAATAAGAGGTTCGGTTCGGTTTCGGTTTTGAAAATACTAAATTTCTTATTCGGTTTCGGTTTCGGTTTTGGATTTCGGTTTCGGTCCAAAACCGAAAACCGAATAAGAAAATTTAATTAATTAATTTTTATATATATATATATATATATATATATATATATATATATATATATATATATATATATATATATATATAGTGTGTGTGTGTGTGTACTATATATATAAGTATTAATATATATAGGTACATACTAAATATATATAGGTATATACTAAATATGTCTATGTATATTTAGTTACTATATATATTAACAAAAAAAGCTCAAAAAAATCAAAAAAAAAAAGAATAAACCGAATAAACCGAAAATCGAACCGATTTAATTCGGTTCGGTTTGATTCAGTTTTGGGCCAATTCGGTTCGGTTTCGGTTTTGCTTATTCGGTTTTGGTCCAATTCGGTTTTGGGTTATTCGGTTCGGTTTAAACCGAATAAACCGAATGCTCACCCCTATACATGAATGCCTATCTGTAAACTAATATCAATATAGTGTGATGAGCCTCACAACTCTCCCCCTTGAAGAATTTTAATAAAGTACTCAATCAATCCAAAAAATCAATGATATCAGGAACTAAACGTGAAACTCAGACAAACAGAAAATATATAACATGTTAGGACTGCCAGGACCCTGGCAGTCCTACTTCAGTGTAGGACTGTCATGGGTTGGGCAGTCCTACCTATGAATCTCTGTGATGAATTTATGTGTGAATGAAATTCACACAGAGATTCATAGTTAGGACTGCCACAACCATGGCAGTCCTACACTGAAGTAGGACTGCCAGGATGCTGGCAGTCCTATCCAAAACTTGTTGTAACAGCAAGTTTTGGTTAGGACTGCCAGGACCCTGTCAGTCCTACTTCAGTGTAGGACTGCCATGGGTTGGGCAGTCCTACCTATGAATCTCTGTGTGATGATTTTTTTGTGGGACTCAACACACAGAATTAAAATTCATCACAAATTGCCACAGAGTTAAGATTCATCACAGAAGTTGAAATTGCCACAGAGTTCAAATTGCCAAAAAGTTCAAATTGCCACAGATTCAAATTGCCACAAAGAGTTAAAATCATCACAAATACAATAATTCATCACAACTACTTAGTCCCAAACATTCCACATCCAAATTAAGTTTCAAACAAGGAAATTATCCACAATAATAAGTCAAATGTACGTTACTAATCCACAGCCAACTAAAGTTTGAATCATGAAAAATATCGAAATCCATCTACATATCATGCTGGGCCTTGGAACGAGACTCCCTATTGTTCATGAAGGAGAAGTCGACCACGTCGTCGATGCGCTGAAACTCGTTGGCGACGGCGACACACTCATCACTTTGGCAACCTCTCCGGAGTGTCTGCGCCAACTCCTTCACCCTTTGAGACTGAAAATGAAAGTATAAATGAATTAAGTCTACAAACATGAAAATCTCAGTCTTATTACAAATACGGAACTCACCATTCTCACCAACCCAGCATACAAGGCATTCTTGGAAGGAAGAGCTCCAACTGCTCCGACGGCCACGGGACCCGGATTGGTAGGGTTAGACAACTTAGGATGTCCGACCCCCAGGAAGTACTGCATGTAGTCCTCGCTGCACTCGGCCATCTCGGTGACCGGTCGTCTCTCATATTCCCGAAGTACATGTCGTTGCCACTCCGAGTAAAAGTCAGTCACCCAGTCGAATTCTGCCGGTTTGTAAATTAAAGGTTGGGTTCCGCGCGGAGGCTCCAACAGCCGTAGTGTACGCTTCGGCACAGTTTGCACGAAGCCGAACTGACGAAGTACTCTGTCGGGCATGTACGGCTCCATGATTTCATAGCATGTGATCATGCCATGAAATAAAGAAACTGGTTGGACCTCACGATTCAACTCACGTAAATTTCGGTATGGATTCCAAAAAATCTGTAGGAATAAAGTTAACAACAATACAAAATTAACATGAAAAAGTTAGTCAAAAAATAGTACCTCTTCTGGCACCAAACTGTCTAATACTTCACGAATGGAAGCCAGGGTCTGCCAATTTTTTGTTTCCAGCTGGGATGGCCTCCATCGACACACTCGGAGAAGGTGTTCAAGATACGCTGGATTTTCGTCAGCCCGTCTAAGCATCGGAAAGTGCTCGTATATCCAGGCCTATTCAATTTATAAATGAATAGTAAAAATTAAAATAACAAATTTAAGTATACAAGATTAAATTGTTAGAAGTTTTCTTACATGTAGCAGAGTCTGACAGCCGGCTATAGTCTTAGTCACGACACGGGATGCGATGCCGAACTCGCGGTAAAGTTGGCCAGGATACCGCTTCCCCAGGATATCTCCATGAAGTCATCCACTTCAGATAAGTTTAGCATGTACCGAGCATGTTGTTTGCCATTAAAATTGTTTGATTGAAAACTTTAACACAAACAGAACAGTGTTACAATATAGGACTTAGATGTAGTCCTAGGAGTACACTTTTGTTTAATCTGTGTCCTTAGTGCCAATGGAGCGAGTGGTAATGCGTTGACTCCGTTGACGGGCTGACGACGGTTATCGGATCCCTGAAGGTGTAGATTGCTCTGGGTGCTGGAGCTTGCCGAGAGGAGGAAGACGTTGAGTGTCTGTCTCTGTCTCTCTGGTGATTCTCCGTATGTTCGCTGTGGATTCTGTGCCTGGGTGAGAAGGAAATGATCCCTCTATTTATAGTTTTGTAGGCTGGCTGCTCATGCGCGCATGTAGGATGCGCTGGTGTGTGGAGACGCCACGTGGGGATTGCTGATGGAGGCGCGTGGGATGCGCCCTAATCGAGGGGTAGAATTCTTCATACTGCTGTTTGTGAGCCGGCACGTAGCAGAGGAGAAAATCTTTCTGTTGCTGAAATCTTGGATAAGTTGAGTCAAAGGACACGTGTCATCGACCCATGGCTCGGAGATCTCAGATTTGGTGGAGGGAAGTGATCTGGTGAGCTGCGCCTTGGATTGGACGCAGGAGGAGGCTGCGGCTCATAACCTTTAGGAGTTACAAACCGTTCGGGGCGCATGGCTTTTGAGGCGCATGCAGGCGACTTTCCTTCTGTCTTTTGGGATCAGAGAGCAGTCTGAAGCGCATGGCTTTTGAGGCACATGCAGATTTGGGCGCATGGCTGCAGAGGCACATGCGGGTGGTTGAGTGGCCACGTGGCAGTAGCCGTCGGGATAAAGTCATGATGATGCTGACGTTGCCGACGCTTCGTTTTCTGAAAAAGCTGTCAACTGTTCAGACTTTGGAAGGTGTGCTGCCAACTCTGTCAGTTCAGCATTTAATGTTTCTGACATTCGATGGACAGCTGAGTGGGTGCGTCGATTGGCGTTCCACTCGGTATGGAGATGTGTGGAGGCGCATCCTCTGTGATGCGCCTGGTACTGAAGGGCGCATCTATGTGATGCGCCTGATGTCGAAGGACACGTCCGTGTGATGCGCTGTCTGACTGGCGCATCCGACATGTCTTTTAATGATGCGGCTGTTTCGCTCCTCGAGTGCTTTAAATAGCCGTTTGGCTGAATTCGAGGCGTCTGGTTCATCCATTTAATGCAAATTCATTGCACGGAATTCGGAGAGCCATCCACTTGGCACGTGGGTTTGATCTGCCTGGCCTATAAATAGTGGCATGGAGAGAAGGTTTGCTTCTCGTTCCCTCACGTACTTCCGACATGAACTTGGGTATTCGGGTGCATTCTGTTGACGAAGTGTTCCCGAGGGTGAAGATGAGATGCCATGTCGTCGTTGCTGCACTTGAAGGTGACTGTTACATCCAAAAGACGGAGTCGAGGGCTTCCGAGGCAGGCGGAAGGTGCCTGTTGCATCCAAAGATAGGGATGCTCGGGCCTCGTCTCCGTTGTTCCGGAAGAGCCGTAGATCGGAATGGCGGTGCTAGGCTCTTTCTTCCTTCAAAGTGGGTGTCGCCCACTCTGGTTGTGTTGAAAGCTGCTCCTTTAGCCGTATTTCAATTACGGTCTTCCTTGGTCTTTGGAGGCTCTTTCGAAGCCTCCTCTGGCCACAGATTTGCGGTGCTCTTCACTTCATCGGTTCCAGCCAGAGGGTTAAATACTTTGTTTAGTCGAAGCATTTATCAAGTGAGCCTGGCTAGAAGAGCGGTACATAACTGGGCTGCTGAAGGGATGCACATAATTGAGCTGGATGCACATGACTGAGCTGCTGAAGAGATGGTGGGATGCGCCTGGTTGGAGGCGCATGGTATCTGCTGCGCCTAACTGGCGGCGCATGGTGACTGTTGCGCCTATCTGGAGGCGCATGGTGGCCGCTGGCTGTAGACTTAGGATCTTTCCTTTGTAGAGATTCTTCTTTGTACAACCTTTTCTAGACATGTAATAGACTTTTGTATATAAATAAAAAGTATTTTTTCAAATGTCTATACTTATTGACTTTGCTGTGAAGTATTCTGTCCGAGTTCTGGCGCATGTAGTGTCTGGCGCATGGGCTTTCTGGTTGTGAAACTCCATGCTTCTACAAGACCCCCTTCAAAGTTTTCAAAACTTTTGAATAAGTTTTGGAATACTTTGAATAAGAAGCATGGAGGTCAGGGCGCATGATTGTTGGGCGCATGCCTGTTCGGGCGCATGCTTCTCTCAGTTAATGCATATGATGATGCCTTGGTAACCGAAAAGATTAATGATGATCTTTTAGTTGTATTTGCTGTTATCTCTTCACAGAACCCGAGGCGACGGCTGAGATCACTCGTCATCGGTTCACGCGTGCGACCAAGCCCTATAAATAGGCGAGAGATGGAGAGAGAGAGTTCTTCTGCTCTGTGCTTTTGTCTCCTTTAGAGTTCATCTTCAAAACCCTAACTTCTTCCTCTTTGAGAGAATGGCTCCCAAGACTCCTCACGGCGGTGCTGGTAAGGGGAAGGAGAAAGCGAAGGAGTTCGTCGACGAGGATGCACCTATCACCCTTGCGACTCCATACGACGTTCATCCCGAGGTGTCGGGTGGGTATCGTCTCTTTCATACAAGTTTTGGGCCATACTGTGCCCTAACTCAAAGCTGCCAACGCGTATGGACTTCTGTCCTGATGATACGCCGAGGTTTTATCCCGTCGACGTGCATAGGTTTAGGCCTTTATTATGCACCGAGGTTTAATTGCTGACGCGCATGGGTTTTATATCCTGATGATGCGCCGAAGCTCCAATGCTGACGCGCATGGGTTTATGCCCTGATGATGCGCCGAAGCTCTAATGCTGACGCGCATGGGCTTACACCCTGATGATGCGTCAATCTATTTGACACCTTTTGTCTTTTTGCCTGACTTCCACTTTTGTTGTGCCAGTGTCGATGACGATCCCTTTGTTGAATGAGGTCCTCCTGGACGCTTCTCTTTGCCAAATGGGAGTTGATTTTGATGAGGCGGTGATCAACCCTGCAAAGGATGCTATCTTACAGAACTAACCCCGGGAGAGAATGCTGCAAATCCAGAACCAGTTGCCGCTTTTTCTCCAGAGTATGATGGAGAGTGGTAAACTGAAGTCTGCTGAATCTGAAGATGTGACTTTCTTAAAATCTGTCTTTCTGTTTGGCGACCGACTAGTCTCTTCTGAAGCGAAGATACTGAAGATCAAAGAAGACTGGTTCTTTTCTGCCAAAGGCATGGTTCTATACATGCGGCAGGTTGACCGCCAGTTGCCGCTGACGGCCTTTTATCGTTTAGCTTCGAAGAGAAGGATGGGTTGGGAACTTACTCCTTCTCAAGGAGGGGCCTTGGGAGGTACCCTTTTGATCGACGCCACCTCGAACCAGCGAGATACTTTGGCTGCTTCACGAGCCGGTTCCTCGTTCAGTTACCGAGCCTTGCGTCCCGGGAGCCTCTACAGTGAAGTCCCAAGCGACACGTTTCCCTTCAGTGCCTCGACCTTTGCAAATCGGATGCTGACAGCGAAGGTCATGTATCTGACAGGTGGCTTTAGAGTCGAAGGTTGGTGTCACTACATTCTGAGGTGGGACGAGTTGACCACTTGGGTCTAAGCTTCCTTGGGGCTCGGAGCCGTACGAGGAATATTTCCCGTCAAATGAGGAGATCCAAGTTCTGGAAGATAAGGACCCGAAGATGATGGCTGTATTCAAAGAGGTGACGAGCCACCATTATTTGATGCACCGGAGGGATAAGGGCAAGACCCAGCCTCATGTGACTGCTTGGAGGGACTATGTCTTTAAGCAGGATTTGGCGGACCCTTCGAGGATCCGGTTTGCGACTCCGCAGGGACTGAAGCCCACGGAAGTGACTTCTGAAATAAGTCGGCTGGACGAGAGGACCCCACATTCGGATGAGAACGGCAAGGATACATATAGCTGCTTCTGGCACTGTGCGCACCGGATGTCATCTAAGGCAGTGTTGACAGCCTACTTGATGATATGGCTTCGGGATTGCGTGTTTACAGGTGGATCCGGTGCCGTCGAGAGGGTACATCGGAATCTCATTTTGCCTGCCGTGAAGTTGGCTTTTGGACGACCTTTAGCTCTCCTCCCCGCGATGGTGTGCAACCTGTTGCACGGTTTGAGGTCTTTTGCTGATGATGTGATCCACGAGAAAGGTAACAATGACAACTTTCCCCGGGCCGAGCTGCCTTTCCAATATCTTATGGGGTGGCTGATTTTGCATCATCCGAACGTGATGAGTCCCGGTCCGGAGGAGGACCATGTTGAAGGGGATGCCTTCATCCGCCGCTTCTACAAGAGGAAGTGGTTATATACTGGCGTCCCCGTTTGCAGGAGAGTCTTGTCCTACCTTCAGGGGTGGGAGATTGTCAAGGTTGGCCCGATCTTCAAAATTTCGAGGCCGACCAATATTTAGTTGACTCTGGCGAAGATACGGTCACTTTGCCGAAATAGAGTTTTCGTTGGTTGCAAAGTATCCGGCCTTCTCACCTGGTCTACCGCAACCAGAATAGATGTTATCTGGAGCCATATCTGCCAAGCCGATTTGCTCGTCAATTTGGCTATACCCAGCTAATGTTGCGGAATCCCAGTAGCAGTTTAGGCTTCATCGGGAGTTTGTTGGATGGAGCCCGGGGCTGGCAGTATTATAACGCTGGATGCACTAGCGTTAATTTTACTACGCCAGTTCGTAACCCTCGGCCGCAGATCCTATATCCGACCGCCAAGCTATATTGCACTATGAATGCTGCGTCTCCTGGTTATGACAGGGAGACTAGTTTCATCATTGGAACTCAGCTGGAGGCCACGGCGAATATGTTGATGGCAGCCCGATCATATCGTCCACCAGAATTGGCGGGATATCGGGCTGCTGCTGCAGCACCAGTGAGAGATCCGTCTGTTAGGAAGAGGCGGGCTGACACAGAAGCTGGTTCTTCCGTACCGAAAAGGTCGAGAAAGGCATCGACTCCAAAGATTACGGAAGTGCCACTTGTAACGCCAACGGGATCAGTTCCTGCTGAGGTAAGGAGTGCTCCGTAATTCTAATTCATTTTGTCATTGTGGTGACTTATGCTTTTCTTCTTGCAGGGATCGTCGAAGAAGAAGTCCCGTGTTTTAAAATCGGGTGCTAGTAAACCGAAGGAGGTGGCAGGCTCTTCTGATGAGCGCATTCCACCGATGATAATGTCTTCCGTGGAGGAGGGTCCCGAAGATGTTCCTGCGGAGGTTTTAGTATCTCCTGTCTTTGAGGTTGCAACAAATTCCGGGAAGGTACAGTCTGCCGTGGAGGCCTTAGACGTTGAGGGTCCTACGGACTCGAGGCATCCTGATGATGAGGTGGATTGGAGTTCGTCGCCTTCTGATGACGTTGCTCCAGAGCTGCAAGAGTCTGTTGCGGGGGCAACAGATATGGTTGGGACAGAGGAGAGGGTTGATTCCCCTCCTTGTCATGATGAGGGGAGGTCGGCTATATCATTGCCAAGTCCTACCCCAGCTTCAACCGTGGAAGTTGAGGTAGCTACCGATCAGGAGGTAGCGACAGATTCTGTCCCTGTAGAGGGACTTGAGAAGGATGAGACCCTTCTGCCGGTCCTGTCTCCTGGGGCGGGCCAGGAGATGAGTGTTGATCTTCCCGTTCTGCCGGGGGAGGTACTGGTCGCTGATAGGACGCTGGAGGTAGAAGAGGTGGTCGTTGACGTCGATGGTTCCTCCGGGCTTGAGAAGGGCAAGGGTGTGGAACCCTCTATTACTCCTTCTACTTGGGGTACTATCTCGACGCCTGTGCCGGCTTCCTCTGTTTCTTCGGCTCCTCGGGCTAGCAGTCTGGCCCCTGTCGATGAAGAGCCTATTGATGCCGAGGTTCAAGTCTCGCAGGTTGAGGTTGGCGGATCTTCTTCCGGTCTACTAACTGTAGTAGCTCCTCCAACTCCTGCTATGACGCCGCAGGTACTGGCGGACGCAGACGAATATGTGAAATTCCTCGTCGAGGGGGTGTACAAAATGCTGCAGAGGGGTGTATCTGCGGTGATAGATGCCAACGGGAGCTTTGCGACGGCAAAAACTCTGGCAATGCCCTGTATCGAGCTGATCCGCGTTCACCAAGGCCACGACCATATGGCCGAAATTCTGGAGGCTTCGGTGATCGAGCTGGACGAGCGGCTTGCGGAACTTCAGCGCATCCAGCGAAATGACCTCTCCGTCGTGATAGATGCGGAGAAGGGGAAGTTGATTGCCGAGATCGAGTCTTCCTACCAGGCCACTGTAGGCATTTGGGAGCGCGAGGTGGCTGAGACTGAGGCTGCGGTAGGGCAGTTGTCTCAGTCTATGAAGAAGACGATGGAAACGCGAGCTGCGTTGGATGCTAACATCGCAGAGATCAACACCCAGATGCGCCGCCTTGAGGACCAACGGGCCCGACACCAGTTAGATGCCGAACGTGTCTGGGCTGAACACGTAGCATTCAAGAAGGAGGAAGCGACTTTTACTCAGCGGACTCTTGCCTTGGCTCAGCAGCGACAACAGCTTGATGAGAAGCATGAGAGCGAAACTTCTGCTGAGGCTGTTGAATTGATGAGTCAAGAAGCTGAGCGTCGAGTCCTAGCGACTGTGGAGACCCGTACAGCCGACTTAAGACGTCGAGTCAGAGAGCTCTCAGCCCACCCTGGAGAGGTTCAGGGACTGTAGCTTCTCCCTTTTTATGCTCTTTTGCAACCCTTGCTGGAGGATAGTGTAGTTTTGTACTCTTTTTTTTAGAAAATAAAGAAGTACATAACCTTTTTTGTGATGTGTTCATTTTTGTTATTATGAACTTGATGATTTGTGTGGACCTATTATCTTTTGCGCACCTTGGTTTTTAGGTACAGATAATAAGTTTGAAGGAACCAACATGTTTGCTCAGAGGTGATGTGGACATGGCAATCATTGGGTTCAAAATGATAGAATCTTCCTACTCAGAGGTATTATGGACGTGGTAGGAATGATCCTGGGGGATATGCTGAACAACTCAGAGGTGATGTGGACGTGAAAGTTCTGCGATCAATGTACGACAACGCAGGGGTTGTTTGTACGAGATGTTTACTCAGAGGTAACGTGGACGTGGTAAACATGAAGGGTAGCGTCGGCTTACGTAGCGTAAGATTCCGCTTTGTAGGGTATAGAGGAACAACTCAGAGGTGATGTGGACGTGGTTGTCTTTCTACTGAAGGATGCCACGGAACAGCTGGGTTCCGGAAGCGTATGAGTTTGTGGAAGGAGATTATGTGTGAGCCCCGATGACTGGGCCCACAGATCCCCTTTGGGGAAGTACATGTCTGAAGGATGTCAAGAATAGTACTTCTTTAGGAACTTGCCGTTGATGGACATCATGAACAAGTCCCCATTGGGTTTGGCGAGTCGGTAAGCACCGTTTGAGTATACTGTCTCTATGATGAAAGGTCCTTCCCACTTGGGCTCGAACTTTCCTGGTATCTTGTGAGTTAACACCATTGGCCTTCTGACTGCTAAAACCAGGTCGCCAACTTGGAAAGTCATCTGTTTGACCTTCTTGTTGAAAGCCTGTGATATACGGGCTTGGTAGAGTTCGATGCGTTGTTGAGCCAGGAGACGCTTCTTATCGAGTGCCTCCAGTTCCCGCAGACGACGACGTTGATTGTCCTCTTCTGTGAGTTTTTTTGTTATTGCTACGCGGAGTGAGGGTATCTGGATCTCGAGAGGCAGTACCGCTTCGCTCCCGTAGACCAGGAAGAATGGTGTGTTCCCCGAAAACCCTAGCCGAAGCCCTAGTTCCGGCGACACACCACCACTGCCTCACCACTCGTCGTCGACGGTCGCCACCACCGCCATCCGCTTCGCCACGACGAGACGACCGCAGCGCCACTGAAGCGCCGCCGTCCCGACGTCTCCGCCGCCGTCCAGAGCTCTCGAAACCCCCCCCATCGACCGGACACGTGAGTGGCAGCATTCCTTTGTGTCGTGCGTGTTTCGTGTTGGGTCGGAAGTGTTCGCCGTGTCCTGGCGAACACGAACGTAGACGAGGACACGTGAAACTCGTGTCGTACGTATCGTGCTAAGCAAGGATACAAGACACCTGTGTCCCTAACAGTCAGGACACAAGACTGTGTTTTATTTATTTTTATTATTTTTATTATTTAATCACTTAATTCCTAAATAAAACTAACCTGCTCCTATTCCTAACACAGCGGGCCAACTGGCCCACTGGCCAGCGCGTAGTAATAAACCCCCCCCCTCACTGGCCAGCGCGCTCGGGTTCGAGCCCCCTCCTTTCTGTTTCCTTTTCTTTTTATTTTTCTGTTCTTTTCTTTTTTCTTTTCTGTTTTATATATTTATTTATATATATATATATATATATGTGTATATATATATATATATTAGTATATATATATGTACATACTGTATTTTGACAGTATTTTATAGTTAGTAAGTTTCATGTATATATATTTGTATATATATATATATATATATATATATATATATATATATGTATTGTTATTCATACTACTTTATATATATAAACTGTTTATATATATATATATATATATATATATATATATATATATATATATATATATATATATATATATATATATATATATATATATATATATATATATAAACTGTTTATATATATAAAGTAGTATGAATAACAATACATATATATATATATATATATATATATATATATATATATATATATATATATATATATATATATATATATTTCACTTTAGTATTTTATAAATATATATATGTATGTATGTATATATAAACAGTTTATATATATAAAGTAGTATGAATAACAATACATATATATATATATATATATATATATATATATATATATATATATATATATATATATATATATATATATATATATATATATTTCACTTTAGTATTTTATAAATATATATATGTATGTATGTACGTATATATATGTATTTATGTACATATATGTATATATGTATATATTTTTCTTGTGTGTATATTTTCATAGTTAGTAAATATTATATATATATATATATTTGTATACGTATATATATATTTTCATATATATATATATATATATATATATATATATATATATATATATATATTATACACTTTATAATTTAATGTCTCCTTATATATATATACATATTTGTATATATATATATACTTTATAAATTAAGTATTTTCCTTATACATAGATATATGTACTTTTTTCATGTGTAGGTATATAATTATTTTGTATAACTTTACCATATTAAAATAATAATATTTATTTAGCACTATTACCAAATTGTATTTTTAGTGTATTTAAATTACTGTAACCATTTGGTGTCCAAGCCTAGCATGGGTATTTGGGCCCAAATGTGTTTTCACACATTCAAGACCTGTACAAGTCATATTGGACTTGATTCATGGCCTTGGGTCCTGTATTTGAACTTTGGTTCAAATTATATACATGGACAAAATACGCAGATAATTAATTAATGTGTGCAATGCTATTTTTGATTTTCTAAAAATACTTAAATTACTGCTAAAATTATGGAAAAATAGTATTTAGATACTATGTTAAGTTGGCTAATTTAGTATAATTTTTGTAGTATTTAATTTACTATTTTGCCCCTAGTTTGGCATATGAAACCAAAACTCATTTTCTGTATACTTAGGAAAACTGATTTTATAAAATATTTGTACTGGTTAATAAATTCCAGAAAAATTATAATAAATTTCTATGATTAACAAGGATCACCTTGCTACTTTACTTTAAGAAAAACTAGGCTTTTTGTCTACTTCAAAAATTGTTAGAACACAATAGACTTTTGATTTATTTATTGATTAATTACGACTTGTAACTTTTTGTGTTATTTTGAGTTTTAGCCGTGTTGAACCTCACCCCTCACTAGTGTAAAGACCCTAGAAAGTTAGTTAAAGTAGTGTGTCACCCCACATTGGTCTCCTAAGCTAAAATCATCATTTTGGCTAGGTGCCCAGTCACAAGTCGTGTCGCACCAATTAGTGTCCTAGTATTTTAGCTTAGTGTAAAAGCTAAGTTATTGTATTTATTTCTACAGTGACGAGTTACCGGACATCCATAGCACTTTTATCGCAGCTTGTTTTGCTTTGCTTTGCTAGAGGCAAGTACTTTCTACGAACTTTACATACTGCTATAAACCATAAAACTGTGAATCACCAACCATGTTAAATTCTGATCCTTGGGGTAGCAAGTTAGAACTTTACATGTTGTATTACTTTCAGTCTCTACCATGTTTATACCGTATCTCATAATCTCTCTCACATGCTTAAATAACGGGTTAAGGGAAAACTGCTAGTAGTGTACGTGATCATGACCCCCTTCTCCGTATGTATTTACCGAGCACCGTTACATTCTATATGTATCTGTGTCGTATGTCTGGTCCCGCGTTTGTGTATGGATATACACCGATGCCGTTATGTGTACGTATGTGCACATCAGAAAATTGATATGTACCGCTGTACATCCTGATTACCTATTGACTGATCACTCACCTACTACAGTTTTAAACTTTAAAATGTATATCTATCGCCATGATAAAATATACCTAAAACTGAACCAACATGATATGTCATTTCCTTTTTATCACATGATCAGTATTATATGTTTGTTAGATTTAGTACTTGCTCTCGTCCTGACAGGATAACGTTGTAGGTATCCTTACTGAGGAGGAGTTACTCTGTGACACATACTATGGAGATACTGCCGAGGACCCGGCTCTGCTTTACGAGGATGTTCCTGCGGAGAACCTCGTCTAGTTGTCTTTTGTTTACTTAGACTTTTGAGAGTATACATGTATTAGACTATATCTTTTTGTAACTGGACATGTATCCAGTTTTACTTTACAGTTCACTTGTACTTGAACATTTCACTATATACGACAACTTTTGTGTTTGGAGCATTTATGATTCTTCTTCACTTATAGAACTGTTAGCACATTTTAGACTTATCCTGTTGTCTTTAGAATAGCTTACTACGTTTTATCTCAACGTAGGCTGGGCATGACTCGGCCTGGCCCAACAATTTGGGTAGCGGGTCATGACAAGGTGGTACCATCTGGAGTGGAGCGTTTGAGGGCTCCGACGTCCGGGGTGCTTCTGTGTCTGAGGGTGCCCGTTGAAGGGGTACACTCGACTCCCCATTGGCTCCTGGATCGGGACCGATTGAAGGTGTTCTGGTCAAGGCCGACCGTATATCAAACACTGCTTGAGTCAGTGCTTGCATAGAGGCAGAGAGGGTTTTGAGTCCTCCCTCTAATGAGTCTATGCGCTGGACAATGTCCTGCGGCGGCGCATCAGACTCGGAATCACCCCCAGTCATGTATACTGTCATGACACGGCCGGGAGTGAATGGATTGGTTGAGGCTTCGCTCTCTGCCTCACTTTCATGTGGGGGAGTCACCTCTCCTGGTGTTCCACCTTGGCCACCCCCAGCCACATTCTGGAGGTTATTCTCGACGGGCGCATCTGCAAGGGCCTGATTGCCCTCAGCTCCGTCTTGGAGGGCCTCTTCGTCTCTACCCCCAGCCGTGTCGTGGGGGACATCCTCGTTTTGAGGGGCTTCTGGGAGGCTGACTTCGCCTCGAGGATGAAGATCCGCCGCAGCTGTGCTTTGGACATCTTCGTCTTCGGAAGGAGGCTCAACAAGGGTCTGACTACCCCCAGCTTCCTCCAAGAACTTCTTCCTCGACCGAGTGCTTTCGAATACTCCAGAGGTCGAGACAGCTGCCTTGGTTTTCCTCGGCTGGCTTTAGGATGAAGACGAGGAATTGCCAGTCGTCTTCCGGACAGACGAGGAGTTGGAGATCACGTTGCATGAAACAACCCTTGGCTCCTCTTCTGTTGACACCTTCATCCCGAGGCGATGTCGGAGGGGTGTCGATGATTGCAGCCGCTGGAAGACTGACTGCCTTGGTGGTACTGCTGCCTTGCAACAACAGTTGAAGGTGACCACCGCACAAGTATGCCCCGTGAGAGGCGCATCGTGCCTGTTGGTCGACTCTCCTAACCGGCGCTTGTGAGTGATCACGTTACGCAGGTCGTTGGAGGAGAGTGCTACATTCACACCCCCTTCAGGCGCATGGCAAGGCCAAACGCCGGGGTGGTCAGGTGAGTGCTGCGCCCCCTGATCTAATACCAAGCAGGCATCACGATCAGTAGTGGAGAAACTACAACATTTGAAGTGACTTGAACGGACCTCAAACGCACAACCAGAGGAGGCGCGGGAGTTCAAGACCACTGAATTTGCCTCACTCGACTTGGTTGTGCATGCAGTAGATGCGCCCAAATGAGATGAGGACTTTGAAGGTCGACTCATTTTTGGTGCAGAGGCACCTGATTCGACCTTGTACAGCTTGCCATCGGCAGCGCGCGTGATTGTGAGCGCGTGCCTCTGGCCTGCTGCTGGCATAGCACGTTTGTGGCGCATGGCCCGTGCCGCCTTGGATTTCTTTGTACTAGCCCGCTGGGGCGCATAGTACTCAGCATCCAAATTCTCCTCGCCATGACAGCGAGTGAGTCTGTCAAAGACAGAGACTTTTTGTGGCGCATCAGAGGTGATGCGCGGGGCATTGGCTGCGCCCCTGCTCCGTCAACGCATCTTCCTCGCCTGAGAGGGAGATGGCTGGGGAACGTGGTCAGCCGCACGCTTCCCCGAGAGATACGCTGCATCAGCGGGCGCACCTTGGTTGCTGAGAACGTCAGCAGGAAGGGAGGGCTGGATTGACGCATTCCCTTCAGTAGTGGTGCCCGAGGCGTCGACCTTGCGCACCCAGACACGGCGGGTCTTCTTCGGCTTCGGCAGCCGCTTCGAAGGACTCGCACTTCCTTCAGAAATGAACTCCTCGTACGCCTGTTGATTGAGGCGCACGACCAGCGTCTTGTGGGAGGAGCCCACCTTCACGTCGTCGGCCTGTGACACGACTTTCTCGGAAGAGGAGAAAGAAGTCCCCAGCAGAGTCGCCAGCTTGTTTGCCATTAAAATTGTTTGATTGAAAACTTTAACACAAACAGAACAGTATTACAAAATAGGACTTAGATGTAGTCCTAGGAGTACACTTTTGTTTAATCTGGGTCCTTAGTGCCAATGGAGAGAGTGGTAATGCGTTGACTCCGTTGACGGGCTGACGACGGTTATCGGTTCCCTGAAGGTGTAGATTGCTCTGGATGCTGGAGCTTGCCGAGAGGAGGAAGACGTTGAGTGTCTGTCTCTGTCTCTCTGGTGATTCTCCGTATGTTCGCTGTGGATTCTGTGCCTGGGTGAGAAGGAAATGATCCCTCTATTTATAGTTTTGCAGGCTGGCTGCTCACACACGCATGTAGGATGCGCTGGTGTGTGGAGACGCCACGTGGGGATTGCTGATGGTGGCGTATGGGATGCGCCCTAATCGAGGGGTAGAATTCTTCATACTGCTGTTTGTGAGCCGGCACGTAGCAGAGGAGAAGATCTTTCTGTTGCTGAAATCTTGGATGAGTTGAGTCAAAGGACACGTGTCATCGACCCATGGCTCGGAGATCTCGAATTTGGTGGAGGGAAGTGATCTGGTGAGCTGCGCCTTGGATTGGACGCAGGAGGAGGTTGCGGCTCATAACCTTTAGGAGTTACAAACCGTTCGGGGTGCATGGCTTTTGAGGCACATGCAGGCGACTTTCCTTCTGTCTTTTGGGATCAGAGAGCAGTCTGAAGCGCATGGCTTTTGAGGCGCATGCAGATTTAGGCGCATGGCTGCAGAGGCGCATGCGGGTGGTTGAGTGGCCACATGGCAGTAGCCGTTGGAATAAAGTCATGATGATGCTGACGTTGCCGACGCTTCATTTTCTGAAAAAGCTGTCAACTGTTCAGACTTTGGGAGGTGTACTGCCAACTCTGTCAGTTCAGCATTTAATGTTTCTGACATTCGATGGACAGCTGAGTGGGCGCGTCGATTGGCGTTCCACTCGGTATGGAGATGTGTGGGGGCGCATCCTCTGTGATGCGCCTGGTACTGAAGGGCGCGTCTATGTGATGCGCCTGATGCCGAAGGGCGCGTCCGTGTGATGCGCTGTCTGACTGGCGCATCCGACATGTCTTTTAATGATACGGCTGTTTCGCTCCTCGAGTGCCTTAAATAGCCGTTTGGCTGAATTCGAGGCGTCCGGTTCATCCATTTAATGCAAATTTATTGCACGGAATTCGAAGAGCCATCCACTTGGCGCGTGGGTTTGATCTGCCCGGCCTATAAATAGTGTCATGGAGAGAAGGTTTGTGTCAACCCCTGATTTTCAAAAATTTATTAAACTAGTATTAATTAATTATTAAATGTCATTATTGGTTTTAAAATAATTTAATATGATTTTAGGAATTTTCTAGAATTTTTAAATGAATTTTTAATGAGTTTTAAATACAAAAAATATTATTTTGTTATTTATTTAAATGTTTTAATAGCATTTTGTAATTTTTTGAATTGTTTTAATAGTGTTTTGCAATTATTAGAATTGTTAGTATATTAGTTTATAATTTATTAATTGTTTTAGTGTGTGGAGTGCAAATTTTTATTTGCACTTAGACCGATAGGACCTAAATGCAATTACCTAAAACCTAGGGACTCTAGTGCAAAACCCTAACCTACCCCCGACGACTGCCCCGACCGACTCGTCGTCCTGCCTCCACCTTTCCCGGCTGCCCGACCGCCTCGATTCCCCCTATTTAAACCCCAGCAACCCTCCCGACCTAGCTACCACATCCCCGACCACCGACGACCGCCACAGCCCCTGTTCTTCCACAAAACCCTAGACCTAACCCTAACTCCGGCGAGACCCCCAGCGCCGCCCCTACGCCGAGTGTCACAGCCCCCAACCACCGCCGACGAGCTCGCCACGCCGAGACGCGTCGATCGCCACCGCTCCGCCACCGTCCCAACGCCCCTAGCCGCCGTCTCCGCCTTCGAAAACTTCCCCCGAAGTCGGACACGTGAGTAGCAGAGCCCATCTCGTGTCGTACGTGTCCCAAAGCTACGTGCGTGGTTCGCCAGGACACGGGGACACTAGTCCAGTGTCTCGACACGCGTTCTAGCCTTCGTGCGTATCGTGCAAAGTACGGACACGAGAAATCCTGTGTCCTTAACTGTCAGGACACAGGACAGATGTTTATATTTTTTTTATATATAAATGCTAACCTAAACTAAATAAAAGAATCAAAACCCTAACCCTTAACACGAGCAGCGGGCTGACCCCCTGGCCAGCCCGACCTAGCCTAACCCCCCCCCCCCCCCCCCCGCTCTGTTGGCTCGGGTTCGAGCCCTGCCACTGCTGTCTTTTCCTTTTCTTTTTCTTTTCATTTTTCCTTTTTCTTTTTCTGTTATATTTATGTATAAATTATATATATATGTATATACATATATTTATATATATATGTATTATTATATAGACTATATTTATGTATATATACTTGCTGTTTTTTATATATATATATACTTCATTTTTTGTACTTTATTATTCTATGTGTGTGTATATATATATATATATATATATATGTGTGTGTATATATATATATATATATATATATATATATATATATATATATATATATATATATATATATATATATATATATATATATATATATGTATTATGTATACATATATATTTATGTATATATATATATATACTATTTTATATATGTATTTCACTTAGCTTAGTGTAAATTATTTATATAAAATAATGTTCATACTTTTATAGTTACTATGCATAACTTTACCATATTAAAATAATAATATTTATTTTGACTATTACTAAATTGTATTTTTATTGTATTTAAATTACTGCAACCATTTGGTGTCCAAGCCTAGCATGGGTATTTGGGCCCAAATGTGTTTTCACACATTCAAGACCTGTACAAGTCATATTGGACTTGATTCATGGCCTTGGGTCCTGTATTTGAACTTTGGTTCAAATTATATACATGGACAAAATACGCAGATAATTAATTATTGTGTGCAATGCTGTTTTTGATTTTCTAAAAATACTTAAAGTACTGCTAAAATTATGGAAAAATAGTATTTAGTTACTATGTTAAGTTAGCTAATTTAGTATAATTTTTGTAGTATTTAATTTACTGTTTTGCCACTAGTTTGGCATATGAAACCAAAACTCATTTTTCTGTATACTTAGGAAAACTGATTTTTATAAAATATTTGTACTGGTTAATAAATTCCAGAAAAATTATAGTAAATTTCTATGATTAACAAGGATCACTTTGGTACTTTACTTTAAGAAAAACTAGGCTTTTTGTCTATCTCTAAAATTGTTAGAACACAATGGTCTTTTGATTTATTTATTGATTAATTACGACTTGTAGCTTTTTGTGTTATTTCGCGTTTAAGCCGTGTTAAACCCCACCCCTCACTAGTGTAAAGACCCTAGAAAGTTAGTTAAAGTAGTGTGTCACCCTACATTGGTCTCCTAAGCTAAAATCATCATTTTGGCTAGGTGTCCAGTCACAAGTCGTGTTTCACCAATTAGTGTCATAGTGTTTTAGCTTAGTGTAAAAACTAAGTTATTGTATTTATTTCTACAGTGACGAGTTACCGGACATCCATAGCACTTTTATCGCTGCTTGTTTTGCTAGAGACAAGTACTTTCTACGAACTTTACATATTGTCACATAAATGAACTGCAAACCCCACCATGTTGAATGTTGATCCTTGGGGTAGCAAGTTAGAATCTCTACATGATATACTTTCAGTTACTACCATGCTTAGAACAGTCTTGATGTATCTCTCACATGATTAGAATATGGGTTATGGGGAAACTGTTAGTAGTGTACGTGATCATACCCCCTTCTCCCGTACGTCTGTATCGAACAAAGTTTCATTTTATATGATTACTGCGTCGTAGGCCTTTATATCAAGGCGGAGTTGTGCGTATGTACATCTATCGCCCTATCACTTGTACGGAAGTACATTTTATTATGTGCCACAGCACATTGTACATCTATTGACCGATCACGTACTTGCTACAGTTTTAAACATATATGTACATCTGTCTGTATGACATATGTATCCTTACCATGATAGATTGTGTGATGCCATGCTTTCCAGTTATTCCTCTCATGTTCATTTCCATGTTTCATATGCTAGTTTGCTAGATTTAGTACTTGCTCCCGTCCTGACAGGATAACGTTGTAGGTGTCCTTACTGAGGAGGAGTTACTCTGCGACACATGTTATGAGGTTACTGCCGAGGATCCGGCTCTGCTTTACGAGGATGTTCCTGCGGGGAACCTCGCCTAGTTGTCTTTTGTTTTACTTAGACTTTTGAGAGTAGACATGTATTGGACTATATCTTTTTGTAACTGGACATGTATCCAGTTTTACTTTACATTTCACTTGTACTTGGACATTTCACTATATACGACGACTTTTGTGTTTGGAGCATTTATGATTCTTCTTCACTTATAGAACTGTTAGCATATTTAGTCTTATCATGTTGTCTCTAGAACAGCTTACTACGTTTTATCTCAACGTAGGCTGGACATGACTCGGCCTGGCCCAACAATTTGGGTAGCGGGTCGTGACATATTTTTAGTGGTGGCCCATGCAGGTCCTGACTAAACTGTTTGGTTACGTTATTGTACCAAGCATGCCTGCAATTAGTAACTTAAGGTAATTAGACAACATTAGGAAAGACGCTTAGAACACTTAGAGGAATGCTAGGATTGAAACATAGGAAATACATCACATGTTTGCTATTATAATTAGATTTTCTTGCATACGATTACTTACTTTAAATAAGTCCTTATAAGTCTTTTTATGTGTAATTTAGATGGTGCTTACTCGTTCATCCCAGTATGTTACCCCCGAGAATGGGGCCCTCCATATCCAGTCAGCTGACCAGTTGACTGATACACCTTCACCTACCACATTCCCCCACTCCACAAATCTACAAACCCAGATACCACAACCACCTTCCACATCACAGGCCCAGCAGGACCCGATACTTCCACCACCCCCTATCACTATACCCACCCAGGCTTCCGTCACACTCGACGGGACCCAGCTGCTCACACTGATCCAGGGGTTCCTAACAACCCATCAGGAGCAGACTACCCTACTCCGCCAGAGCATGGAGCATTCTGAGGGACGTTTTGTGGTCCCACCACATGTAGAGCCACGACAGAGAGCGGGGACGATCAAGGACTTCATGGGTCTGAATCCCAAGGAGTTTTCAGAGACTGAGGGCATAGTAGTAGCAGATGACTGGCTAGATTCGGTAAAGAGGAAGCTCCTCGGAGTCAGGATGCCGGATGACCTTCAGGTCGAGGCAGCAGGATTTCTGCTAATAGACTTAGCAGGAGTCTGGTTCCGGAATGAGCCGTTGTTCGCGAGAGGTAGAGCCACTTGGAACCAGTTCAAGACCCAGTTCAAGAAGAAATTCTTCTCGACCACTGCTAGAGTAGCCATGGGGCTACGATTCCAGAACATCCAGCAGGGGAACCGTTCTGTTGACGAGTATGCGGCAGAGTTTAGTCGCCTGAGCCGTTTCGCTCCTAGTCTGGTTGCTGATCTAGAGGAGATGACCCGTAGGTTTTGCCATGGTCTAGTTCCAGACATTGGCATTCTTATAGTGGCAAACGGTACGACTGACTACTACCAGAGCCTAGAGTTGGCCCGGAGCATCGAGGAGCGTCTTCTGTCATGCAAGAGGCCGGCTTTTGTACATCATGAGGGACCGTCCAAGCGTCAGGCTTTCCAGCAGAGAGCACCGACGCCACCCCAGCAGACTTACCGTCCCCCTATACCACACCATCAGACCCCGCCAGTTCGAGCCCGGGACCCCGACAGCAGCAGCAGCAGAAGGGAGCTATATGTTCTTTCTGCGGAAGACCAGGGCATGATTACTCCATCTGCAGGAAGAGGTTGAAGCAGTGTCTAGCTTGTGGGTCTCCCACCCACCAGCTGCAAGGGTGCCCAGTAGCGAAGCCTAGAGGACCACTCCCGACACAGCAGCAGAGGTTTGGGCAGCATCTGCAGCAGCAGAAGGGACCTCAGGGGAAGGTTTATAGCCTAGCCCTTGAGCCGAAGCCGGAGCAGGTTTCA
This sequence comes from Iris pallida, assembly GCA_029216955.1. Lineage (NCBI taxonomy): Eukaryota > Viridiplantae > Streptophyta > Magnoliopsida > Asparagales > Iridaceae > Iris > Iris pallida. The sequence continues at coordinate 12,719,845 of JANAVB010020999.1, forward strand.
GAGCCCGATTACTTAGCTGACGTCATTACAGGTCATGTTTATTTGCATACTTTTCTAGCTCTATGCTTGTTTGATTCTGGTGCATCTCATAGCTTCCTATCATTAGAGTTTATGCAAGAACATCATTTAGTATCTACACCTACTGCGGAGATTAGTAGAGTAATGACGGAAGGAGGACCAGTGCCTATTAGAGCTAGCTATAGGTGCTCTATTATGATAGCCGGGAGAGAGTTCGAGGGGCGATTCTTTGTGATGCCACTCCCTGGTTATGATATCATATTGGGGATGGACTGGCTTAGCTATGCCCATGCATCTATAGATTGCCATGAGGGTAGTATTTTGTTCAGTCCCCCAGGCACAGCACCATTCAGTGTCAGGAGGACAGGGCCGGAGATCAGCCTAGAGCCGAACTGTTGTGCGACAGTCGGGGACGCAGCACTGCCACACCCTATCATTAGAAAGTTTATGGATGTATTCCCAGAGGATCTTTCAGGACTTCCGCCTGACAGAGATGTGGAGTTCACTATAGATCTAGTGCCGGGTTCATCACCAGTATCCCGGGCTTGCTATAGAGTGAATCCCAAGGAGGCCATAGAGATGAAAGAGCAGATTGATGACCTGTTGAAAAAGGGTTTCATTCGATCCAGTGCTTCTCCATGGGGAGCACCAGTGCTCTTTGTGCCTAAGAAGGATGGTACAGTCCGGTTGTGTATTGACTATCGGGCCTTGAATGCCATCACTATCAAGAACAAATATCCTCTGCCCAGGATAGATGATTTGTTCGACCAGTTGAGCGGGGCGAAGGTGTTTTCCAGGATAGACTTGAGATCCGGGTACCACCAGGTGAAGGTTAGGCCAGCAGACATCCAGAAGACGGCGTTCAACACGAAGTACGGGCAGTACGAGTTTCTGGTGATGCCATTTGGTCTCACAAATGCGCCAGCTGTCTTTATGAACTTGATGAATAAGACATTTCACCAGTATCTGGATAAGTTCGTCGTAGTGTTTATCGACGACATCCTGATATACTCGAAGACGCCAGAGGAGCATGCAGAGCACTTGCGGATAGTTTTGGAGATTCTGAGGCAGGAGAGATTGTTTGCCAAATTGTCGAAGTGTGAGTTCTTTTTAAACCGAGTGGAGTTTCTCAGCCATGTAGTCACTGGAGATGGAATCTCGGTGGATCCCTGGAAGATTGCTGCAGTTGAGACGTGGAAGGCTCCGACGTCAGTTTCAGAGATCATGAGTTTTCTGGGTTTAGCAGGCTATTATAGAAAGTTCGTCCAGGACTTTGCTAGGATAGCTGAACCCATGACGAAGCTGATGCGGAAGGACGCAGAGTATATCTGGTCAGAGGACTGCCAGACAGCATTTGAGGAGCTGAAGATGAGGCTGACGACCGCTCCAGTTCTGACTGTACCTTCAGGTTCTGGAGGTTTCACCATATACAGTGATGCTTCTGGAAAGGGGCTAGGATGTGTCCTACAGCAGCATAGAAAAGTAATTGCTTATGCATCTAGGTAATTACGGACTCATGAGAGGAATTATCCTACCCATGACCTCGAGTTATCTGCGGTGATCTTTGCACTCAAGTTATGGAAACATTACTTATACGGAGAGCGTGTGGAAATCTTTACTGACCACAAAAGCTTGAAGTATATGTTCACGCAGAAAGAGCTGAACATGAGGCAAAGACGATGGTTGGAGTTGATGAAGGACTTCGACATCGATTTACAGTATCACCCTGGAAAGACAAATGTGGTGGCGGATGCGCTGAGCAGGCATCCGATGGCATGGTATCTGATGATTGATCGGCATTTACGGGAGGATCTGGAGAAGCTCGGTATCGAGCTAGTTCGTCCAGGATCAGTGATACAGATGATGGCGCTTGACATTCAGTCAGATTTGATGGAGCAGATCCGGGAGGCACAGTCTACAGATGAGAGCCTTCACAGACTTCGACCCCAGGCATTAGCTGGATTGCTGGATGACTTCACTATAGCAGAGGATGGATCCCTGAGGCATGGCAGCCGATTGTGCGTGCCGAAGGGAGAGCTAGTAGAGGCAGTCTTGCAGAAGGCGCACCGATCGAGATATTCTATTCACCCTGGTGCTAACAAGATGTACCGTGACTTGCGGGAACATCTTTGGTGGCACGGGATGAAGAGGGATGTATCGCATTTTATCTCGAGATGTCTAGTTTGCCAGCAGGTCAAGGCGGAGCGCCAGAGGCCAGCTGGATTGTTGCAGCCGTTACCCATTCCCGAGTGAAGTGGGAACATATTACGATGGACTTCGTCTCAGGGCTTCCTCGTTCTCAAGGAGGGAATGATGCCATCTGGGTCATCGTAGACAGGCTGATGAAGTGTGCGCACTTCATACCCTTCAAGGTAGGGCTTTTCCACCGAGAAGTTGGCGAGCTATACATGCAGCAGATAGTTCGCCTACACGGAGTGCCGGTGAGCATCGTATCAGACAGAGACAGCAGATTCACATCCCACTACTGGAGGAGCTTACAGGAGGAGTTGGGCAGTAGGCTCAAGTTCAGTACGGCAGTACCACCCACAGACAGATGGGCAGTCCGAGAGGACTGATACAGACACTGGAGGATATGCTGAGGACCTGCGTGCTGGACTTCGGAGGATCATGGGAGAGCCATCTGCACTTGGTAGAGTTTTCATACAACAACAGCTACCAGGCCAGTATTGGTATGTCTCCTTTCGAGGCGCTATATGGACGACGATGCCGCACACCGCTCTTTTGGGATGATATCGGGGACAGAGTTATGCTTGGGCCAGAGATGATCACGGATGCAGCAGAGAAAGTCGGGATGATCAGAGACAGGCTCAGAGTAGCTCAGGTTAGGCAGAAACACTGGGCTGATGCTAGTCGCAAACCGATGGAGTTCGCAGACGGTGATATGGTGCTAGTGAAGATATCACCTACTAGAGGGACGATCCAGTTCGGACGAGGAGGGAAGCTGAGCCCCAGATACATCGGGCCATTCGAGATACTTGGCAGGATCGGAGAGGTAGCTTACAGGATTGCACTTCCACCCAACCTAGCAGGAGTTCACGACGTCTTTCACGTATCTCAGCTGAGGAGATATGTTCAGACCCCAGTCATGTGCTAGATCATTCAGAGTTGGAGGTCGGACCGAGCCTTACAGTTTCTGAGCAGCCAGTGGAGATATTAGACAGGAGAGAGAAAAGACTGAGGAACAAGGTTATACCCCTAGTACGAGTAGCTTGGAGCCGTCACTCCCCAGGTGAATCTACTTGGGAGAGGGAGTCGGACATGAGGGAGAGATACCCTTACTTGTTCGATCCAACCGCTGCGAGGGAACCACCCGTTCCCGCTTGATACCTTAGAGGTTAGTTTCGATCGCAGCCTTAGTCATTTGTTGTATTGCTTGTTATGTTAGAATATTGTAGGGTCTTCAATCCTTGTGAATTTCGAGGACGAAATTTTTCAAGGAGGAAAGACTTGTCAACCCCTGATTTTCAAAAATTTATTAAACTAGTGTTAATTAATTATTAAATGTCATTATTGGTTTTAAAATAATTTAATATGATTTTAGGAATTTTCTAGAATTTTTAAATGAATTTTTAATGAGTTTTAAATACAAAAAATATCATTTTGTTATTTATTTAAATGTTTTAATAGCATTTTGTAATTTTCTGAATTATTTTAATAGTGTTTTGCAATTATTAGAATTGTTAGTATATTAGTTTGTAATTTATTAATTGTTTTAGTGTGTGGAGTGCAAATTTTTATTTGCACTTAGACCCGATAGGACCTAAATACAATTACCTAAAACCTAGGGACTCTAGTGCAAAACCCTAACCTACCCCCGACGACTGCCCCGACCGACTCGCCGCCCTGTCCCCGCCTTTCCCGGCTGTCCGACCGCCTCGATTCCCCCCTATTTAAACCCCAGCAATCCCCCCGACCTAGCTACCACATCCCGACCACCGACGACCGCCACAGCCCCCGTTCTTCCACAAAACCCTAGACCTAACCCTAACTCCGGCGAGACCCACAGCGTCGCCCCTACGCCGAGTGTCACAGCCCCCAACCACCGCCGACGAGCTCGCCACGTCGAGACGCGTCGATCGCCACCGCTCCGCCACCGTCCCAACGCCCCTAGCCGCCGTCTCCGCCTTCGAAAACTTCCCCCGAAGTCGGACACGTGAGTAGCAGAGCCCATCTCGTGTCGTACGTGTCCCAAGCCACGTGCGTGGTTCGCCAGGACACGGGGACACTAGTCCAGTGTCTCGACACGCGTTCTAGCCTTCGTGCGTGTCGTGCAAAGCACGGACACGAGAAATTCTGTGTCCTTAACTGTCAGGACACAGGACAGATGTTTATTTTTTTTTTAATATATAAATGCTAACCTAAACTAAATAAAAGAATCAAAACCCTAACCCTTAACACGAGCAGCGGGCTGACCCCCTGGCCAGCCCGACCTAGCCTAACCCCCCCCCCCCCCCCCCCGCTCTGTTGGCTCGGGTTCGAGCCCCTGCCACTGCTGTCTTTTCTTTTTCTTTTTCTTTTTCTTTTTCCTTTTTCTTTTTCTGTTATATTTATGTATAAATTATATATATATGTATATACATATATTTGTATATATATATATATATATATATATGTATTATTATATATACTATATTTATGTATATATACTTGCTGTTTTTTTATATATATATACTTCATTTTTTGTACTTTAATATTCTATGTGTGTGTGTATATATATATATATATATATATATATATATATATATATATATATATATATATATATATATATATATATATATATATATATGTATTATGTATACATATATATTTATGTATATATATATATATATATATATATATATATATATATATATATATAATATATATATATATATATATATATATATATATATATACTATTTTATATATGTATTTCACTTAGCATAGTGTCAATTATTTATATAAAATAATGTTCATACTTTTATAGTTACTATGCATAACTGTACCATATTAAAATAATAATATTTATTTTGACTATTACTAAATTGTATTTTTATTGTATTTAAATTACTGCAACCATTTGGTGTCCAAGTCTAGCATGGATATTTGGGCCCAAATGTGTTTTCACACATTCAAGACCTGTACAAGTCATATTGGACTTGATTCATGGCCTTGGGTCCTGTATTTGAACTTTGGTTCAAATTATATACATGGACAAAATACGCAGATAATTAATTATTGTGTGCAATGCTGTTTTTGATTTTCTAAAAATACTTAAAGTACTGCTAAAATTATGGAAAAATAGTATTTAGTTACTATGTTAAGTTAGCTAATTTAGTATAATTTTTGTAGTATTTAATTTACTGTTTTGCCACTAGTTTGGCATATGAAACCAAAACTCATTTTTCTGTATACTTAGGAAAACTGATTTTTATAAAATATTTATACTGGTTAATAAATTCCAGAAAAATTATAATAAATTTTTATGATTAACAAGGATCACTTTGGTACTTTACTTTAAGAAAAACTAGGCTTTTTGTCTATCTCTAAAATTGTTAGAACACAATGGTCTTTTGATTTATTTATTGATTAATTACGACTTGTAGCTTTTTGTGTTATTTCGCGTTTAAGCCGTGTTATTTCGCGTTTAAGCCGTGTTAAACCCCACCCCTCACTAGTGTAAAGACCCTAGAAAGTTAGTTAAAGTAGTGTGTCATCCCACATTGGTCTCCTAAGCTAAAATCATCATTTTGGCTAGGTGCCCAGTCACAAGTCGTGTTTCACCAATTAGTGTCCTAGTGTTTTAGCTTAGTGTAAAAACTAAGTTATTGTATTTATTTCTACAGTGACGAGTTACCGGACATCCATAGCACTTTTATCGTAGCTTGTTTTGCTTTGCTTTGCTAGAGGCAAGTACTTTCTACGAACTTTACATATTGTCACATAAATGAACTGCAAACCCCACCATGTTGAATGCTGATCCTTGGGGTAGCAAGTTAGAATCTCTACATGATATACTTTCAGTTACTACCATGCTTAGAACAGTCTTGATGTATCTCTCACATGATTAGAATATGGGTTATGGGGAAACTGTTAGTAGTGTACGTGATCATACCCCCTTCTCCCGTACGTCTGTACCGAACAAAGTTTCATTTTATATGATTACTGCGTCGTAGGCCTTTATATCAAGGCGGAGTTGTGCGTATGTATATCTATCGCCCTATCACTTGTACGAAAGTACATTTTATTATGTGCCACAGCACATTGTACATCTATTGACCGATCACGTACTTACTACAGTTTTAAACATTACATGTACATCTGTCTGTATGACATATGTATCCTTACCATGATAGATTGTGTGATGCCATACTTTCCAGTTATTCCTCTCATGTTCATTTCCATGTTTCATATGCTAGTTTGCTAGATTTAGTACTTGCTCCCGTCCTGACAGGATAACGTTGTAGGTGTCCTTACTGAGGAGGAGTTACTCTGCGACACATATTATGAGGTTACTGTCGAGGATCCGGCTCTGCTTTACGAGGATGTTCCTGCGGGGAACCTCGCCTAGTTGTCTTTTGTTTTACTTAGACTTTTGAGAGTAGACATGTATTAGACTATATCTTTTTGTAACTGGACATGTATCCAGTTTTACTTTACAGTTCACTTGTACTTGGACATTTCACTATATACGACGACTTTTGTGTTTGGAGCATTTATGATTCTTCTTCACTTATAGAACTGTTAGCACATTTAGTCTTATCCTGTTGTCTCTAGAACAGCTTACTATGTTTTATCTCAACGTAGGCTGGGCATGACTCGGCCTGGCCCAACAATTTGGGTAGCGGGTCGTGACAGTTTGCTTCTCGTTTTCTCACGTACTTTCGACATGAACTTGGGTATTCGGGTGCATTCTGTTGACGAAGTGTTCCCGAGGGTGAAGATGAGACGCCATGTCGTCGTTGCTGCACTTGAAGGTGACTGTTACATCCAAAAGACGGAGTCGAGGGCTTCCGAGGCAGGCGGAAGGTGCCTGTTGCATCCAAAGATAGGGATGCTCGGGTCTCGTCTCCGTTGTTCCGGAAGAGCCGTAGATCGGAATGGCGGTGCTAGGCTCTTTCTTTCTTCAAAGTGGGTGTCGCCCACTCTGGTTGTGTTGAAAGCTGCTCCTTTAGCCGTATTTCGATTACGGTCTTCCTTGGTCTTTGGAGGCTCTTTCGAAGCCTCCTCTGGCCACAGATTTGTGGTGCTCTTCACTTCCTCGGTTCCAGCCAGAGGGTTAAATGCTTTGTTTAGTCGAAGCATTTATCAGGTGAGCCTGGCTGGAAGAGCGGCACATAACTGGGCTGCTGAAGGGATGCACATAACTGAGCTGGATGCACATGACTGAGCTGCTGAAGAGATGGTGGAATGCGCCTGGTTGGAGGCACATGGTATCTGCTGTGCCTAACTGGCGGCGCATGGTGACTGCTGCGCCTATCTGGAGGCGCATGGTGGCCGCTGGCTGTAGACTTAGGATCTTTCCTTTGTAGAGATTCTCCTTTGTACAACCTTTTCTAGACATGTAATAGACTTTTGTATATAAATAAAAAGTCTTTTTTCAAATGTCTATACTTATTAACTTTGCTGTGAAGTGTTCTGTCCGAGTTCTGGCGTATGTAGTGTCTGGCGCATGGGCTTTCTGGTTGTGAAATTCCATACTTCTACACATGTATCGACGTACCGGACTTGTCCGGAATGCCGACCGTTCCCAGGATGAACAACATATACGCACGAGCCACCGCGTCGACCGTCTCTTCGTCATCGTCATCCACCTCCATATCCATGAACTGGTCCACCAAAAATGATAGAGGAATTCCGTACGACTTCTTGAAGCCTGGTAGAGTTGTAAAACTCGTAGCCGTAACTCCAAGGTGATCTGAGACGAACTTGACGATCTTCTCGTACCATTTTATGGATTTTTCATTCGTGTAATGTTCTTTGGTCATTACACGCCCGGTCACTGGCAGCTCCAATATCTGGTAGACGTCGTCGAGTGTAATGGTCATCTCCCCTGATGGGAGATGAAATGTGTTTGTCTCCGGGTGCCATCTCTCCACGAAGGCGGATATGAGGGCACTATCCATTGTTTGGTAGGCATTTTGTGCCAAATTGTGCAAGCCGCTCGTTATGATTTTGCTCCGGACGGCCTCGGATAAGCTTGTAAACTGCCAGAACACGGTTTTCTTTTCGTGACTCACAGCCCTAAGGATACGATATGTCATCTGTATACAACAAAACACATATCAATTATGAAATACATATTTGAAAAGTATACTAAACTGGTAGTTTACAAACGTCATGTACATACCGGGTTCTTCCATATTTTATACGCAATGTGGTTCTCAAAAGAAACCAATATTGAGCAACCGGGCGGACGGACAGGCGGCTCAGAAGGACCGGCCTCCTCAGAAGGACCGACCTCCTCAGAAGGACCGACCTCCTCAAATGGAACAGAACCCTCTTGACGTGATAGGAGTTGGGCAATTGGCAGGTCATCGTCGTCGTCGGAAGGAGGCGTAGGAGCAGGAGCTCGTTGCTTCGACCGAGCTTGACGTGCCGGTGGCGATGTCCGAGACTGAGCTTCGGGAGTCGGTTCGGTAATTGTTATCGGACGCTCGCGAGGACGTTCCGCACGTTCCTTCCGCTTTGACGCGGTGGGCCGTATTCTTTTGTTCGGTGGACTGCATGACAACATACACTTATTAAGTAATAGAAACAGCATGCACTTACCCAACTCATATATGTCATAACAAGTAGGACTGCCAGGAATGTGGCAGTCCTAATAAAAATTAGGACTGCCACAGTCCTGGCAGTCCTCTTTCAGAATAGGACTGCCAGGACTGTGGCAGTCCTAATTTTTATTAGGACTGCCACATTCTTGGCAGTCCTACTGTCGTGAACCCGAACTCCAATACCGAAATCCTATTTTGTCGTGTTCTAGGGTTAGGGTTTCAACATAAATTTCGGATTTCTTGTGTTCAAAAATAAGGGAAGGAAACGTGCAAGAGATTATAATCCTATTTTACAAAAACTTTTTCAAGAATTAAACCAATTCTAGGGTTTCGAATATAATGTAAAAAAATTCGAAGAAATTAGGGAAGAACGTACCTGGATTCCGGTTGCTTTGACTTGCGTGTCATCTCTTCAAGAATCTTCGTGGAGGGATTGAGAATGGAGTGATGGAGAAGAAGAAATTAGGGTTTAGGAGATGGAGAGGGAGAGGGAGAGAGCTTTCTTTCTTTTCTTCTTGAGGAGAAAGAGTCAATAATGAAAATGAAATGAAATTTTTGGGTTTGGGGGGGTTGGGCTCCCCTAGCAATTTTTGGGTGCCCTCTAGCAATTTTTCCACATTCATGGGCTGCCCCCTAGCAATTGATGCCCCCTAGCAATTTTGGTAGTGCCCATAGAAATAACCAAAAAAAATTGAAATAAACATATAAACTACAATAATAATAGAAATTATATGGATAAGATACGGAGTACTGAGTTGAACAGATACGGATAATGAGTCCGGATATCATCCTCGCGTTCCTACATCGACTCGTCCGGTGAGTGAAGACCCCAAGCGATACGGAATATACTGGTAATCCAGTTCTTGAGAATATCAAATGGACCCATATACCTCGGACTAAGCTTTTTTTCGTACCCCAAATCTGATAACTCCACGAGTAAGCAAAATTCGAAGGAATACGTGGTTACTGGCAGAGAACTCAAGAGGACGCATATGCTTATCTGTACAATGACGTTGACGATCCCGAGTTACTCTGAGATGCACTTTGATCTGCATGACTACCTCAACCGTCTGAGCTACCATTTCAGGACCAAGCATCTACCACTCACCAACATCATCCCGTGCCAATAGTGATCTGCATCTCCTGCCAAACAATGCCTCGAAGGGTTCCATCTGAATGCTCGTCTGGAAGCTGTTATTGTAGGAGAAATCCACTAAGTGCAAGTGATCCTTCCAATATTCACCAAAGTCAAGAGTGTACGATCGAAATATATCCTCCAGAGTCTGAATCGTAGGCTTCTTCTGGCCATATGTCTGCGGATGATAGACTGAGTTGAACCTCAAACGGGTGCCCATACTTTACTAGATACTCTGCCAAAAATGCGACATGAATTTGGAATCTCTGTCATACACGATACTAACTGGCACCCCATGCAATCTTAATATTGCTCGTGATTAATTCTATGTTATTCCTTTTTATTTTTATCTTTGTTTTAGTTAAAATAAATTTTTTGAACTTAGAGTATATTTTGGTAGACTTAAGTTATGTTTAGAATTATAAGAATCGAATTTTTGATATTTTGAACTTATGGTTTTGAGTTTTCTTAGAACTTAGAAGTAAAATTTGGCTTACTTGAACTTATGTTAAGGATTGAATTTAGTGATTTGTTGCATCTTTTGACCTCATTTTTCAGTATTTGTGACATGTTAGTATTGCTCTAATAAATTTGATTATTTGCTTAGTTGGCGGAGGGCTTTGAAATTTAATGCTTCCAAAATAATAAGCGTGTTGATTGATCCAATATTAATTTATAAAATATCGCTAGCGAACAAAAATAAAAACTAACCGAATATCGTCTAGCCGAGACCCAACAATTTTTTTAAAAAAAATGATATTTAAAATACCGATTAATTTTTTTTGGAAAAATCTAGCGAAGCTCCATGCTCACCCCTAGTTAAAGGTAGGGCTAATCAGGGTTTAGATCGTGGATTTTATACCAACTTAGTGTTTAAGTCCTGACATGTCCAATTGAAAAGTTTGGATCCTGAATTTTTATTTTTGGTTTTTCCAATTTTACCCTTGAGTACAAGTGCAACAACCAAACCAAGTTTAAAATGAGGGTATAATAGAAAAAAGTAATAAAAAATAAAAAATCATGGTTCAATCTTTCCAATTGGATATGTTATGGCTTAAACTCTAAGTTAGTATATAATTCAGAGTCTAAAGGCTAATTAGCTCTTCGGCCTGGTTTGGTTCGCATAATTATGGGGTTAGAAAGAAAAAAGTTTTTTAATTGTGATTTTTCAAAGAAAAGCACGGAATTGATTTCCTTTTCCGTTCCAACGAAGCGAGGACTTATAAAGGTATTAAAGTACACTAGTCTACATGTACGTGCTTTGCAAGTATTTTAATTAGAATGTCATAAGGTTAGTTGTCGTCTTTCAGTCTTTTTCAGGTGACTATTCATGTGCATGTGATTTTTTTTACAATGCCAAGAGATTTGAAGTACAATTTTTGTTCTTTTTTAAATATTTTATTGAGAATAATAACCTTTGAAAAATGGTAAGAATAGAAAAAAATTATTAGCATTGGAACATGAAAAGTTGTATGAAAAAAAAACTTGCATGCAAAATTTATTGCTTTGACTCTTAAACATAAATGACATGTAAGATGACATAATAACATCATGTTTATAAAATACTCAAGGGTATTTTAGGAATTCAAAACTTTCATCACAAAGTTTTCCTATTATATCGTAGAATAGGCATGATTTAGAGTTTAATTCCTAAAAAATCCAATTAATTTTTTTTTTTTTTGAATTTTGAATTTTAGTTTTATTTTTCCTATTATAAATGTTCACTTTATATTCTTGCCAATGTACGTTAATTGTCGCTGGTGCACTTATATTCAGGGTATAATAAAAAAAAATAATTAAAGTTCAAAATTTTCAATTGGATATTTTAGGACTTTTAAACTCTAAGCTAAATGCTAATTTGTCATTTTTCTTTATTCTGGCTAGTGAGAAAATCCTAATGGATGTCCGAGGAAACCCAAAAAGCGGTCGGAGTGACGGGTGTTAAGGATCACACAACTAAGTTAACTTTCGATTGTAGCAACATATAAAGTTACTCAAGGGGCCAATACATTTTCAATACGCATGCTATTTTTAAAAATTCTCCGTTTTCCTACTCTCTTTCAAAAAATATATTCTTCTCTCTTCTTCCTTTCTTGTTGTATTCAAAATCTGTATTACCTCTTCATTCTATTTTCGTTTCAAGAGTTTTTTTTAGATCTTAGATTTCATGTATAATTCATTAATGGAATTTCGAAACTTCAAAATCAAAATAATTCCGTTTGGGACAATGGAGGACTGCTAATTTTTTACAGTCCTAAATGCACATGACTGTCAAAATTTTAGCAGTTCTGAATATAACATGACTTTCAAAATCAAAGTTTTTACAGTCCTAAAGTTTGAATATTGAAATCTTGCATAAATCCCATCAACTCGATACTGTTTTTTGCAACCTATGACTACTATAAACATCTGAAAAATACTATATGTACCTTCAAAATTCTATTCCTCCATATTCCTTCGTCACGTGGTTCTCTTCTATTCGCTCATGTCTTTTTCCAATTCCCTCCCCATTCAGTCCCTACATATAGCATCACTCTAAACATCTGTAACATACACTAATCAGAGAGGAATAATAACCGGGGAAGATGGAAAATGAGGAATCCATGGACCATTTGTAGCATATGTACATCAAAACTTGCACAATAATCTAAAAACTTGTAAAGATTTTTGCACGTAGATTGTATCACAGCCTGAAATTAGAGCTGTCAAGTGGGTCAGGCCGTGCCATCCTGACCCAAATTTTGGTTGCCCGGATTGGGTTTGGGCCAGACCTCTTAAGTCCATGTACTATAACGGATCAGATCGGACCAGAACAGACGAATGAAAATATGAGCCCAGCCTAACACACAGTCAAAGATTCGATGGATTTCGGACCGAACTGGACTTGGAATTATAGATCAGAGTAAGAAGCCATTTTATAGAATAAAAGCTAATGAACAAATCACTCCATATCTAAGTATGCACATTCATAATATATCAATAAAAATTCCTAACGGTTCACAAATTCTACACCTTCAAGAGCAAAACATTCTCCAGCAATTTGGTGCTGCAACACCGAAGCACCAAGGGGCCCGATCAAATTCAGCCTTGTTGCAGCAGAGACAACATCTCGCATAATTATGATACCGGAAACACTGTTGCCCGCAGTTTCTGTCCGCCGAGCATCACTGCGAGCTACTTGTCCCAAATCCATTGGTCTTCCTATTTGCGTGGGATCCGTCCATCGGTAATCCGCCAATGAAAAAGTGCTACGTGGATTGTGCGCCAATAACTCGGTCTGCGTAGCATCACTCTCATTGATATATACGCCCCTTTGAGAAGTACTGCTATCAAAGCCAAGAAGCCCACGAATGATCCCAAATATAGTTGCATGGTGGCATGGGCGGAGCTAGAATAGGGCAAACGGGTCATATGACCCCACTCAAAAAACAAAATTTTATATATATGTGTGTTATAGACACAGTCAAAAGATGGGCTCTTTTTTCATGTCTTTTCTTTTTGAGTCTATCTCAACCGTGCATCTCTCTCTCTCTCTCTCTCTCTCTCTCTCTCTCTCTCTCTCCTGTCGTGCCTATCTCTCCATCATTTATCATGTAATACCTTTAAATATATTATTTAATTTTTGTCCTAGTTTTTTAAATAATTCATCTCCTAATTGATTCTTGTCTTAATTGATTTTGTCCTTATTTGTTCTTAGATGACAAGATTTAATTTGCTCTTATATTGGAATGCAATTGTTTGCTAGTATAATATCCTTTGATTAAGAAAATATGAAAAAGAAGAAGTCAAGTAAATTAGTGGATGTAAATGAAATATTTTTAATCTTGTTTTTACTTAAGGAAGAAAAAATTACTAGTCGATTTTGACCCCGCTATACCTAAATCCTAGCTACGCCACTGAATTGGTGGAAACTAGCAGTCCATGTTCCAGTAACATACTAACATATCCCTCATCATTTTTCTCGTCCCAAGTCAGGCCGGACCGGACCATGCCTTTCTTATGGGCCAAGATACGAGGTCCGACACATTTTGATATATTGGATCAGACCAGTCCATGTCCAAAATTATTCGGACCGGACAATCATTTATTCGGATCCAACTCATGCCGGACTGGGCCAATCCGCCCCAATTGACAGGTGACCAGAAACAAAAAATGACCAAAAAAACCACAAAAAAAAGACTAAAAACGAAGAAACGGCAAAAAAGAAGGAAAAAACGAACAAAAAAGCAGGAAAAAATGACCAAAAAAGAAAAAGTACCAAAAGGGATTAAAAACAACAAAAAACGAACAAAAACGACAAAAAAGAAACAAAAAATCAAAAATGACCAAAAAAAAGGGGAAAATATAGAAAAAAAAATCGACCCAAAACGATAAAATAGAGCGAAATGACAAAAAATGAAAAAAAGACTAAAAATAAGAGGGGATTAAAACGAGCAAAAACGATAAAAAAAGTATTACAAAAAACTTGCAAAAATCAACAAAAGTGACAAAAAAGGAACAAAAACGACCAAAACAACAAAAACAGAAAAAAAAAGAGCATAAACGACAAAAAAATGGAAAAGGACAAAAAAAAATTGTAAAATCGACCAAAAACGTGCAAAAACGAGCAAAAAAAAACGAAAAAAGAGCAAAAACGACAAAAACTAGCAAAAAAGGAACAAAAATAAAAAAAAGACCAAAACGATTAAAAATGTCCAAAAACGACAAAAAATGAAAAACAGGGCAAAAAACGAGCAATATCGACGAAAACGATAAAAACATGCAAAACGAACAAAAACGACCAAAAATGATAAAAGAAATTTTGCAAAAACGAGCATAAACGATAAGAAATATGCAAAAATGGCCAAAAAAAGTGCAAAATCGACAAAAATGATAAAAATCGTGCAAAAATAGCCAAAAGCGACCAAAGACGATAAAAAGGTACACAAATGGTCAAAACCGAACAAGATCGACAAAAAAGATAAATAACGTGCATAAACGACAAAAAATGTGCAAAATCGACAAAAAACGATAAAAAAAACGTGCAAAAGCGACCAAAAGCGATAAAAAGTGCATAAACAGTCAAAAACGACAAAAAACATACAAAATTGACAAAAAAGGTAAAAATATGCAAAATCGAAAAAACGATAAAAAACTTGCAAAAGCGACCAAAAACGATAAAAAAATGTGCAAAAAGGCAAAAAAGGTGCAAAATCGACAAAAAACGATAAAAGAACGTGCAAAATCATCAAAAAACGATAAAAAGACCAACAATGTGCAAAATCGACATAAAAGGATAAAAAACGTGCAAAACGGCCAAAAAGGACAAGAAAATGATAAAAAGGTAAAGATTGGTCAAAAACGTACAAAATCGACAAAAACGATAAAAAACGAAAAAAAAATACAAAATTGACCAATAACGATAAAAAAAAGTACAAAAAAGCCAAAAGCGACAAAAAACGATAAAAGCATGAAAAAATGGTAAAAACGTACAAAATCGACAAAAAAGATAAAAAAGGTACAAAACGACAAGAGACATGCAAAATCAATCAAAAACAATAAAAAAATTACAAAAACAACAAAAAAACGTACAAAATTGACCAAAAACGATAAAAAAAAACGTGCAAAAAACGACCAAAAATGGCCAAGAATGTGAAAAAACAACAAAAAAAAATCGAAAAAATCGAAAAAAACGAGCAATAATGTCCAAAAACGACAAAAAATGAATTTTTTTTTCTTCTTCAAAAAACGAACAAAACGAGCAAATTACACCTTACCGGCCTTCCTCTCAAGTTGTAATGTAATCGGAATTACATAAGTTTTATGATGTAATTGATTTTCGAAGAAACTGATATAATGTAATCAAACTTGTAATCGCGATTATATTAGATCTAATTTTTTTTTTTGCCCAACCAAACACGCGAATTAGATCAACATAATATAAATTGCATTACGTTGTCCAATCCTGCAAACCGTTATATTGTCCAATCCTGCAAACCGTTATATTGTCCAATCCTACAAACCAAACAGCCCTTAGTGTTCCAGGAAACTGCAGGATGTAACCGTGGAAGAGTTGGTAGACAAACTTGGAGCACATGCTGTTGAGTTTACCATAGTTCTGGAATATGCTTCAACTTATATAAATTAAAATTTGCCACAATGGTCCCTGGAAATGTTCTTGAGCCACACTTGAAACATGAGCTATTTGTTGCACTGCTTTTATGTACAACATCTCAACTTTCTTGACCTTCAATTGGATAGATTAACCTTCAACTGGTTCTCTCCAGAACTACGGAAATTGTTAACGATACAGTACAAGCTTCAAGTACAAATCAGGAGTTACACATAAGTCTCATCTACCTTCAACAATGCAAAAGACACAGACTACAGAGGCCACAGGTCGAATACACTCAACAAGAGTTCAATAATAAAAAAAAATCCTTAGTCCATCCTTCAGGTGATAACCAGAAGAACATGAAAGAGTTTACAACACTAAGTTAGAAAAGCAGTGAGCTTACAACTACAAGCTTAGAAAAGCACATGAAAGAGTTTACAACACACTAAGTTAGAAAAGCAGTGAGTTTTACAACCACAAGCTTCAAGTGGGTTTTGGCAGTGGCACACCTCACAGGTGAGTGCACCTCAAATAATTGCTTACCCTCCAGGTAAAGAAATGTTAATATCAGTATTGGAGTTTCTTGTGTCAGGTGCAGTGTGTAGAGACGCAGACCAGCTGTCCCCTCGGAAGGATGAGGAAGTCGCAAGGCTTGGCTTTGGAGCTGAATTTTGAGGTCCTTGACCGTTGCCGCCATATCCCGCTTCCATCTCTGTGCTAGGGGGCATTGGGATTGCAGCTGCTGGCATAGATATTGAAGTATTCTCGTATCTTGGCTTCTTGTTGGTCTTTTGTTCCAGCTGGTAGCTAGGCAAGAAGCTTCCCACCACAACCTGACATTAATAAGCAAGCTTGTAGTATTTACAACTGATATATATATTGTGGGCTTGCCATTAATTGAGTCTATAACGAGTTTTTATGATGCCACTAAGGCCTCGTTAGGTTCGCAAAAAGGAATGGAAAGGAAATCAATTCTTTAGTATTTTCTTTCCTTTGGGTTTGGGAAATTATAATTTCCACTGATTTTTCTTTCCGATGTTTGGAAAAGCCAAGGAATTTGGAAAGGAAAGTGAATACTTCAAGGCGGGTAAGTGATTCCTTGCTTGGATGGATAGAATCACTTTCCCTCCTGATTTCCCTTCCATTGGAAATCACTTTCCTTTCCTCCTCAATTCCTTTGGCACCCAAATATAGGAAAGTAATCACTTTCCTTTCCCAACCCCCTGATTCCGCCAACCAAACGAGGCCTAATATTTTGCTACGCAGTTCTTGATCTTCTAATAAAAGTAACTCCACTGGTTTCTTCTGGAATGTGCTTAAAGCATCACATAAGTTATAACATGTTTAAGAGAGATCAGTAGTACTTTTAAAACCAATGCCACGGACAGAGCGTAAGACAAATTCTATCACCACATCTAGTTGGCAAGTAAAATTTGGATGATTCTTCCAAGTTATGTTAATACATCTCAAATTGAGACTTGCTAACTAGAATTCACGAAAGGAAAATTTGTAGTCCACCTTCGTCTCTACCGCAGTACTGTTTATTAGTGGAACAACAAAGGGAGGCCACAAAAGTTCATATTGAAGACGAAAGCTATATTTGCCAGCAGAAAATTTGTAACGACAAACAGAAACTACTACATGAAAAACAGTGTCCAGAAATTTAGTGAGCCGTGCCTCTAAAAAGTCGACAAACAAAAACATATTATACCAGGAAAAAAATTATGCTTCTTTTTTGTGTGGTGATGGGTGGGTGAGTGGGGGTTTGTCTATGTACAGAAAAAATTGTACAAAAGAATTTCAAGCAGCAGTTGAACATTACCTGAACAGGACTGGCAGCAACTAGTAGACCAGCCACTCCTCCCCCTACAACTCTACCGTCTGGGCTTGCCAATGAGACACTCATACCACCAGATCTACTCCTCGTTCCTCCATTATCATTTGGCAGAAATGACCCAGATAAAGAAAGCAACTCAAAACGCCCCTACAAATCCAACAGTTGATTTTCTCATTAAACTAGAAGATAAAAATCTTGAATGCAGAATCCCACAACATAAACAAGAAAGCCACTTAATGAAATTTTACAGGAGGTAGAGAAATCCAAATTAAAGAGCAGAAGCTCGTATATGACGGTGATTTAAAGGTTGCACAGATACTCCTCAGAGGATTGTATTTGTGTCTGTATTTATATTTGACACGATACTTCCTTGACAGTCATGTCAAATATCACCCATGCCTTTCCAAGACGAGCTAAAACATAGATGAAAGTGATTTGGCATACTTGTGATTGTGCCAAATATAAATGAAAAATCGCAAGTGAGAAAATAACATCTCTTTGCAGCAGAGCCTTCTAAAATACTTTGGAACCTAGCCACTATACAAAACATGCATAACTATAGATAATATTAAAATCTAATATATAAAATGTGCACAAAGAAAGGCTGTAGTAAACACTAAACAGAGCAGATCGCAAGCTCGAGCTGACTTCATTAATGAGCCTAGCTTGAATATGGAAATGAGCTTGATTCCCTTAACAAGCAACACTTTAGCATCGTAAGCTCAGACCGTGAGCTCGTGAAGAAGCACAAGTAAGCTCGACTAGTACTACACAAGTTATATACACTTATCTATCTTAATAAGATACTCCGAAGCAACCCAGTGCCCAAAACTGAAAAAGTTGTTGCCAGTGTTGATACAAAACAAGCCCAAACCACAACATACAGGATTTTCCCTCCAAATGTAGAATACACTCAACTTGAGTTTAGGGCAGGTCATTAGCTTCTCCCAATTTGAGTTGAGTTGCTTGCAGGCCTAGTCGAGCTCAAGTGTGAAATCAGTTTCCCAAGCTTGAATTCGGCTAGATAATTTAGAGTTCAAGCTACACCTCAGTAACACGATTTCAAGCTCGAGCTTGGCTCAATAATTCCAGGCCATATATACATATGTGAATGTGTTACTGTCCCCGAACAAGACTGGGTCCTAGTCCCCGGTCTAGACTCAAGTTTTTGTTTATCTGCACATCGACCCTTGATTTTTGCATCTCATGCATCGTACCAGTTAGCCACCCATATAGATGGGTTTCAGTCCAGGTAAAATCGGATGGGTCCATGTAGTGGGTCAAAATGGAAGTCCTAACTTATATACTTCTTGACAGGCTCCGTCAAAATCCTAACAAATTTGATCTATATTATGATCCTTAATAATCACAATATAATTATTCGATAGAAACTTGTTTTATACAAAACCCGCCATATGCTCTCTTTAGGAGGGCCATCATAAATATTTTCTGACTTCTAAATCAATGAAAACCATAATCCTGACAGCAGTTTCACGTCAATCACATATATCCTAAATAATCTCAATATCCTTATATCTTGAAGCATCTATAAGAAAGAGGCATTTCATAAAACCATGACAGCAAGTTGAAAGGTACGTAGAGGTACCTTATGCCCACACCACAGACAAGAGTGCGGTGGTCTAGATTATCTTATACTATACGGGAAGAGAGACTACTGAAAGCAAATTGCAACTTTTTCTCAGGTCCAAGTTAGGCCTACAAGACAAATGAACTTTAAGCAAGGATGTGAGACTAACTATGTTTCAGTAAAGCTGCACTGTCGAATCATTTAGGCCTAGAAATTTTGAAGGAACAGAACATGGAAAGATATTAAAAACAATTTTACAAGATTATAAAAGCTTCTGGATCAAACTAAGAACTCTTCTCCCGCGCCTAGAGTTCCACCACTTCAACCAAACTCTCTTTGCTCTCAATTGTATTTGTTAGAGACTACATTTGGAAATGTTGAGATTACTTACATTAGGCTCAAGGCCAACTAAATATAGGGAGAGAACATAGGAGGACAGATACTCTAGACAATGTGGAACTAAAAGTAGCATACACAAAGAACATAATGATAGAAACCTATACAATGGCACTATCCTTAACAGTATTATCCAAGTGACTGCAATTGCAAATACTGGTTTAATAAGGAATTGAGAACGGAAATTATCTAACTTCATAGGAATTCATGTTTGCTCATCATATCATCCAAACCTTTTCCCAACAGAATGGCAGGCTATGGAGCATGACCGTCTACAAAAGAACCAACAACATATTATGATGGATTGACTACCTGACAACGTCAACCCTTTTTCTTGGTGCCGAATTCCTAGCAAAGGTAGCTACAAGCAAGAGAGGGACTTACCAGAAACATATAAGGCCACTTGGAAGATAGGTAAATCTACATTTAGGGTCTTACAGATTAAGCTCACACGACCAAGGAACACCTTCAACTTCCCCTAGACTAGAAAAGATTCGACACGAATAGGTAACATGATATAGTTTTACTATATCATCTCCATGGAAAATTAAGCCAAAGAGTGAAAAAGAACAGTGATCCCATAGAATCATACTTAGTCTTTTTCCACGTCAAATCCAGACAAAACCCCAACATCTCCTAATTCCAACTTAATAACCATTGAAGAATCCAATCTCTTTGAATGCCCTTCTCTTCTAGTCGAAAGCAAGACGAAACCTTCTCTTAGTTTAGCCAAGGGCGCTGTGAACTGTAATTGATTTGTTCATTGGTTGAGAAATCCACTAAGATTGGCGCATTTGCACTCGCAGATTAACCAAGCCAACAGGAATGTCTTTATTCCATCCTAAAGAACAGGAGAATCTTCTTTGGTCACATCTTAAAACCTCAAACCAATGCAAATTCACCTCCGTCTTTTCTCCACAACTTTCAATCAGGATCACATGGCAACCGTCCAGGATGGCACTTGCCTTCCCGCAGATTGAGCTGCTTTATGCCATCACAATACCTACCATGAACCAAGTAAGAAAGTTTTGTCTCTCTCCATCTCCAAGAGGCATGCAGGACTACGAACAAAAGCAGAGGGAAACTCACCTCAAAAAAAGTTAAAGCAACTTTTCTCAAATTTTCACCCTATCCTCTATCTAGATCTCATATTTGTGTAAGATATAATGAAGGCCATGTTATCCTCTACAATGTCCGTGACCGGAACTCCCTAGGTTCTAATTTCTAAACATCTTGAAAGCATGTTCGTTCAAAAATAATACATGAACTAAAAATTTGATAGGATAGAGGTAAATGGAATCGGACAAAATTTGCATTACATCAATGACTAGTGATATGTTTTCAAACAAATTATATTTTATCTTATCACATCATCATCAGAATAATGAACAAAGGGTTGCATTCGATCAATGACTAGTGATATGTTTTTAACACATTATATTTTCTCCTAGCACGTCATCATCAGAGATTCAGAATAATGCACAAAGGGTCCTTAAAGTCCACACAGTTGAATGACAAGATTAAGCGGTGGCACAGACAGGACTTGTATATGCAAACAGGACAAGAAGTACACAAAAGTTTTGTGCTGTGTGTGTGTTAACTGTTAACAACTAGTAACTCAATTGTCTAATAAAACTAACAAGTTAAACTGTAGTTACTGGGTCACACTGACTTACGGACCAGCAATAGGGATCATGTGACCCAAACATGGTGGGTTACAGATCCATATCATCAAAAGTGGCGATTCAAGCCTTTGTAGGATATAATAGGAAAGACAATAGAATCAACTAATAGTTTAATTGGAGCATATATAAGAGCAGGTTTTTGTAGAATTAGGTAAGAACTTTCTCTTTAGTAGACAAAAATGTGTGTGTGCATCTATAAATAATGGCAACCAAATAAATTTTCAGTCACTAGTGTATTGGAAGAGCAAATCAGGAACGTCCATACAATGAGTTCCATCAATTATCAGTGTCTACTGGATTGTCTGTTTCCAGAGAATCAAGACCAGAAGGAAATCTACATCAAGACAAAACCAAGGGGCATACCACATTCCTGTTCTCATTCCTTGGCCCATAGTGTTCCATGTTCTGAGTTACTTTGAGTTAGCAATTCAAGATTCATGGCTTATCAATTAATATTATTATCACGTTTGAGAGGTTCATTTGGTGAGTCAACCTCAAACCAGGAAATAAGCCGCAGTGCTGCAGGATTATTCATTTAGCCCAACAACTAGGTATACAAATCAAGAACGTCAACATTAGTTTCTTGTCTAAACATTCTCTTATCAAGATATAAAGCCTCATTACGACTGCCAGATTAAGGTTCAATTTTGAAATCTTATTAAGATACATGTTAGCTGAAGACAACCTAACTGACAAACTTTACCATACAACATGATCAGCTAAGCACAAGTCTAATTACAAAACTAGTAAGAATAAGAAACTGTTGTTTATAAAGTAATTTCAGCAATTTCTTAGAATGTCACAATTGCAATATCCTCCCATAAAATGAAGGATACATATACAAATGTCCACATGGTCAGCTAAGCATATGCATTAGTTGCAAAATTAGAAGAAAATAAAAAAGATTTGTCTATAAAGTGCACCGAGCAATTGCTTATAACCTCAAAATTGCAGCATATCCCAAAACGAAAAAGTACACAAACAAACCTCATAAGTCAATGTACCACCAGATGAATCAGGTTGGCGGAGTGTAACATTTGAAATGATACCATTAGCCGATAGGATACAAATAGCTCGAGGTCCTTGCTGAGCAAAGGATATGATCTTCATAGTAACATCCTGAAAGCAATCAAGAAGTTAAATCACAATAAAGAATAAAATTTTGTTGATTGTTGAACATAAAATGAAAAATATTAGAACCATTTCATTTTCCAAATTCTTTTATTCTCCATATGTACAAATAACCATTAATCCAGAACAGAATTATTCAAAAACACGGAAAGCAAAAAAAAAAAAAAAAACAGCAGACCCAAAATTTTGGGAGAAAGGTTTTGCTGTTGTTGTTGAAGGAAAAACCAAAAAAACACAAGGCCCACAATTTTTTTTTTCCGAAAGTTGTTCAAGGCAGCTAGCAGCAGCCCAATACCTACTTCCCCAGACATGAGCAACAAGTATCAGGCACAACAGGCCACTTTCAAAGTCAAGGGAACCTCCCCAAGTCATTGGTGACTGCATTGGATAGTCATCCAGTCACAAGTAAATGGCTAAAGAAAATGGGTGATGACTCTGTGTCGAAGCCAGCATGCACAGCTACTCAAGGAAGTTTCGATCAACGTATCGTCATCAAGAGGAGGGGTTATGCAACAGAAGAGAAGGGAAGGAAAGAGTGTACGCAACTAAACTTGTTAGTAATAATAATAACAATAACAACTTGGAACAAACAAAAAAGAAATTCAACGTGACTTGTTAATAAGAAGGGTTCACATCTCTCTCCCCTGATGAAAATACAAAAGGTCACACAAATACACAATCATTAAGAGTTATCAAAGTGGGGCCCTTACAAAATATCCTTTCTATTAGCTCTCACTCATGTCAACCGTTCACATCTCGTTGCCTACTAAGACTAGCCCTAGTGTACAGATTAAAACAGTAAACTAATGTATCTCATACCCATAACTGCATCACATACCGCAGTGAACCACAAATCTAGTAACATTGAGTTTTGAGAGAGTGACTATATGACATGATATTAATATGCAAACCAGCAAGCAACAGTTGCGTGCAATAAATAAGCATTCAACTGTAGAAGAAATCGGTACTACTCCTATAGCACAAATCTACATATGTCGATAGCTCTCAAGCACAGGGATATAATATGGTTTAATGCTTTGATAAGAAAGAAATGGGACCAATTTCAGGCAAGTCATACCTCGCCAGCTGCAACAGTGATTATATGAGGCGTGAAATTAGCACCAGCAGAGTACGATACCATTTCACCTGCAAGAATTCCATAAAGAGGATTAGCAAATATGTGGTCACCTTGGTCACGCTTCATAGAAACAGCGAAGAAGCTAATAAAAAGAAATAACATATTTGGGTACTCTCAAGATTTATAACGGTCCCTAACCAAAGAAAAGAGAAAAAGTGAAGTTCAGACAGAGCAACTGTATGTCAATATTATCGAAGGCGAGTTTCCCCTTACGGAGAATGGTTCCCATGATATACGACAGGACTAGTAACACGTCACCATCTTTTGATACCATAAAACTAAGTCAAAGGTAAGCAATTCTTCCGAACAGATTAAATTCCATTTACCCACAACAAAGGAGGAATTCCAATCATGAACCAGTTGTACGTCGAGGGATACCCATTATCCACATGATATCCCATTCTTTCCGACAAAAAAACTTTCAACATATTCACAAAACTAGAAACCTCCTCAACCAAAAAGCGACTAAACAAGGTCCAAAATCCAGATTTCAAATTATCCAAGCCAACCAAACAAAATTCACCTTTTATTTTTCGGACAAGACAGAACCCTGTTCCTTTGCAAATGGAGAGGAAAGAGAGCCTCCTTTAGTGGTCCCGCATCACCCGTAAGAAACAATTCAGACCAGGTGGTGACAGAGAATAAGATGAAGTCAATAAGCAAGACACAGACAGGGACACAGTAGTAGACAACAAAACATTTGGACATGATAAAGTTCCAGTAAAAAATCTAACAAATAGAGATGATCTGCGAAAATTGGGAATTAGCTAAAAGCCAATAAACCATGTGATGAAATTTAAGTCTAGAGACTCCTAGCAGCAGAACAAGTAAAAAGGGACCTCGTTGAGCTAAATAACACTCATATTTTCAAAAAAGAACTTTTTTTTTAATGTTTTTAGAATCGGAACGTCTAAACCCTAACTAAAAAAATTAGGGTAAATTACCTAGGCCCTCCAACTGGAATCTGGGTTGCTGCTCGTGCTGGAAACCGACGAGACCGCCCGGCCGCCCTCTACTCCGCTTCAGCGCCTTCGCCGCCGCCGCCGAAGCCGCCGCCGCAAGATAATCTCCGGACGGCATCGACGAGGAGATGGGCATCGGGTTCAGCGGCATCACCACGCTCCCGTCCGGAGCGTACTTCCTCGGCCGACCCCTCTTCTTCTTCACTCCGTCCGTCGTGACGGTCGGACTAGTCGATTCCATCGGCGACACTACCGGAGGCATCACCGGTGCCGTCAACGCTGCCGGCACCGGCGTCACCGTTGCAGCAGCTGCCGGTACCACCGCCACTTGTTGAGACGGAGACGGCGCCGGCACGTCCGGTGCCGTACGAGCCAGTCCAACTCCGCCGCCATGGCTAGAGTTCTCGACCCGCGTCTCCGCCGACGTCACCGCCACAGCCACTCCAGCAGTCATCCCTTCTCTCCCTTCCATACATAGATAAACCCCAGAAAACCTAACCGAAGCTCCGCGAAAACCGCCGGATCGTCTAGTGCTCGGACACGGACACAGTAGTAATTTTTTACAGTGACTTTTTTTTCCCCGAACAGCTAAAGTTCCCAATTTTGCTGTAAGAAAATTCAGGGTTTGCTGAATTGTAGAGAGAAAATTTTAGTAATAAATATTGGAAGAAGAAAGGGAGAATTTAATAAGGAGTTAAGTGAGGGAATTAATTAATAAGAAATTTTGTTTTGAATTTTGAAGGGGGAGGGAGTATTTTAATCGGGCGAGCCACAAAAATCGAAATATGCGGGTAAAGGGAAAAATTAAATAATGTGAAAGTTGAGTTGGAAAAGAAGAAATAGGCGACTTTTGCTTTCTTTTCTCTTTTTTTTCTTTCTATTTTTTAATTGTTGTTTAAAAGCTGGCTCCGGAACTCCCTTGCTTTGCCTTTGTCCTTTTGCTAAAATTTGAAAAAGCTGAGAACTACGTTTCCGCTAATGTCTGAACCGAACCGGTAATTCCCCTATTTTTATTTTTAACATTTTGGACCCAAAGATAGAATTTTAACTAAATTATATTAAATATATATATATATATATTTTTATACATATATTTCAAAGTTGGATTTTAAATTGGCATGTTGTTAAATTAACAAAATTAAATTTAAAATACATACATAAAATTACATAGAATTATCGTTTTCATAATATAAACTTTCTTAATTATGAAATTGAAGGTAGTTACGCAAGTCTTATTCGTTTTTTCGATTTTATACGAAAATCCAAAATGGAATCCGAATAATAAAAAATTATATTTTAAAATTAAAGTTAAAAATCGAATAGAAACTCTTATCCGATTAAGTTTGATTTGATTCTCGGTCCAAAATCGAATAATCTTCATCCCTATTGTCGAATTTGAAATAAACTGACAGTTCTGTAAGAAAGAAACTGTGGGTCACCTTTGGACCTTGTTTTGAATAGTGGACAAATCTTGTATGAAAAGATTAGTAACAGAATGTCGTTTGAAATTTGTTTAGACAGCTGATCGAATGAAAACATACATTCGTAGGCTTAGGTCAAGCTAATATTCTCAATTTTGCAATGTTGATCCGATGGTTGTGTAGTAGTGAGCGATCATGTTTAAGAATTGTATATAATTCCGTCACTCTCAACAGTAGTAAAAACATCAATAGTAGATAGAGCTCAAGAATACATCTTGAGACAAAATTTATAATAAAGAAATTAATGTAGAATGGGTTCATTTTGTATAAAAACAGTAAAAGAAAAGTTTTGAGATTCAAATGAAATGAATGAATATAAACTTATGTGTCATCCTTTAAAAAAATATATATAAAATATAAAATCTAGAAATTGAGATTTTATTACTATTCTATAAAATGAGTTTCTACATTCTAAATGTATATATTCTCAAACCTAGACTACAACTCTTGCAGTTGGGATAAAATCGTTATGGAATTCTAATGAATCTAGAATCTAAAAATTATAATGAACCTTTGATGCTCTAGGAAAGTAAATCCGAGTTGGACATGGATGCACCTACAAATACACATTCTCTAAAGTTAGCAATTAAGTATTTATCAAATAGCTATTTACAATTTAACATATATGTATGCATTTAAAATAAAATAGAAATATATTTTTTTCCCTTTTAAGACAAATGAACACTTACACGATACGACTTCAAAGCTGTAGATAAAAAAGATTGTTGGATGTTTCTGATTGATATAGGTTTTGGTCCGAACAACCATGTTAGACAAGCAATGAATCTTGGTAAACCAAAAATGGCACTATTTCATGTACTTCGGTTAAACAGAGGTGTATTATCGGGGATGCAAGATTTTTTGCAATTTTTGTAAACTCTAGGTGCATGCCAAACA
The DNA here is from genome assembly GCA_029216955.1 of Iris pallida. Taxonomy (NCBI): domain Eukaryota; kingdom Viridiplantae; phylum Streptophyta; class Magnoliopsida; order Asparagales; family Iridaceae; genus Iris; species Iris pallida. The sequence continues at coordinate 12,746,984 of JANAVB010020999.1, forward strand.
CTTGAGATGGATCTAGAAAACTTTGTTGAGATTATTATAACACTTGGGGGTTTTCTTGGACTATTTGGTTAATGTTTTAGAGGCTTGAAAATAGATTTTGGAATCCTTATGTTGGCTGTGTTTGATTGGACTTTTTTTCCATGAAAAATATTTTTACCACAAATTTTTCATCAATTGTTGTGTCTGATAGTTTATGTTTTTCATGGAATTATTTTCCAAAAAACTATAATTTTTCATATTTTTTTCTAAAATGGTGGAAAATGAAACTTGTCCAACCCATGAAAAAAATATCATTTTTCATAAAAATATAATGACAATCAAATACCCAAATTAAGTTTTCCATGAAAAATTTAAAATTCCATGGACTTTTTTTTCCTAGAAAAATAATTCCATGGAACTAATTTATTTTTCATATATTTTCCACCTTGCAATCAAACACACCCTTAGGTACTGTTTGGAAAGGGGGAAAAATGGGAGGAAGAAAAAAGATGAGGGGAAAGTGAGAGAAAAATTAAAAGTGATGGTGTTTGGAAAGGAGGAGGGAAAATAGGGAAGAAAAATTTGAGGGGAAAAAGTAGGTGGGTCCCACTAAAAAAAATTTCTCCCAAAAGTGGGAGAAAAATGGAGAGATATGAGAGGAATTTGAGTGAATTTACTCCATCACCCCTCATAAAGGTAATAATAAAGGGAAAATTTATGAAATGCCCAAAAAACGAAAAAATTTTATGAAAAATCCACCGCACAATAACATTTCATCGCGTGCCCAGAATTAGCAAAAAATATATAAAGAGGGTTCCGAATGACCTTTTTGCCCTTCCTTCTAATTTATTGAAAACACCCACGAAACTACTCTTAAAAAAAACGTTTCGATACTTCATCTTCTTCCATCCGCTGCTCACTTTCGAATCTAGGTTTTCTCCTCAAAAATCTTCAAAAACTCGTCGAAAATTTTCGGAAAGACCGAGACAAACGGCAAAAGTGCTAAAACGGAGGTCCAAATATCATTTTTTTTGCGATTCTAAAATTTCGGAAGGCCGTCTAACGAAAAAATGTTACTTTCAGGATCTTCGAAGATACGCTCATTTTGGGACAAACCGGGCCTTGTTTCGACCTCCCAGTCAAAAGTTATGGCCCTTCAAAGTTTCAACTGACCATAAAATGCAGGAGAATGGTCATTCTCCGTGTTAGAACACGAAAAATGTTGATTTCGCATGAGGGTGGCCATTCTCCGTGTAGTAACACGGAGAATGTCATTCTCCGTCTTAATTTACACGGAGAATAGTCATTCTCTGTTAGTGCCGAGGCACAATTTTCGATGGAAAATTCTGAAACTGAAACAATTGTACATACAACGTTTCAAATGCAACACCTTAAAGAAGATGTGCAACAGAGATCCTGGAGGATTCTGAATTACGATGATCTAAAAAGATTCTACGTAATACACAAAAAATCTAAAGAGACTTTGTGCAAGCAACTATCGGCAGTAGAGCTTCTAAAAAGAAGTTACTGTAAAAGGCAACTATCGGCAGTAGAGCTTCTAAAAAGAAGTTACTGTAAAAGGCAACTATCGGCAGTAGGGCTTCTAAAAAGAAGTTACTGTAAAAGGCAACTATCGGCAGTAGAGCTTCTAAAAAGAAGTTACTGTAAAAGACAACAGCAGCGATGACAGGCGAGAATGAGATGCTGGGGTGAATGAACCACCGTTGCTCAAAGCTTTATTCGTCCCACACGAGCACGAACAGCTTCCAGGAACCAGCAAGTTCACGAAGAACTTCTGGAACGCTCATAAGTCAATATTTGAGACTTGAACGGGCTTCCTGGACTTTACAGACTCCCTTTTCTCTCTTCTTGGTGCCTCTTTCAAAGGAGGCCAAGGGGTTCTATTTATAGAGTGGAGTTGAGACTTCACCTCTTCTCCTATCCGATGTGGGACTAAAATACCAATACTCAAAAATAGAGTTTGATATTTTAGATCATCCCACAATCAGCATAGAAGTGTGCCAGTCCATGCCTACCCCCCGAACACTCCCGTGCATGCACGAGACATCCTGGAGTCCGTATCCGAGTCCGAGTCCGCACAACAAAAATTAACTTGCTTCCTTGTTGGATTTAATCCTTTTTCCTTCTAGAAAAATACTCCCACATGGCAGAAACTTGTGCCCCACTACACCTCATGTGCACATCTCAACACAAGCAATGCATTATATTGAGATACTCACCATTTGGTGTAGCCGATGTGGGACTATCTTTTCTACTCCAAAGGCAAAAACACCAACAATCCCCCACATATCTCAATATATGGGTTGAGCGTTCCTCACAGTGACTGCCCATCATGCATTAGGAGAGATGTCGCTACGACTTGAATCTTCCCGCATAGGTTAAATAACAGCATGATACAAGAATGGACTAAGCCTTGAATTCTGCACCATAACTGTAATTCTTCCTACTTACATAATGACATCAACTGTGCTTCTAGCTGCACATTGAAGGCCTTGTGCCAGCCTGGTTTCAGTGTATAATTTTTGGGCGTCTATAAGTTTACCCTCAAGAGACGGCCTGATATCTCTGTCCATACACTATAGGTGAGTTCTTTATAAAGAGTCATGGCATGAAGCATTGCGCTTCTTTGCGGTGCTACGCCGCTATGACATGGCTTAAAGTCGAGGCTTTATCCCACCTGGGTACCTCATCGTAGTGTCATACTACTGTAGCATGAGGTCACAGGCCTCTTTGTAGTGCCAAACTACCCAGCATGAAGCCTTGCGCTTCCGTGCGGTGTTACGCCGCTATGACATGGCTCGCAAAGCCGAGGCTTTACCCTACCTGGTACCTCTTCGTGGTGTCATGCCACTGTAACATGAGGACATCGTCCTCTTTGTAGTGCTGTCTACCTCTCTCTATTACGATTATCATACAGCATTAGGCTACCTGCCTATTTGTGGTGCTACTCCGCTGTGACTTGGCTTGCAAAGCCGAGGCATTACCCCTACCTGGGAACCTCATGGTAGAGTCACCCCACTGTAGCATGGAGTTACACTCCTTATAGTGCTGCGCTACCGTGCTTCCTGTAAAGCACTCCAGGCATTCACTCTGCCTGAGAACTCATTAAGGCATTTATGCCAACCTTCCCACAGGATCCGTTTTCCGCAGAAAACAACAGTAGACAACAGTGGTTGTAGGTCCGTAACCTCTCCATGTCACATTGGACAAGTACCCACTGTTCCTGATATTCTTCTGGTTAATAGTCCTCCCTTGAACCAAAAGCTAGATGCCTAGTAGATTTCTCTTTGAACTAATAGCATAAAACTTTATGGTAGGATTGTAATAACACAATATCAGAATGCCTTCAAGCCCATTTTACAAGCTGTGTCATCGACCAGCTGGCGCTTGAGGCCCTTGGTGAATGGATCCGCCAGGTTCTCCTGACTCCGAACATCGATTACTGCAATGACGCCCCTTTTGATGAGGTTGTTCACTGCTCTGTGCTTCAACCGCACCGTCCTCTTCTTCCCGTTGAAGAGTTCATTTGATGCCACTGCTGCTGCCGCCTGGTTGTCACAGTATATCGGTATTGCCGGTATCTGAGCCCCAACCACCGGAAGATCATACATGAGCTCCCGAAGTCACTCTGCTTCATCTGCAGCAGCATCCAATACAAAGAATTCAGATTCCATGGAGGAGCGAGATAATATAGTCTGCTTCTTCGACTTCCACGATATAGCAGCTCCGCCCATGGCGAATACGAATCCACCTGTGGAATACTCGCTCTCCATATCTGAACACCAGCTAGCATCACTGAAGCCTTCCACTACTGACGGATCTCCGCTGTAGAAAAGTGCATATGTCTGAGTTTTCATGAGATATCTCATAACACGCTTCACAGCTTTCCAGTGCTCAACGCCTGGATTGCTAGTGAACCGACTCAGCATTCCCACGGCAAAAGCTATGTCAGGCCTTGTGGCAGTAGTAGCGTACATCAAGCTTCCGATGACGCTAGCGTACTCCAACTGCCTGACGCTTTTCCTCGAATTTGGCTCCAGCTTCTGATCACTCCGGTACGGTGTATCAATTATAGGAAGATCTTGATACCCGTAGCGAGTGAGCATCTTCTCAATATAATGAGATTGTGACAGCGCTATTCCAGTGCCTGTCCGGATGATCTTGAGCCCAAGATTACGTCGGCATCCCCCAAGTCCTTCATACTGAACTTGGTCGAGAGGAATTTCTTTGTCTCTGTGACGCAGCTTAAATCCGTACCTAGGATTAGCATGTCGTCCACGTAAAGACAAACGATTACTCCTCTTCCGTTAGCAAACTTTGTATAGACACACTGTCTGTTTCACTGACCCTGTAGCCATTTGACCTTATCACCTTGTCAAACTTCTCATGCCACATTTTGGGAGCTTATTTCAAACCATACAGAGACTTCATCAACTTGCAGACTTTGTCTTCCAGACCTCTGACGACAAAACCTTCTGATGTTGCATGTAGATCTCTTCGATCAGCTCGCCATTAAGGAATACCGTTTTCACATCCATCTGATGTATCACCAGCTTGTGTACTGCTGCTAGAGCAATTAACAATCTGATGGTTGTCATCCGAGCTACTGGAGCATAAGTGTCAAAGTAGTCGATCCCTTGCTTCTGAGCAAACCCCTTAGCCACTAGCATGGCCTTGAACTTGTCAATGGTTCCATCTGCTTTCATCTTCTTCTTGAAGATCCATTTACATCCGATGGGTCTTGCTCCTTCTGGCAGGTCAACCAATACCCATGTGTTGTTGGAGGTGATTGAGTCAATCTCGTTGTCTATCACCTCCTTCCAGAATACAGCATCTCTGGTCTTCATCGCCTCATCATAGGTAAGCGGATCTGCTTCCACATGATAGGTGACGAAGTCATCTCCGAAGTCTTTCGGCCTCCTCGTTCGCTTAGATGACGGCTCAGCGAGTTCTGGTTCAGCTGGTGTCTCCTTGACGACAGCTTCATCTAGGACTACTGGTTCATTAAAGACTTCTGTCTGCTTTGTACCCTCATCATTCTCCGGAAGATCCGCGAGAACAACATTCTTGTGTTCTGCAAACTTGTCTTCAAAGTATTCAGCATCGCGAGATTCGATGATATAGTTTGACTCGATATCAAGGAATCTCCGAGCATTACTCTTCTCGGCATACCCCAAGAAGATCGCCTTTGTAGTCCTTGTCCCCAGCTTCTGAATCTTCAGATCCAGGAGCTTCACATAAGCCAGACACCCCCACACTCGAATGACATTCAAGTTAGGTCTGACTTTGAACCAGAGTTCATGAGGAGTTATGTCGAAAGTTGTATATGGCACTCTGTTCAGAATGAACGTTACCATTAGTGCAGCTTCTCTCCAGTAGCACTTTGGAAGACCCGCAGTCAACAGCATGGAGTTTATCATCTCTGTCAACGTTATGTTCTTCCTTTCTGCTACTCCGTTGGATTGAGGAGAGTACGGAGCCGTTGTCTCATTGATGATTCCATGTTCTTTGCAGAATTATAAGAATTCATGAGACTGATACTCCCCGCCTCGATCACTCCTTAACCTCTTGAGTTGTTGTCCAGTTTTCCGCTCAGCCTCGGCCCTGAACTCCTTGAACTTCTCGAATGCTTCATCTTTAGATTTGAGCAAGTAGACGAAGCATACTTTGAGAAGTCATCGATGAAAGTAATGAAATACTTCATCCCAGCCTTTGTAGAGAATTGTTTGAAGTCACAGATATCTGAGTGAACCAACTCCAGAAGATCTGTGCTTCGATGGACCCTGTGAAAGGATTTTTTAGTGATCTTCGTCTGAGCACATACTTCGCATTTCTCTACCTTACCCCCACACTTGGAGATAAGTCCTAGACTAGACATTCTGTAAATCCTTTTACAATGAACATGTCCTAGCCTATTATGCCACAACTCAAGAGAATAATCAGAAAAAGTGATTGCATTTATTATTTCATGCTGGGTTACAACAAGCTGAATCTTGTACATTTCTTCAGTTTGGAAAGCTTTCCCGAAGAATGTACCATTCTTGGACATCACCAACTGGCCTGCATTGATGTCCATCCTCAAGCCTGCGTTGCAGAGCAGACTTCCAGAGATCAGATTCTTAGCAATTACTGGAACATGCTTCACACCTTGAAGCGTCAGAGTGTTCCCCGATGTGAGTTTCAGCTCTACCGTCCCGATCTCCAGTACTTCAGCTTGTACCTAGTTTGCCATTATGACCTTCTCTGAAGTTGGCTCATAAGAGACGAACCAGTCCTTGTATGAACAAACATGGCAGGTCGCACCAGTGTCTATCCTCCAGTCCAAGTCAGCCCCCACAGTTGCAACCTGTGCTATCATGGCAACTAGATTAGTAACCATAGAAACCTTACTAGGCTCACCTTGTTCTTTGGGCTTGGACTTGCATTCGGATTTGTAGTGGCCCTTCTTGTCACAATTGAAGCAAGTCACATGGGACTTGGACTTCTGCTGCTTGAAAGCAGGACCCTTCACTTTCAGATTCGTGAAGTCCTTCTTTTTGCGATGAGAAGCAGCCTGCTTTCCCTGGTACTCTCTGGTTTGGACCAGATTTGCCTTCGCCAGTTGCTGGGACAGAGTATCCATCTTCTGTTGAGAGCGCATCTCGTTCTCAACATGGATCTCTTGCAAGAAATCTTCCAAGCTAATTTCCATCTTCTTTCGATGCATCCTTGCATAGAAGTTACTCCATCCTGCAGGAAGTTTCGCGATGATCCCTCCAACGACAAACTTGTGACACAGCCGCAGCAGATCCTGAGGTTGGAACGATCGGTTCTTCTTCTGACAGCACGTGATCAACATTCACGAGTTGAAGATTTAAAGTGACCTTTCGTTTTCATATCTGGAAGTGTTCGCCATCGAATTTCTCCAACTTGTTAAAGCCGGTATCGATGAGCGAAGCACGAGAGTTATCCATTTTCTCATTAAAGCTTTGAGATTGTTAGTGCCGAGGCACAATTTTTGATGGAAAATTCTGAAACTGAAACAATTGTACAGACAACGTTTCAAATGCAACACCTTAAAGAAGATGTGCAACAGAGGTCCTGGAGGATTCTGAATTACGAGGATCTAAAAAGATTCTACGTAATACACAAAAAATCTAAAAAGACTTTGTGCAAGCAACTATCGGCAGTAGAGCTTCTAAAAAGAAGTTACTGTAAAAGGCAACTATCGGCAGTAGAGCTTCTAAAAAGAAGTTACTGTAAAAGGCAACTATCGGCAGTAGGGCTTCTAAAAAGAAGTTACTGTAAAAGACAACTATCGGCAGTAGAGCTTCTAAAAAGAAGTTACTGTAAAAGACAACAGCAGCGATGACAGGCGAGAATGAGATGCTGGGGTGAATGAACCACCGTTGCTTAAAGCTTTATTCGTCCCACACGAGCACGAACAGCTTCCATGAACCAGCAAGTTCACGAAGAACTTCTGGAACGCTCGTAAGTCAATATTTGAGACTTGAACGGGCTTCCTGGACTTTACAGACTCCCTTTTCTCTCTTCTTGGTGCCTCTTTCAAAGGAGGCCAAGGGGTTCTATTTATAGAGTGGAGTTGAGACTTCACCTCTTCTCCTATCCGATGTGGGACTAAAATACCAATACTCAAAAATAGAGTTTGATATTTTAGATCATCCCACAATCAGCATAGAAGTGTGCCAGTCCACGCCTACCCCCCGAACACTCCCGTGCATGCACGAGACATCCTGGAGTCCGTATCCGAGTCCGAGTCCGAGTCCGCACAACAAAAATTAACTTGCTTCCTTGTTGGATTTAATCCTTTTTCCTTCTAGAAAAATACTCCCACATGGCAGAAACTTGTGCCCCACTACACCTCATGTGCACATCTCAACACAAGCAATGCATTATATTGAGATACTCACCATTTGGTGTAGCCGATGTGGGACTATCTTTTCTACTCCAAAGGCAAAAACACCAACATTCTCTGTGTTAGAAACACGGAGAATGCCATTCTCCGTGTTAAATAAAACGGAGAATGACCATTCTCCGTCTTAATTTACACGGAGAATGGCCATTCTCCGTGTAATTTAGCACGGAGAATGGTCATTACAGTGTTAAAATGCAGGAGAATGTCATTCTCCGTGTAAATTAACACGGAGAATGTCATTCTCCGTGTTAAATAAAATGGAGAATGGCATTCTCCGTCTTAATTAAAACGGAGAATGGTTATTCCCAGTGTTAAAACGTAGGAGAATGACCATTCTTCGTGTAATTTAGTACGGAGAATGGCATTCTCCGTTTTTAAATTACACGGAGAATGGCCATTCTCCGTGCTAAATAACACGGAAAATGACATTCTCCGTGTTAAATGACACGGATAATGGTCATTCAAATGTTAAAACACAGGAGAATGGCCATTCTCCGTGTTAGAAACACGGAGAATGCCATTCAACACGGAGAATGCCATTCTCCTTGTTAAAAATGCAGGAGAATGACTATTCTTCGTGTGATATCGACGGAGAACAGTTGACAGAAACCTAATTTTTTCGTTTTTTTTTTGTTTTATGGAAAGAAATTTGACATGAATAAAGATTAAAGAGTTTTCGTTCTTCTTTCAAAACGATGCTAACTCTCATGGAAAAGAAGAAGAAGATCTTCTCTCCATAATTGCCCTAATTGTTGGAGAAGAAGAAGAAGAAGAGCGATGATCGGAGTTCGACTGAAAAAAAAATGGTGAACTACGAACGATCTTTGCGATCTCTGCTGAAGATGAGAGCAATGGAATTCAGATCTCTCGTGAAGAAGAAGAAGAAGAAGAAGAAGAAGAAGAAGAAGAAGAAGAAGAAGAAGAGAATCGCAATCCAGATCTGAGTTTGTGCGGAGGGGTAGTTATGGTATTAATTTTGTAAATACAGAACATCTAAAGGGAATCTTTGAATATTTGACGTAGAATTATATAATTCTGGGCATTTCATAAAACTCATCCCGCGGGTGGGTTTTTCATACAACCCAACCCCGAAATTGGGTTTCTCAGCAATTTTCAGAATAATAAATTATCATTTGAGAATACCAAGGACTAAATAGTAATTGTATTTCTATCCCTAAACAAATAAAAAATTATTTATAAACTTTTCCTTCCCATACTTTTTGTCCATCCAAACAAAGGAAGAAAAAATTAACTTTACCTTCACTTTACCCTCCTCCATTTTTCTTTCCCTCAAATTTTTCTTTCCCTCCCCACAAAAGTTTCCAAACACAGCATTAGTGTGGGATTGAAAATTGGAAGGGAATATGAGGGGGGCCTTTAGATCAATGTTTTAAAAGTCGGATCGATGAACGAACCGATTTTTTTTGTGAAGTTCAAATAGACTTAGAGCATCTCCTACCCTATTGTCTTGTTAAGTGTTGTAAGTCTTAGGTGGCTCCTATGTGGCATGAGCCACAAGACAATGTCTTGTTTATGTGGCAAAATTATATCTCAAAAGACAATGAGATAGAAAAACTCTCTCCAATGCAAAGTATTGAGGAGACAATAAAAATTATTTTTTCCAACTTCCAAGGCAACTTTTAAGACAACTACTCATCTTCTTTCTTTTTTCTAATATTTTTTATTCATAATTGATGACATGGAAGAGAAGACATTGTCAAGTGCATTGTCTAGAACAAGACAATCAACTTCACAATGTCTTCTTTAATTTTTGCCACATAAGCTTCACAATTGACTTTACAATTCCATTAGAGAAGAACTTTTGAATAAAGTTTTGTCATTCCTATGTGGCAACAACTTTTTTCCAAAGTCACAATAGGGTTGGAGATGCTCTTAGTTTGGTTTGGTTCAAATAGGTAAGATATTCATATTTATTGGTTTGGTTGATTTGGTTTAACTTTACAACTGTAAGGTTTATCAAAACCAAACCAATAATTAAATGGCCAAATTTTCACATGACATTTTTTTTTTTGAATTTTTTTAAGAAAACCACAATTGGCCGGTTCAATTGTGAGCTGGTTTGGCCGGTCCATCGGTTGAACCCCGATTTTGAAAAAAAAAAACGACGCTTCTTTAAAGACCCGATTCTAGTCGGACCGGACCATTTTTTGGCATAAACCGATTTGATCCGGTCCAACCCCTGGTCCGGTCTGGTTCTTACAACACTGTTTTAGATTCCCACATATGTAGAGAAGTCAAGTCCCCCAAAAATATTTTTACTTTCCTAAAAATGTTGCTTGTTTGCATTAATTATAATTTATTTTGACGATAATATCCTTAACGATATTAATTGAATTTAGGTAATAATAACATAAGAAAATTAATGAAATGGCATTTATGGAAAAACTAAACAAATCAAAATTTCTATTTCAGCTTGAACCAAAATGAAAATTAAAAATTAAAAATTTCGGGTTACATATTTTCAACCTAAGAATAGACATATTTAATTCATTTATCGTGGAAAAGGAATGAAAAGTTTATTCATGGAAATTCAAATCTTCATCCAAACGTCCCAAGTGGTAAACAAAACTTTTGAGTTTTTGTCGGTTGTTTCCCTTGGCCAATTGTGGACATCCCACATCCAATTTTATTTAATGGAGAAATTTATGAAATGCCCAAAAAACGAAAAAGTTTTATGAAAAACCCACCGCGCAATAAAATTTCATCGCGTGCCCAGAATTAGCAAAAAATATATAAAGAGGATTCCGAATGACCTTTTTGCCCTTCCTTCTAATTTATTGAAAACACCCACGAAACTACTCTTAAAAAAACGTTTCGATACTTCATCTTCTTCCATACGCTGCTCACTTTCGATTCTAGGTTTTCTCCTCAAAAATCTTCAAAAACTCGTCGAAAAATTTCGGAAAGACCGAGACAAACGGCAAAAGTGCTAAAACGGAGGTCAAAACATCATTTTTTTGCGATTCTAAAATTTCGGAAGGCCGTCTAACAGAGAAGCGATTATTTTCAGGCTCCTCGAAGATACGCTCGTTTTGGGACAAACCGGACCTCGTTTCGACCTCACAGTCAAAAGTTATGGCACTTCAAAGTTTCAACTGACCATAAAATGCAGGAGAATGGTCATTCTCCGTGTTAGAACACGAAAAATATTAATTTTGCATGAGGGTGGTCATTCTCCGTGTTAGTAACACGGAGAATGTCATTCTCCGTCTTAATTTACACGGAGAATAGTCATTCTCTGTGTTAGTAACACGGAGAATGGCATTCTCCGTCTTAATTTACACGGAGAATAGTCATTCTCTGTGTTAGTAACACGGAGAATGGCATTCTCCGTCTTAATTTACACGGAGAATAGCCATTCTCCGTGCTAAATTACACGGAGAATGGTCATTCTCCGTCTTAATTTACACGGAGAATGGCCATTCTCCGTATAATTTAGCACGGAGAATGGTCATTACAGTGTTACAACGCAGGAGAATGGCCATTCTCCGTATTAGAAACACGGAGAATGCCATTCTCCGTGTTAAATAAAACGGAGAATGGCCATTCTCCGTGTAATTTAGCACGGAGAATGGTCATTCCAGTGTTAAAACGCAGGAGAATGGCCATTCTCCGTGTAAGAAACACGGAGAATGCCATTCTCCGTGTTAAATAAAACGGAGAATGGCATTCTCCGTCTTAATTAAAACGGAGAATGACATTCTCCGCGTTAATTTACACGGAGAATGACATTCTCCGTGTTAATTTACACGGAGAATGGTTATTTCCATTGTTAAAACGTAGGAGAATGACCATTCTCCGTGTAATTTAGTACGGAGAATGGCATTCTCTGTTTCTAAATTACACGAAGAATGGCCATTCTCCGTGCTAAATAACACGGAGAATGGTCATTCAAATGTTAAAACACAGGAGAATGGCCATTCTCTGTGTTAGAAACACGGAGAATGGCATTCTCCTTGTTAAAAATGCAGGAGAATGACTATTCTTCGTGCGATATCGACGGAGAACAGTTGACAGAAACCTAATTTTTTTATTTTTTTGTTTTGTGGAAAGAAATTTGACATGAATAAAGATTCAAGAATTTTTGTTATTCTTTCAAAACGATGCTAACTCTTATGGAAAAGAAGAAGAAGGTCTTCTCTCCATAATTGACCTAATTGTCGAAGAAGAAGAAGAAGAAGAAGAAGAAGAAGAAGAAGAAGAAGAAGAAGATAAGCGATGATCGGAGTTCGACTGAAAAAAAAAAGCATGGTGAACTACGAATGATCTTTGCGATCTCTGCTGAAGATGAGAGCAATGGAATTCAGATCTCTCGTGAAGAAGAAGAAGAAGAAGAAGAAGAAGAAGAAGAAGAAGAAGAGAATCGCAATCCAGATCTGAGTTTCTGCGGAGGGGTAGTTATGGTATTAATTTTGTAAATACAGAGCATCTAAAGGAAATCTTGGAATACTTAACGTGAAAATATATAATTCTGGGCATTTCATAAAACCCATCATGCGGGTGGGTTTTTCATAAAAACCAACCCCGAAATTGGGTTCCTCAGCAATTTCCAGTTATTTAAATATGTGAATTGAAATGTCCCAACAAAACTTAATTTAAGTTTTTTTTAATATTTACATTAATTTCTACTAAGTACAACCTTTACATATATAATGTGCTTAAAAATGGCTCAAAAATAACTTAATAAGCCATCCAAACCGTATATATATCATCAACAATTTAATTTTAAAAAATATGTAAATATAAAAAAAAAATCCTCTTTTATTCCGCATAACCGACTCTCTTTTATTCATATATATTCGAAACAAATTATTATAGAAATATAAGTAAATATTTAACCAATCTTAATAAAATTATATATATATATATATATATATATATATATATATATATATATATATATAACAAATCTTAATTTAAATATATTTATATTACTTTTAATAATTTCATTAAAAAAAATTACGTCAACACACTTGAATTTACTAGTAATTTGTAATAGTACTTAAGTATTAATTTAATTTAATATTGATTTTGAATGCATTAGTCAAATGTAGGTTAGTTGTTAAATAATTAGTTAGGAAGTACATAAAAAAAATTTTGGGTTGTATTATTGGATGCATACCGAACACATCCGACACAACATACACTCTCCAAAATATAATATATTTTTCACATTGCTAATATTATTTAGTAAATTATAATTACGTAATAAAATATTTGGTAACATACTTAAATTTAAAAGTTAAATGACTAATATTATTAAAAAAAATATTAAAATAATTAATTAGTGTTTGTTATTGCTACAATTCACATTTTTATTTTTCCATCTTCTTCTAGGCATCTAAACAAATATGAATCTTGTAACTTTCGCGTACAAAAGATCATTTATGCAAATGCAAACATTGAAAGTATAATTTTCAGACAATAACTAATATGAAACTCAAAAACGTTTCCAAAACACTTTTTCACTTGTATATGTAATTTGTTCACTTTTCTCTCTTTTTTGACATCCAAACATACCTTTGCTGAAAATTTGTGACGAAATAAATAAAGCATAAATATGAAAGGGGTTGAAAAATTAAGAATTAATGATAATTGATAATAGAAAATAAGTGCAATTGTAGAAGGTGCTGTGTATGCACGAGGATCAGAACCATTTGAAAGCACACGAATCACAATTCAAAGAAGTAGCGTTAAATAATTTGATTCACATAATTATTTTTTTTTGAATTCGCAAGGGTGACTTGAAAGTCACTTTCTTAGAAGTTAAGACTTGTTTGATAACAGCATCTCCAATTCAATTGTGAGTTAAAAAAAAAAATTGTTACCACGTAGGAATAACATTTTTGAGTTAAAATATATTCTCTAATGTAAATATCAAATAAGTTGTAATGTTGACATGACAATTGGTTGTCTAGTTCTAGACACAATGCACTTGACAATGAATTTACCTTCACATTGAAAAAAAAGTTTGGAAATTGAAAAAAAAAAATCCAATAATTTTGCATTGAAGAATATTTAATACTTCATTGTCTTATGTGAATATAATCTTGTCACCTAGAAATAACATTGTCATGTGACTCATGACATATATGAATCACATCACATTACAAGGCATTAGGGTTGGAGACGCTCTAAACGTGGGAGGAGACTTGGATTTACACTTTAAAAATAAATTTATATGGAAATTCATCACTTTCGTGTCCTCTTTGTAGGTGACAAACGTGATTTGTTAGGATAAGAAGTGAGAAAGTGAAAAGTAGTAAAGTATGTTATACCAAAAAAAAGAAAGATAATTACTTTAACAAAATAAATTATACTTACAATTAATTAATATTAATAAGAATATTTTATTAACTAATTAATTATCCTTATTGTAATAAAATAAATAAAATAACACAACACACACAGAGATATTAGCTTGAAATTTAGCATAAATACAATGTTTATTACACCACACAGGCTTTGTTCTTGAATAATACAACATAACTAATTAAAATTAAACATTAGAACACCAAAAGTTTTACTCCACAACATTACTCAAATTATGCATTCCACACAGGGACGGAGCCAGGACTTGCGTTACAGGGGGGGCGAGCATGTAGTGCCCCGTCCCGCAAAGTCAATCGGAGAAATTGAAACGCCGACGGCATTGGAACTTAGCCTTGCAACGGCTACTCGAAGGCTCGCTCGGTCGACGCGACTCCTCGCACAGGTGGGGTAGTTTCGGTGAACTCTCCTCATCTTAGCCTTCACATAATAAATCGTGATTTCAACTTGCACAAGTAGGCTAATATAAAAGCTACGCACCAACATAGCTAAGGGAATAATCCCGACCCGTCGGAATTCTTAGAACATGGAAAATGGTCCCACGGTCTTCATAGAAGTCGGCTCAGCGTGCTTTCAAATGACACTCGATCCTTCGATTCCGTGGCTTGGGAGAAGAAAGTTGGCTTAAGTTGCTAAGTTGTCCCGACACTCGAAATGGCCTAAGTCATAGGCGTCGCCCGCTCGAATGCTTGCTTAAGCATGCACGGTTCCGTCATGTTGCCGCGACACTCAAATCAGCCTAAGTCATAGGTGTCGCCCGCATGAATGCTTAACAAAGCATGCTCGATCCTGTTCCGCAAGGCTTGGCATAGCCTTCGCACGTCCCGCAAGTTAAGTCGTCTTGCACGGCTTGTTGGCTTAAGTCTAGGCACCCAAGAGTTGGTTGTTCAAGTCAACCCGTCATAGCACGTTCCCTCGATACGAAGCTCGGCGTAGCCTTTGCTCGTCGAGTCGTTGCCCGAACAAGTTAGACAAGAGTTGCGTTGGGCTATCGAAGCCATTTCTAGCACTGTCCAGCTCTATCTGCGGTTTTCAAGTCGCGTAGTCCCTTGAGAACAAGGCTCGTCGTGTAAAGTATATGACTTGAGCGTTAGCGTCGCCTAGAGAATCGGGTCTTTCTAAGACAAGAGCTACGGTCGGTTTAGTGAAAAGCTTGTCACGAACAAAGGAAGTCCACGCGACTTGTTGTCGCCGAGATTGATCCCGTTATTTGGGAGTCTCGCTAAGTCATGATATGTCCCGCACACGAGATGGTCCCTCGGCTTGGGAGTCTCGCTAAGTCCTGATAAGTCCCGCACACGAGATCGGTCCCGCTACTTGGGAGTCTCGCTATGTCTTGATATGTCCCGCACACGAGATCGGTCCTCCGGCTTGGGAGTCTCGCTAAGTCCTGATAAGTCCCGCACACGAGATCGGTCCCGCTACTTGGGAGTCTCGCTATGTCTTGATATGTCCCGCACATGAGATCGGTCCCCCGGCTTGGGAGTCTCGTTAAGTCTCGATAGAAAGAAGGAAAGCATGGTCATGTTAAGGAAGGATTTGATAGATCGAGTTGGGTATGCATGGTCATTGGACAACTTGTCGACAAGGTGTAGTCTTTTCGAATGATAGCCGGGGCGCCGGGATCATTCGGCCCGGGGGAAGCGAGTGTGGCTCAAAGTAGGATGCTGGATAACCGCATGGGAGACTTCGGCGCCTCCGGGCTAGCTACCCGTTGTAATGCCCCACTCCGCACGGCGCATTACGCTGAAGCGTTGACTCAACGAGTCGCGTGGACCGAAAGAATGTATCGATGCAAAACGATACGAGAGCTAAGTTGTCCCGAGCAACGCATCGAACTGAGTCGATGCGAAGAGTTGCCTTGTCCCGAAGAATGCATCGAGTGAATCGATGCGAAGCGCCGCGTTGCCCCGAAGGATGAGTGCATTGAATCGGCTCGAAGATTCTAAGAAATCGAATCGACCAAGGCGCAAGTCCGAATCGAAGCAAGTATTGATTTTAGTTGGTTTCGTGTGCAGGTCATACTTTGACGGAAAAATATTAGAGGTCGATCTTTTGCAATATTTAGTAAGGGGTCCGCGAAACCAAAACGTCGCCTTGCGACGGGCAGAGACTTGGGCACGCTAAGGCGAATTGGGCGTATAACTCAACGAAGCACGAAGTGCTCGAATGGCTAAGTCAGGAGAGTGGCCGTGCAACAAAGTTAGGGAATCGAGCCGCATCGGCTCGGCAAAACGACGAAGGCGAATCGACTCAAGGTGGGAGGATTGACTTCTTTTTACTCCTTCATTCGATAAGTCAAATGTATCATTGTATGCTAAAGTTAACCTATCGACGCCACGGGCGTGGTCCGATCGGAGATAAAACATAGTGTAAGTCGAACACTAAGTTAGAACAATTGAATTGATACGTGCATCCTATGCACGAGTCGCTATGGAACATAGGATATCGCTAAGGCGAGCGCCTCGGTGCGCAAGCCGTAAAACATGGGATAACTGTACTCGGCGAGTGCCTTAGTGCACGAACCATACCGTGCCTTTGATGCACGAGTTAGACGGCTAGAACATTGAAAGACAATAGGCGAGCGCCCTAGCGCGCAAGCCCCGAACATTGAATGCTAAGTTATAAAACATTGGAAATACGGTCGAAACGTGCCTACGTGCACGGGATAATAAAAGATGGCTTCGTTGCGAGAGAATACAGTTGTGGCATGAATGTGGCGAAACTGTCGGCTATGACATGGTGCCTCGAAAGGTGTTCGAGATCTTCGGGTCGTTCAGTTGACGAGCATTGAGTTGAGGCACGATGCCATTGAAACATTGAAACGAAGCAAGAAACGTAAGAACACAGAAAGTTAACGAAAGAGACGCGAGATGATAAGTCCGAGTCTCGGACTCAAGACTATGTTTGGTTGTTTGGAAATGATAGCTTGAATGATAGGGCGTTGCATGGTCGAATGGGATGGACTTGAGATAATTGCGATGATATCTTCCGTGCACGGAACGTTCCCTCCGAACGGGTGCACCGGGGCACCGGGACCGTTCGGCCTAGGAGGGATATAATCTTTGATAGGCGCACATCTGCGAATCGTCCGATTAGCACTCGGTCGTAAATGTGAGAAGCCGCAAATGATGGTAGGCACGCGGTAAGTTTCGGTTGTTGGGATTGCAACCCAACCCGTGAAACGCCGGGCTACCCAAATTCGAGAGAGAAAAGAAGGAGAGAAAAGAAAGTAAGGAAAATTGAAAGAGAAACTCCTTTAGTCCATTCCGGCGCGGATACGCCCACGACCTTCATATAGTTAAGGAACGATGGGTTGAAAGTGTAGGCGCAGATGCGTCCCGCATAGAGATCCTGCTTAGAGATGCACATATAACATGACAGGAAAGGATTACGGCGTATTCACCTTGCGTCGGTGCAAGGGCGAGTGCGTCGACTTGGTAAGAAGTCGCGCCACGAATCAAACACGAGATTGCTTGTTTGCTTGTCTATTCAATTCGATAACATGCTTGCCATGCTAATATGTTTTACGCTTTCAAAGATGCCATGAAATTGACCCTAAGGAGAACATAGCAAGATCATAAGCTAAGTTGCATGATTCAACGTAAATATTAAAGATGTCAGTTTGGAAAGATGATCTTTGCTTCAGTACATGCGAGGACGAACGTACTGATCCCCCACCAGCTTCATGCAGGGTGCAGGGAATGGATGGCTCGGGGCGAAGCGTTGCTTGAACGTGTTAAGGCTTGGAATGCCGAGGCGCATTGAAGCGTGCTATCGCATTGACGCTCGGACTATGCAGCTGGATTGATGCGGCCGAGATATAGAAGGCATGATGTATGGAACGGTAAAATCCTTTGTGGGCAAGAGAGAACCTGAGTGTTGTAGCCAATCTGGCATGTATTGTTAGGCTATCGAAAGCCATTGTAATCTCAGTTTCGAATATCAATAAAGAGAATTGTTTCGTATACTCTGTTTTCCTTTCGTTGTTGAATCGAATCAAAAGATAACCATTTGAGAACTTGTCATCTTGCCTTGCACGAGCGCAACTCCAGGCTCGTGCGGCATCACGGCCCCTGCGAGGACGATGATTCGGGTGATTCCGGGTCGGGGCGTGACACCCGTGTAGGGACAAGACCGATATCCCACGAGCCAGTCCAAGATAGCTTGACATTGCTAGTGACCACTCATGTAGATGTGTCGGCAATAGCGGCATACCGCGTGTATGCCTTTGGATTTGGGTCTAGAGCTTGAATGCAGGTCTAGTCGGTAACACAAGGTCTGGGCCTAAGATTGGGCTGCAGCATAGGCACCGTACTTGACACGATAGATGGCATCGGGATGTTCATGAAGTAATACTATGTTTCACAAGTCTTGTCTAAGTTAGCAAATGGCTCTAACAGGAAGGCCGCAAGGTGGTAGCATGGATAAGTCTTGATAGCGAGGCACGACCTCAATCTTGAAGCACGGACAAGTCTAAGCAAAGTCTAGAGGCACGACCTGCACGTGTCGTCCCGTTGTCGTCCTTGGCATTTGAATCATGGCACAAGAATTGGTCTAGTAGGCTTGAGTTTAAGTAAAAGTCTTGGCACGGCCGAGTCCACATAAGTTGCTCCTCGACGAAGCACAGTCTTGAGTACGTTAAGATCCCGAATAGAGTATGGCACGACCCTGCCGTCCCGAGTTCAAGTTTGGTCAAGTTCATGCATGATGAGGCACTGCCTCGATCGAAATACACATTGGTATTGTAGCACGACCATGTCGTTGTATGTCGAGTTGGTTAGACGTCAAGTCTTAAAACCGATCCTAAGGAAAGACTAGAAAGACAATCGAAAGGGTTTAAGCTGCACAAAGTAAATGAACGTGTCGGTTATGTATGGGTGGACGAGAAGCTCACTCCACAAGTACAGTTGAGTACTGACACCCACACAGTGTTCATGTGTAGGCACAGGTAGAAGCTCGTGGCGCGGAGCTCGCTTGGATGCGTCGAGGCACGGAGTTCCTTGGCAATTCGAAGCGTGCAGCCGCGTGAATTGAAGACTTATACATGACATAATGTATGGACATCGCCTTCCGAAGCTTCCGCTGGACTCAAGTATTGTATCGAGAGATGAGAGGGAGCATAGTGACTTGTAAATGAGAGAAAAGTGAGCACGAGAGACTTGTAATTTGGCCTTACGCTACAAATGTAATCTTGTATTCAATATCAATAAAAGAGTTTCTTTTGAATGACTTGTGTTCATGTGTGCTTGTTCTAATTTCCGCTGCATATTCAATATATCTGCTTGGGACTTCTGTGCGACGACCCCGTCGCCGCCGCTGTAAATCGGCCGTTATGGAACCTGCCTTGCACGAGCGCAATCTAGGCTCGTGCGACATCACACCTTAGCGAGGACGATCGCTCCTACGGGAGCGGGGCGTGACATAATGGTATCAGAGCACGGCTTTACGTCCTTGGACTTCACGTCGATTTCTCAGTTTTGAAAGCTCGTCATTGGAAAATAAGTGTGCGCTCTCTCTCGATTGTCCCTCGGCATGTCCATACAATAAGTCTAAATATTTTCAAAAGCTCGTACAAGCATTCATTCGAACGCATCGGTAGGCTATCGCCGAATGCATCGGTAGGCATTTGTACCGAACGGTATCAAACTTGTTTTGAATGAAAACACGTGCTAATGTTAGCAAATCGCGTGCGTGCCTAACTAGTCCTGCATCATTCTAGCAATTAAGCGTGCAAACTCGAATATAGTCCGCACGGGATGGTTATACGGCACAACTTAGTCCCCGTGTCGCGCACCTCGACCTTTCGGTGCAAACGAGTTGCGAACGATATCAAGTACCACTCGGACGGGAACGAAGCTACACTTAGATTATCTATCGATAGGAACGTATCGAACTAACGCTTAGGCGTACGTGAAAGATTGACTTGGATTTTGAGGAATAGTGCGATCGACCTAGCACGTCGATACGACGTGAGCGATTACGCTAGAGATTCGTCGAACGAATCGGAAGGATGTCTTAGCGAATGATGCAAACGTGATTAAGGACTAGTTTGGATGGCTCGAATCCTGAGTGGTGTATGGATTTTCTTGGAAATCATTCGAGCAAAAATCGAGGATTACGAGTAACAACGGGTATGTCGGCGAGGCGATGCGATCGTGCAAAGCCTTAGAACGCATCACGTTTAGTTGGTCGTGACTTCGAATGTCCCGAACGAGATGTCGTTCAGACAACTTGTTAATGTGCAACGCGAGTTAGAAAATGGTTCAGAAACGATGAATAAAAGTGAATGGTCTTGATCGAGGAAACTTAGAGGATCGCACGTACGATTCGGATTGAGTCGAATGAAATATGACTTGAGTTTTGAACATCGATCTTGAAATGAGCTTGAGGAAGAGCGACTGAACCTGATCTTGATTATCGAGGAATGGTGGTACATCCAGTTCGGACAGTAGCATCAGTCGCACGACTCGAAATTGGTTGCAAAGGAAGATCGTCAGGTTGCGCATATCGTCGATGGTATTGAGGCGTATCAAAGATCGATATGCGATAACTCGGGGGTACTCTGACTCGGCGAATGACGATCGTGCAAATGTCATTGTTTCGATGGATGTTATACTCAGGATATTGAAATGTATCGAGGAAATGATAAACTTGGCTCGAGGATTTACTAGTTGAACGAATGGAGGATGGACTATCGAACTGGAACCTTGACTTGGATGAAAATAAAATGCTTGGATTTACTTCGACGATAACCCCAACGTCGACATTCTTGTCTTATGCGAGCGTAACTCCAGCCTCGCACATGCGTCGCACCGATTAGGGCGATCACTCCGCGTGAGCGCTGGTATGGTGATTCATACAGCAGGGGTGATCAAACTTGCATGACGTGGCAAATTGTATGCTTCGACTTGTGGTTTGACGCAAAGGTGACTCGAGAATGAATCAACATGTTTGACGGTTGAATTTGAGGATTGAGTAGGTCCAATCCGTGTATCGAGAATAAGTTAGTCTAAAACTCAAACAAGAGTTACGCCTCGATGAGAATGATTATTTCGCGGGTGCGTTGCATGGTGATTCATGAACCACCATGGATAATCGGACTCGCGTGAGATTGGGGCGCAACATATTGTCAAAGCTAGATGACCTCGTGATCGAATACATGAATTGGTTAGAATTATGATTGAACGAAATTGGATGTTGTGCAGCGAGTGCATTGATGCGAATAGGTGATCATGCTCGATGTTTAGAAATCTGAGTGACACGAGCTCGGGTAGAAAACCCCATACTACCGACTTTGGTTTGACCCTAGGATTGGGGTCAGTGTTGGCATTATTGTTGGGGAACTATGATTCCAATCCTGACATTGACTTAGCCTCGAAGAGAAATGGCCTAGCAGTTAGGCGAGACGCCCTGTTTCAAGTGTTAGCAATCGGAAGATTGATCTTGAGGATTGGCATGGATGGATAGCGTGAATTACGAATATAGAAAACCCTGCTCACGAGACTCGGCTGACATACATATATTTCAGGGACGCCGGAGTATGTGCACGTTGCGACTCGAGTGAGAATGATGAGTTCTCTATCATACGACTTGCTGAATGCATGTAATTTAGGGACGCTTGGAATGCGTGCACGATCCAGCCAAGTGATACGATGAGTTCAAGCAAGACTTGAAAAAATGGGAGAGTGTCGAGATCTTGGAGTCATGCTAACAGAAAGATTGATAGTCATGAGAGCGTGGCTCGGAATCGAAGGAAAGCGTAGGCGAAATATGTACGATTAAGTCTTGGCCATAGAAATGGTAGGATGGCTTGCCTTCAGGAAAGTCTCGAGGACGAGACTTGTTCTGAGTGGTGTATGATGTAGTGCCTCGTCCCGCAAAATCAATCGGAGAAATTGAAACGCCGACGGCGTTGGAACTTAGCCTTGCAACGGCTACTCGAAGGCTCGCTCGGTCGAGGCGACTCCTCGCACATGTGGGGTAGTTTCGGTGAACTCTCCTCATCTTAGCCTTCACATAATAAATCGTGATTTCAACTTGCACAAGTAGGCTAATATAAAAGCTACGCACCAACATAGCTAAGGGAATAATCACGACCCGTCGGAATGTCTTAGAACATGGAAAATGGTCCCACGGTCTTCATAGAAGTCGGCTCAGCGTGCTTTCAAATGACACTCGATCCTTCGATCCCGTGGCTTGGGAGAAGGAAGTTGGCTTAAGTTGCTAAGTTGTCCCGACACTCGAAATGGCCTAAGTCATAGGCGTCGCCCGCTCGAATGCTTGCTTAAGCATGCACGGTTCCGTCATGTTGCCCCGACACTCAAATCAGCCTAAGTCATAGGTGTCGCCCGCATGAATTCTTAACAAAGCATGCTCGGTCTTGTTCCGCAAGGCTTGGCATAGCCTTCGCACGTCCCGCAAGTTAAGTCGTCTTGCACGGCTTGTTGGCTTAAGTCTAGGCACCCAAGAGTTGGTTGTTCAAGTCAATCCCGTGCATAGCACGTTCCCTCGATACGAAGCTCGGCGTAGCCTTTGCTCGTAGAGTCGTTGCCTGAACAAGTTAGACAAGAGTTATATTGGGCTATCGAAGCCATTTCTAGCACTGTTCCGCTCTATCTGCGGTTGTCAAGTCGCGTAGTCCCTTGAGAACAAGGCTCGTCGTATAAAGTATATGACTTGAGCGTTAGCGTCGCCTAGAGAATCGGGTCTTTCTAAGGCACGAGCTACGGTCGGTTTAGTGAAAAGCTTGCCACGAACAAAGGAAGTCCACGCGACTTGTTGTCGCCGAGATTGATCCCGTTACTAGGGAGTCTCGCTAAGTCATGATATGTCCCGCACACGAGATGGTCCCCCGGCTTGTGTAGTGCCCCGTCCCTACATCGTGCCCCGTCTCCGTCCACGGGGTGCGCGAGAAAGGAACACTGTCGCTATCGATTCGGTTGGGACCGATAGGTCGGAATCGGCCGAGTCGATCGAACGGGAACGGTTGAATTAAGATCCATTCCACGTTATGGAATGGCTTCTTCGGAACCAAGTCCCATATTCAGCGGGTTGCGCCTCGAGGATTGGCTCTGCGGCTGAGTCGGGAGAGACCTCCCGTTGCTCTGGTTTTCATGCCGCACTTGAATTGGCTTTGGCTTTCGTTTTCGTGAATGCTTTTGATGGGTTTTCGTGACGCGTTTTCGAGCTCGTATTCATATCGAAATTCCTTAAAATACACAGTGTTCTAATCAGTTGCTTATGCGATTGTAGGTGATCGCGTAGGCGACGACAGCGCAGCCAACCGGTCGCTCGCTTGAAGCAAGCCTAAGGCGAGTGGCTGACCTCCTTCGTCCCGTCCCCCTTACTTCAAAACTCAACATGTGAAGTAAAATAAATGCTCGTCATAATAGTATAGAATCAATGAAATCGTGGTACGATACTTCACGAAACACTTGTTATTGAACTGTCGGTGTTGGAAATGAAAAACATGCTTCCCTATGCAATTACACTTGGTCTATGCCAATCCAACGAATGAATCTATTAACGCTTATCGCAACGATACGGAAAAAAATGAGTAAATCAACTAAGTTCCAAAGAAAACGGTCATTGGACAACTTGTCGACAAGGTGAAGTTTCCTCGAACGGTTGCTTCGGCCAAGGGACCGGTTCGGCCCGGGAGGAACGAGTGTAGCAGCGCCAACCCTTCATCGGCGTGAGTTATGCGGGCACTTTCGCACAGGGCTAGCTGCCCGACGCGAAAGGGGCGTCGTCTAACCGAATGCTATAGTCCGCGATGGCTTGACATTGCCAGTGGCCTTCAAACCCCTGTCACTACTTAACAGGTCCACGGGACACGGGATGAACATGATAGTTGCTTGCCTCAAAACATGTTAACATGCAAATCATACAGGATGGTTAGAAAGATCATTGAAATAGCTAGCAAACATGTTTATGAAACTTCTTGAATCAAATGCAGAGCTTGGATTTAATTAGCCATTCGCCAGTACATGTGTTTCGTGCTGATCCTCGCTCTTTGCAGGTCCCGCAAACCAGGAAGGACGCGCCAACTAGCTAGGCGACGTTCGTGACTTTTGAAGCTTCGGCCGTGCGTCGAAGACTATCTCTCAGCAACTCCACATTTTGAAGGCTCTCGACAGTCCAAGGAAAATGACTCAGCGTCCCTCCCATCCAGGTCAATGGAGTACTTGTGTATATTGAGGGATGTGTGCAATGTATGGAACGGCTATCTTATCGGCACTCTTTTGTAATCGAGTCATGTTGTAGCCCGCGCGGCAATGAGTCTTGTGTCGGAGTCTGTAAAAAGATGTTCATTATCAATAAAGATCAAGTTTCCTTTACTTATTGTGTGTATCAATTTGTCTGCGTACTCTCTTAGATCTCGTGTCTCGGATTACCTTATGACTTGGCCTTGTGCGATCGCAAATTAGGTTCGCACGGCATCACGCCCGGGGGACGACTATCGATTCGACGGAATCGGGGCGTGACAGCTTGGGAGCAGAGCACGGCTTTACGTCCTTGGCCTCTCGTGTCGAATTCTAGTCTCCGACCGTTGACCTCGTGTCGATGAGAAGAATTGTTCCATACGCTGAACCCAGGACATTTTCTGAAACTAACGAGAGTTGCCTTCCTTTTTCCCTGCAGTTACGGGAGCTCAGGTGGAAGACGAGACGAGCGCTTCGAGCGGCTCGAGTGCTTCTAGGCCCGAGCATTCCGTTAACCCAACGGGAATGACGCCTACTGTAGCCGGATCTTCCGGCGACCCGATGCAACGGATGCTACAAATGCTTGAAATGCAGCAACGTCAAAACGAGCTCCATCGTCAGCAAACGGAGGCTCGTCAGGTCCAATTTGAGAGTCGGTTCGAGGCTCAATTCAAACTGCAGCAGCAGCAGCTGAACACCCTCCAGCAGATCGTACAGTCGGTCGTCGGCAACAACAACTCAACGATGACACCTGCCGTGACCCAGCCTGCGGTTCGATCCAACGAAGCCGAACCAGAGGCGCCCGTGCTCTCACCTGCAGCACCGAGAAGTTCCAACTTCGACGTGTCAAAGTTCACTAAAAGCTGCCGCACTTCCTTCAACGGCACAGAAGATCCCGCGGTGGCGATCGACTGGTTGGAGGAGCTGGAAGACAAGTTCGAGCTTCTGGATGTCGAGGACTCGAAGAAAGTCGCGTGTGCTCAACTATTACTTCGAATGAACGCGCACGATTGGTGGGCTGTGCAGAAGCGGGCTATTCGACGTGAAGACGAGACAGCGGCGATCTCATGGGCGACATTCAGAAATGCGTTCGAGAACGAATATCTTTCTGCAGCCGTGCGACAGGAAAAGGAGAACGAGTTCATGCAGCTGACGCAAGGGAATATGACTGTACGACAATATGCGGCCAAATTCAACAAACTGGCCAAGTTTGCTGGTGACTATCTACCTACTACTGCAAGCCGAGCAAAGCGATTTGTAGTGGGACTGCGTTCTACTATCCGTGCACATGTCTCAGTGCCGGAATACAAAACTGTGGGCGAGGCACTCAACCACGCCATCCGTCTGGAGTCCGAGTATCCTCCTACTACTACCGGCGCTGTTAACTCTAATAACAAACGCCATAGTTATACGGGAGGCAACAACGCACATAAGCGTCAACATCACGGCAACCCGACGAAGGAACGGATGGTCTGCAATTTCTGCCACAAGGACGGGCACCTGGACACCGACTGCCGACTTAAGAACAGAGTCTGTTTCGCATGCGGCAAAAGGGATCATCTCGTAAGGGACTGCCCGGAAGCTACGTCGAGCCAGCGCCCGCAACATCAACAGAACCGAGGCCAAGCACCTCGGGCTCCACCGACCGCACCACAGAATGGCCAAGACCGTCGCCCTAATGCTCAGGGCCGTGTCTACGCCATGACCCGAGACGAAGCGTTCGCATCTGACACAGTCGTGACAGGTATACTGCAATTCAATAATAAACCTGCTCGTGTATTGTTTGATTCAGGTGCCACGCATAGTTTCATATCGGCGGACTTTGCCGCCGAGCACAAATTTCCCCTGACACCGCTCGGTCTTGAGCTTACTGTTAATATCCCGTCGGGCATACCACTAGCTGCGAATTTAGTCTGCGGAGACGGAATCATCTGTATAGGTGGTCAACAGGTCAGTCTTGATACGATAGTTTTAGACATTAAAGACTACGACATCATTCTGGGGATGGATTAGCTCGGTCCGTGCAACGCAACCATAGACTGTGCTGAAAAGAAAGTCACGTTCCGCATACCGGGAGTACCTGAATTCTGCTACTCGTGTGGTGAGGCGTCGCCGACCTGCATGGTGATCTCTGCGATATCTGCTCGACGGATGCTGCATTCCGGGTGCGAAGGCTATTTAGCTTCAGTTCGAGACATGCGACAGGATGGTGCAAACGCGGGTCAGACCGACGTTGTGGCAGAATTCCCCGATGTGTTCCCGGACGAGCTGTCCGGCATGCCGCCCGATCGAGAGATTGAGTTCACTATCGATACCTTCCCCGACACTCGACCGATATCGAAGACCCCATACAGAATGGCCCCTGCAGAGCTTAAAGAACTCAAGGTGCAGTTACAGGAATTGCTCGACAAGGGATTCATCCGACCGAGCGTCTCGCCGTGGGGAGCGCCCGTACTATTTGTCAAGAAGAAGGACGGCTCTATGCATCTTTGTATCGACTACCGCGAGCTGAATAAAGCCACCGTCCGGAACAAGTATCCCCTGCCCCGCATAGATGATCTGTTCGATCAGCTCCAAGGAGCCACGGTGTTCTCTAAAATTGATCTGCGTTCGGGTTATCATCAACTTAAGATCAAGCCGGACGATGTGCCGAAGTCTGCCTTCCGCACTCGATACGGCCATTACGAGTTCCTGGTAATGCCGTTCGGCCTAACGAACGCCCCTGCTGCCTTCATGGATTTAATGAATCGGGTGTTCCGACCCTTCCTCGACAAGTTCGTAGTGGTCTTTATCGACGATATACTCGTCTACTCGAAGAATAAGCAACAGCATACTGAGCATCTGCAGACCGTGCTTCAGACCCTTCGAGAAAATCAACTCTACGCAAAGCGAAGCAAATGTGAATTCTGGCTTAGCAGCGTCGCATTCCTCGGACACATCATTTCTGCTGAAGGCATTGCGGTCGACCCAAAGAAAGTTGAAGCCGTTGTCGATTGGAAATGGCCAGCGTCCGTCGGCGAGATTCGAAGTTTCCTTGGCCTAGCTGGATACTACCGACGCTTCGTGAAAGACTTCGCGAAGATCGCATCGCCTCTGACTCGCCTCACCCAGAAAGGAGTCGCATTCGAATGGTCAGACGACTGCGAAGCTGCATTCCAAGAGTTGAAGCAACGGCTCGTCTCGGCCCCGATACTCGCACTTCCAGAAGGGACTGAGGGTTTCCAGATATTTAGCGACGCGTCCGGTCAGGGCTTAGGGTGCGTGCTGATGCAGCGGAACAAGGTGATATCTTTTGCGTCCCGACAGCTAAAGCCGCACGAGAAGAATTATCCCACGCACGACCTGGAGTTAGCGGCGATTGTGTTTGCGTTGAAATTGTGGCGCCACTACCTCTATGGTGTGGCGTGCACGATCTATACCAATCACAAGAGCCTCAAGTATCTATTCACGCAGAAGGAGCTGAACTTGCGGCAAAGGCGTTGGCTGGAACTAATCAAGGATTACGACTTGACTATCGACTACACGCCGGGAAAGGGAAATGTCGTGGCGGACGCTTTGAGTCGGAAGTACCTTGCCTCGTTATCCATCGACCCTCGACTGCTACGCGACCTTGAAGAGATGGGCATTGAGCTCCGAGTCAGATTCCGGAACGTGCAGTTGGCAAAGTTACAGTTGGAGCCGAGCTTGCTGAATAAGATCAAGACCGCTCAGACGGACGATTCGTACCTGAAGAAAGTGCGAGAGCTAATTTCGACAGGCAGGACGACCGACTTTGCGGAAGACGAAACCGGCGTGCTTCGATTGAAGGGTAGGCTATGCGTTCCGGACAATTCAGAACTTAGAAAGGAGATCCTAGCGGAGGCGCACTATGCGAAATACACTTTGCATCCAGGCAGTACCAAAATGTATAAGGACCTCCGTACGACCTTTTGGTGGCACGGGATGAAGAGAGATGTGGCGCTCTTCGTGTCACAATGCATGGCCTGTCAGCAGGTGAAAGCTGAGCATCAGCGACCGGGCGGGGAGATACAGAACCTCGCTATTCCCGAGTGGAAGTGGGATCATGTCACTATGGATTTTATTGTTGGCCTGCCGAAGACGCCACGGGGGAACGACGCCATCTGGGTCATCGTCGATCGATTAACCAAGTCAGCGCACTTTATCGCCATCAAAGTTACTTGGAGCGTTGATCGCCTGGCGCAGATTTATCTTGACGAGATAGTACGGCTGCACGGAGTTCCAGTATCCATCGTCTCTGATCGGGATTCACGGTTCATGTCGCGATTCTGGAGAAGCCTTCAGTCGGCGCTGGAAACCAAGTTGCAGTTCAGCTCAGCTTACCATCCTCAGACCGACGGCCAAACGGAGCGCGTCAACCAGATTCTTGAAGACATGCTACGGCTCTGCGCTATCGACTTCAAATCAAGCTGGGACATCCACCTACCGTTGGCGGAATTTGCATACAACAATAGCTACCAATCCAGCATCCAAATGGCGCCGTATGAAGCTTTGTACGGCCGGAAGTGCAGATCTCCCATTTGCTGGGATGAAGTCGGGGAACGGCAGATACTCGGCCCGGAGCTGGTGGAGCAGACTGTGGAAAAGGTCAAGCTCATTCGGGAAAGATTAAAGACCGCGCAGAGTCGCCAGAAAAGCTATGCGGACATTCATCGTCGACCACTCGAGTTTCAAGTAGGCGATCACGTATTTCTCAAGGTGTCGCCCATGCGGGGAGTTAGTCGGTTCGGCGCGAAAGGAAAGCTGAGTCCGAGATTCGTTGGGCCATTCGAAATACTTGAACGGGTCGCGCCAGTGGCCTATAAAATTGCCCTACCACCGGCGCTTGAAGGTGTTCACAATGTCTTCCATGTCTCTCAACTGCGGAAGTACGTGCACGACCCGAGCCACGTGGTAGATTTTGGCCAGCTGGAGCTAAAGTCTGACTTATCCTATGTTGAAGAACCAGTTCAAATCATTGAACGCAAGGATAAGCTGCTGCGCAGTCGAGCGATTCCTCTCGTCCGCGTCCTCTGGAAGAACCACTCGGTCGAAGAGTCGACGTGGGAGCTTGAATCGGAGATGAAGGATAAATTCCCTTCATTGTTCTCGTAGAGGTAGGTTTCATCTTTAAGTTTCGAGGACGAAACTTTTTATTAGTTGGTTATGGTGTAGTGCCCCGTCCCTACATCGTGCCCCGTCTCCGTCCACGGGGTGCGCGAGAAAGGAACACTGTCGCTATCGATTCGGTCGGGACCGATAGGTCGGAATCGGCCGAGTCGATCGAACGGGAACGGTTGAATTAAGATCCATTCCACGTTATGGAATGGCTTCTTCGGAACCAAGTCCCATATTCAGCGGGTTGCGCCTCGAGGATTGGCTCTGCGGCTGAGTCGGGAGAGACCTCCCGTTGCTCTGGTTTTCATGCCGCACTTGAATTGGCTTTGGCTTTCGTTTTCGTGAATGCTTTTGATGGGTTTTCATGACGCATTTTCGAGCTCGCATTCATATCGAAATTCCTTGAAATACACAGTGTTCTAATCAGTTGCTTATGCGATTGCAGGTGATCGCGTAGGCGACGACAGCGCAGCCAACCGGTCGCTCGCTTGAAGCAAGCCTAAGACGAGTGGCTGACCTCCTTCGTCCCGTCCCCCCTACTTCAAAACTCAACATGTGAAGTAAAATAAATGCTCGTCATAATAGTATAGAATCAATGAAATCGTGGCACGATACTTCACGAAACACTTGTTATTGAACTGTCGGTGTTGGAAATGAAAAACATGCTTCCCTATGCAATTATACTTGGTCTATGCCAATCCAACGAATGAATCTATTAACGCTTATCGCAACGATACGGAAAAAAATGAGTAAATCAACTAAGTTCCAAAGAAAACGGTCATTGGACAACTTGTCGACAAGGTGAAGTTTCCTCGAACGGTTGCCTCGGCCAAGGGACCGGTTCGGCCCGGGAGGAACGAGTGTAGCACCGCCAACCCTTCATCGGCGTGAGTTATGCGGGCACTTTCGCACAGGGCTAGCTGCCCGACGCGAAAGGGGCGTCGTCTAACCGAATGCTATAGTCCGCGATGGCTTGACATTGCCAGTGGCCTTCAAACCCCTGTCACTACTTAACAGGTCCACGGGACACGGGATGAACATGATAGTTGCTTGCCTCAAAACATGTTAACATGCAAATCATACAGGATGGTTAGAAAGATCATTGAAATAGCTAGCAAACATGTTTATGAAACTTCTTGAATCAAATGCAGAGCTTGGATTTAATTAGCCATTCGCCAGTACATGTGTTTCGTGCTGATCCTCGCTCTTTGCAGGTCCCGCGAACCAGGAAGGACGCGCCAACTAACTAGGCGACGTTCGTGACTTTTGAAGCTTCGGCCGTGCGTCGAAGACTATCTCTCAGCAACTCCACATTTTGAAGGCTCTCGACAGTCCAAGGAAAATGACTCAGCGTCCCTCCCATCCAGGTCAATGGAGTACTTGTGTATATTGAGCGATGTGTGCAATGTATGGAACGGCTATCTCATCGGCACTCTTTTGTAATCGAGTCATGATGTAGCCCGCGCGGCAATGAGTCTTGTGTCGGAGTCTGTAAAAAGATGTTCATTATCAATAAAGATCAAGTTTCCTTTACTTATTGTGTGTATCAATTTGTCTGCGTACTCTCTTAGATCTCGTGTCTCGGATTACCTTATGACTTGGCCTTGTGCGATCGCAAATTAGGTTCGCACGGCATCACGCCCGGGGGACGACTATCGATTCGACGGAATCGGAGCGTGACAGCTTGGGAGTCTCGCTAAGTCCTGATAAGTCCCACACACGAGATCGGTCCCGCTACTTGGGAGTCTCGCTATGTTTTGATATGTCCCGCACACGAGATCGGTCCCCCGGCTTGGGAGTCTCGCTAAGTCCTAATAAGTCCCGCACACGAGATCGGTCCCGCTACTTGGGAGTCTCGCTATGTCTTGATATGTCCCGTACACGAGATCGGTCCCCCGGCTTGGGAGTCTCGTTAAGTCTCGATAGAAAGAAGGAAAGCATGGTCATGTTAAGAAAGGATTTGATAGATCGAGTTGGGTATGCATGGTCATTGGACAACTTGTCGACAAGGTGTAGTCTTCTCGAATGATAGCCGGGGGCGCCGGGATCATTCGGCCCAGGGGAAGCGAGTGTGGCTCAAAGTAGGATGCTGGATAACCGCATGGGAGACTTCGGCGCCTCCGGGCTAGCTACCCGTGTAGGGACGAGACCGATATCCCACGAGCCAGTCCAAGAAAGCTTGACATTGCTAGTGGCCACTCATGTAGATGTGTCGGCAATAGCGGCACACCACGTGTATGCCTTTGGATTTGGGTCTAGAGCTTGAATGCAGGTCTAGTCGGTAACACAAGGTCTGGGCCTAAGATTGGGCTGCAGCATAGGCACCGTGCTTGGCACGATAGATGGCATCGGGATGTTCATGAAAGTAATACTATGTTTCACAAGTCTTGTCTAAGTTAGCAAATGGCTCTAACAGGAAGGCCGCAAGGCGGTAGCATGGATAAGTCTTGATAGCGAGGCACGACCTCAATCTTGAAGCACGGACAAGTCTAAGCAAAGTCTAGAGGCACGACCTGCACGTGTCGTCCCGTTGTCGTCCTTGGCATTTGAATCGTGGCACGAGAATTGGTCTAGTAGGCTTGAGTTTAAGTAAAAGTCTTGGCACGGCCGAGTCCACATAAGTTGCTCCTCGGCGAAGCACAGTCTTGAGTACGTTAAGATCCCGAATAGAGTATGGCACGACCCTGCCGTCCCGAGTTCAAGTTTGGTTAAGTTCATGCACGATGAGGCACTGCCTCGATCGAAATACACGTTGGTATTGTAGCACGACCATGTCGTTGCACGTCGAGTTGGTTAGACGTCAAGTCTTAAAACTGATCCTAAGGAAAGACTAGAAAGACAATCGAAAGGGTTTAAGCTGCACAAAGTAAATGAACGTGTCGGTTATGTATGGGTGGGCAAGAAGCTCACTCCACCAGTACAGTTGAGTATTGACACCCACACAGTGTTCATGTGCAGGCACAGGTAGAAGCTCGTGGCGCGGAGCTCGCTTGGATGCGTCGAGGCACGGAGTTCCTTGGCGATTCGAAGCGTGCGGCCGCGTGAATTGAAGACTTATACAGGACATAATGTATGGACATCGCCTTCCGAAGCTTTCGCGGGACTCAAGTATTGTATCAAGAGATAAGAGGGAGCATAGTGACTTGTAAATGAGAGAAAAATGAGCACGAGAGACTTGTAATTTGGCCTTGCGCCACAAATGTAATCTTGTATTCAATATCAATAAAAGAGTTTCTTTTGAATGACTTGTGTTCATGTGTGCTTATTCTAATTTCCGCTGCATATTCAATATATCTGCTTGGGACTTCTGTGCGACGACCCCGTCGCCGCCGCTGTAAATCGGCCGTTATGGAACCTGCCTTGCACGAGCGCAATCTAGGCTCGTGCGGCATCACGCCTTAGCGAGGACGATCGCTCCTACGGGAGCGGGGCGTGACAGAGCACCCAATCAGAACAAAGCTAATATTTTTTACTGATGTTCTTTCAAGAGAAAAATAATAATAATAATCACATCATAATAGTCTGGAGCTGTCACATTGACAAACAAGACAAAACCTTAAAAAGCCAAAATAGAGCCAATATTTTTACTGATGTTCTTTTCAAAGTAAGCAACTAAGCAAAAGCAAGGCTAAAAAACCATGACTAACTAGATAATAATAAAATTAATTAAATGACTTGGAAGCTCACAAGATTTAAAATTTTGGGCGAGAGCTGGCAGTCGAGACTTGGAAGAGATGGGATGCTCAACGCGTCGGAAAGCTTTTGGTCGTCAGAGCGCCAAGGAAAAACAACAAACAAATGAGAGGATGGGGTCGATGTTTGGCTTCATTGTGGGTTGGCCGAATTGTGTTACAGTTTTTGTGTTGTAGACAGAAGCATCGGCATGAACAATTTTAACTAAGAACAAAACTGTAGAGAGTTTGGAGACTATAAAATAAATGACATAATTGAGTAAGTTCATTGGACTTTATGTGAATCATTAACCATTATTGTGCTTGAACTAACACATTGCCTATAAATTTTTTTGAACTTTTTTTATCAATTTTAAGAGGGGGGGTGGGTGTAGCGCCCCGCTTTCGATAGGCGACGGAACTTCATAATATGCTAGCGCCGAGTCAGATCGGCCGGGAACTTAGATGGCCATCGGACTCGATCGCTAAGCTTGGTAAACGTTAACGCCTTGCGGCATCGATTCAATTCGATTTGGACGGAAGATACGAGAATCGATCCAACTAATGGAACGACTTCTGTTGGAACAAGTCCTAGATGCAGCGGGCTGCGTCTCGGCGCGCGAGCTCTCTATAAGAGTCCCTTCGACGGGACCGGACCGCTGTATGGTTTTCTTGGATCTTTTGCCGCTGGGCTTGATGAAGTGCTTTCGCGTCGTTTTCATGGATGCAATTACAATTTCGATGCAAGGGGAAAAGAAGGAATTCTAACAAAGCGTTGGTGCCATTGCAGGAGCTCGCATAACTAAGGATTGACGTTGCGTAGCGCTTGGACGATCGGCACGAAGCAAAGTAATCGGTGGGTGATTCGGCCTTCTTTTCTATTCTGTCCCGCAAACTTATTCCTTGTTTCGAATACATTCAAATCGAACGATGCAAAGTTAATTGCATGCCAATCCACTAAGTCAAGAACTCGGGAAAAACGTATCGATTTAGAGTGTTCTACTCTGGAAAAATACAAGTTTTATCACATAACTCGAAAAGTTTAAGGTTTACAGAAAAAGATAGACTATTTCAAGAGCTGCAAAATATTATGAAACGTTGAACATGGGTTATGATGCCTCGGACAATTTGGTGCCCACGGGACGCTAAATCGGTGTACGGCTTTGGGGAAAATGAATCGTTGCATGAGTTGCGAGAAATGATAATGTCGTTCGATACTATCCGCGCTATACAAAACGGGTTGCATATATCAAACATTCGCACATAGGCATGGTCATGGACAGCTTGTGCACAAGTTCGTTTTCCTCGAAACGGTATCCGGGGCATCGGAACCGATTCGTCCTAGGGGGAATAATTCATCGTGCTTCGGCGCGAGGCATGCGGGACCTTCAGTAAGGCTTGCAACCTAGGCTGAAAGGGTGGCGTCGCATGCCAACTTCGATTAAGTTCCTAGTGGTGCGTAGCACCAATGACCGCATATAAGATAGTTGCATGCTTACCTATTGTCTTGTGCAGGGTAAATATTATCTCTGTTTTTATGCAGGGACGAGCACGACCGTGGTAAGAAATATGAAAACTGCGATGTTATACTGTATGCTTTATTACTCAAAGACGGCTATCGAATATGAACTGAATTCATTTAGTTCTAATAGAAAGACAACTCTAAAGCATGCCTATCCTAACAAATCAGAGTCGGTTTAGACGAGTTAGTTCGTCTCGTCCACTTAGCAAGTGTGCTAATCCCCTCCCCCAATTTCCTCAGGTGCGACGGGCGCTCCAACCTAAAACGAAGCTGAAGTGCGGAGAGGCGTTTTGAAGCTCTTCCTATGCTGAAGTATTTTGAAGCCAATTCAAGTCGACGGCTTATGTATAAAGGGGCGAATGTATGGGACGGCAAGCGTAGTTCAGGCAACTTGTCGAATGTATCTTCTTTCTGTTTTCAATCAATGTAGCCGCAACGGCATCCAATGTAAATTACGACTTGCACTTCGTTGCAAGCTATGAATGAAAAGCATTTCTATCTTCCTATACTGCGTCTTATATTCTTATGTGATTTGTGAAGTTTCGACTTGGCGTATTAATGTCAAAATCAAAAGATAACCGTTTGAGAACTTGTCATCTTGCCTTGCACGAGCGCAACTCCAGGCTCGTGCGGCATCACGCCTTAGCGAGGACGATCGAATCGGCAAAATTAACATCGGGGACGAACGTTGCCGACTCGGGACGTGACAGGGGGGGCAGGGCCCCCTTCGGCCTATACATAGCTCCGTCCCTGATTCCACATGTACATATATGTGTTATATATATATATATATATATATATATATATATATATATATATATATATATATATATATATAGACACACACTACATTCGTTAATCAAATACTAATTTATTTATTTTAATAATCTTTCTATTATTTAGTTTCATATAGATTTTTATTTTTCATTCAATAGGTAATCATTTACTTAATTCTTGGTTTATTTTATTTATTTCTTTATTAACCTTCAAATCATTTTTTAATTACTTATATAGTTACTAGTTATTTATTATGTACTATCAATTACTATTCGATTAGGGAAGAAAAATAATAGTTTAGGAAAATTTTCAAATACTCGGGACAGAAGAATATCAACCTAGCTATTAATGCAATCGGTCTTTTTTTATTTTATGTTTTAGTTATATGTATAAAATTATGTATCTAATACATGTGGATGACTCTATAGTCGTGTTAAGTCCTTATGGAAACGAAGGATTTCTCAATGGTTTTAAACTTTTGCGGATGCAAGATTTATTCCGAGTATATGCACTTGGTTATAGTTTTACGTCCTTAAATGCCATATTCATTTTGAAAAATAGTTCGTAGAGATTTAGTTTGATGCTCTATAGTGCAATCTATAGTTGTGTGTTCTTTAGATCACATTTTGGAACGGTGACAAAACCTGACTTCGTGAAATGCGGCTCAAGTCCACTGTCTTTGGATCAAATATTCTCAAACTGAAAAGCCTTATACTTTCTGGTCTCTCTTCACTTCCACAAAAAAAGCAAAAATTCTTTCGTGTATGATCATGGCCTTAGAAAAAGAGAGCAAGCGGAAGAAGAATTGAATTGGCGATTCAAGTGTGTAACCCACACTTCGTTATCCACCTCGTGATTTCGAGCGTGAAGAAAAAATTATGACATTCATAACTATATAATTAACACTATCCACTATGTATCTTTCAGATAGTGGTTAAATCAGTGCTCGTTGAGCTCACCAAAGCGTTGAAGGGAAACGATGATAACTATGATATACGACATCGCACGATTGAATACTAGTTTCACGAGATTGAGAGCATCTCCAACCCTATTGTGAGTTTAAAAAAAATGGTTGTCACATAGAAATGACAATATTTTATTTCAAAAATCTTCCTCCAATGCAAATGTAGAAAAAATTATGAGGTTGACATGGCAAGGACAATATGAAGTTGGTTGTCTAGATCTAGACAATGCACTTCATAATGACTTTATTCCACATCATCAATTATGAATACAAATATTTATAAAAAAAAATGTAGAAGTGAAAGAGTTGTCTTGGAAGTTGGAAAAATTATTTTTTATTGTCTTCTCAATACTTTGCATTGGAGAAGGCCTTTCCATGTCATGGGCTTTTGTGAATGTAAACTTGCCACCTAAGAAAGACATTGTCTTGTGTCTCATGCCACCTAAGACTCACAACACATAACAAGACAATAGGGTTGGAGATGCTCTGAGAGTCTAAACACCAATATATATATTTGATGAGATGGTTGAAGCATAGCATAGCACGACACTATGACCCGACCCAAGAGCGATATGGTGGCAAACCAAAAGTGGTCAGCCAAGGATGATTTTGCACAGTTATGTCACAGGGTCAACAATGCACAGAGACTTTCGGATGTAATACTATTGAGGTTCAGGGGTGAGTATTTGGTTCGTTCGATTTAAACCGAATCGAATAATCGAAAATCGAATTGGACCGAACATCGAATAAGCAAAATCGAAACCGAATCGAAATAGTCCATAACTGAATCAAACTGAACCGAATTAAATCGATTATATATATATATACATATATATATATATATATATATATATATATAAACTAAATATATATATATATATATATATATATATATATATATATATATATATATATATATATATATATATAAACTAAAGTTTTTTTTTTCGGTTTTCGGTTTGGATCGAAATCGAACCAATGTTTTTTAAACCGAACCAAATCTTTTATTCGATTCGGTTCGATTTTCGGTCCAAAATCGAATAATGCTCACCCCTATCGAGGTTTGGACATACCTCTGGATCTTTGTAGTTCGTTTTGTATAAGATGAATTGGAACCATGACATGAAGACCCTCATGTGGTGATGTTGTCTATGATCTGGAATCTACATGGTCTAATGTATGTTGATGAACACTGTGTCCAAGCTGTCGTTCGTTCTCAGCATGTTTCAAGGGGTAGTATGGAGCAATTGATGACCCATTCATCAGATATAAAGAAGCTCGACGACATTTGGGAGAAGCTTGATTTAAAAGTTGAACGCATCAAAATACGAAAGTCCGAAGCTGTAGTGGCTCTGAATGCAAACGTCTAACACTTACTATAGAAATGTTCCCCAAATAGTTATTAGATGGAATAACGTAAATAGTAATCCTGCAAACGAATTTTCTTACACACTCTATATATGAAAATTTTCAGAGAACTCAGAACAAAAGAATTTGTTTCTCTAAATATCCCTTAGTCTCTTATAAGAAGACGGAGGAAGATAAAGATGAAGAAAAAAAAAAAGAGTTTCAACAGCCGAGGTAATAAAAATTACTGTTGCTCAAAACAAGATTCGTCTTTATATGACCCGCTTGTAGAAACTAGCAAGTTCTCAACAAACTTCTGAAACGCTCGTTAGTCAACTTTTTGTGACTCAAATGGACTTCCTGAACTCAACAGACTCCCTCTGCTTTCTTATTTGGTACATCTTACAAAGGAGGGCTCTATATATAGAGTGGAGTTAGACTTCAGTTATTCTTCTATCCGATGTGGCACTAAAATACCAATACTCAAAAATAGAGTTTGATATTTTAAATCATCCCGCAATCAACGTAGTTGTATGCCAGTCCATGCCTACCCCCTCAAACGCTTCCGTGCATGCACGAAGCATCCTTCAGCTCGTGTCCGGGTCCGAACGACAAAAAACAACAAACTTCTTTGTTGGAGTTAATCCTTCTTCCTTATAGGAAAGCACCTCATATGGCACCCACATGTGCCCCACCATGTAATGCCCCGCTCCGCATCGGTGCATTACGTTGAGTCGTTGACTCGAAGAGTTGCGTTGACCCGATAAGGTATCGATGGGAATCGATGCAAGAGTTACGTTGGCCAAAGGTAAGCTTTGAGTCGGTTGGAATCTATGAATCGAATCGATGCAAAGGATAAGTCCCGTTTGAGCAAGTGCTGATTTTAGTTGATCTGGTGTGCAGGCTATGCTTTTACGCTGGACGATAAGAGGTCGGCATTTTGCCTTATGCAATGAAGTGTCCGCAAAACCAAATCGTGGCCTTGCAACGGATTGTGGCATGGACGCGATAGGCCAAATCAACCGAGTAGTTTAAAGGAATGGCTAAGTCCGGGAGTTAGCTATGCGATCGAGCTATGGAAGCGAGACGCTTCAGCACGGCAGAACGGCAAGGCGTAAGACTTAAGGTGGGCGGGTTCTTGACTCTCTCTCCCTATTCCTTCACGTCTAATAAAATATGTTATGGTATG
Organism: Iris pallida; assembly: GCA_029216955.1. Lineage (NCBI taxonomy): Eukaryota > Viridiplantae > Streptophyta > Magnoliopsida > Asparagales > Iridaceae > Iris > Iris pallida. The sequence continues at coordinate 12,786,043 of JANAVB010020999.1, forward strand.
CGTATTATGTTATCGAGATAGCGAGCGTGGCTCGACGAGTAAAGGTCTAACTATGCGTTGAACACTAAGATAGAACATTGAACAATCGAACAATTGAGGCGACGTGCATCAAGTGCACGGGTCGCAATAGGGCATGATGGTAGAACATTGAAAGAATATCGAGATGTGCATCATGTGCACGGCTCCGAGAACATTGAATTCTAGGCGTAGAACATGGAATACGGCGCTGAGCGTGCCCTCGGGCACTTATGCTACGAAATGACTAAGTAAATATGGAACTAAACTATGCGGACAACTTATGAATGAACAAATAAATATGAGTACGAAACGTCTAAGCCGTTGGGCGTCGTGCATCAATATGGATGTGTTGGGGCATAACGCCGACGGAGCTCCCCATATGAATGGTGGATTATGTTTATGGCACGGGAAACCGTTTATGGCACGGGGAACCGTTTATGTGCGGCACTATATTTATGGAATACGAGATTGGTTGGTATGCTATGGATTGTATGATATGGAACGTATTGCATGGTCAATGGACTCGGATTGCCCGTGCACGGGTGTGGCTTCCCTCGAACGGTTACGCCGGGGCGCCGGGACCGTTCGGCCTAGGAGGGAATTATGTGTGGTATTTATGGTGCACAACATTCGGACGGATTGCGACCGTCCAGTGCTGTGATAAGCTATGATATCCGTAAGTTTGGGATCCTTCGGATACTGGGCTAGCAACCCGTATCGAAGCGATTGTAGGCTTACACATAAGAGATGCCAAGTCCATTACGGTGCGAAACACCGTGACCTTCATATAGTTAGGGCCGGTGGGCTGAGATGAGAGCTGGGTGCAGGCGCAGGACCTGCCACCCATTATGCATATGTTTACGTTTATGATTGGTCGGTTGTACGAATCGTATGTTGCTTATGTTAAGTTCTAACCACTGCAGGCTAAGGAAATATGGGATTGAGATGAGCACGAGCACTATGTTTATGTTCATATTATGGCTAACTGTATCTGCTGCAGGAACACGGTTGGGACACATTTACGATAATGTGCTATGTTAAGTTTTGCCATGAAACTGATCCTAAGGCTAAATAGAAAGATCACAAATTAAGTTGCATGTCCACTAAATGAATTGACTGTTGGTTTGGGTGCGAGCGTGTCTTGATCAGTGCGAAGCGAGGACGAAAGCACTAATCCCCCACTAGTTTATGTGCAGGCTCAGGTTATGATCGGCTCGGGGCGGTGCTTGGCTTGGACGTGTCGAGGCATGGGTCCTTGGCGTTCAAGAGGAGCTACCGCATATGCGTTCGGACTTGCGACATGGAGATGTTCGGCCGAAGACTACTTGGTGGCTATAAAGGGGCATAATGTATGGAACAGTGTAATCCTTTGTGAGCTAGAGAGATCATGAGCGTTGTAGCCAATTGGCATTTTATGTTGGGGCTATTCAGAGCCTTTGTAATCTTCAGTTCAATATGAATAAAAAAGAGATTCTTGTGTTATACTTTGTTTCCTTCCGTTGCTTATGTTATCAAATTGAGATAGTTCTATGTGAACCTGTTATCTTGCCATGCACGAGCGCAACTCCAGGCTCGTGCGGCATCACGCCCCAGCGAGGACGATAATTCGGGTAAAATCTAGCGAGGACGAGCGATTTCCCAGATCGGGGCGTGACAAGTTGGTATCAGAGCGGTTCCATCCTTTGGACCGTGCGTGAATCTCTTTGACCCTCAGTTGCTTCGCTATCGAATTCAGTTGACTCTAAGTTGTTTCCGCAACCGCATGGCTCATGGATCTGCTCGACGCTACATTGGATGTTCCATACAATAAGTCTTATATTAAGTTACGTACGTCTGCCACAAGTATGTCGTGACTATTACGATACCTCCGGGTGCCGTCGGAGAATGTTGGTTGCACGAAGTGCAACGAGTTATGGAATGTTGGTCGCACGAAGTGCAACGAATATGATGATGTTGGTTGCATAAGGTGCAACGATATGTGTGGTCGGTCGCACGAAGTGCGAGGAGTTATGTGTTGGCGGTCGCACGAAGTGCGAGGAAATATGTGTTGTTGGTTGCACGAAGTGCAACGGGTTGATATGTGAGGCGATGCATATTATATGGCTATGCAAATGGTTATGTGTCGTTGGTTGCACGGAGTGCAGCAAGTCGTGGATCGTTCGTTGCATCGGTGCAACGAGTCGATACGGTATGATGCGTGTAGTATGGCTATGCGGATGGATAGCAATATGTTAATCGAGAATGAGTTGTTGCACAAGTTGCAACGAGCGGATTTGGAGATCGTGGATGCGATAATAACGAGTCGAGATGGTCGCCAAGTCGAGTTGAGTGGGCGAACGTTTATGTTGGCCGTATGTTGCGTTGAGCTTTAAATAAGCGAATGTTGCGGGTGTGATCGATACGATCGCCATGACACGGGTAAGTTGGGATGGAAGTCGGACCTATGCGGAATGTGGTGTCGAGTAATGACTCGATTTCGAGTGGTATATGCAATACCAATTGTGTGATCGATGCAGAGGCATTGTATCGATAACGATAGGCTCGATCCTGAGTGGTATATGGAATACCACTTAGCGATAGCTATGTTAAGCCGGTTGGTAACTTGCGATAGGTTATGTCGAGACGATTATGTTGTTACGATATGATTGACCGCAATGGATGAAGTAGTGCCGGAACTCGAGTGGGAATGACTTGATAGAAGTCGATGCAAGTATGCTTCGAAGAATTAAGTTGAACGATTATGCGCAAAGTAGTAACTATAAATGATACGTCGGATGAGGATTTGTTAAGTGTAAGTTGAACGATAGATGGAGCATATGCGAAAGAATGTTACGTTGAGGAAATGGTCGACCTGGTCGAAACTACGTGGAGTTAGTACGGAGACTTCTTCGGAACGAATTGAGTAGGCACGGAGAAATCGTACGAACGAATTTGGGTTAGCGCGAGGAGTCGGTAGCACGACCTTGGAAGTGCGAGTTAGGGATATGAGAATAAATATGTGAATTAGAAAATGTGTCACGATTATGGTAGTTAGCGGAATGAATCTTGATGTGTGCAAGACTTGATTCGTATTCGAGTTCGAATAATGGCAATGATTGCAACGAGTTAATTTAAGCTTATGAGAAAGGAAGATGTTCAAGTTATGCATATCGACGATGGTATTGAGGCGTATCAAAGACGATATGCAATAACTCGGGGATACTCTGATCGAATGAACGAAAAATTATGTTGTGCAATGTTGTTGGATGAATAAGATGCAAGTTAAGTTGATGACAGTTGGGATGATAACGGTAGGAACGCTTCGGAGAACTTGAGAGTGAATGGATGTTGCTCGGATGAAATCGAAAGTGACTGGATTGCTTCGCGGATCACCACTATGTTGACATTCTTGTCTTGAGCGAGCGCAACACCAGCCTCGCACATGCGTCACGTCAAATTAGAACGATCATTCCGCGTGAGCGCTGGTATGGTGATTCATCCAGTGGGGATGATCGAACTTGCGAGACGTGGCAAATTTGATATGGACTTGTGGTTTGACGCGAAAGTTATTCGAGGATGGTTTGATGAGTACAGAATGTGTCGAGCTATGATCACGAATAGGTAAACTCGGAATTGAGGCGAGTAGATGTTATGCGAATAGCAAGGATAGTCGACGGTTATGCAGGAGTGATTCGAGTAGTGACGATACGCAATGGGCATAAGTGATTCGAGTAGTTATCGGCGCATCAGTTGCGCGGGGTATGGATAAATTTCGGATTGGTAAGGCATGTCGGATTGGGTAAAGTCCCATAGGAATTGTCAGGAATTGATTTGGCTCCGCGATAGGACATAGCATGGTTCGTTGTAACTGTCCCTCGTTGATGATCTTCAATTATCGAGCGTAGTTTCGGGGCAGATGACCCTAGAAGACTTGACCGCCAAATCAAGTGAATGTTGAAGTCCCATAGGATAACCCTAAAGAAGTCACGAAAGAAATTTTGTCGAGGATGAAAGATGAGGTAGTGCATGTTGAGGATAAGTCTAAGCGAACTAGTATCGTGTTTCGGAAGTTAGCGAGTAAGAGAATCGATATGGTCAAGGAAAAGTTACGTTGGATCGAATGGGTGTCGAGGAAACGTGCGTAGCGTAGTGATGCGGTAAGGCGATTGCAAGGGTTCTGCAATGCGCGAGAGCTACGGATAGTAGAACGACCCTAAGAGTTGTGTCATAGATCGGTTTGAGTAACGGTTAGGCTATGTGTGTTTGGGCGCGCGATCTATGTTACGAAATGAACTAGTCGGGATTGAATCGAAGTTTGAGTAAAAGATTCGTACTCGGTCGAGTATCGAAGGTAGGCGTATCGTAAGAGACCTTGGGTCGAAAAGATTGTTGCCTTTGAGCATCGTAGACTCAAGTTGACCTCTTGTGTCGGGAGAGATTAAGCACGATGTCTGGATAAGTTACCTAGCGGGGGTGGCCCCAGACGCGATGCGTAGGCATTTCGAGAACGTGAGTCGTGTTGAAATAGTTATGTGCGAGACTTAGAACGAATGATCGGTAAGGAAAGTTTGGACATGTGGACTTAGTCCATGTCATTAAGGCCAAGCGTGATGAATGATTGGATGAAAGACTTGAGTTGTACGAGAGATAGGAAACGATTGGGCGAATAGGCATTGCGAGAGCTTATTACGATCGGATGCGCAATGACTTATGCAATACGAGTGTTAGGTGGCCGGCGAGAAACTTACGAGATCGAAGTTATGGTTGAATTAAGTTAGGTGCAAGATGTTGGAAGATGATCGCATGTTATGGGATGATGCATATGAAGTGTATTTTGGGAATAGATACTAAGATATGACTATGTCGAGTACGGATCGATGGGTGTTTGAGGATTTAAGTTGAGTATGTTAGTTGTCCCGATATCCTACAACTGAGCTTGGCTGAAATGCATGTATTGGTGGGACGCCTAAAATATGTGTATGATCCAAACTGATTTGTATGATTCCAACGATAGTAGCACCAGATCGTGAAGCGATCTATGCGAGGCACTTGGATTAAGTGTTGGTGTCGGTTCGAGGACGAACCTGATTTTGAGTGGTATATTATGTAATGCCCCGCTCCGCATCGGTGCATTACGTTGAGTCGTTGACTCGAAGAGTTGCGTTGACCCGATAAGGTATCGATGGAAATCGATACAAGAGTTACGTTGGCCAAAGGTAAGCTTTGAGTCGGTTGGAATCTATGAATCGAATCGATGCAAAGGATAAGTCCCGTTTGAGCAAGTGCTGATTTTAGTTGATCTGGTGTGCAGGCTATGCTTTTACGCTGGACGATAAGAGGTCGGCATTTTGCCTTATGCAATGAAGTGTCCGCAAAACCAAATCGTGGCCTTGCAACGGATTGTGGCATGGGCGCGATAGGCCAAATCAACCGAGTAGTTTAAAGGAATGGCTAAGTCCGGGAGTTAGCTATGCGATCGAGCTATGGAAGCGAGACGCTTCAGCACGGCAGAACGGCAAGGCGTAAGACTTAAGGTGGGCGGGTTCTTGACTCTCTCTCCCTATTCCTTCACGTCTAATAAAATATGTTATGGAATGCGTATTATGTTATCGAGATAGCGAGCGTGGCTCGACGAGTAAAGGTCTAACTATGCGTTGAACACTAAGATAGAACATTGAACAATCGAACAATTGAGGCGACGTGCATCAAGTGCACGGGTCGCAATAGGGCATGATGGTAGAACATTGAAAGAATATCGAGATGTGCATCATGTGCACGGCTCCGAGAACATTGAATTCTAGGCGTAGAACATGGAATACGGCGCTGAGCGTGCCCTCGGGCACTTATGCTACGAAATGACTAAGTAAATATGGAACTAAACTATGCGGACAACTTATGAATGAACAAATGAATATGAGTACGAGACGTCTAAGCCGTTGGGCGTCGTGCATCAATATGGATGTGTTGGGGCATAACGCCGACGGAGCTCCCCATATGAATGGTGGATTATGTTTATGGCACGGAAAACCGTTTATGGCACGGGGAACCGTTTATGTGCAGCACTATGTTTATGGAATACGAGATTGGTTGGTATGCTATGGATTGTATGATATGGAACGTATTGCATGGTCAATGGACTCGGATTGCCCGTGCACGGGTGTGGCTTCCCTCGAACGGTTACGCCGGGGCGCCGGGACCGTTCGGCCTAGGAGGGAATTATGTGTGGTATTTATGGTGCACAACATTCGGACGGATTGCGACCGTCCAGTGCTGTGATAAGCTATGATATCCGTAAGTTTGGGATCCTTCGGATACTGGGCTAGCAACCCGTATCGAAGCGATTGTAGGCTTACACATAAGAGATGCCAAGTCCATTACGGTGCGAAACACCGTGACCTTCATATAGTTAGGACCGGTGGGCTGAGATGAGAGCTGGGTGCAGGCGCAGGGCCTGCCACCCATTATGCATATGTTTACGTTTATGATTGGTCGGTTGTACGAATCGTATGTTGCTTATGTTAAGTTCTAACCACTGCAGGCTAAGGAAATATGGGATTGAGATGAGCACGAGCACTATGTTTATGTTCATATTATGGCTAACTGTATCTGCTGCAGGAACACGGTTGGGACACATTTACGATAATGTGCTATGTTAAGTTTTGCCATGAAACTGATCCTAAGGCTAAATAGAAAGATCACAAATTAAGTTGCATGTCCACTAAATGAATTGACTGTTGGTTTGGGTGCGAGCGTGTCTTGATCAGTGCGAAGCGAGGACGAAAGCACTAATCCCCCACTAGTTTATGTGCAGGCTCAGGTTATGATCGGCTCGGGGCGGTGCTTGACTTGGACGTGTCGAGGCATGGGTCCTTGGCGTTCAAGAGGAGCTACCGCATATGCGTTCGGACTTGCGACATGGAGATGTTCGGCCGAAGACTACTTGGTGGCTATAAAGGGGCATAATGTATGGAACGGTGTAATCCTTTGTGAGCTAGAGAGATCATGAGCATTGTAGCCAATTGGCATTTTATGTTGGGGCTATTCAGAGCCTTTGTAATCTTCAGTTCAATATGAATAAAAAAGAGATTCTTGTGTTATACTTTGTTTCCTTCCGCTGCTTATGTTATCAAATTGAGATAGTTCTATGTGAACCTGTTATCTTGCCATGCACGAGCGCAACTCCAGGCTCGTGCGGCATCACGCCCCAGCGAGGACGATGATTCGGGTAAAATCTAGCGAGGACGAGCGATTTCCCGGATGGACTTTCTCAAGCAAATGTGCCCCATTATTGGAATCAAACTTGATCGTTTGTATGAAATCGACACTATTGACAATTTATGATCAAATATCGACTTTTGGTACGAGAAGGCAAGTAGTTTTAAGAAAATTATTTTAAATTTAGAAAGAAAAAAAAAGGTTTATACATAATTTTAAATATTTTTTGTGTTTTTTAATAGTTTTAAAATTATATTAAATAATAGTAAATTTGTTGATTGCTTTACAACGGAGAAATTTTTTTCTTCACTTGCATACTTTTACACCTTACTAATTAATTGCTATTTTTCGTTTATTTTTCTGTCGGATTGACCGGAAAAGATAGTCAGTATTAGATTGATACATGTGATCAAATCGTATCGGTATTGACAGTATCGAATTGGTATCGTCTGAAACTGCAAACTATGCTCTAAATACTAGACTCATTCTGTGTCCTTCCATTGTCTCCGTCGCTTCTAATCTGTTATCAATTATTTCACCTATTTCCTGCTTACTATAGTCTGTCTATTTCACTTCCATTCTACTATCACTCTATCAGTTGTTCTTTATAGTTTATATCACCAGTAAATACTATATATGACCATCTGGATCGATTGATTAACCTTGTACTCACTAATCACCATATATAGTAAAAAACAAGGTAAAAGGATTGTATCTACCTCCTATATATTTCCCCGCACAAAATTAATGAGTTTTCTGTTTCGAGTTGAGATCATGAGTAACAAAAGAGAGAGAGAGATGAAAGAAAATTCGAAGCCTAACGTTCCCCGCGCGCGCGGGGATCGCCCGCTCGGGACGACAACTTGTGCGCATGCATGGCGCAAATATACTGTCGACAAGTTGTCTGTCGATATCACGTGGAGAGATGAATAGTACTGCAAAGATCATGCTTTTTTAATAGCACGTAGGCGATGCTCGATCATATTAAATATCCATTATATATATATATATATATATATATATATTCTACTATGTAATGAGACTTTAAAACGGTTCAAAAGTGAGCCGTAAGCCGTCATTATATCACGGTACATTTTATTTACAAAATAAATAAATTATGTACATGAGGAATCGAACTCAACCAAACACGAATAATACCTCCCACCTTAACCACATGAGTTAGAAGAAATATTTGACTATAATTAAATAATGTTCTTATTATACATTATTATACGTGCAAAGCACGTGCATTTACTACTATATATAATGTCGTTCTTGTGCGTCTATTCCTCTCTTCCTCGATCTCTTACGTTGTGCTGCATCTCTCTCTTCTGTCGCGTCTCTCTCCATCATTTATCATGTAACACCTCTAAATATATTTATTTTTTGTCCTATTTTTTTAAAATTCATCCCCAATTGATTCATGTCATAATTGATTTTGTCCTTATTTGCTCTTAGATGACAAGATTTAATTTGCTCTTAGAAGAACGCAATTGTCTTCTAGTATAATATTTTTCAATAAAGAAAATATAAAAAATATAAAGTCAAAGCAAATTAGTGGTTGAAAACAAAATATTTTTAATCTAATTTTTACTTAAGGGGAAAAAAATATTTGATCATCATACGATCCTAGGATGGCAAGGTTCATGACTAAACTTGTAAGATTTAAGTATGGATTTGAAGATACATTGAATTTTTCCGATCAAATGGTCAAATTGATCAAAATACCTTGTATGACCTGACTAAAATGACACTAAAGTTTAAGGTTCTGACTATATTGGGTTAGAAATGTTTACTTATTAATGCCAATAGTATTTTGAACTTAATGAAAAAAAAGAGAGCAGCTATAAAAGAAAATTTATAATAGACAACCAAGATTAGGTATAGAAAATAGGATTTTGTGTCTAATTTATGCCAAATAAATTCTTCATATTTTTCTAATTTTTTTTTGGATTAAAAATTTACTAATCAATTTTGACATGTTGTATCCAAATTCTGGCTACGCCAATATATATATATATATATATATATATATATATATATATATATATATATATATATATAAGCACACATGATAGAAATAAATGTGTGGTTGAGATTGTTTGGTGCAACAATTGATGCAATAAGTTTGGTGCAATATCTCTTCCCTTCCCATATATATATATATATATATATATATATATATATATATATATATATATATATATATATATATATATATATATATGGGAGCGGATCAAAAGCCCCCCTTAGAAAGCCCCCCAAAAACCCCCCTCACTCTAATTCGTAATATTAATGTTAATATTAATGTTAATGTTAATATTAATGTTAATATTAATGTTAATGCTAATATTAATTTTTATTTTTATTTTTTTTATGTTAATGTTAATGTTAATGTTAATATTAATGTTAATGTTAATATTAATGTTAAGTTTAATGTTAATTTTAGTATTTAATGTTAATATTAACATTAATATTAACATTAACATTAATATTAACATTAATATTAACATTAAATTATGAATTAGAGTGAGGGAGGTTTTTGGGGGGCTTTCTAAGGGGGGCTTTTTGGGGGGCTTTCTAAGTTTAATATTAACATTATATAGGAAGTGGATCAAAAGCCCCCCTTAGAAAGCCCCCCAAAAACCCCCCTCACTCTAATTCATAATTTAATGTTAATATTAATGTTAATATTAATGTTAATGTTAATATTAATGTTAATATTAACATTAAATACTAAAATTAACATTAAACTTAACATTAAAATTAATATTAACATTAGTATTAACATTAACATTAATATTAACATTAACATTAACATTAACATAAAAAAAATAAAAATAAAAATTAATATTAGCATTAACATTAATATTAACATTAATATTAACATTAACATTAATATTAACATTAATATTACGAATTAGAGTGAGGGGGGTTTTTGGGGGGCTTTATAAGGGGGACTTTTGATCCGCTCCCATATATATATATATATATATATATATATATATATATATATATATATATATAGGGAGCGGATCAAAAGCCCCCCTTAGAAAGCCCCCCAAAAACTCCCTCACTCTAATTCGTAATATTAATGTTAATATTAATGTTAATATTAATGTTAATATTAATATTAATGTTAATATTAATGTTAATGTTAATATTAATTTTTTTAAAATTTTTTTATATTAATTTTAATTTTAATGTTAATATTAGTGTTAATGTTAATGTTAATATTAATTTTAATGTTAAGTTTAATGTTAATTTTAGTATTTAATGTTAATATTAATATTAATATTAATGTTAACATTAATATTAACATTAATATTAACATTAAATTACGGATTAGAGTGAGGGGGGTTTTGGGGGGGCTTTCTAAGGGGGGCTTTTGATCCGCTTCCATATATATATATATATATATATATATATATATATATATATATGGATAACATTATTAATATTTAGTAGAGTGCACGTACCGGCCGGCAACAGATCGTGAGCCATTTCCGGAAACGTGGAGAAGCATGCATGCATCACGCAGTAGTTACTAGCATTAATTTTCATCTTTGCACACACCGACTGCATCGTTTAGTTGCGGCATGTGCTCCGTACGTATCGTTGATTGCACCCACGGGTCGGGATCAATCAACTACCCTTTACTTTTTCTTTCTTTCTTGAAGAATCAGATTTTTTTTGGAATAGGAAATTAGGGTTTTGAGCATCAAGGAGATCGATCAAGTTCTTGCTAGTTCCTGCAGCTTCTTTCTACTCAATCTAGTAAATTAATACCATAACCTATACTTTATGTGGTTTTAAAATTCTGCTGGGGCACATTTGCTTGAGAAAGTCCATCAAGAGAACTAAATTATAGTTGGACCCTGCTACGTTATCCGTGATCTGTGACTGCGGACGTGACTCCGGACCCACGTATCAATTTTCATTGACAGAATATTTGATGGTGGGCCCAAGCAAATAGAGGGATGTCAATGGGATTTGGTCATGTGGGCCTGCGATCATAAACCGCATGTAAAATATCATTTTGGATTATAGTTCATATGGAAAAAAAAAATGAAAGAACCCTAGTTTTCACAACACATTTGTGATAGGAACCTGCTATATGGACCGCAGTAAAATATCAATTTGTTACCGTGATTGTTGTCCGCACACAACATGTCACGTCCCCATTGGTAGGTCAAACGGTGGTGGGCCATGCAAATTCAATTTATAATGCGGGAATGATGATGGAAGTGCAGTTAACCATGTATAATGCGGGAATGATGATGGCATGTCCCCGGTTTTCATAAATTGTGATATTAAGGTTTATTAGGATGTTCCATGGTTTTAGTAAACCATGTATAATGCGGGAATGATGATGGAAGTGCAGTTCAATTTATGAAAACTCACAATCTACTGTACGGACACATGTACAATATGAGATAATGTGCACTGCCAAATTTGATATATTCTAGTGTATTTTGGAAGTATTTGTCTCATGTCTAAGACTTAATTAAGCGTTAGCATTTCCGTTGCCCCTAGCTTAGATAAGCAAACAGACAATTAATTCAACTAATAAAACTCTCTCAAACTTTTGCAAATTGACTTGGGTGTTTTGTACATAGATCCTCCTCTTGTAGGAACTTGCCTTGAAGCTTTTACTTCCCTCTTCTCTTATTTTAAGTTGAGATCTTTAATTTCTTATGTCTAGATCAATATTGTCCTACAAAAGTTACACACGACCCTTCAATTTGATTGGGATAATTGTTAGCAGTTCGACAAACGGAAAAAATTCGAGACGGCAAAAGTACGAATATAAATCGGCACGATACAAATAAAATACGGTAAAAAATCGGTCAAATATTAAACAAATAAAAATATTGAGATTTAAAACTTCACATGCTTAAACTTCTTGTCAAATTTGGTTAATTAAACGGGTTCCCACTACAAAATTTTCAATAATTTATATGGAACACGTTTAAAATTTGCATACTATATAATTCGAGTATTTCAACAGCAAGCAAGTATTATACGTTTCTGAAAGATATGAAAAAATTATGTATAATACGAGTTTTATTCGGGTGATTGCTAATGGGGATTGGGATTGCGTATCTAGGTATTCCAACACACATATCTTGCAAATTGCAGTCATTAAAATACAACTATTAAATTTTGATAAACTTAGGTCTGTTTGGTTTACGTAAAGGTAAGTAAATCAATTATTTGCTATTTTATTTTTCGAAAATAGTAATTGGAATATAAAAATGAATTCCTTGGGATGGATGAAAATAATAATTTTCTCTATACTTTTATTTTGTTCAATTTTTTTTTAACTTTTTTTGACATCCAAACTTAAAAAATAAATGATTTTTTTTTCCAAGAACCTGATTTCATAAACCAAATAAAAGTATAGAGAAACAACTGTACTACAGAAATAGTGTTTAATAAGTCCAAATTCAACTGACTGGGTCAGTCGTGGCTTATATAATAAAGAACACAAAATAAAAATTTCCTGCATAAAATCTTACTGTTACCAGTCAGTTAATCTACTGTTTTGTTGTTTGGTTAGCTAACTAGTCAGCCGATTAATTGGTCAACTGACTGGGTCAGTTGTGGCTTATATAACATAGAACTAGCTTAAATCTTTTTTTTTTTTACAGATTCAAATAAAACTGACAATTTATCAATCCCCAACGATTTTTATTAAAGGGAGAAAAAGTGTTTAGTGATAGAGTATCACGTATCCATATTAAAATTTTAGAATGTCAAAGAATCGAAAAATAAACTAAAAACGGAAAAAAAAAAATAGAACTAGAATAGACTGATATGGATTAAAATAGACTTAGCTATGAGTTGACTGATATAAAAAATAAAAAATATATGACATATATAATTTTTGGGTGGGCTGGCGTACATCTACTCCAGCCCCTGCATGGTTCCGACTATGAACTGAACCTTATTCAGCAACATATGTAGAACCATAAATTTCTAAAGAACACAATAATAGTCATGTCCGTGAGTGAGACGGACAAAGTTTAATTGTCTTAGCTGTTGTTAAGAAAGTTTCATGAAACTCTGGAAAATAGCAAACAAGAGCAGGAAAAAAAGAAGAGAGTTCGTGCTTTTGGTCGGCCAATTCCTGCTTTGGAAACAAGCCAAGACGTACCAACCAAACACCATATTGAGTTTAATTAATAGTTACAACTTTTGGTTACAAATCTTTTTGAGAACATTGCAAACAAACATGCGTGACTTATATATACATATATATATCTTGATTCAGAAGCAAAGCGAAAGGGTTGAAAAAGTCAGCTTGGGTCGAGTTTTGGTTGTTCTAGCTAGCTCGACTTCTTTATGGATCAGTTGTAGAAGCCGAGCCGAAACTCAAGTTTCAATGACTATGCTCAAATTCATAAGTGTATGTTAACAGAAAAACTTTCGAATTCGAAATAAACATGGTTTAGGCGCTTTAGGGTATTGTTTGGTTTAAAAAAATTAGAATGGGAAACCATTATACTTGTTTTGAGTTATAAAATTGGATAATTTATTTTCGGAAGTTTTGAATGTTCAGAAAAATAATATTTCTATGGATCATGAGAAAACCTAGTTATTATTCTCAAAATAGGTGTATATATTATTATTTTTATGAGAATAAACAAATTAGTACAAGTTCCTGTCCGTTCTCGGTCATGTTCGGATTCAATCTATGAGTATTTTTTTTTCTTTCTTCATTTTGTTTTTTTTGTTTTTATTTTCTTCTCTTTCGTAATTTACCTTAGTTTCATTTTTCTTTTTCTTTTTCTTTTTTGTTTTTTTTTCTATATTATGTGTTTTTTTTTCTTTATTGTCGGGTTCAATTCGGGTTAACCACCTTCCCTTCAACATTAGCCTGTCAATTCAATCAACTGCGCTATAAAAATCATAAACAAAGAACAAAAACTAATAAATATATTTACTCATCAATAATAAATATTATATTTTTATAAAATATAGGCATATCAAACGTACTTTCAAAAGCATAAGTGAAACTGGAAAACTATGAACTATTTAGTCATCATCCAAAGAATTCATAGAAACTAAGGGTCTGCTTGGCAATTGTTGGGATGACGGGTATGCGATATTTTTTAAGTACCGATTATGAGAGGCTAGATTTTTTATGATTTTAAATAGCGCCTTTGAAACCAATCTTAATCATGCTTGGTAATTCAGTAACGAAAGGTTCTAAAACTTCTTTAAAACCGTAAAATTACTTATATGTTCATATATGAACAAAAATTCTTCTAAAAAATCATTGTCCTCAGAAACAATAACTTATACACTTATATACCTTGTAAGTATAAAATGGCTTGACAAATAGTAAATCATAAATGTTGAAAGAAAATTATTCACTACCACATCAAATGTACCACAAAATTTGATGACAATCATTCATTACCACATCAAATGAACCGTAAAATAATAAACTCACATTCTAGAGGAAGTAGCTGTCGGAGGAGACCTCAAGAGAAACAAAGATGAGAAGGAAAAAAAATATATGGTAAGACATTGGTATTTGTAGTACTTTTGGTAAGAATGTAAATGGGAGAACAAAATAGAAACTCTCAAAATATTTCGATTTGAAGTATTTATAAAGACACACAATTATATTACACTGATTTTTGAGCCGTTTCAAAACTAGGGACAAAAAAATTATCAAGCAATTTTTTGTTAAACACTTCATAAACTTTTGGCTCAAAACCCTCTTAAAATTTGTAAAAATATTATTAGTTAGTACATTTTGTTGATAAAGATGATCTAAGCTAACTAATCCGTCAAAATGTCCATTATTTCAACATGGACTTGTACTTATATTCAAGGTTGGCCTAAGGGACTGAGTTGTTCTATCCGTAGCTAGTATTGGTTGTCCTTTAATCCTTGTTATAGGTTGATCATGGAGGGTCATCCGCGATTTTGATCTCTATTAAAATCACACTGAACCTTGGGATGCCTAGAGGAAGGTTTTTCAAATCCGAAATCTAGTGTGCTTTATGCTGCTCTATATTTTTTCTTCCAACAAACAATTAACTTTTCTAATTTATAAACCTATTTTTCTAACTAGCAAACTAACTTTATTTTATAGTTTCTCAAATTTCAGCTTCAAATAATTTTCTATATAAGCTTTGAATGAGTTAACAAGGCAGGCGAAGTTTAGAATCAGTCAAATCCGACTCGTTTAGACAAGTCGAACGATCCAGCTGGCAAGATCTATGCTCAGTCAGAAAGCAAATCGAACGAGATCCTTTAAGCTTCGATCTCTAGAGCGTCGAGACTCGAGCCGAGCTGGTAATTGACACAGGCGCCGGTTGCGGGTGGGGTCGAGCGAGCAGCTGGCTCTGGCTCAGTGGCTGGCAGCAAGAGCCATGCCATGTGACCATCGGATGCATGCAGGCAGAAACGTGCTGTCCAGTCCAGATCAATTCAAGGGGGAGAGACTCACACTTGATTTGATCAGGTCCACCACTCCTCCACAACACAACATATAACACAACATATATAGTACCAACGAAACTGGAGGTGAAGGAAGGAGAAGACAAAGACAACGGACATTCCGCCTAGTGTTTGTTTGTGACGGACCTTCTCCTGCTGTCCCTCTGTTGCCAAAAGTGTTTAAAAGGGAGCTAAGAATGAGTTGCAGCGTGCTCGTCAAAGCAAACCAAATGGAGACGGAGACGGAGTGGCCTTCGTATCTCGACGAGTACCAGAAGCTCGTCATTCGGATGAACACTCCCAGAGTCGTCGTCGATAATGCGGCTTCCTCTTCCGCCACGCTCGTCAAGGTCGACAGTGCCAGAAGCCACGCGTTCCTCCTCGACACGGTCCAGGTCCTGACGGACCTGAACCTCTCGGTCGTCAAAGCCTACATCACCTCCGACGGCGCCTACTCCATGGACGTCTTCCACGTCACCGACCAGCACGGCCGCAAGCTCACCGACTCCGACGCCATCTCCCACATCCAGCACTCCCTCCAGAGCCCCATCCGACCGTCGGAAGGTTGTCGCTACCATCGCGGCCAGGGCCCCACCGCGCTCGAGCTCACCGGACCCGACCGCCCCGGCCTCCTCTCGGAGGTCTTCGCCGTCCTCTCCGACCTCGACTGCGCGGTCACCGCGGCCAGGGTCTGGACCCACAACGGCCGCGCCGCCTCAATCGTCTCCGTCGACGGCATCGGCGCTGCCGCCGGTCCCGGCAAGGTCGAATCCACCCTCGCCCACCTGCTCAGAGGCTCCGCCGTGCTGTCCTCCGCGCCGTGCCACCCCGACCGCAGGCTCCACCAGATGATGTTCCTCGACAGGGACTACCAGCGCTGCTGCAGGGAGGAGGAGGCGCCCCCGCCGGCGCCGGCGGTCTCGGTCTCGGTGCAGAATCTGGTCGAGCGCGGATACTCCGTCGTCAACGTCTCCTGCAGGAACCGGCCCAAGCTGCTGTTCGACGTCCTCTGCACTCTGACGGACATGGAGTACGTCGTGTTCCACGGCACCGTCGACACCGACGATGCCGCCGCCGGCGGCACGGCCCGTCTGGAGTTCTACGTGAGGCACTCGGACGGCACTCCCATCGGCTCGGAAGCGGAGCGGCAGAGGGTGATCCTGCTTGCGAGCGGCCATCGAGCGAAGGTCGTACGGAGGAGTGACGTTGGAATTATCCGCCGCCGGCAACGACGACGACGACCGGCCGGTGCTTCTGACGGAGGTCACCAGGACCCTGCGCGAGAACGGGCTGTCGGTGGTCAGAGCGGACCTCACCACCTCTACTCGCGAGCGTGTTCCATGTCACGGACGCGGCCGGTCAAGTGCCGGATGCCGCGACGGTGGACTCGGTCCGCCGAAGGATCGGACCGAGCTGCCTGCGGGTCAAGGACGAGACGGTTCGGACGAGTTTGTCCGAGTCCCCGAGCGTCGGGGACGCGGAGGACAGCGAGAAGGACAAGAACAGAGGGGGCAGCCTCGGTTTTTGCATCTCGGGGGTGTGGTGCTAAGGAATCTGTACAACTTTGGCTTCTTGATCAAGTCCTGTTCTTAGGAAGTTCTCTCTCTTCTTCGGGAACGTATTATTACACAGAATAGAAATTTGTTACAGAATCAAATATGTTTGAGAAAGTTTGTACGTTTGTTTCCAATGTCCCTACACACAAAGTCCTCTGTAGTTTGTACATAATATGTTTGGAGCAAGTTTGAAGTTCATTCCACATTCAAAACTGTTCAAGGTTTTCTTTTGCTATGTTCACTTGTCTCCTTTTTTTTTCCCTTCCTATTCTCTTTTAGCACCGCAAAATCCTCCAGACAGGACATTATATTTTAACAGTCTTGAAACAAAAATTTTATTAGGAAGGTCAAAATTTTGACAGTCTTCTATAACAAAGACAAAATATGACTATCAAAATTTTGACATTATTCTACATAGCGAGGACTATCAAATTTTGTTAATCTATACAACGGATGGTCAATTTTGTCAATCCTTGTAAGTTCTGCATAATGGACTCTAGCAGATACAAAATGTTCTTTCTGATTTAGTTACCGTTCCTTTGTTCATATTCTAACATTGGGATGTATGTTGCACGGACACAAGTATGACGCTAAATCTGATGGATGCGACAACATGGGCAAGATATCAATTTTGTTGTATCATAGTGTATTTTGGAGTGTCTGAACCGTGTCTGATATGTGTCTAACATGGTTCGAATTTTTGGAGTGAGCTTTCTATAACAGACATTTTGTTTTCTTGGGCAATTGTTCCTATGATCTTAAAGAATTGGCAAAAAGGGAAAAAAAAAACTCTAACCCTGACTTGTTCTCTACCATCTTCGACAATCCTTGCACACGTTTAAAGAAAATATCTTATAGCTTTCTTGCAAATATCGATTTCAATTTCTAACCCTGCAAAAGCAATCGTGTTCAAACTTCAAACAAATCATTAATGAATGGAAAACATAGGCAGCACTATTTTGCTTCCATCAAGGACATCATACTTCCATTTATGTGGGAAATGAGTCATCAAAGATGTAGAATGAGGGCCCCTAGTAACTTCTAGTATGCTTTCAATTTCTTGTTCCTTGTTGGACAGTATATCTATTTCTTGCACCTAACTGGACAGATGTATGGTTATCCAGCTGTGGTCTAATGATAACACTGTCAACTTATTTATTGCTCGATATTCTTGAAGACTTTAACCTAATTGTCAGTTATATTCAAGATTGCTATAACGCCAAGGTTCGTGTCGGAATTGGTATCGGTATCGGATTCTTCTTATGGTATCAGCTATTTCGGTCGAACTATCTGAAAAACAATAATATTAATAAATTATTAAAATATAGAAAAAAATATTTATGTATTGGCTTTTTAGCACTTTTAAAATTTAATGAAATAGTAATCATCATTGCTGATTGGTTTACTTGTTATAGATAATTGTTTTTCTTTTACATGCTTTTACACCCTTGCTGATTGGCCTTTTTCAATCAATTTTTTTTTTTTACTGAATTGACCGAAAAAGAGACCCCCCAATGTTGATATCAGTTAATATATGGTATCGGTCGATATCGGTTCGAGATATGCCAAATCGTATCGGTATCGGCCATATCAGATCGGTATCGGCCGATACTGTAAACTATGATACCGACACATCAACAAACTTAAAATTTGATGCATGGCTCAAACTTACCTGTTCTATATCAAGATTTTGATAACGACCTTGTTGTTAATTTGCTTCTGCCTTGTCATGTTTACTTACCTGTTCTTTATATACTCTGTGAAAAGGATAGGCAAATGTAATTTGCCGGGGGAGCAACTTGGTAAAACAGGAACAAAATGATGAATAAATAAAAAATTTGTTACTACTGAATTCTCTGTATTAGGAGTCATCGTCAGAACTGTCGAACTAAACAAGAAAAAAAAAAGTGGACCATACCTCGTCGAGACAATTAGGTGGAAACACAGTTGTTTCGTTTGGTGGGAATGTTTGGTAAAAAAAGCTCCCAAAGTTGGGATGTGTTGGTTCTAGATGATCATATCCGCAATCTAGGAGCCATCATAGTTTCTACATTATGCTACTTTTATTTCAGCTCAAAAAGTGTATATTTTGTCTCCAATCAAAAGTATATCTTGTGTACAAAAACACAATTTAAATACTTGTATTGTCAGATATCATTTTGAAGTGGTCCCAATGTATTTTAAAATTGACGAAAAATACTCCAAAAGAACAACTTATAAAGTTGAGGTGCAAAAATTCAACAATGAGAAAGTAACTGTGCCAAAAATATCCTAACACTGTAGTTGGGATGCCAATAGAATAATTTAGCCTAATGTATGGAAGCTCCTACGTTGTCCGCGGTTTGTGACTGAGGATGTGACCACCGGCCGACGTGACAGCCGGCCATTGGCATCCGGTCCGGGTGGACCCGGAGATAGCGGAACGGGCCAATGGGTGGTCGCCACGTCGACGGACAGTCACGTCCGCGGTTACAAACTTAGAATATCATTTCCGTATAAGGTTATTAATGATATAGGAATCCTCTGTTGCTTTGGCAGTGAAAGCAAACTTGGGAAAGATCAAATATATATGTATAGGTCTCTACCTCTCCAATTGATTCCAAAAATGTACATAGTAGTTTATCAATACTATGCCATCCCAAGCCCGTAAAGCTCAGGTTGCATAATAACCTCTGATTAGTTGAGCTGTCCCAAAAGATGCTAGTTTGGATTAGTGAGCTACAATTATGTCTATAATTGAATCAATTTTAAGAGCAGAGCGCAGACGCAAAAGTTATCCCATCAAACAGTACAAAATTACCTTGAGATATTTGATTGACGATGATATGAAAGTGATATCTACTCTAATAATATCTCCAGATTAGCGGATGTTTGCTTCCCATAAAACTGTTAGACACTGATGTTAAGATTACTTTCCTTGGTAGAAATGCTAAAATCAAATTCAACTTATTTATTAACACACCAACGATTTTTTGAAATCTGAATTTTATACAAGCTTGGAGTTTTAAGTCCCGACATGTTCAATTGAAAATTTTGGACCCTGATTTTTTTATTTTTTATTTCATATATACCTTCTTTGGTAGCCTGTGTTGGTTGTTGACTTTGTACTCTACGTTCAACGTATAACAGTAAAAAAAAAAAGAAACAAAAAATAAAAATTAAGGGTACAAATTTTCCAATGGAAGATGTCACGGCTTAAACTCTAAGCTGGTATAAAATACCAATACCAGTAGATTGGAAGGTAGGATATGGGTGTGACGTGGGAAATAAACAGAGAATCAATGTCTCTTTTGTCGACTACTTTGTCAATTTGTTAACAACTGTTTTTTTTTTTTGGTAGTTGTTATGAACATTGAAGTGCAAAATCTCTCTTTAACGAAACCGCGGGATAAGACTTGGTCTTCCACGGTTGTTTTAAGTAGATCATTTTTTTGTTTGCTCTCCCTGTACTTAGCGATTTGTCACCCTAGCTAATGACCATTGGAATGGATATGGATTGAGTTACCAGTTGTATATCACTAATTTGTCTGTCGGCATCGATTTGTTTGCTCCCTTGAGGTCGAAGGAATAATCTTTAGATCTCATTATCGATGATAATAAGATCAGCAGATGTTACTGCCGAGGGGAACTAACATCCAAGTACGGGAACAATATGATAAAAGTAAACACACTTCTATGAATACTTTGGATGTGTTATGTCTCCGCCTGCTGACCACTAGAATCGGAAAAACTGCCAAATTTTGCTTTCTTGGCTTTTTGGATGCATGAAAGGCACTTGAAGCCAATGACTCGGTTGTAATTCTATTTGTGACTAATGGTAGTTTACTTAGGCTGTGACTTCAGGTGATTAATTAGTTTTCTCAAGAGAAAAAAGAACGATACTGCCAAAGTTGAGGTTTGATCTTCTTTCTGAAGGAGGAAGAGGAATATATATTGGGTCTGAAGACTTGGGTTAACAAATATGTAACGAACAACTTAGAATTTTCTGTTATCTTTTAGATTTTTTAGTTTGTTTGTTAGGATAAATCTAAATAAAGAGAATTTTATCTCTTGCACAGGTAATATTTGTGATTTGTTAGGTTTTTTGACTTATCTTATGAATGAGTATTTAGAGAATTATTTCATATTCTTTAGATTGGTGAAGACTTAGAAATCTATTTCTAAGTTGTATGCTGCGGTGTGCCAAAATCCTAAAGTCCTATCTTATTTCCCTTTTTGCCTTTGACGTTGAAGCCCAGTGAACAGATGCCACCCACACGCCATAATAAAATAGAATATCTAATTATTATTTTTGTCTTTTTATTAGAATTTTGGACATCATACGTATTAAGTTAATGGTCTCTCTCATATATTAATGCCTCTAAGTTATCCTCTCCAGAAAATTTACTGTAGAGTAACATATTTTGACGAAATTGCGTGCAGGATAACATGTTTGGATAAATTAAAAATAGAAAACCAATCCGACAGAGCGTCTGGCGGAAATTGGGCATGTCCAATTTCCGCCAGACTGTCTGGCGGAAATCC